>JAHHFK020004353.1:465000-1065000 GCA_024533555.2 Aedes koreicus | reverse complement strand
GCGCCATCTCTGCGGTAATATCTGGAACTAATATGATAATGTCAAAAGACGACAAATGACATACTGGAAAACTTTGCCAGAGACGGCAACTCTCTAGCGCTTAAGTTGGAATAGGTGGCCGGTAGCGCCATCACTACGGCAAGATCTGGTACTAATATGATATTCTCTCATGACGACAAATGATATAATGAGAAACTTTGCCCAAGACGACAACTCTCTAGAGCTTGATTTGGCAAAGATAGACTGCAGTGCCATCTTTGTGGCATGATCAGGAACTAATATTATAATTTCAAAAGACGACAAATAACATACTGAGAAACTTTATCGAAGACGGGAACTGTCTGGAACTAGTCTGGAATGTTTTGTATGCAATTTTGTTCACACATCGAAATCAAAACCTCCTTCCCTTTGTAGCACATTCCCGGTGGCCAATGTTACTGGAACCAGGTTTTTCCACGATCAATGCATTTTTGAGACCATAACCTTTCAAATGGAGTTTAACTATTGTGTCTAGGTTCAAATTTCATAATTCTAGAAAGGGTTGAAATCCGGGTCAATATTGACCCTAATGTCTTATGTGTCAGTGTTTTTAACACCAGCAGTAAGGATGCTGTTGGATCTCTTGAGCTTTAAAAACTCATAAAAACTTGCAGGATGCTTTTCCAGATTTAATTTAGTCTACGGAACTGCTAGATTTGAAAGCCAGCATACCTGGAATATCAACATATAGATCATAAAATCATTTCAATGATCTGCGATTAGAACAAGATCTTAGCTCAGTTGAATATCTGATTGCAGCCATTCTACGATGTACACTTAATCATATAACTTTTCAGGGCTCTGATAAAGCGTTGTATACGTCTGGAACGTGTCTCCCATGACATATTGAGCAAATGGGACATCTAGATCTTAAAATCAAGAAATCTTGGAGTACCTACTAACATCAAACATTTCAGAATGAACAAGTCGATTTTTTAACCGCATTTCGGTGGAAACCAAAACTCCATAGCTCTGTCGTTCTGAGTTTGTTCAGCAGCCTTTGAGCCACGGTTTTATATTTGAAAATAATTGAAAACCAGCAAAAACTTGATAAGTATATTAGCCTGAAATACAGCCGACAGAGTATAACGGTAAATCGCTATTTTTGAAGAACATGTCTTGCCACTTGAAGTCCAACTTTAATCCAACGTTCAACACACTAAGCAGCAATATAATTTAGAATTACAACTGTACATAACAATTCCTACCTGAATCCAGTAACCCTCAACACCAGTGAGCACCGTCTATCCAGCGTGCAAAGTAAAAGACAAGTCACCTTCATTAAAAATTGATCCTAAAAGCTAGACATTAGAAAACCATAAGAACGAATTCCGAGTGTATTTACTTGCAACACAAGCCTTCCAGCGATTCTGGTCCACCAGTCCAGTCCATGGAAGACCAGACACTGCCGAATCACGACTTCCATTTCACACGAATGTTTTCTACACCGACCCAGCTCGAGATTGACAGCAACTACCGATGTTGCTAATCAAATATTTAAAACGAAAAATTGCGCCATTATTCCGCTAGCGGCATACAATTTTGCCCATACAATTACAATCATTTACTTCAAAAAGCACAGTTCCAGTTCGAATGAAAGCAAACAGCGGCGGGCAAACATTAATGGGACCGATTTCGCCGGACCCGGCAGAGCAACCTTCCAATCTTTCCCCATCCTTCCAAGAAAACCCCAGCTCGTCGAGCCCTTTATCACACAATTAGGACAACGAAAACACCCGAAACCAATCGACCACGAGCCCAATTGTCTGGTATAAGACGATGCGGGGCGTTTTCTTAATCCCGAAACCCAGCTGAACGATTGAAACATGCTGTCCGGGTCCCAGCAAACTTCCGAAACGAAACGATGCCAGTCGATGGCCCTCGGTGCATAAGTTAAATCAGTGCGCCATCCGAGTTTTAGTTTTTCGATCTAAAGAGCGAGAGAATGAGAGAACTTTCCCAAAGGGAAAAGTCGCTGCATCCACTATAGATACACACAAACGCACTTACTAACGATACGATGCGATATTAGTAGCCAGAATCCTAGTTCTATTTTCATAGGGAATGTTAAACGAGATTAATTGAAAAAGAAACGCTTTAATGAAAACAACAAACCCAAATAGCAGCACGAAGAAGGGAAGAAAAAGGGAGAAAACAAACAAAAAACTGAAAACTAGTCAAAATAGGGTAAGGACCACTATGATAAGTCGTAAGCTAAGTAGGTTAATCGATTTTGAAATTTTTCAAATTGATTCGATAGTTTTCCGGTGTTCCATTTTTTGTTAATAATCGAGATTTAGATGATAGTGGGACAGGAGTGGAAACAATGGGAGTGAACGAGAGAGAGAGAGAGATAGAGCGAAACAAAAAATGTAGAGCTGGAATGGCATGTTTAGTTAGTGGGGAAGGAAGGAAACAGAAGATCAATTACACAAAAATGCATTTTACGTTACAGAGCAAATAGACAATAAATAGCCAATGGAAGAATTTGAAGAACCCGCGGGAATAGTTCAATTAAATGGTATGAGTTTGTAGCTTCTCCGTTTCCAATTATGTTCCTTTTCAGGTTATTGTAATGTTAGCAAGTTTCAGCACATTTTCTGAATTAATAAAATTTATGATTTCATATTTCTTTTGGCTGTATTTTCTTTTAACTGTTATTTATTCGTTGAACAGCGAAAACTAACTCATCATTGTTAGGGGCTATCCGAAACTCTTCGAGACAGATTTTACCATGAGTCAAAAAAAACTTTAAAAATTCTACTTTTCGATTGAAAAATAATCAACACGACCCTACGTGCTTTATTCGACCATGGTGGAAAACATGCCATATGCAGCAAGTAACCAATTACCACACTGCATATTCTTCTTATTATTATCTGCTACTCACAACCCAACAGAAACTTAATCCTGTTTACTGCTCTTCTGTGCAGTTCATTATAGTAATTGTCGCTCAATTCCCGATCCGAAGCCGGAAAACCCCACGAAAGTAAACAATGACAAAACCGGGGCTGGGGGCACACCACCTGGCCCCAAAGACTACAAACAGAACAGACCATATTAAACTCATTAAACCCGAACAATCCAGAGCACACCATTTGTATGTGTCCATGTCAGCCCACACACACACGCCGTATGCCTCTGCCTTGAGCCGAGATACAACGTTTCCGGTCGGCTGCAGGTAATTGCCACAATTATACAAACACGCAGCCTACCTACTCTGCTATTTATAACTTCATGTGCCACCGCCCAGGTTCCAGAGATGACCGAGCAAAAAAAAAATGAAAATATGCAGAACAAAAACGTAGAAAGGCGAAATGCAGTCAAGTTTCACGACCTTACGAAATCGGGGAACCGCGAAAGAAGTTTTCCCCTTGAGCGACATAAATTGAAACGGAACTTTCATTCCCTCCCTATGGTTTTGATCGTGTTGGAACAAATGCCAACCCCCTGGTATTGCTAATGTCAGATACAAATTTTCCCATTCACGTTCAATCTGGTGCAAATTAGTGTCACAGGACAAAAAAAAAACGTGGAAAATAGGTAGAGCTCCAGCATGCAGGCCATAGAATGGCGGTGAAATTTGCTTCATAGGGCATTCCGTTATAATCTGTTTTCAGCTACCTTTTTGTGAGGAAGCTAATTACACCAAAAATGGGTTAATGAATTATTGAGCGTCGAGGTGTTTTGTGTCAACCACAGGCAAACGGAATCAGCAGTTATATTTGTACTTATTATAAAATAACATTTAGTATGAATACCCAAAATATTTCACTTAACTCACAGAGAACAGACATCCAGGCTCGAACATTTTTTTTCCAATTTACTGTGTAAATTTTTGAAAGCAAACCGTTGGAAAGACAACGCCGCCTAGTCTAGGTTTCACCAAACTAACATTGACAGACTATCAATTCTCGAGGCGGGCAAGTGGAGCCATCAACATATGATTCACCAAAACTAACGAAAACGACCTGAGTTTTTAAAATGGCAGTTACAGAAATTTACACACGGACGGCACTCCGTTATCTGTTCTCTGTGCTGAACTTTAGCATGCAATTTAGATCTTCTTTGCGCAGTAACAATGCAGTCCATCTCAGTAGGTCAAGCCAAACATATCCAGATACTTATTTTGTGGTTAGCAACCAAATGCTAAAGGGTGTACGGAATCAAATTGCGACATGCACAAATATTCGGCAAAATTCGCCCGTTCAACCAATCATCTTCAAACTTTCAGGGAGTAAAATAAAACATGTTATGAATCTTTTCCTATGTTTGTTTTATTCAATTTCAATTCCATATTCAAATGCACCAACCTTCTTCTTTACACTACTCATAAGGCCCTGTACAACATTTGGACTTTTTTTTTGCGTGGTAATCCATTTTTTCTTCATATCTTCCTCCGATTTCACTTCCTTAGGATGCTTCCGAAGTGAGTGCTTCATGATGGCCCAGTACTTTTCAATTGGCCGCAGTTACGGTGCGGTCGGGGAGTTGAGATGCTTCGGCACGAAATTGACGTCCTTAGCCACTCCCCTCCCAAACCTCTTTCGAGTAATGGCACGAGGCTAAATCCGGCCAGAAAATCGTAAGACCATCGTGTGACCTCAGAAGAAGAAGTAAAGGCTTTTGGAGGCATTCCTTTAGATACACCTGCCCATTGACCGTTCCAGTTGTCACGAATGGGGTGCTCCGCTTTCCACACGAGCAAATTGCTAGCCAAATCATATATTTTTTTGGCAACCTTTGCCATCTTCCGCTTTCTAACGTCCTCAGGGACATCGAATTTATGATGAGCAGTGAAAAACTGGAGCCCCGGAAGCTGCCGGAAGTCTGCTTTTACATACGTCTCATCATCCATAAGGAGACAATGTGGTTTCGTCAACATCTGGGTGTAGAGCTTCCGTGCACGTGTTTTACCTACCGTATTCTGCCGTTCATCACGATCCTTCACGTTTTTTCGCATCTTGCACGAAAGTTTTGGTTAAATTCAGTTTCTTCGCCACATCTCGAACTGAACTTTTGGGATTCCTCTGGAAAGCTTGAACTACCCGCTTGTGATCCTTAACATATACGGAGATCCATTTTTGCCACTTTTTTCTTTCCGATCGATGGTCAAACGTTCGTGGTACCGATTTAAAACACGAGACACCGTAGAATGTACCATCCCCAGCTTCCTGCTGATGGCACGATGAGAAAGATCCGGATTTTCGGGGTACCTGCGCAAAATTCCTTTGCGCCGCTGCTCTTCTTCCGACTCCATCTTCGCAACGATTGCACATTTGCTGGTGAAACTTACACATCGTAAACAAACACACATTGAACTAATTCCCAAACCCAAAATTTCAATAGAAAATACCCAACGGGTAAAAAGTTACAGCCATTTAAAAGTGGTGCAATTTGATTCCGTACAACCTTTATTTGGACTCGAGGATTTGGAACCCAAAAGAATGCAATGGCCGAGCTCGACATAAAGCTTGCCCCACCAGTTCCGGCATCAGTCTCACTTACTTACCAATCAGGCCAAGACCGGGGTGGCCTCTGCTGTACACAGAAGTTGTCTTCATTCTATTCGACCCATGGCTGCACTTCGTCAGTCTCGCAGTCTGCAACGGGGTTCGCAGGTCGCCTTCTACTTCATCGATCCACCCTGCTCGTTGCGCGCCTCTTCTTCTTGTGCCCATCGGATCGTAAGCGAGAACCATTTTAATTGGGCTGTCGTCCGCCATTCTTACGACATGCCCACTGTAGTCGACTGAGGTTCTCCCATCCACTGATGCAGTTCACAATTCATTCGTCTTCCATGCCTCGAGCAATGTCCATGTTTCGTGGCCGTGGAGCACTACCGGTCTAAATACTGTCTTTTAGATGGTCAATCGGCGAACTTTGTTCGATCTTAGCGTCCTTCGGAGTCCAAATTAGGCACGATTTCCAACCATAATGCGCTTTTGTTTCTCTGTGCTGGTGTCATTGTCGGCGGTCACCAATGAGCCCTGACACACAAATTCGTCTACAGCCTCAATTTCGTCCCCGTCGATCTGAATTCGTAGTGGGAGGCTAACATTGTCTTCTCGTGAGCCTCTTCCCCTCATGTATTTTGTCTCTGACAAGCCCAATCCTGCTTGCTTCAGCCTTAAGTATGATGTACGTTTCCGCCATCGTCACAAAGTTGTGTGCTACGATATCAACGTCGCCGGCGAAACCAAAATATTGGATTGACTTCCTGAAGATCGCACCACTCGCGTCTATCCCCACTCTTCGAATCACACCCTCCAATGCAATGTTAAACAGTAAATACGACAATGCACTCCTTGCCGTAACCCTTTCCGAGATTTGAAGAGACTTGAGCGTGTCACTGAGATTCGAACGAAACACATCACTCGATCAATCGTTGACTCTTGAATATTCATCAGCCTAAACCTCAACCCTAGTAGCACACTTGTTGCCATTCAGTTGAGATAACATAAATATGACTTGCTAAGTCATAATCAAGTTACTATAACTAATTATGACCGTAGTGTACTACTTGGGAAGAAATGAATCAGCTGCTCAGCACTAATTTTGTAACACCATGAAGACGTACCGCTTTTGAAAACGTAAGAAAAACCATCTATTATGTCAGTTGATATCTAGGTCCATGTTTCAAGCAATTCTAGGATAACCTAACATGAATATACAGGGTAGGCCCAAATAAGTGACACATGAAGCAAAGACTGTATCTCCCACGAAAAGACAAATAATTTAAATGTTTCTTTGTTATTCTATTTCTTATATTTTATTGTTTATGTGTACATATATACATTTCAATTCTATCGCGTTCAGTTTTAATTATTCCCCTAGTCTCTTCGGAAAGGCATTACAAGCGGCACGCACCTGATTTTCGGGGGTTTCATCCCATATCTTCTGAATGGTAGCTTAGAATGTTTCAATACCCATTGGTTCGAGATCTCGAAAGTGAGCTTCCATGATTCCCCAAATAGATAAATCAAGAGGATGTGCATCTGTCGAAGAAGCTGGCCATAATTCCTTAGGAATGAAGTCTGGCAAATTCTTGGTGCACCATGCTTGGGTAATCTTTGCTCCGTGGGACGGCGCAGAATCCTGTTGGAACACCCATTTATGGTTACCGAACATCGTTGAAGTATGCTTCTTCAAATGCTTTTCCAGGACCTTTTTTACGTAGTATGCTGCGTTGATTTTTACACCCTTATCAATGAAAAGCAGTGGTAGACGACCTTCCGCGGAAATCGCTTCCCAAACTATGACCGAAGTATGATTTGTGAAGCATTGAACTGCGCGAATTGAAGAAGGGGTATCCTGAATACTCGCTGCATAGACCCTGTCATTTTGAGCGTTGAAACTTTGCTGCAATACGAATCATGGAATCACCGTGCCGACGAAGTAATTCGCGACAACGAATGACTCTGTTCTTCTTGTTGGCTTCCGAAAGTTCATGAATTTTTCTTTTCTTGTACGGCACCAATCTCAAATCCTCTTTGAGAATTGATCCGATAGTTTTCCTGGAGACGTCCAAATCCTTCTTCATTGAAGAACAACAAGGACTTCGGCAAATTCGCTCACGCACCGCTTTTACAAGCCGTTTGGTACGTATACTGCGAGGACGACCTGGTTTTTTCTTTGGATCAATGGTTCCCCTCGTCCTCCATCTTCTCAACGTCCAGTCGATTAATGTGCGGCATATTTCTTCCTTCCGGGTCTCGGACAGTATCTGGCTGGAATGCTTTCCCGCCAAAGGCAACTGTAAAATCCGTTGTCTTTTGAAATCCATATTATTCTTAGGCACTACCTGTCGACGGAATCTAGCAAACACTAGTTTGTTTACATATAAATCAGTCCCTTTTTAATATACTGATTCAGATGGCTCTTGCGATGGCTAGAAGAATTCCACACTGAAACGAAATACTGCGTCACTTATTTGGGCTTAACCTGTAGACAATTGAATGTATATAAAGACTAGAATGATACTTTGATACTTCTGAATACGACTCCCTTGAAGTTCTCGGATTACCTATAATTCCTGATTATTACAATTGGCTACCAAACGTGTGTTCACAACCAAAAACAATACTTTGACGCTTGTGAACTAGACCGCGAAAGCCATTTGTTACGATTGTTAATCTCTATTTCGGTAGGCCTACACTCCTTGGAGTTCTCGGATAACCTAGAATACTTGAAGATGAACTTGGACTACGCAAAGCGTGTTCATATTAGACCAAAATAATACTTTGACGGTAGCTGATATGTCAGAAAAGCTCTTTCAGTGGTTCATCACTAGATCCACAGATCTATACTTAATGAAGATCTCGGATAACCTAAAAAGCTTGAAAATTACGATGGGCTACGCAGCGTACGTTTACTGCTGAAAACGAGACTTTCGACTGAATAGTCATTGTTTACGCTAGTTATCGGATAACCCTGAATAGTTGAATAGTACGATGGACCACGTAACGTGTATTCATAGTCGAAAATGAGACTTCGACGCTCCAAAAAATTTGAGAAAAGCCATTAGTTAGGCTTGTTGATCTCTAGACCAGTAGGTGTGTATACTTCAGAGAGAAACACAGGAAACTGTTGAAGAACCTATAATGGCTAAAAATGAAGATTGACTACCACAGGGTTGATCATAGACCAAACTCAGGTTTTAATGCTTGTGAATATGCCAGAAAAGTCATTTTTTACGATAGTTGAGGTCAAACCTCATTTCGCTATGCTTCATTTTTTTTTCGGATGAACTTGAACCTTTTTCATCGTTAACTATGCACCATGTGGCAAGAGCATGGTGCTTGAGCGCTTCTCAATACGCCAAAACAGTTTTTTATTACGGCGTTTGTTCTCTAGGTCTGTAAACCTTTAGTCCATGGAGCTCTTGGGTAACCAAGATTACTTGAAAATTATGATGGACTACGTAACGTGTGTTCATAGCTGAAAAGGGGTCTAGGACGCGTGTGAGTCAGCCAAAAAACTCATTTGTTATGGTGGTTGATCTCTATACCGTTGGGCTCTCTATATGGTTGAGCTATTCTCCAGGGAATTCTCGAGTAACCTGGCGTATTGAAAAATGATCATAGACGGTCTTAAGTGTGTTCATGAACCGAAATGAGTTCTTGACTGTAGTCAATACGTCAGAAAAGCCATTTGTTATGATGGTTGATCTCTAGGTAAGTAGGCATATACTCCATGGAGTTCTCGGATAACCAGTAGCGCCTGAAAATTTCGATGATATATCAACATGTGTCCATACCTCAAAATGAGGCTTTGGTGATTGATATTACAACAACAAAGCTATTCGTTACGATGATTGAACTCTAGGTCTATAGACCTATACCACGTGGAGTTGTCGGATAACCTCGAATGCTTTAATAATACAATTTAAAACATAACGTATCCAAAATGAGACATTGTCGCTTCCAAAAATGTCAAAAAAAGTAAGTCAAAGTAATTTGAACTGTAGTCCTGTAGCTCTGCTTATGCTTCAGAGAGTCCTTGAATAACCAAAAATAATTGAAAAAAGAAGAAAGCCTATCCAGTGAATGATCATAAACCAAAAATTAGGTTTTGTGAACATGCCAGAAAAGTCATTTGTTATGGTCGGTCTTTAGACCTAGACTAAATGGAGTTCTCTGATAATCTAGTGTTTGAAAATTACGATGGACTACGCAATGTGTGTTCATGGCGGAAAATGAGCACTGGACGCTTGTGAATCAGCAAAAATCTCTAGATCTATAAGCCAACACCCCAAGGAGTTCTCGAGTAATAGCTAACGTGTGTTCATGGACCGAAATGAGACTTTGACTCCTATACTCTATTTAGTTGTCGGATAACCTGGAATGCTTGGAAATAACGATGAAATCTCAACGTGTGTCCATTGCCCCAAATGAGATTTCGACGATTGATAATATTTCAAAAACGCCATTTGTTACGATGAATGAACTCTAGGTTTGTAGGCCATGGAGCTCTCGGATAAACTTGATTGCTTGAATGTTACAATGGACAACGGAACGTATTTTATAGACCAAAATCGAGACCTTTATATTTCTAAAAATGTCAGAAAAACAATTAGAACTTAGTCTTGTAGCCTTATAATTCAAAAAGTTCTTGGATAACCGAGAATGATTGCAAGGGAGATAGATTTTCCAGTGAGTGATCATAGATCGAAATGAGGCTTAGGCGCTTGTGAATATGCCAAAAAAATCATTAGTTACGGTGGTTGAGGTTAAAGTCAATAGCCATATGCTCCAAAGCATTCTCGGATAAACTTTAATACTTGAAAATTACTATGGACTACGCAACGTGCATCCATATCTCAAAACGGTGCTTTGATGCTGGCTAATGCGTCAAAAAGTCCTTTGCTACGGTGATTGATCTCTAGGTTTGTAGACTCTTTCTCCATGGAGCTCTTTGCTAGCTCTTACTTACCTTGCCTATCAGACCAAGGCCGGTGTGGTATCTGCTGCACACAGAAGTTGTCTCCATTGTAATCGGTCTATGGCTGTACCTCGCCAGCCTCGCTGTCTGCGGAGGGTCCGCAGGTCGCCTTCTACTTGATCGATCCACCTTGCTTCTTCTTGTACCCGCCGGTTTTCTAGAATCGTTTTAACTGGGCTGTCGTCCGACATTCTTACGACATGCCCAGCCCATCGTAGTCAGCCGATTTTAGCGATGCGATCGATGGGTGGTTCTCCCAGCAACTGATGCAATTCGTGGATCATTCGCCTTCTCCACGTTCCGTCTTCCATCTACACTGCACCGTAGATCGTACGCAGCACCTTCCGTTCAAAGACAACAAGGGCGCATTGGTCCTCGACTAGCAATGTACATGTTTCGTGGCCTTAGAGAACTGCCGGTCTAAATACTGTCTTTTAGATGGTCAACTTTGTAGTTCGGCGAACAAAGGCGTCCTTCGGAGTCCAACGTAGGCACGATTGCCAGCCATAATGCGCCTTTGTATTTCTCTGCTGGTGTCGTTATCGGTGGTCACCAATGAGCCCAGATACACGATTTCGTCTACTACCTCAATTTCATCACCATCGATCTGAACTCGTGGTAGGAGGCTAACATTGTCTTCTCGTGAGCCTCTTTTTTTAACACATTAATCACAAACCCAATCCTACCAGCTTCAGCCTTAAGTTTGATGTACGTTTCCGCCATCGTCTCAAAGTTACGTGCTAAGATATCAGCGTCGTCGGCGAAGCCAAATAGTTGAACAGACTTGCTGAAGATCATGCCACTCGTGTCTATACCAGCTCTTCGAATCACACCCTCCAATCCTCTCCGAGATTCGAAAGGACTCGGACGACACAAACCACACCGCCGTAGCTGGTCTCAAATAGCTCTAGAATGCTTGAAAATTATGATGGTCCACGCAACGTGTATTCATAGCGGAAAATGAGTCTTGGACACGTGTGAATCAGCGAAAAAACTCATTTCTTACGGTGGTTTATCTCTAGGTCTATGGGCCTATGCTGAAAAAATAGGCCAAACATAGCTAATATATGGCTGATAAGCCATATATCAGCTGTATCTTGCAATTTTAGCGAAACATATGGCTAATTGACTACTTGGATGATCGTTAGGTCTATAGGCCTGTACTGCGTGGCGTTTTCGGGTAACCTGTAACCTGGGTGTATTTGAAAATGGCGATAGACTACCTAACGAGTGTTCATGAAACAAACTGAGACATTGACGATAAAAAAATTAGGCAAAAACGGTATTTGTTACTTCAAGAAGGATAACCTATATCCCATAAAAAATAGAAAAATGATGCGTGTAACGGGAGTAAAATACGTTCAACATGGCTACCCAACGTGTATTCATAGACAAAAATCTGGATGTACCACTTGTGAACAAGCAAGCAAAACCCTTTATCACGTTGGTTGATCACTTGGTCTAAATTTCAAGGAATTCTCGGATGATCTATAACACTTGAAAATTAATTGATCGAAGATGAACTGTCCAATGGAAATGCATCGAACATACATTATACGCTCGTTGATACCTCCAAGGATGTATGAGAATTTTTTTGGCTCCAAAAGATGGTTCTGAACAAGTTCGGTTCTGAAAAAGTTCTGTTTCTCGTGTGTTTTTTTATAATTGGCCAATAAAATGAGAATGTTTTTAGCAAGTCGGATCACAATTTCTTAAGATATGTTTCAGAATAACAGAGTGGAATTTAATTTTCATTCATTTGTAGACGCCACTTGGTGAGTACATTGTGTAGAAAAATGTTCAACAATTAAGAGACATTTTTTTTAATTTTCTAGGCATAACATTTATAACATTACCTGAAACACAATATTCCTCCAACGTTTTCGGGTCATGGCTGCTCCTCTCCAGTGGGCACCTTGTACCCATGTGCCCCATCGTGTGCAAGATCTAGTCTTGCTCCACCTGGTCTAACCATCTTGCTCGTTGTGCCCTTCGTCGCCTTGTTACAACCGGATTCCCATCGAATACCATTTTTGCAGGATAGTTGTGTGTGTTTCTTGATTATCGAGATTTTCTGCGTCGGGCTGCTTGATCTCCCGTCGTAGTCACTTAAACACCTCTTAGGGTGTTTTTCGTAACTTGTCCGGAGGTGAGATTCGAACTCGTGACATAGGCGTGAGATGTATGGATGCTTACCACTATGCCAGGGTCGCCCCCGCACGCAGGATAGTTGTTCAGCATTCTCGCAGCATGTCAACAAACCTAGCGTGTGCGTCCAGATTGGACCACCTTTCGAATATTGGGTTCACCAGCGAGTTACGCGATATCAAGGTTCATCCTCGGCGCACAGACTCCGTCCTCCTGCACGCCGCTAAAGATGGTTCTTAAAACCCGTCGTTGAAAAACTTCGAGTGCTCGCAAAACATCCTCAAGCATTAGAACAACCGGTCTTATTAGCGTTTTGAACAGGATAAACTTAGTACGGAAGCTAAGTCTGTTTGACTGCAGTTGCTTGTGGAGCCCGTCGGAGGGACTACCTCCACTGATAATACGCATCCGGATCACACGGCTTTTCGCATTGTCCGCACTAACAAATGAGCCAATATAGACCTCGAACTCATCTTCTTCGATCGGCGGGCCAGCATGTACTTCGTTTTGGACGTTTTTAACTTCAACGCAATCTTGCCTGCTTCGCGTTTGAGTCTGGTGTGCTGCTCTGCCACCGTCTCAAATGTCTACGTCATCGGCAAAGCAGATAAATTGACTGGATCTGTCGCGAATCGTGCCCCGCATGTTAAACGCCGCTCGCCCCATAACACCTTCAAGAGCAATGTTTGTGGGATTCGAATGATCCCACCCAATATATTCACACAGCACTGGATTCCATCCATTGTAGCCTTGTTTAGTCGGGTCAATTTCCCCGGGAAGCCGTTCTCGTCTATGATCTTCCACAGCTCTTTTCGGTTAACTGTATCATATGCGGCTTCGAAGTCGATGAATATTTAGATGATGCGTCTTTTGAAGGACGATAGCTTCCCACGCTTCTCCACTGAGAGATGATTTGGGAGAGCACTTTATAGGCGGCATTAAGGACGGTGATGTCACCATAGTTTCGTAGGCCAGTTTGTCGCCCTTCTTGTGGATGGAGTCGATAACCCCATCCTTCCACTCCTCCGGCAGCTGTGCTACATCTTGATAGAATTCCTGTATTAAGAAGATCTAAGTCTTATGAACAACATTTCGAAGAACATAAAACCTGTCTACAGCGAAGATCTCACGATAACATCGGAGTATTTTACCAAATTTACTCGAACACTAGTGTCACCTCGTGAGAGAATCTCGAACTTAGTTGGATTTGGATTAAAGACGCGTGAGCTCAAAGTACATTTACGATGTGAAATGGTCGAAGATTCCTGAGCAACATTGTAGAGATCATCAAACATTCACTATGGCCACCCAGTAGAGGTAAATAGAGTTGTTCCTCCGAAATTTCGTGTGGAGAAATTGAATTCGTTCTTCCGTCGATCACGCTAAAGATAACTTAAGATAAAAACATCATTATTTCTTACAATGGTCGCAGTTTTTCAAATTGCTTGAAACTTACCAGTTTCCAGTCACGGTTCATGTTATCTCTGTCAAATTCGAGTCTTGCTGTTTTGTGCTCTTGCTTCAAACATGGTGCCCGCATCATTTTTGCACGACAAATGTTCAAATTTTTCACCAATGCCTGACGAATGGTCTCTCGGGATACTTTTTGCCATAGTTTTCCGGATCATTCAGAAAATTTCAAACAACGCATCGTGATTTTCCAACCTTTTTGGAAAAGTGACTAATGGTCATGTTTATTTCCATCAACGCCACAATTTTCTTCCTGCGATAGTGTCCTTTCCGGCCATGCCGGCTTCAAAACAACGTTCGTCACTACCGGAAAGCAAGAGAAAGAAACCCAACATTAAGTAAGCTGCCTTAAAATTACTTGACACCAGAAAATTTTGTTTACGTTTGCTGAGCAGTCAAAAGCGATGTTATTGGCAAGTGTTGCCAAAACAAATTTTTGTTTGCTGAATTCTTTTCGTCGGTATGGAGATAAACAGAGTAGTTGAGTCAAAATTAAGGGGTGTTTTTAGTTATGTTGACGCAGTGTATGTATGGCAAAATCACTCTATGCATCGACATTAATAAACTTGGAAGTGCAACCAGTGCATTAAGTTGAGAGCAAGCAATAAACTTGATTTTATAAGCATGTAGAAGAAGAAGGGCGTTCGAGCTAGACTTCATTCTTGAATCGCAGGCAAAACACTCAGCGAAGAATAAAGGAAAGTCGCATCGTAATCGTAATTCATCGTAATCGTGGAAGTTGTAGCAAATTCCAAATGCCATCACTTTGTCATACATCGCGTCACGGAAAACATTGTATGAGAAGAGCTATCGGTCAACGAGTGCATTTATTGGATAAACGCGAGCAGCAACCCTGGCTCTGGGACATTTGGCGGGTTTGAGGTTTTTGGTACAATGTTCACTTGATTTGCTTGGTACCACTCCAGCACAGTTTTAGCATAGTGGCATGACGCCAAATCGGGCCAGAACAAAGGTTTTTCTTTGTGACTTTTGATGAAGGGTAGCAATCGCTTGTTGATAGATCTCCTTGTTGATTGTGCCTGTAGCGACGAAAGATTTACTCTTTTTGCCACACGTGCAAATTGCTTGCCACACAAGGCATTTTTTGGGAAATTTCGATGCCTTCTTCGTTCTGAAATGCTCAGCTGTAGCATTTCTGGCCATAGCAGAATAAAATGCCAGCCCTGGAAGCTGCTTGAAATCCTCCAGGACATAAGTGTCATCGTCCATAACAACGCATGAAAACTTCGTCAAATATTCGCAGTACAAACGTCGAGCCCGTGATTTTGCTGCCAAGTTCTGTTTGTCGTTGCGATTTGGAACTGTTTTTACTTTATACGACTTAAGTCCCAAGCGTTGTTTTGATTTTTGGACAAAACCAGGCGACATCCCTATTTTACGAGCCACCGTTCGAATGGAGAGATTTGGGTTTTTCGTAAATATCCTTTTCACCTTTCGGTCCATGACAGGCGCTGATCCAATGTTTTTGTCACTTCTCGATTTCCTCTCCACCGTCAAACGTTCCGAAAATGATTTGAGCACATCGTGAACAGTGGATTTTGGCAAATCCAATGTTTTTGCAAGGTCCCGTATTGACAAGTCAGGATTTGCCGTACGCCCGTACAAAATTCGCTCGCGCACTTGTTTTTCTTTCGTCGCCATCTTGAATACTAAACATGAAATGTAAACATCAATCATAGTTTTTTTCATCATAGACTCTCAGCTATACCACAGTGATTTTTTTCATTCCTACGTGCAATATTTCAAAAGTTACAATGATTTGAAGGTGTCCGGATTAATGTGGATACAGACCTTAATGATAAAAAATCAACTGAAGTGACAGACCTTTGGTTAGGCGAAGATGACTGGTACATTATTCGATAGAATTATGTGCAAACCAAATGCCTCGACTACCTACCAATCCAAGAACAAAAGAACCCACACCGTGGAATTAAAAGATAGCACAAATCCTCCGCAAGTAGCTTATTTGTTTTAGTTTATTTTTCAGCTACATCATTTTTGCCATAGCTGAACCATTCATTCGTTCCCTTCTTTCGCCCCTGGAGCAAAAAATTTCATCTCCATACTACTATGCACTTGCTTTCATATTTATGCTAAATTGCAAGTCCCAGCGCATATTAGTTGTTACGGCTGCTGCTGCAACAGACACCGAATGAAGCCCAAATATCGCAGGACTACCCACACTACAAGGTCCTTTCATCTATCTGTGCTTGATTCTGCACTTACCTTCCCGCCTCACCTTCCTTCCCGTCATTTCTGTATCTTTTAATAACGCTCATATTCCCGCAGGGTATAGCCGAAATGGAATTGTAACAAACATTAGAGATTTGAGACACAAATGAAATCAAAATTCAAACAAGTTGAAAGAACGAACAGCGTAAAATTTAGCATCAGAGTAACGAACTGCGTAGAATGAACTAATATTATTAACCATTGACGTGAAGAAAAAAAAAGTGCTGTAACATTCTACAAAGTACCATGTGCCCCTCAAATTTTGTAGGACAACTAACATTATAAAACTCGAAATTTGAACAAACTTAAAACCACATTTGTAAGTAGCAAAAAAAAAAACAATTGTACAGAACTGATGATTTATGTTATTCGTTTTACGTGACTCTCTCAATGTTGCAAGAGGAAAAATCTTCCAAAAGGGAAACCCCCACGGACCCCACTTCCCGTCGTTCCAGATCTTCTAAAACAAAGTCAGTAATTCTATATTCGAGTGGTGTAATTGCGTGATGCAAATGTAAAAGTGTGTTTTAACAAAAAAAAAAATATAACAACATTACATGGTAATACCCGGACCTAACGCAAAGATTTCTTCAAACACAACAAAAAAAAAGAACATAATACTCGTCGCTTATGAAACGACGCGTGACCGGTGCTGTTTTAAGCGTGGAACAGCAGTGATCGCACATGGTGGAGCAAAACATAAAAGTCGAGAAAATCTCAACCGAACAACAACTCTATAAAGTACATGTCGTAATTGAAAGTCGAACAGATTAAACCGAACGCTTTTTCCCAACGTTGTTCCCTTCCTGCCAACGTCGCCGTGTTTTTTTTCTAACAACAACAATAATACCAGCAACACGGGGAAAACAAAAACTAATGGCAAGTATATTGAAATGTAATTGCTGAAGGGGTTTTTGCGCCAGCGTTTTCCCGGTGACTCAATTCTATTGAATTTAAATTATGTTGTAATTGAATTGAAAGGAATACAAGAGAGTACGGAGAAGAGCGTATCTATTATCTATAGGAAGAACGAGAGCCGTGTAGAGAGGGAGAGAGCATGTACGAGTGAATGGCAAAATAATGAAGCCCGATGATGATGAAGCAATAAAGGATATGGCTGGTGTAGGAAAAGAAAAAAAAGGGAAATCGGCTTTTCTAGCGAACGAGAAGAAAGAAAAAAAGTTTCGAGTAGACGAGAAAACTCGCTAAAATAAAATAGGGGTGAAATCGGTGAGCTTTGCATTCCATTAGATGCATCCATATCGCGACGAGTGAGACGTGGTAAAGCTACGGCAGAAACTTGAAGCATCCTGACAGTAAGCCTCCTCGAAGGGAAAATGTAATAAAAGTAATAAAATTCCCAGTGGCATAGGGGCATAACAGGATGATGATGGCCTTCTTCACCTGAGCGAAAAACAAAGTTGTAAAATTCCCTTTAGGAGTCAAACGCCCTGCACTTGATGGTTGGCATTTGAATTTTTCATGGCGGTAGGAATTTACTTTTGTTTTAATGTCATTTTCATTGATTCCGAAAGAGGGGGGCTTAAGATTTCCGAGAAAGTCACCAGACGCTCAGTGTCCCGTTGAAATATAAACGACAAGGTCGTAAGGGCTTCCTTTTGGTTCTTTTACGATAACAAAGACTGCACACCTCCCGAAGTTTGGTTTTTGTTTGGTTGCTTTTTATTTTGCAATTATATCACCCCTCCAGGTACGAGTTGTTTCATAATGCATTTCGAGTTCGAGTTTATCGTAAAGTAAGCAAAGTACTCTAGGTGGTTCGCACTTGATTGTTACGAGTTATGCGAATAAATTTTACGGTCTTCGAAGAGTGGTCGTAAACGGGATATTTTAGCAGACGTTAATTTGAAACAGATATGCATTCATATAGGAAGGTAATGGTGGGCAAACTCAGTATTAAGAGCGGTATCTTCTATGGCTTCGCTGCTTGGAATTGAGAAAATTGTAAACTAAATCCAGTGCTCAGAACTTTTTGTAAAAGTATCACTAATTCAAATGATTAAATAGCTTCTTAAAGCTATGTCCATTTAGAATCAGGAATAATAAAATCATCTGTATCTCGGTAACGGATTGACGCACAAATAAGTTCAATACAAAGGAAAAAATATCAATACAAATCATTTCTCTTTCAAATGAAAATTCGCACATTCTTCTTAATTCCTCCCATCAAACGCTGCACACCTCCGGAGTCAACTTCCTTGGCACATTTGTTGCACATTTTGATCATCTGAGTCGCGTCCCGAGCCGTTTTTTTTTCACTTTTCTAAGCTTCCGCTTCATTATTGCCCAAAATCTCTCGATGGGCCTGAACTGCGGGCAGCTGAGTGGATTTATGTTTTTATCGATGAAATCTACGTTATTATCGCTTTAATGGGCTTTAATGAAAGGTAGAACGCGGATTTTGAGGCATAGTTCCTTGTACAGCTTCGAGTCCATCGTTATTCGTCACGAACACTTCGGTCTTTGCTCCGCCCATCCTTCCAAATCATCAGTTTTTTGGCAAATTTGTCCATAAAAGCAAACTTAAACTTCACAGAAACATCTTTTCGTGCTGTCGCCATGTAGAATTTTTGGCCAGGAAGCTGTCCGCAATCCATTTTGACGTAGGTTTCATCGTCGATAAGCAGGCATCCTTGGTACTACGTCAAAACCTGCTGGTACAATTTCCGAGCTCGAGTTTTGGTGACGAAACTTTGCTTCAACGTTCTGTTTGGTTGCTTGCCGGCTCGATATGAACGATATCCTGCTCGCAAACGAATTATACTAACGGTACTGCGAGCAGCAGCGTATTTTTGTGCGATTTCATTATCTGATAGTCCAGGGTTTGCTCTGACGGTTCTCAACACCTTCTGGTTCAGCTTGCGGTCATATATTCCACTACCAAGCTTACCTTGAGGCACTCGATCCACGCTCTTTCGCTCCCTGTAACGTTTGAGCACATCATACACGGTTGGTTTGGCGATTTTCAACGTTTTACACGAGAGGTGGTTTATCTTTGAATTGCATCAAGGAACGTAAACGTAAGATGTAATGAAATAATTATGTCTCCCAACACCGAAACATAATAAATTTGGCATTTGTTGTGTTTGATTGAATTAATTTTCTCGTTTCTTTGAAATTATACTTATGGAATAAAGGACGCTTGCATGTGTCGGTCCCAGAGCACAGAAATTTACATGACTTTTTCGTAGTGTGGATCATGAAATGAAATCAAAGCTCACTGCAAAACCCCGAGAAACAAAGAAAAATGAACATAAAATACAAATCATAAGACAAAACGAAAAAAGTCACACAAACTAACAAAAATTGCTTTGGAAGATTGCTTTAACTGAGTGTAAATAATTTCCAATATACATTTAAATACAGATAGAAAATAAATAGACATGACACACGGTATTGAATACGGGGAGAACTACATCGGTCGATATGACGAAGGGAATGCTATTCCTCCAAAAAAAGAGAATGCAAAACTGAAAAAAAAGGAAAATATTATCAAAGAACTGCAGAGAAATTGTTCAGTGGGGTACCATTGTCTGCGCTTAAAAAGTAAACTTCGATACTATGTACTATCTACTTATAGCTGTACGCTTCGTTCCTCGTTTTTTCGTCTCAATGATCAAACATGTTTATCGCCTGAACTCTCTGACTGTCTTGCACACATACACACAAACTCACTCACAAACCACGATTACTAACTTTCCATTTTTCAAACTTTTTCTCTCTCTCTAAGAAAACGTGTTCAGTGTTTCAAGAAATTTCTTTACTATCCTAATCTTCACAAACGTGTCAAGTGAAATATATGGCTACCCGTACATATATATCCAGCTCGTAGCCTTAGAACAAGAGACGATGAACTAAACAGTTGCATATTTTTATACAAAGAAGAGATACAAAGCGCCGATCCGAGAAGAAAAATAATAAAACGAGGAGGAATTCGGATCGACAGAGGCGTGGGAATATCGAACGCGGGAGATGAGACGGAACGAAGGAAACACTAAATAGAAACCATTGAACGTCGAGTGCCTTAAATTTTTTGTACACTGCAAGAATGTAACCGAATAACGAAAGTAAAAAAAAATTACTCAAGTATTTTTGTATCATACTAGTATTTCCAACAAAATGAAGAATTTAAAGAAAAAAAACTAATAACCACAGCCGTACAAGAGATGCGAAACCCAAGTGTCGATGAACGGATATGATGCCGATGATGATGGAAATGAGATTGAAATTTGCATTTCTCTCTTCTCTGACAAAAGCAGAATAATATAAGAAGAAAATCTTCCAAGCGGATGCCTCACTGAACAATGGAACTGCGGCAGGGTGAATTTTAACGTCCAGGACGTGACAGGGTGGTGAACAGGATGATCCAGAATGGTGAATAGGCTGGGTCTCGTGCTTTTCAGATTTCAAAGTAAGTATCGTTTTGTAAGAGGAGCTCATAAACTCAATTACTTAGTCATGTATTTATTTAGTAACATTTTATCGATCAGTCAGATTATAATTTATTCGAAAGAAAATCAGCTTATTCAGCTTGAAAAAGAGCTTGCTAAGCCTTTATTCGTCCAATTTGTTGGATGATTGGACAAAAATCTTTCGTGGTTATTGTAGTTATTAATTATTTTTTTCTTACAGAAAATATATTCCACAATTATGAATAGATGCCACTGCTTGATTGTAACTAAGGACGGGTCACTGAAACCGATTTGAAAAAAAAAAAAAAGTATGATATTAAGGAATGTCCCTTTCCCTTTCTACTTTTTTTATGTGTTTTTATATAAAACTATATGAATATTGCGTTTTTCAATCAAAAGAGGAGGAGTTTTCCAATACAAAATTTGTTTTTATTCACACACACTAAATTTCCCCTTAAGGAAAAAGATATTTTCGAGAAAATTGAATACAGAATCTCGATACATTCGAGACTCTGAAGCTTTCCGGTAATTCAATTGGCCAATCAGCCGGTGTTCAACGGTCAAGTGCTCAAAATGGTGACTCAACCACACTATCGAAATTGATCACGGGCTCCAAACTCTTCAAATGTGTCCGGCAAGCATGGGAAAAATCGGTTCACTTTGCGCTCCTTTCTCACTCACACGCATAAACCTTCAGAAGTGAGCGTTACCACGTTTGAGTTATTCCGATTCTGTTCATTACTATTCTGCTTTCATTCTATTCGTAGAGTTGAGCAAAACTGGCAGCTGATCGTACAGTGAATGAATCGGACGGTAGCAGTGTGGACGATTTCTCACTGCCTATTTTTCACCCGCTGAATCGTTAACGATTGCATTCAGTTTGATTCAGCTGAGCGAGATTGATTGAAACACACTCATTCTTCAAATCATACCTTAAACATAATTTAACATTTCAAATAATGAACTAACATGATGTTAAGCAATCTAATGCAACATAAAAACATAAAGCGTCACTTTAAACCGCTCTGATCCTTCCAGCTGATTGCATTCACTGAGCCAAAATAATCTCATTCGGTGTATTCAAATCGCTTGCGTTCAGTGGCAACGCATTCATTCAATATAACGTCTAGCTGAAAATTTCGTATGATTCTGTTTTCCTCTTATATTACAGGGTGCGGCAGTAAATAATGCGAAAATTTGTTCTATTTCTTTCAAATCCCATTTTTAACTAATTCAAGCAATAATATCAACAATTTCAAGTGCAGTTATCTTTATAAAGTCCTTTTAAACAAATTTATTCACTGTGTCCTCCATTTTTATTAATAACATCCTCGAGCCGACGCCGGAAGCCAGAGCATGCCTTTCGGACGTAGTCCTCCGACATTGACTGCCATGTGCGTTGACTTCAGGGTTTTCACACTAGGGTGTGATGTTTTGCAGGCTTGTGCTTCAACATATGCCCAAATCGAATAATCCAACGGATTAAGATCTGGACTGATAGGGGGGCACAAATCCTTCGGCCAAAACTTCACGTTATCGTTCAACCATAGTTGGGTTCGATTGGACGTGTGACACGGCGCTCCATCCTGCTGTATGACAACGTTTTGGTCCTTGGAGAAGTTGGCCTTCACCCAGGGAAGCACTTGGTCCTTTAAAATACCGATACACTTCAGTATTGATTTTAACTCCAGCATCAATGAAAACAGGTGGCATTTTCAAACCGTTGGCCGCCACCAAGCCAAACATCATGACACCAGCCGGATGTTTGGTTTGAAATTTGAATTTCACTTTTTCCGGAACGTTCTCCATTTTCTGCGATGAAATGAACCGGTCCGTGTGGCTGTTGGCCACAGCATCGATGCTGAAAAGCTTTTCGTCGGAGAACAGGATTATCATTTTTTCCTTCTTCAACAAGGCAAGCAATCTCTTGGAACGAGTCACTCGTAGTTCCTTGACTCGGTCCGTAATCAAGTGGCGTTTCACTCTGGCTCTGGAAGATATATGCAGGTCTTCTTTGATGATTCTCCGCATGGATTTCTCCGACATATTGGCTTCCTTTGCAAATTTTCTTATGGAACGCACCGGGTTGCGAGCAATTTTTGCACGGACCGATTTGATCACGTTCGGCGTGTGTGCAAAGCGCGGACGTCCGCTTTCCGGCTTCCGCTGCTTAGGATCATCCTGCAGGGACTTTTTTATGCGGTAAACTGTTGCCAAATGGCACCCTACCACCTTGGCAATCTCTTTCGGCTTCTTCTGGGCGAGCAACAAACTGGTGATCACTTCTTTCGCGAACATTTTGACGATTTTGCAATAAAACAAATAGAATGTTTGGATGCAGCACTTGAAAGTAAACATAAACAAATACACTTTCGACAGAAATTATTCACTAACTACACGAATTGATGATGATGATGATGATATAAAACTACCATCTATTGTAGCAAGGTAACTTCCCATAGCAGTGGAATAATCTGAAAAACGATTTGATCAGGATTCTAATATTGTTTGTGATCATCAAGCTCCTGTATGAAGGGCCAAAAACGTTTGGGCGGGCCCGTAAGCAGAGACACTTAAGCGAAACCCGCGAATATAGGGAAAAGAATCTCCTTCCAAAAGCAAGTTCACACGCACAGCACTAGAATCGAGCCCTCGATTGACAGAATAAACCCAATAGATGGGGTCGAAGAGCCCGCCCTCGTTCCGCGAAATGTTAACAATAGGGAGGAGGCAGTCCCATGCTCCCTATCCAAATCGTTTCACTTGGGTGCCCTGATGGTCCCTCCCTTTCCCCGTTATATGTTATTTAATATTTAGTATATTTTGTACACACAATATTAGGATATCATTATAGACAAACATGCCAATTTATTCAAATTTCAAACTTGAATGATACTACCAATGGATTGTTACTGAAAAATAAATAAAAATTAGATATGAATTAATATCCTTCTTGTCCTGGAAAAGCTGAAAACAGAATAGATCATTCCAAATACCAAAGATAAAATTTCAATAAAAGATATTGTTTTAAAAGACATGTAGTAATATTTTTTTTATACTGTTCTAGTAACATTTCAAAGATAGCAATTGGAGTGAACGAAGAGTCCGGTTTGATGATTCCTGAAATAAATGGCTTATCTTACCATAATGCCACTAAACATAATATTAAAATATAATCTTACATTGCTTATAAGCACATGCCAGTCTTTTATGAATATAGTAGTTGAAATTCAGAAGTGCAATTTTAAATTAAGTGTAATGCTGAAATGCTGAAAAACAAATTGAGCCTTTGATGCCCGTCGTGTTGCTCCCGGCTCTTACATGGTTTTGGAATGCAAAAATGATTCCAAAGCGAGCTGAAATTATTGATAAAATGAGAATGGGAAATATACAATATGATTTAAAGGTACACGATCTTCAGTCGCACCCCCTCACTTCGCTATTGTCAGATTGACAACATTGCCCAGGCTACGCCAACCAGCGTCTCCATGTTTCAGCTGGCAGTCTTTTGTGATCATATGACTCGTGGAGGCGTGAGGTAGGAACATGTGAGGACGAGAGGTCGGCCGCATCCTCCTTCGAAGTTGTCAACTCACCATTTGAAGCCCTCAACCAACACAATAAAAACAAAACCCCAATTTCAAAATTTTTCCCTTTTTTTTTCCCCCACACCCCCCTTCCCCACGTCTCTCTTTTCTGGGAACAGGCAAACTCACCCCCAAAGAAAAAAACCACCCCCCCACCATTCCCCTTTCCCCCTGACCAAAAATTCTCCACCTTCAACAAAACCCCCCCCCCCACAAACAACCCCCCATAAAGGAAAAAAAAAATTATTCTAGTTTAAAATCGGAACAATGGAAAAAAATGGTCGAAAAATAATCGAGAAATCAAAAATGTGTTCTTTAATATTTTTTTCCAAAAACCTTTGGAAATATTGGAGCAGACGTGCCCACAGCTCAGAGGTGTTCCATAAATTTTTGAAAAGGGAAAGAAATTTCATCGAATAGAAGAACTTGGTGAGTTCATTCCAATTATGAAAAATATGTTTCGATATATCTACTTTGTTTTCGTTGTCAATGTTCGATTTTTTCTCTCTACTAGACCATAATTGAACTGCCGTTAAGAAAACGCGTAAGGATTTCAACTTTCACTGTCTCTTGAACAGTTAGCTTTGGGAATACGTGAATTCAAGAGGAAACAGCGTGAGAATTAGAGAGGCTATTTTATAGTCTATTTGTTCATTTAGGTGAATTATTATACTGGCGTTTAGAGCGAATGACAACCTAGCGTTTTGATTTGTCGGTCGATTCGCGAAGGTGAACACGTTATTTAAAGGAATGCTTAAGAACCGACTACCTGTTCAGTGAAAAGGTTGAACATTCGGACGAGTCAAAATTGTACTTTCGAATTCCACCATCCTTTTCGAAGAACAGCTGAGACAAAGGTACCGGTGGAGAGGTACCTTACTTATCCCTTCGTTCCTCAAATAACAAATTTTCGTACAAGCCTAGAACTTGAACACTCCAACAAACAATTTTAGGAATGAGAGATTTGCAAACATGAAGAATGAATTAAAGCCTCGTTAAAACATGCAACTTCACTCCGGGCGCATCTTCATCTCAACACTGGATATTTGTCAAAGTCCACAAATTCCAGAGTCCAGATTAACTTCGACGACCACTAATCATTCTACATGAATTTTGTAAAGCCTGTTCACGTTAAATTTCGGACACCAAAATAATAGCAGCAACAAAAAATTTACTCACAATTCAACAATCGATAGTTTATATCACAATAATAGAGTTATATATACATTAGAAACAGTTGATTAAGATGTTAATCCTTATTTCTGTAAAATTCTCGAACTTTCTATGGTGCACCCGCCATCAGGTTCCGTTCGGTATCCTCAGATACGCTCGCCGTGACGTTTCATCATCTTCTCGTGAAATCATCGGTACCATTTGCTTTTTTCTTAGTTTCGAAGAGTTTCCGCTCAACTAGAGCCCAGTACTTCTCAATTGCTTTTGATAAACTTCCCATGGAAGGTAATTATTTAAGCTTACTTGCAAAAAAAATCTACGCCCATGCGAGCGGCCTTCCGGCAGTTAACCGGAACATTCACCATGGCGGACGAAAACAAGCGTGTAGGCATGTTTTTGAGTTCTTTCTTCGTTTTATTTATCAATTCCTCCTCAGTTTTCGCGACAAAATTGTTGGAGATGATCTTGCGCTGCCAGTCGTTGCCATCCAGAGTGAGATAGGTCTCGTCGTCCATCACCACCGCCACGTCGCGATTCGCCGGGAAAATCGAGTTGACCATCTTATTCAGCCGCTGCCGCTGCGTCATTGCCTGCAGCTCCGTAACCAGTGGACGCGACTTCCGCTTCCTGACATGTATATTCATGTTTGCCAGGTACTTTTTCACTGTTTGGCCGGTTGAATCGACCTTCCGGCCAAGCGCACGCAGCGATGCAGCAAATTTTCCTTCGGTCTTCCTCCTCAGCATCCTTTGGAGCTTCTTGTCGCTCAGGGCCCTCGACCGTCCGGAAACGGGCTTTCTTTCGATGCTCTGGTTGTTGTCTAATGTTGCCAAGATGTTGTAGATGTCGGAACGGGCGTATCCGGCGTCCACAAAGTGCCACGCGATGTCCGTTTTCGACGCGGCGGGCTGCCGTTCTTTGAACGCGCACACTTCTGAACGGAGTTGCTTCACTGTTTTTGCCATCACGGTTAGAGTTCGACTGATAGAGCTGTCAAATTTTATCTGCTGACTCATGGATTACTATGATTGAGGCTGCATGGGTAGTTTAGTCAGTGCGGATGAAGGTAAACCCATGATCGGCAATTTTTGTCCATTTTTTTAAATGCAAACGTTCATGGAAAAAGATATTTTAACAAACGAAATTGCATTTTTTTTTTCATTAGGAATTGAAAACTTCACAACAATACTACTACTCCCTGCTGCACCGCCTTGCGGCAGTTAGCCGGAAAAAGCCAGAAAAAAGGGCCAAAGGGCCATAGATGAAAAAAAAGAAGCTTGTAGGCATATTCTTCAGTTCCTTGGTCGCTTTTTTGATCAAATCATCCGTCGTTTTGACCACGAAATCAGTTGAATATACTCTCCAATTCAAATCGGCCCAGAATTTCTCGATTAGGTGGAGCTGGGTCACATTGGGAGGTTTGGCATACTTCTGCACGTTCCATTTCGCCGGGAAGATCTCTTTGACCTGAATCTTCCGCCGTTGTTTCTGGATTTCCTCTTGGTTCTCCGACACGTCCGGCTTGGACTGATGCTTCCGCATGTGGAGATCCATTTTGACCAAATACTTCTTGACCCTTTGACCGGTCACACCGACCTCCCGGCCCAACACATGGAAAGAAGTGGCCACCTTGCCTTCCGTGTTCCGTTTGAGCTTCTGTTGAATCCTCCGGTCGCTTAAAACGGTTGGACGGCCGGAACCAGACTTCCGATGGACTTTCCCTTCTCGAGAAGTGCTAGAATCTTGTAGATGTTTCCGCGATTGTATCCGGCCGACACAAAGTGAGCCACGATGGCCGACTTTTTAAGGCCCGGATGGAGCAGGCGATGCGAACAAACCATAGATCGAAGTTGTTTCACTGTTCTCGCCATAGCAGCCGTAAACAAACTGATGGAGCTGTCAAATTTTCACAGTATATAGGCAACTAGTATATATTAACTACTTACCGGTGGACCGACCACCAGGTGGCAGGGTAACCGCATGAAAAATCGGAACATTTAGTCGCTTTTTTAATGCACGCATTACCAACAGGATTGGGATTGACGTTTGCACACCTCGTGGATGGAGCTACAATGAGTAATAATTCGTTCAAGTCATTGCATGTCACCATGAAACAGAACCAGTTACTGATACGTTTCTTCGCGGAATAATCTCCACGAAGACACTCCTCGATCGCTCACCTGACCACGTCCATGCAAACGTTGGAGATAGGAAGGAATTGGTATTTTACCTTAAGATGAGAACCCACGCTGCCTTCGGTAGATATCGACGGAAAGGGGAAATGAATAGTCGGAGCAGAACAGAATGCCCTGTTAGGTGTACAGAACAAAAATTTATTTTGAAATGATCGTTGGGAACATCTAGTCTAAGTAGGATAAGTGATACTGCATTTCTCTTCAAACCGTTGGGACTTGAACATTAACTATAGTACTAGCCCCATATGGCTTATGGTTATAGCGCCATTACTCGCTCTATGAAAAAAGAAGAATGTGTATGTTTTTTTTTTCTGACGGTAAAGACATGGCCAAAAAATATTGTCATAGCATTTAAAGCTAAACGTAGTTTCGGAACTTTAAAGCATTTCAATACATTATTGAGTGATTACTGCTTCCGACAACGCACAAAAGCTGACAAAATCGAAGAATCAAGCTGTTTCTTAAGATGCAACAAATTTAATTTGATCAACAGGATGACATAATGGGAAGAGCTCACCCGAATTGTCAACAGCCGCTAAAATGTAACGAAAGACACGAGTGACGAGCATCTTTTCTAGGATGTCAAAAAACAACTTCCAACAAATATCTTTGGGTTCCAGGTGGATGCCACCATGTTCGGTCTCCTCAGGTGGAACACCAGCGTTGCAATTGATTTGGCCTCCAATGAAGTTCCGATCCAACACAGCTTCTCGAACGGTAGCCTGGGTGCGTAGTGTCCCATAATCGAAACAAACGTTAACACACACTACGAAACACCAGGTTCGCTGGAACCGCTCTTGGCACAGTCACTTCCGGTACACTTCAAATAAATGAATCAATGTTTGATTTGAATATTTAGTATTTAATATTAAAGAAACAAATGAATAACACGTCAATTCAAAAGCGTGGCTTGCTGCGATCTCTTCCTTTTAACAACGACGATTTTCTCATCAATCTATGGAAAATATATATTCATCGAAAGAGATTTTACTGAAGTAGGTCATTTCCTGATGCTTCGAAACTCCATTTCAAACTACTAAACCACAAACCAGATCAAACCAGAAATTCCGATATAATGATCTTTTGCACTTGACACCATTTTAGATCACTCTGAAGCCCCGAAAAACCTTCCAGCCGACGAAAAGACGGTTACTAAATTCATTGTATATATTCCACCAGTTAAGCTATTTTCCATCGAAAGTTTCCACATTTTTTTTTAATGTACATACATAGAAAGCAGCATACGAAGAGGTATGTTCTAGAACATTAGGGAGAATTAGAGCTAGGCACATCATTTATCGATCGTACACCACTTACGCTTCAGCCTGTTACTAACTTACTACCGAAGCGGAGGAAAATAGGGGAAAGGAGGAAATCCCGAAGTCATATCTTGAGCCAAGAGCTGAATTAACAATAACTAGACCGAGGTGGAACGCCCGAATAAGAGTTACACGACCGTTGATAAGATCACATAGATAGTTTATATTTTTTCAATTCAAATCTTAAACTTTAAAAAGCTTACATCTAAACCAGAGAAACCATTACATGATAGTTTCGGAAGAAGACTTCTTCCCGGGCACCAACAAAGAAAAGGCAGGCTATTCAAAATTCAGCTAAACAGAGAACGCACGATTCGCTTAAAGCGTTGCCATCGGCGTAGTAAGAAAGAACAGCCCATAAATAACTCCATGAGTGATTAATTTGTTAAATTTAAATACGAACAATTAAAATGTACGTTTAAACCAGTTAAAATGATACACAACTGTAAATTGAATAAATAAATAAAAACCGGAAATGCTCGGAATGAGGAAATTTATTAATATGATTAATATTCATGAGAGGATAACATGTTGATGAAAGCATTTATGGTGTATGGCCCAAAGTTGAAACCAGAGCTAAAGCGTGCATGAGAAAATCAAACGGAGGAGGAATTTCAAATAATGCATGGAAATTTAAACCACCCCCTTCCAATCTTACAAAACCATATACACTTCATTTCCCGTAACATTTGGATCGAATCGAAAACACCAGAAGAGGAGAAATCTGCTCTGTCACTAGCACGCATACATGATATGCCAAAAAAACAAGCATAATAAATGAAATTCAAAACCCTGAACATTACCAATTAAGTCATTCGCATTCAGCATTCACAACAATAAAGGGTATCTCACCCTGATTATTATCGACATTAAGGACAGATGCACCGAACATCCGTTGCCACGCAGAACACGCCATACCGTGAGCACCCGGAAAACAGCCAAAAATTCAATTAATTTATCCGAGCATGAAAAAACACACCACAGCAGTCGAAAAACATCGCTGTTGTGGCCAAAAAAATGCCATTTGCACGATACCAATAAGCAAACACACATAAACACAAACTGAAAAAACAACGACGTGAAACGCATTCACGGCTAGTGACACAAATTATCACTACCACCATCATCATCATCGTCATCATCATAACAACATCCAAGCCAGTTTGGTAGGAACGACGTGTTCCTCGAACAAGCATGCATCATAATCGATCGACATGTAGCAATAAATCAAAAATATAAAGGAAATAAGCACCCCTGAGCAAACATAGCTATTGGCGATACACGAATTGTATCCATATGTCGTCACACTTAAAAAAATCATAAATTTCACGATGTAGTGTCTCCATAATGCAAACACATCCCGAATCTATCAGCCGCTGTAATACATGACGGCACTCAAAACAAAAACGATACAAATAACTTCAAAACAAGAAATCGATTGAGGAAAATTGTTCATAGCACTTAAAAACAACAACAACTGAAACACAGTATGTATGTAAAACTTGTAAACTTTATATTACGGTGGCAGAACAAAAACAAAGAAACAAATTATTAAGAGAAACAAAAAAAAAACAAGTGAAGGAAAATAAACCATAACTGATGAACAAAGAAGAAAAAAAACAGAAAAGAGTATATAAAATATTGTATTTATGATTATTATAGAACTTTATGAAAATTTATTCTGTTAATAATACAAAACAAAAATGAAGAACTAAACTAAACCCTGTACATAATTCAAACAAGACAGAAGCAAAAACAAAATGAAACTGAAAAAAAAAAAAAAAAAGTATTTAAAAAAAATTATTGATTTATTGAGGTCCGAAACAACAACTGGATGCCGCTTCTTCTAAAGGGTGTTCGCGGTATAATTGCATCACCTAGAACTACTCGCCGAAAATAAGTCCAAGAACCGATTGTCATGAAATCTTTAGAAAATGAAAAACATAATATATTATAACCTTGGTTTTCGTTTCTTTATTTCGCTGTACTTCGTTACGAAATCCAACTGCCAGAGCTTTTTACTTAAATACACCCAAAATATTTTTTACAACGTTTTAATAGAAGTTTTTTTGCTGCTTTCAACCCTGATTTTAACCTTTTCTTGTTCCGTATAGACAACTCTAGGTTGCTTAAGATTCGTGCAATCTTCGTCATTGATTGATATCCGGGATTCTGGGTTGATATCTTTTGGCACGACATTGACTCGAACCGTCCTATCCTACTCCTAAATGTTTTTGGAGTGATGACCGGAGGCTAGATCCATCCAAACAATCGTTGGGAATTTGTATGATTTGTGCTACGGAAGCAACCTTTTTCTTCAGGTTCTTGGCAACACTGTGTGGTTGTTTGCATTCGCTAAACCATCTACTGTGTTTATTTACAGGGCTGGTAGCGGATTTATGGATAAAAAATAGTTACTTTAGTGCTAAAATAATAAGAATAGTGACCGAAAAAAATGGTGATGTCATCTCGAGGAAGAAAACGCATCGACCCTGTGCTCGCGAAAAAGTCCGTACTGTGCGGGTGAAATCGCACTCGAAAGCGCCTGAAAAGTGTTTTCCAGGCTAGCAGAAATCGCGTACGTTTCCCGTGATATTTCCCGTCGCTAAAAAGTTTGGAAAAGTGGTGAAAAAATATGTTTTTTGCTTGGTTCTCAGCCTCCATTGGCAGTGAAGAGGAGTTTTCTTGCTGAAATTTTTTTCGCTCAACCTCTCCCTCTTGCGCTCAACTGATAGCTCTCTCTCTCTGTCTGTCGCTCGCGTTTGCACTTTTTGGGAGAAGCGCAGTGGTGTTGGTGTGAGTTTGGTGGATTGAATTTTTTGTTTTATTCGCCCACCCTGGATGCGATTCATCAAAACGTAAAGATAGAGAGGTACGTGGTTGTGTGTGTAGGCAGTAGTTTGCATCGTATCAGTCGTATCAGCGGCAACAACAACACAACGGTATCATCTAGCACGACGTCTTCGGCAGTAGCACCTCGTTGCGCGTCGCGGATTACTAGTGTGCGTGTGCAATTGGTTCTGGTGAGCTGAAGTTAGAAGAGTTCCTCAAGCGAGCTCAGGTCCAAAGTGTCGTTGTTCGCGGGTATGTGGGGGAAGATAGTGTGTATTGTTTAGCAACCGTGTAAAGTTAGAGGTCATAAGCGAGTCTATTTTTCTTATAGATTCTGTTTCCTGCAACCAAGTGCCAATATCTAAATTTAGATTTTAGAGGAAAATACCACAACCGTGCCAAAGTGAATTTTGATTCGGTGTGCAGGCTTAGTTTGTAGATTAATCGGTGCAAGAAGAGTGTATTAGACACAGATATCATGTTACTACTGGAAGGTTTCCGACACGTCGGGGACGGCCGGATTGATGTGGACGAGTGCCAACGGCAGCAACTGCGGGTCCAGCTGGACTTGGCCAGCTAGGACATCGAGGAGAGCTGGTTTGCAAAGCAACAAATAATTTATTTCTACCATATTTTGAAGACAATATCCTGTTTTATTTTATTTTGTCTAATTTATTTTGTTTTGTTTTTCTTTATGTTTGTTTATTTTCAGTCACATTTGAGCGGTCTATTGCTTTTGGCGGATGGTGTAGGTATGTACTTTCAGCGTATCGTTAACCAAAACGAACCCTGCTGCTAACCCCTCCCCAACTATCCAACATCCCAGTGATTTCTCGTGGAAGTGCAGAGGATTTCTCGGCTTCCTTCAATGTTCAAAGTATCATGTCAACACGTTCCTTCCCATTCCCTACTTGACCAGCATTCGGGCACGGCCGGCGCCGGTATTGCTGCATAATAGGTCACCAGTTTTTACACATTGAAGATGTATGTTAGTCCCAAACATCATCTGTTGGTTCTTTGTGCAAATACAGCTGATCTGGCAATAACGGAATGGCATCCGTGGGCGGTCAATCATGCTCATGCTCATGCTCAAAATAATAAGAATAGTGACCAAATAGTGACCAAATAGTGACTAAAAAGTGATTTCCAAATTAAAGTATTTTTTTAATCTTTTATACATTTGTTGTATAAGTACAGTAAAAATGAACTAAGTGATCACCCCAGTTGGTAAAAATGAATACTACTGCGGCGCAGTATCACTTTTTTTTTGTAAAGAAGCCTGTAGTCAAGCGATTTTTTTTTCACCACAACTTCCTGCACTTGGTCCGCATCTCGTTTTTGCGAAGATGGGTCTTATACGCACGGTTGAAACGCCTTCCAGCATGGCCTGTGCTAGAATTACTTCTGACATATCTTACTTCTCAATTCCTTTTTTGAGCCGTTGCCTTGTGAAGCTGTTTTCACTTCCTTCATCAGCTTAGGGTATTTAGGCTCATCTTCAGCCGTTTTCTTAGTAAACAACTAGTTCTAATACTCCTCAATTCTGTACTCTGTACTCAAGGTTAGTACCTAGCATTTTAACAAGTTCCATTCGTCAATAAAAAGATCATAGTTGACCTGAATCGGAAGTTACTTGGCGATTTTCACACTTGGAGCTTTCACTGGATGCAACGACTGGTGGGTTGAGGCATTGGCAATCTAATAAAAAATTTCCCCCCCCCCCCCCCCCCCCAAAACCCCAAAAACCCCCCCCCCCCCGCCCCCAAAAAACACATTCCACAACACACAAAAAAAAAATAACACCCCACCCAAAAATTTTATATTGCCCCCCCCCCCCCCAAAAAAGGAGGCTCCCATACAAATGAAACAGAAGTTTCTGCATATCTCAAGAACTAATCAGCAAATGGAACCAAATTTGGCATATGGGGTTTTCTGGTGGCAAAAAATGTTTCTATGGTGGTTTGAGACCCCTCCCCTCTCATAGAAGGAGTGCTGTCATACAAAAGAAACTGAAATTTCTTCATAACTCTAGATCTAATAAAGCATATGGAACCAAATTTGGCATGTGGAGGTTTTTGGAGGAGAGAAGTGGAAGTTTGAGACTCCTCCACCATCTGGAAGGGGGAGGGAGGGGTTTTTCCATACAAATGCAACACAAATTTCTGCATAACTCTAGAACGAAACAAGTATATGGAAACAAATTTGACAGGTAGAGGTTTTTGAAGGCAAGAAATGTTTCTAAGTTGACTCGAGCCCCTCCCTTCTCTGAAAGGAGGGCTCATATACAAATGAAACACAAATTTCTGAATAACTCGAGAACTTATCAAGTTAATGGAACCCAATTTGGCATGTATGGGGTAAAAAAAATAAAAAAAAAAAAAAATGGGGTTTGGGAAAAAAAATTTTTGTGCCCCCCCCTGGGGGCCCAAAAAAATATTTTTTTTTGGGAGATTCCCCCCCCCCCTGGCCTATAATTCCTTCATTTATTCAACGCCCCCCCCCCCGGTTCAGCTAGTATTTTATAAACGAGTTCTGCAAACCAGACTTTTGACGTAGGACAACGTCTTTGTTTTCTATACTGGGATACAAATTTAAAAAAAAATCACATTGCGACCGTCACGAAAAATGGTCAGATTTTGAGCATTAATATCTCAGTCATTTCTCAAAAGATTTTCATAATTTTTACACCAATCGATCGGAAGTATTTCTACGCATCAATTTCAATACAGAACATTGTTGCTTTCGGACTATTGAGAAATTCATAAATGTTAAACCTTGCCTTCTTTCTTCTTTAGCATTTCAAGCTTATTGCTTTCACAATTAGCTTATTGCTTGCTCTTAACTTAGTGTTCTAAATGCACTTCCACAGTTATTAATTGAAAGCTTTCGATGCCAAGTACCATTTTTGCATTAGTATGATTGTGTGGCAAGTACAATCATACGCTATGCCCAGAGAGTCGAGAAATTTTCCTTTATGAAAAATTCCTAGACCAGACCGGGAATCAAGCCCAGCCACCTCCAGCATGATGTTGCTTTGTAGTTGCGCCTTTACCGACTGTGCTAAGGGAGGAGTATATGAACTCCTTCAGGCCTAAGGGGTCATATATGACCCCAAAAGAATTATGGCTGCATAAAATCACACATACTGAATAAAAGTGTACACTGCCTTCGGCAAATTTGTTTTCCATCAATTTTTTTATCTGGGAAATATAAAAAAAAACATATAAGTTTAAGGCCTAATTGACGACCAAGAACATCGTGAATATGAAGAAGTTCAGGAAGAAAAAAATAAATGCCTTATGAATAGTGTAAAGCGTTGTTTTATAATATTGTACATATGCATACGTATTATTAAATTCTCGTTGATAAACGTTAAATATCTTAAAATCTTTCTGGGTGGTTCTTGGTCATCTAAAATGTACTTGGGTTCAAAACTTCAGATCTACTGTAGTAACAGTAGCTTTTAGGGCTACATAAGGTTACGATATCTATTCAAACATATTAAATGAACCTTTTGGAAGGTCAACAGTCATTATTTGATAACTTTGTGATGTTCTAGGTCATCGACACTGTCCTTGAGTTCAGAACTTAAGATCTACAGTAGTAACTATAGCTTTTTTGGGCTATACAAAGTTACGCTACGTTTTCAACCATGTTCAGTGATTATTTTCAAACGTTAAAAAAAACCTTATGAGATAAACGGAGATGATCTAGATCATCCAAACTGCCCTTGAGTTCAGAACATAAGATCTACAGTTGGAACAGTAGGTGTTTGGAGTGTGCAAAGGGACAATATGTATTTAACAATATTGATTAAATAGTGTGGAAGACCAACAAAATGCGACAATCTTGGGATATTCTTGGTACTCCAAACTGTCCTTAAGTTCAAAACATAAGATCTACAGTTGTAACAGCAGTTTTTTGAGCTATATATGGTGACCATATGTATTCAAATATATTCAATTAATCTTTTGGAAGGTCATCACCCATTATATCATAACTTTGAGATCCTCTAGGTAATCCAAACCATCCTGGAGATCAGAACTTGGAATCTACGGTAGTAACAGATCGCTTAATTTGGTTGACTATTTTACAATTGGTGCAAGTGATTTTCTTAAACTTTTTACAATCGGCCGTGCGAAAATAGTGACTTTAGTGACCATTTTCCGAAAAATAGTGACTTTAGTGACTTTCGGATGCAAATAGTGACTTTTTAGTGACTATACTCAAAATAGTGACCAAGTCACTAAAAAGTGACCCGCTACCAGTTCTGTATTTACCTTTTAACTTTGTAATCGCTCGTGATAATTACCTCAACGTACCGTTTCGTACGGCGTTCGATCTGTACTCGTGCGTGATTATGAAAATTCGTACATTGTTGTCGTGTTTTGCTGTTTTTTTTTTTGGTTTAGCTAGTGGAACCGTGGAATCTTTCTCTACTTCGCAACCAGCACGCATTTTTTTTAACCATCTGGAAGATTTTTCTGGTGGCAGCTGCTTACACGTTCACACATACAAGGCTCATTTTGATTGCATGCCCAAAGACAATTCATCTTTTTCACCACGCTACCGCTTTGCGCACATCGACAATTTCAATCGTTCTACTTGCCACACAATAAATAGCACGTGCAAGTCCTGCGAAAGCGAGATTACTGAAACTCACCTGCCAAGGCTTTTGCAATGCGAAATATAATCCTCGATGCGGCGGAATATTTACATCTGTTTTGGCCGGAACCAACAAATACCATCAGTTATTTGGGCTTTGCAAGTAGTGCTCTACTCTGATGAGAGATATGCGTATCCGCAGCTCAACTAGTTCCGCCTACGAATCTGGCCAAGAAGTTTTTCTCAGCACCCATAACGAAATCGACGAAAGCCTCAAGTCGGAAGTCATGAACGAGCTGAAGAATGAATTACAGAGCGACTTTACTGCGCTTATCAACTCCAACTCATAAACGCCGAGGTCTTCGAAGCGTACCGAAAATGCAAATGTTTCCGTTCGTCGTCGACTTTTCCGCAGACCGGAATCTAAAAAGCCTCCGCAAGAGCCTCTCATCTGTGGCTCAGCCGAGTCAGTATCCCCATCACTCGGAAATTTGGCGACCGGTTATAAAGCTTCGAGCCGAAATTTTTTTGATGTAAAGTTTGTACGGAATCGAATTGCACCACTTTTAAATGGCTGTATCTTTTTACCCGTTGGGTATTTTCTATTGAAATTTTGGGTGGAATTAGTTCAATGTGTGTTTGTTTACGCTGTGTAAGTTTCACTAGCAGATGTGCAATCGTTGCGAAGATGAAGTCGGAAGAACAGCAACGGCGCAAAGAAATGTTGTGCACGTACCTCGAAAATCCGGATCTTTCTCATCGTGCCATAAGCAGGATGCTGGGAATGGTACATTCTACGGTGTCTCGTGTTTTAAATCGGCACCACGAACGTTTGATCATCGACCGGAAAGAAAAAAAAGTGGCAAGAATGGATCTTAACACTATACTAAGGATCACAAGCGGGTAGTTCAAGCTTTCAAGAGGAATCCCAACAGTTCAGTTCGAGATGTGGCGAAGAAACTGAATCTAACCAAAACTTTCGTGCAAGATGCGAATAAAAGTGAAGGACTACACACGTTCAAAGTCCAAAAGGCGCCTAATCGCGATGAACAGCAGAATACGGTAGGTAAAACACGTGCACGGAAGCTCTACACCCACATGTTGACGAAACCACATTGCCTCGTTATGGATGATGAGGCGTATGTAAAAGCAGACTTTCGGCAGCTTCCGAGGCTACAGTTTTTCACTGCTCATCATAAATTCGATATCCCTGAGGACGTTAGAAAGCGGAAGATGTCAAAGTTTGCCAAAAAAATATATGATTTGGCAAGCAATTTGCTCGTGTGGAAAGCGGTGCACCCCACTGGAACGGTCAATGGGCAGGTGTACCTAAAGGAATGCCTCCAAAAGCGTCTACTTCCTTTTCTGAGATCACACAATGGCCCTTCGATTTTCTGGCCGGATTTAGCCTCGTCTCTTTCCTCGAAAAAGGTTTTAGAATGGTACAAGGCAAAGGAGATCAATTTCGTGCCGAAGCATCTCAACCCCCCGAACGCACCGGAACAGCGGCCAATTGAAAAGTTCTGGGCCATAATGAAGCAGGCACTTCGGAAGCATCCTAAGGAAGTGAAATCGGAGGAAGATATGAAGAAAAAATGGATTGCCACGCAAAAAAAAGTTGGTCCAAATGTTGTACAGGACCTTGTGAGTAGCGTAAATAAGAAGGTTCGTGCGTTTGGATATGGAATTGAAATTGAAACAAGGGGAAATATTCATAACATGTTTTATTTTATTCCCTGAAAGTTTGAAGATGATTGGTTGAACGGGAGAATTTTGCCAAATATTTGTGTGTGTCGCAATTTGATTCCGTACACCTTTTACCTGTCACGCATTTCGATGTCACCGTCGAGCAGGTATGAGCTTTAGCAACGCATCACTGACGACGTGGAGGGTATAAGACTAGTAGCCAACGGAAAGGATGTCAGCTCCATGTCTGTCATCTTCTTCAAAGTTGGACTGAATACAGATCTGAACAAAAAAGTTCTCTCTTCATCAACGTCAATCCAGGAATTTAAGCATAGCAGACAGCTGCAAAGTTTTGGAAACCTTTCCAAACTCCGACTCGTACTCCGCTTGGAAATGGTACGTCTCGAACTGTTCAGTCGGCGTCGGGAGAAGGTGCCATGGAGGAGGAATAACTGACGCGCAGTAGATAGTACCATGGAGACCTCTGTTCAGTTCGACACAGTCCCGCCTTTTGCTGTCATCGTTCATCATAGTCGTCACGGCCTGATGTCACTTCTGACGAAGAGGTTCTCCAAGCTGCGAATTAAGGTAAAAATCCGCAATTTGTGGAGCGTGAATCTTCCGATTCTAGCCTTCTTTCCCCTGCTGATGCTTCCAGTAGGCCGCCGTTATCCGTTATTTAGTCGACTATAACTCTAAAACGGTGATACGTGGAAAAAAGTTTGTTAAGATATTTTTTGTTGCTAATTGAAAGTTCTTTCAAAAACCATAATCAAATGGAACAGTTATGCAAGCTTTGAATAATTTGCGAAAAACCTAATTTTTTTTTGAAAAATCATAACTTGCGATAATTTTCTCTCTATTATATCATTCAGAGAAAAGTTAGTTAACATAACGTTCAATAATATATCAAAAATTCAGATTTTTTTAAATGTCGTTTTTAGTGAAAATTTATTTTTAAATATTTTTTAATAAAAAATATGTGAAAAAAAAAATTTTGCAACAATGTATTTATTTTTCTCTTAATTGTACTTATAACTATCGATTACTTTGCTCAAGTCGCCGGTTTGTATGATCACCACTGTTGAGTTGTAATATTGTTTAGACAAACCAGTCATTTTTATATACAGCCACGGAGAAAAAACAGTCCCGTTTGAAACAACAAACTTGTTTGTTGACATCTAAACTAAAAAATTATTTGTTTTAAAAATCCGTTCTGTTGTTTTAAACCTACGTTTCTTTTTTTGTGGAACAAACAGGCAGGTTGGTTGTTTCTACCTAAATATATTACCACAATGTGTTAAATTATATTATATAAATTATGGTTGTTCTAAACTAATATTGTCGTTGTTTCCACATTGAAAGGGGTTTATTATTAAAGCCTGTCCACAATAAACATCGGACACCAAAATAATAGCAGCCAAAAAAAATTACACATAATTCAATAAAACCCATTATTCATTTCACAATAATAGAGTTCTATCTACATTAGAAACAGTTGATTAGGATGTTAATCCTTCTTTCTGTAAAAGTCTCGAACTTTTTGTGGTACACCCGCCATCAGGTTCCGTTCAGTCCTCAGATACGCCCGCTGTGACGATTTTCCATCTTCTCTTCATCAATTTGCTTTCTTCTTAGCAGGGCTGGCAAATGTCATTTTCAATGCAAAATGGCCAACGATTTTCACCGAGAAAACGATGACGAAGATTTTCTTCTTAATCTCATCGATTTTTTCGTCATGACAGCACGTGACAGTGTTTTTGTCATCGCTATTACAAGCGCATTTATTGATATAATTGTAAGTTTCATCAAAAAACTTCAAATAAAATTTCCACTCCATCGATAACATATTCTTGCTTGGCTAATTTCAAGCAAATCAATTAGAAAATTGTGAAACAAAATCGTATGAGAAAAAATCTCATGATTGCATGATGGTGTGAGATTTACAAGAAAGCTCATGATAGTTCATTTCTTCTCGTGACAGTGAGATGGCCTGTTTTTTTGTCGTCACTTGATGGCCGTGAGATTTACCAGCTCTGCTTCTTAGTTTCGAAGAGTTTCCGCTCAACTAGAGCCCAGTACTTCTCTATTGGGCGAAGTTCTGGACAGTTTGGTGGATTGGCTGTTTTTAGCACATATTTGACCTCTTGTGCGTTATACCATTCCAGGACGGATTTCGCATAGTGACAAGAGGCCAAATCAGGACAAAACAGAGCTGGAGAGTCGTGGATTCTGATAAACTGTAGCAACCGCTTTCGCAGACATTCTTTCTCGTACACATCCTTATTGATAGCGCCGGTAGAAACGAAACTTTTTGGACGGAATGTCGGAATGATTTGGACACCTTCTTTGTCCGGAAATGCTCGGCAACGGCGTTCCTTTGCATTGCGGTGTAAAAACACGAAAGGGTGAGTTATGTCAGTGACATAACTGCAAAGTTGACGTAGGACTGCTTGTTGATGTGAAGAAATTGATGTCATCGAATTAATAAATTTTTACTATATTTTATTAAGTCTATAGAACCATGAAACCCTATGCTATTGGTGTGTGAGGCTCCGGTTCTTCTTCCGCAATTGGTTCTCCACAAAAATTGATAGAAACTGCAGTTCGGCTCGAATTTACTGTTAATGATATTTTGTTTGTTAAATCAGCGCCAACATTAAATTAAGGCGAATTTGCTTTTGTAAACAATGGCTTTCGTATTCATTTGCTCTTGAACAAAAGGTCACAAATACAAATACAAATTAAGCACTCTTTAAGGAAGATCAGCTTATTTCTATCCGCTGATATATTCAATTTGAAGGAATTGTATTCAACTTCCGATAAATTAGCAGACAAAGTGTTTGTTTACAAAAACAGATTCGCCCTAATCAAATGTTGGCGCTGAAATGTCCAACGTTCTTGTAAGTGTGACATGGATTCTGTGTTTATGGAGGAAACATGGTTCGTGATTGAAATGTTCTTCACAGTCTTCTTGGGCTGCATGACAGCTTGAGTGTTTGTCGGCACGTGATACTACGATAAAAATAGGCATTTGCACCGCCTTCAACTCGAGATTGTACAGACTGAATATTGAACATACACTCAAAAGTTGAAAAGGTGGCAAAAAAGTGCAATTGCAGTTTTGCAATCATATCCTGAGAAATCCGCATGATTCAGAAAAGGCTATTTTGCCCATTTTGATCCACAATGCGTTTTATGGTACAAATGCAAGTGTGTGCAAGCGACTGGCAAGCAAATATAGCTCGAAACAAATTTATCGCTGTAGGATCCTTATTCAATCATCACCAACATATCAATATACAATATGGATGAGTCCATATCACAAAATGCCGCAACGCTATTGGCCACTGTTGTATTGCCGCCGCCAAGTGTTCTATTTTTGTCCTCACTGATCATCGACAAAGCGCTTTGGTTAATAAACAATGCCATGCAAGTTTGTTAGCGACCGGATGTACATAGCTTGGTGGAAAATATATCCATTTGCATCATTGCTGTACCATGAATTCCTCGCCAAAAGAACTAGTTGTAGGGTTTATATTCCCCATCCTTTAGTTTAACGAAGTGGCTAATTGGTTGCTATCAAAAGCCGCCGCGCTGACGTTCGCGGTTCGTATCCTGATCTCATATCGGTATATTATATTTTGGTGAGCCATCTGACTTTCGGGACACACATCTCTTACTCATCAAATAAATATCACTGCGCACAACCGCACGCACACGTTCAATTTTTCATCGCGAGTTTCTGTTACTATTTTGCCCACAACTAATGTTAGATTTTTCATCCATGTTACGATCAATAGCAAGAATGGAACAAAATCAAGCGAAATTGTATAACAATCTTACTCTATTAGTTTGGGTGTAGAGCGAATTACGAAAAACTTAACCTAACACCAAGTAGACCAGTTTGGACATTTTCGTTTTGCAAAAAGTTCCACAGGCTGGAGCGGGATTCGAACCCTCAACTTAATGACAACAACCGCTTGAACGATGGGCGACGCCGCTAACCACTTGACCACGAAGATGATGTGGGCGATTGATTCGGCCATTTTCTCCGGGACGCGGCAGTTTAAGCAACGCCATGTTGAGCCGGTGCGTGGTAATGAACATTTCAATGAGCTCAAGAGAAATTTCAATAAAACATACTCTTTAGTTGGCAACTTGATTTGATCGTCCTGAAAAGGACAGATTTTAGTTGTTTACGGAGGGATGATTTACGTCAGCGTCGACGTCGGGCTTCTTCCGCTTGCCTCGTCTAGCGGACGCACCAGCCACATCAGGCGGCGTCTACTCGATCTCCAGCAGCAGGGCGAAAAACTCGGAAAAGTGCTTTTTTATCAGGAGAGCGGGATACACACGTCTAAAAAGGGATGCACAACGTCTGGTCCAATAACGAATGATAGCTTTTCGCCATGCTGGGCCTGTAATGGCATATACCATTACATGACAGGAAGGGGGTTCTCAACGAAGGCAATGCGAATCAAATTTTACAAAAGGGGACGGGCCTCAGTTGTTACGCCAGACAGTAGCATTGAAATGAAGTCATTAGTTTTCATTAGAACGACAGGGGTTTCCGAGGTTAAATTTGCATCTTTTCAACTCAGGCAACAGAAAAACTGGCCCTTGTCAGGGCCTCATAACCCTATCCAAAGAGAGTTGCAAAAGAATAGAGTTTATAAATATTGGCCAGAAAAATTATAACTCACACTTTAAAACTACCTGCAACTAACCTAATCTATTAACTGCAACTAATCCATTATGTACTTATGTACAACAAGAACTACAATGAAGCTAACCTACCCCCTACACTGAATATGTGAACCACATAATTGGTCTGCCGAGCTGCAGTTCCGCTCAAATTAACTGTTAATATTTCGTTTGTTGAATGTACAACGTGCTTGCTAGTTTTAACATGGCAAATAGAGATTTATATACGGATAATAATAAAACATGTTGCTCATTTTCTCCAGAACGTGGCTTTTCAAGCAACGCCATGTTGAGCCGGTGCGTGGTAATGAACATTTCAATGAGCTCAAGAGAAATTTCAATCAAACATACTCTTTAGTTGGCAAATTTATTTGTTCGTCCTGAAAATACAGGGTTTTAGTTGTTAACGGAGGGAACATGGTTCGCGATTGAAATTTTCTTCTCGATCTTCCTGGGCAGCAGGATAGCCTGAGTGTTTGGCAGCACGTAATACTGCGATAAAAATTGACATTTGCAACGTCTTTCACTCGAGAGTGTACACACTGAACATTGACCATAGTGCGAATTACAACGAACAACTTAACCTAACACCCAGTGGATTAAACTGGACATTTTCGCTTTGCAAAAAAGTTCCACCGGCTGGAGCGGGAATCGAACCCTCACTTCATGGCAATGAACGACGGGCGACGCCGCTAACCACTTGACCACGAAGACGAATGGGCGATTGATTTGGCCATTTTCTCGAGACGCGGCTTTTTCAGCGCCATATTGAGCCAGTTGCGTGGTAATGAAAATTTCGATGAGCTCAAGAGAAATTTCTATCAAACATACTCTTTAGTTGGCAACTTGATTTGATCGTCCTGAAAAGGACGGATTTTAGTTGATAACATGGTTCGCGATTGAAATTTTCTTCAGTCTTCTTGGGCTGCAGGACACCACTCTGTGAAATGGTCACACCGGAGAAAAGTTTGTTCAGCTCCTCGTCGTTGCGGATGGATAGCTGCAGGTGACGTGGGATGATTCTGGTCTTCTTGTTTTCACGGACGGCGTTTTCTACCCACTATATCGCAAAACATTGCGATTGGTTGACCGGATTGGAGATAATGAAATCATTGGGTAAAGGACCGAGTCTCCCCCGAGTGGTGGTAAATCGATTTGCTTGAACATCAATAGAACCAAAGTTGCTAAAAGGCACGAAATGCATCTACGGACTCTTATTTTTACCAGGTTCCTGAATCCTAGTTTTGGATGGATTAGCGTGGATTGTTCTTTGTATTGTATTTTTAGACTATTATATAACATACAACTAAATGTGTGTCGTGCCGCTGGTGCGGTACACGTACAGTAGAAAAAAAATCGTTCAGCGCTGAAGTACACCTAAAACATGAAGGCTCCAGATTTTGTCGACATATGTACTTAAATCGATCTTACAAAGGATAAATAAGCGTCCTCGTCCGGAAGGTAGCAAACATCATACCAACTAATAAAACTCTTAGATAGCTTTCAAGCTGAATAAATTGTTTGAAATTTTTTTCTCGATCGTTAAGAAACAAAGCATCCTAGTACAGGAACAGTTTGTGTTCAGGAGGGAGCATTTCATCACACAGAAGTTAGTACAGCTTATCGGGAGAGGAACAAAAAGCCGAATCACAAAAGGCAAGCGCGCGCTTGCTCCGGTCCACTCGGTCGCTCTGCCGATTTCTTTCAGCCTTTCGTGATTCGGCCTTTTGTGATTCGGCCTTTTGTGATTCGGCCTTTTATGTACTTCGGCGTTCTGTGGTTTCGGCCTTTCGTAGTAATCCCCAGCTTATCACCGACATCAGGAGGAACACGCCCACAACCACGGCATTATTGGACGACGAATAAGTCTTTAACAATATCCGCTAGTTTCAACTTTCCTGTTTATCTTATTGAAATTACTTCTAGCTATCTTTAGTAAAGGTAGAGGAATCGATGAACGATGGTCTTTTGAGTCCATTGCTCTACAGCATTCTGATGTTCCTACATTTAGAAATGGATGTAATTTATTCCAGCTAATAGCCGTCAAGGAAATAACTTTCTGAACTAATCAACTATGCTCTGACGCCTTTGCTGATTATACTGACATGTAGAAAATCTAAATCAATGCCTCAAACCCCAAACAATAATGTTTCTCCGTAGGAAAATCACAAAATTGAAACGCTCGACCTACGAAGGTAGGTACTTCTATATTTTCTTTAGAAAAAATGCATAGAGAATCAATTTTTCGGATAGATTTACCTTTGCTGTATAGATTTTAACATAATTGATGGGTCTGTGTTTGAAAATTCGAGTGCCCCATTAGTAATATTTGGAAAGCGAGTCTGTACCAAATCCTCAAGACCCTGCAAAATAGGTACATGGGATTTATTGAGCTAGTGGGACGAATAGAGCGCATAACCAAGAATTTTCACTAATCATTCTTATATTCGTCTTAATTTATTTATTTATTTGTTTTTATCAATTTCATCTGACTTTACGTCTGAATGAAATGTTATGCAGAAAAGCCAAAGGCATATAAACCCCCTACCTTTTAACCCTACACTACAATCCATTAATGAACAGAAATAAAAAGAAAACAATGCAAGTAAAATAAAATTCATAACGGTGGAACGGGCCAAATCAGCTGTCTATCTTGGCGTTACCATAGACAACAAGCTTATTTTCAGGGAGCAGGTTGACAAAACTGTCACAAAGTGTAACGTTCTGTTGAAGCTACTGTACCCATTGACCAACAGAAGGTCTACATTATCCCTGAAAAACAAGCTTGCTGTCTACAAGCAAATCATACTTCCAGTCATCGAGTACGGCATGCCAATCTGGGAAAGTTGCGCAAAAACACATCACCTGAAGCTTCAGCGTGTTCAAAATAAGTTCCTCAGGATGATCCTGAACACCCCTCCGAGGACAAGAAAATCTGATGTCCACCCTCTGGCCGAGATAAAAATGCTCGATGATCGCTTTAGTGAGTCTATCAATCGGTACAGGGCACGCTGCCTGACATCGGATCACCAGATCATCCGGAATATGGATCCCCATCCCTAGGATTTTCAAACTTTCGTTGTAGTTGTAGATTAAGTACAAATAATGCCCCAAGGGCTGATCTGAAAATTAATTTAAAACATAAAACACACTAAACACATTAAACATATGAATCACAGAAATCAAAGATGAAGAGCCCATTGGGCTAAAACACATAAGAAAAATGTTAATTAATATATAAGACAAAGAATGAAAATAAAAAATAAAATTTAGTTTAGTATAGTAAAATAAAATTAATCCTAGTACACATATGAAACTTGTTAGCAAATTAAAACAATCTTTTGTGATAGAATCAATTGTATGGTATCTTAACCACCAATGGACAGTATAGTTTCATTCATCCATTTCTAAACGAGCGCCTTTCCAACCGATTACGCTGAATCCGGTGACGTAAGCTGTACGAGTTGAACTCAGTGCGCAGAATTCGTTGAACCACGACGACAAAATCGTATAGGATCGTGCAGGCCGTAGTTTGCAGCTCGAATTTCTTGTTCGGAGAACTTGCTCAGGAGCGTAGATATCGAGTTCAGCCAAAATTCCTGGAGAGGCGGTTTCACCTAGTCGCACTTTTGCCGCAAAGACTGCATGCATGACTGTACGCCTATGTTGCAATGTTTCGATGCACAAAAGTAAGCAACTATCTTCGTACGCTTGATGGTTGACTGGATCATTCCACGGAAGATGACGGAGGGCACAATGAACAAATTTCCCTCGAACAGATTCAATCCTCGGCTCCGAATTCCGGGATAGAACGCACGAGAGAACAGTACAAAGCTTTTAGACAGGTAGGATAACGAAACTCAGTGGATATCTTAAACATGAAACCGAGGTGTTTCTTGGCATTGGTAATAATATCCAATTAGGGTTGTCTAAATGACAATCAGAAGTCAAAAGTGATTCCTAAGTCTCGAACAGTATCAATTTCCAGCTGGTTGTTGATCATGTAATTAAATGCAATTGGGTTCAATTTACGATGGAATGTGATGATACAGCATTTATGAACACTCAGAGTGAGGAAATTCCTAGAACACCACTCTTCAAAGCTGTTGATAAGGTGCTGTTGTAGTCGTATGCAATCAGCGAAGCATCGCACAACCGCGTAAATCTTGACGTCGTCTGCATAGAACGACCGGCAGCCAGTTGGATGTACCAATTCAACCTCGTTAATGAAGATAGAGAACAGCAGTGGTCCCAAGTTGCTGCCTTGAGGTACGCCCGACATGTTAGAAATAGTACGATTGAACTGAGCCGATCTTCACACAGAGTTTCCTATCCGTTGGGTAAGAGTTAAACCAGCGAATTGAGTTACCCGACAAGCCAAGCTTGCCTAACTTTGCTAAAAGTATATCATGGTCGACTCGGTCAAAAGCAGCCTTAAGATCCTTGTAAACAGGATCGAGCTGAGATCCAGCTTCCAGCATATTCCGGAGGCACGAGGAAACGAAAGTTGCAAGGCTGATTGAGACCGATCCTTTGGGGTGAAATCCATGTTGGTCAGGAGAAATGTAGTATCTGCAGCTAGCAAACAACAAGTCGTTGACGATGATCTCGAAGACTTTTGAGCAGGCACAGACCGACATGATTCCTCGATAATATTCAGCATTTTGATTATCTCTTTTCATGAAAATTGGGAACATGGACGAAGATTTTCAATGCGTTCGATATTTTCCCTGACGTAAGGAAATATTGAAAAGCATAGAAATTAGGAATCGTAAGCACTGGAGAGCATCTCTTCAGTATACACGTAGGAATTCCGTCAGGGCCAGCCTCGTTCGAGAATTTCAGCTTCTGGATTGCGGTTTTAAACGAACGCATCTCTGTGTGCATCGCTGACCTGCTCCAACGCAGACACGACGTCATTGAATACACTCTAGATGATTCACATTTGCCCAGGGGTGTGCTAGCGATTTCAACCGGTAGCCTATTATCATCCCTTTTTGTATTCACAAATGATCAGACAAGACCAACTTTGAGTTGCGCCGAAGGTTAGATTGGATTCGTCTTGAATAATTCTTGTGGCGAAGACGATTGTACATTCGAAATTGGGTACTAGCTGCAAGGAAAATTCACTTGTCTCCTCGAAGAAAGGAAATCGGATATTGCCCGGGTTACAACATCGTCAAAAAAAAAGTCCACCGCTTCATCAATAGTGAAACACGAGTCCAATTAACCTGGGCCAGAGATTGGCTCAAAGCAGCGAAATCAGTTCTACGAAAGTTCAGGCTTTGTGGGTCAATGGTGTTATGTATCGAAGCCAATGAATACCGAGAGATTGATAGTAGTCTCCAGCGCAGGGTGATCGGCGCAAGATTATTTAAAGACAGCCTCGGAGGCTTCGACAACAGTACATTCCATTACGACAGCTGCATTTACCAGCACATGATCAAGCAGTCTTGAATTAAGGTTTAACATTCCGTTAAATCATGCATGCTGAATCCATCCATCAAAGCACAGCAGGCAGGTGACATGCAAACGAAGAACGTCAATTGTGGGATGACCAATCGTGGGAACATTACTGGCTGTAGTCGCCAAATAGTAAATCAAAGTAGTTGTGATCTAAACGGGACAGCACAGCGCCAATTGAATTGATATTCTTCTCAATGCAGCTTAGTTCAGATTTTCGATCGGGAGGTAAGTACATAGCGCCCATACTTAAGGTTACATGCGGAGTTGTTAACTGTTCGAGAGAAGGGTAGATAGGAGTAGGATCCAGGCAACAGACATTGACAGCTGATGTACGCACTATCCATCCAACCATCTTTATTCACGGATAATACCTACAAATTATATTCCATACTGAGTACCCATCTGATGACACTAACGACCAATATGTATGCCAGACTGTTGAGGACTGTTAATCAAAAACGAAGTGCAAAACTGCAAACAGCGCCACTTACCTTTAAGTCATCATCCCGCACCGTAATACAGGTGTCGACGATTGATCCTCCGATAACCACCTAAAAAGACAGAATACTGTTCAGTTTGAATCACATCCCTCTCACTCGACATGTACACTCAGTGTCAAATAAGCTCTCAATATGCCTTCCTCATTTCTTTCAAATTGTGAATGCATTTCTTTTGAAAGGGAGAGACATGTTGAAAAGAAAAACATCAATCATCGGATCATACGTAACTTTAATGCTAATATTACATGACTAAGAGGTAGATATAATAGACGTGTACGGACGTGATTGAGGAGATAATGAATTTAACTGACCGGTGCTCGCTGGCGAAGGGGTTCAGCAGCTTCACCAAACTTCATATCATTTGCACAATTTTCAAAACGATGCAGTTCCAATGCGATTTCTGCCGCGACGCGCGCGTTGTTCTTAATCAATGCGATGTCTGAAAATGCAGAAATAATGTTAAAAATCGAAATGTAGATCGGCTGCCAAGGTATTCGTCATACTCGACTCCAAGCTTCTTCCTTCTGTGCGCTTGGAAATGGCCTCCAAAACGAACGGAGTCATTTCCTTGCCACCGACGGCATTTTGTCCGGCATCGGTCAATGCTTGATCAATTGCCTCGTCAATCAGCTTGCGATCGATTGCGTATTTATGCGGTAGAGGAACGCCAATCAGGAATCCTGAACTCAAACCGAGCGACTTGTTGACGCTGAGTAGTTTAGCAGCTTCCTCGGCATCGTTCAGATTGTAGTCAGCCTTCGATCCACTGGTTGGGAAGTAGAAAGCCGGAAACTCTTTATCCGGACATTGGTACGACAAAACGCAAACGCCTTGGGTTTCCTGTGTGTGAAATGGAGCGTTTTGAAACTATTAATTTGTCAGATAAATCTACAACTTACCAAATATTCCAGCGTCCTCTGAATATCCAGAATCGACTTGACACCGCTGGAAACCACAGCCACCGGACTGCGTCCCAATTCAACCAGATCGGCCGAAATGTCCAGCGATTGCTCTCCACCGCGGTGTACGCCGCCAATTCCACCGGTGGCGAAAATTCTGATTCCTACCAAGTTAGCCACCACCAATGTTCCGGCCACGGTTGTGCCGCCGCTTAGCTTGCTGCTCACCACATACGAGAGATCACGGCGAGATGTTTTGACGCTCTTTTCCTTGCCGGCTTGGGCCAGAGTAGTCAACTGATTCGAATCGAGACCGACCTTGACGCGACCCTCGAGGACGCCGATGGTGGCTGGAATGGCTCCCTGCGGAAGATGGAGAGGGAATAGTTACTGGAAATGGCTTCAGTTTGCTGCTTTGATTGATCTAACGGAGTTACGGTGTTGTATCGGAATTTAATTAAGTCGATGTTATTTTTATGAAGATTTGTTTGTAATATAAACGTACGATTTCTTCTTTCTTAGCATTTCAAGCTTATTGCTTTTATTGCTTTGAATCATTCAAGTTGCTAGTTGCTATATGCTATCTTACAATAAAGCTTGATCAACTGCTCAGCAGACAAAGTTGGTGTTTGTCCAAGATTAATTTTCGATTCGCGGCATAATTTCTTTCGACCAGCAGAAGCGCTGCTGTAAAATAAATAGTGCGTCCATTTTATTAAATGCCTCAAGCCTTAATCTAGAAGCAATAAAATGACGGACTCGGCTGACTGAGGCTTCAGATTTGTTCCTGGTTTCTCTCATGAACCGTACACGCCCGTTTCATTTTACTCAATTTTTGATTACAATCAGCGTTGCCAATATTTTTTTTGAAAAAACTGGAATGCAAAAAAAAAACTGGAAAAAACTGGATCCTAAAAAAATCAAGAAATAGCCTACGTAATGAAAAACCATTTCTCGCATATTACAATTATGTTGTTGTATGTAAGATATATTGTTACAATATGTGGAATTGTTCTGTAATGGTTTTAACTAAAAATTCTTTACACTTACACAATGGTTACTGTATGCCATATTGTCATTGTTAGGTTTTTTTAATTCTGGATTATATCCCAACATTTTGACATAAAATAGAACGAAAATAAAGCGAATACAACCGCCTATTCAGCAAAATGCTATTTGGCCTCTGCCATGTGGTTAAAACTGTAAAGGATACTGTTAACTTATACTTATCAACTTTAGGGTTATTGTCACAACAATATGGGAAATAGTTATCAATAATATGGGGAATTCTCAATGAATGGTTTTTAATTATGCGTGGAACCACAAAGGACATTTTATTTATTATGTAACGCTTGACCTAAATGACGTTTCGATCTTTGAATCTGCTGTGGTATTAAACATGTACAACATTCAACCCACGGCCATTTTTGTTGAGGAATGACACAGAGTTTTCCAAGCTGAAATAAAGATCATATTTCAAGTAATTTGTTTCCGATAGATTTGAGAAACTATTCAAAGCATTCTTAGTGTTATTTTAAAATCAGACTTAATCATTTATGTGTAAACACATAAAACATAAACCAAGACTATAATTGAATTTAAAATACAATATATATTTATTTGTTCGCCTGGTCAATAAATAAACATTACAAATATAACTTAACCCAAATAACAATAAGAAATATTCACTGTTCTTTGGCTTTTATGTGTTGATTTATTTTAAGTTTTCCTGATTGAAAGTAACCAAATTTTTGGTTGCCAAAATTCCCTTCATCATGTTTGTCCCAAAACTGTTTCAAATTTAAGTTTTGTTTATATTGTAAACGAAAAAAAAACTCTTCGCCGTCGCAGATGAATGAGGAAGAATAAATAAATTTGGTATAAAATTCCGTAGATTCCGAAAAGCAAATGAAATTTCAAATCTTTTCAATGCTAAAACCTTCCCGCAGAACAACATGGCATCATTTTCATGCTTCAAATCATCAAAGTCGATGTTTCTAAGTTCCCGGAATTCATTATCAGTATCTTGATACTTATCATCTTTGTTTTCCCAACTAATCTGTTTCCCTCTTGTTCACACTTCTTTAATTCAAATGATTCACTAGTGTGCGTCGATAAAACTTCAAAAAGCTGCAGTTGACAGATAGAGAATGTTGATTTATAAACGCTAAAAAAAAGAAACCTTTTAAAGGGGATAGGAATCTTTCCACATTAAAAAAAAAGTCCTACAATTAATGGGTACAGCAAACAGGGTTGTGAAAAAAAAACTGGAAAAAACTGGACTAAAGTCAGAAAAACTGGACGATTTGAAGATTTAACTGTTTGACTGGATCCCGTAAAATTAACTGGAAGAATCCAGTTTAAACTGGAACATTGGCATCCCTGATAAAAAAAAAAAAAAAAAAAAAAAAAAAAAAAAAAAAAAAAAAAAAAAAAAAAACAAACCCCCCCTAAAAAAAAAAAAAAAAAAAAAAAAAAAAAAATAAAAAAAAAAAAAAAAAAAAAAATAAAAAAAAAAATTTTTTTTAAAAAAAAAAAAAAAAAAAAAAAAAACCACAAAAAAAACATATACACAAAAAAAAAAAAAAAAAAAAAAAAAAAATATAAAAAAAATAAAATAAAAATACCCTTTAAACAAAAAAAAAAAAAAATACCCCGGCGAAAAAAAAAAAAATAAAAAAAAAAAAAAAAAAAAAGAAAAAAAAAAAAAAGGAATAAAAACAAGAAGCCCCGAAGCAGTTTTTTTTTTTTTTTCCCTTCCCTTTTTAAATTAAAATTTCGTTTTTTTACTGTTGGGGTCGAAGGGTGTCTTACATGGAGTCCATCAATTTGATTTGATGGACTCATTTTAATTCGCTGCAAATCAATGACAGAAAAAGCGCAGCTGCTGAATTTAGCAACACAAACCTTTGCTTTCCTTCAACTCAAATTTCAAGTAGGTGCAACTGACGTAATGAGTATGTTTACAAATGTTGATTGGCCCTTTTCTATTGTTCACAAAAAAAGTACCTACACGCAAAACAAAACCGCTGTAGAAACTACCATTTCGAGCACTGAAACCGGCCAGTACTCCGAGGGGCACGCAAGAACGTTTGAGTACGACACACATGCTTTGAATGTAATAAAAAGTTCTCCAAATTACGTCCAGTTTTACTTTAAAAACAAAAAGTACTCGATATATATATTTAAAATACATATTAGATACTGTTTAAATACCTTGAGTACAATTTGATACATTTTGATTACTTTTTTAGTATCAATAAGCACCGATTGATTACTTCTAATACACCTTCAAATGCTTTGCTACAAAGTGCATTAAAATACACAAACAGTGTTTAACATAATTTTGAAATCCTTTTTAGTACTTTCAGTACCAATAAGTACGGTTTGATTACATTTGAATATCTTGAGTACAGTTGAGTATATAATAATTACATTTCGGTATTTTAAATACCCTGAACTACTGAGTGATTACTGTTGAATATGATTTGATTGCAATTAAGTACTTTTAGTATCATTAAATACATTTTTATAACAATAAAACCTCCCTCAGTACAATTGAGTTAATACTGATAACATTTGAGTACTTATATACTTCTAGGTACAAATTGATTACTTTAATTCTTGTAGTACACTAATTATTAAAATCACCATAAATTTTTTATAGGCAGATAAAGATCGGACTGAAATATATAATGTCTGACAGCTGTCTATCTGCCTATGACAAATGTGTGGTCAATGTACAAATAATGTGCTACAATCTCAAGTACCATAACTGCTCATAAATACATAACAGTCCCATTAACATAGGGAATCATACAGAGAAGAGATGATATTTCAGGTCTTTGAGTATCGTAGAAGTTTATGCATTTTTATTACATATTCATAAAAAGCCTATTCATTTTGAATCGGCTTTAGTACATTAAACCGAATAATTGGATTGGGATTTTGGTGAATGTATTTCTAATAGAAATAATGGAATTTATTAAATAGATTACTTGCTTTACATATCTTTCTATAATAATAGTCGGCCTGACATAAAACTAAATAACTAAATAAGTATATTTAAAATCAAGAGCAATAGTAGGAAAGGCCCCAACACCTTTTGCTATGACTTTGCTAAGTAGAGTTAGCGCAAATCAATAATATCATTATTCACAGGAAAGTATTATTATGCCCAAAAATTATCATTTTTTTCACTTTTTTTTCATATAAAAGTAAAGCGGAAAAAAAAGAGTTTAGTTGGTCAAAGTTATTACAATTAACTCGTTGACGCTAACTTTTATGATTACCTTAGGAGAATTTTATTACAATGCGTACCAAACGAAATGTCATATAATGCAAATTATTAGTTACATTTTTACATACATTACATTTATACGATATTGATATCATCGGACGTGATTGATAAATTACTCATAAATTACAAGTACTCTGTTTATTTAATAAGAAAATCAATAAATCAATCAATCAATTTCAGGTACTTGATAAACTTATTTAGTTTTTTTGAGTACTTTCATTACTCATTAAATTATTTGAGGTACTTTTAAGTACTTTAAATACTCTTCTAATTCTATCAAATACTTTTAGTACACATTTAACACGTCTGAGTACTTTATATTCCTTTTAAACACTATTCAGTACTTTGAATAATCTAGAAATACTTTTGAGTTCTATGATTCCTCATAAATTATTCTTGAGTCCTAGAAATACTTTCAAAGTACTTTAAAATTTCTGTTCAGTACCAAGAAGTCCAATAATATTTTGAGTACAACGCACTCCATACAGTGCTCTGCGGGCCCCTCGCAGTACTCATTAATGGGTAAAAAAAACCCCAATTCCAACTTATGTGGGTTAACTTCTTGAATGGGTAAAACGATTTTCCCATTAATGGGTAAAGAGCCTGTACGTCAGGCTATCGGGTATTGTTTACTCATTTTTCAAAATGTTCGTTATTTGGGAAATGGGTATGAAATACCCATTTTTCGTTATTTGTTTTTATTTGTGATATTGAGTAATGAGCATTAGCACAATCATAATAGATCGCAATTACTGTATTTGTGTATTTGTAACGAGACAACCTTTCAGCAAATACCTTATTATTACTTGATTACTTGATAACTTCAAACGATGCGTCTAACAACCAACCTAACTACCGGAAGCTCTGGTTTAAACTTATCAATGTTCCGCACAGATATTCGGAAGTTCAATTCTACTGATGAAATTAAGGCATTTGATATTATTTTATTAAATTATTAACGTACCTCTCAGTTTTTGGAAAATTTAGCTTTCAGCTCTCCCATATTATACGCGTTTCCGTGGACTGAGTTCCTACGCGAAGTTTTTTTTTATTTTTCGAACAGCGCACTTTCAACTAAACAAAGCGAGCCAGGAGAATGCTAAGATATTTTTTACTCATTAATGGGTAAAAAAAATACCCATCTTTTGGTCTCTCGTTGAAAATAGAAAATGGGTCTTTTGTCACGCTCCGATTTCGTCAACAAAATTATTCCGTTTTTATCAACAAGAAAATTCTATCATTTTTTAGAGATTTAGCTTTCAAAATAAAATATGTTTTTTTTTGTTTCTTGATTATCGAGATTTTCAGCCTCGGGCTGGTTCATCTCCCGTCGTTGTCACTCAAACACCGCTTTTGGGCATTTTCGCAACTTGTCCGGGGGTGAGATTCGAACTCGTGACTTTGGCGAGAGAAGTATGGATGCTAACCACTACGCCGGGGTCGCCCCCAAAAAAAAAAAATAACTTGGGTTAGTTGTTGGACAAATGTTGTATTTATAATTACATATATGAGTTCTGTATTGTTGCTTTAAATGATTTACGTTTGCATGGCAACAAGTACGACAAATTTGAAAAATAGATAAGGCAACGTCCATAAATTACACCACGTATTAAGGAAGAGGGGTTTCAATAAGCGTGACGACTCACGTAAAGAAGCGGGGTTGAAATTGTCATTTTTTCATGATGTAATTAACTGCTGTTAATTTCTCTGATTAAAGGCCTTTTAAATCCCGAATGCAATGTAGTGGAATAACTCGGATGCAGAGCATTTCGACAGAAAAAGTATGGGCTATCTACTGAACCGCCCCTCTATCCTGTATTTTCCATTGCACTGCGTTCGAGACTTAACAGTCGCTACACGGTCGTTTGTAAAAACCCATTAATGGGTGAAAAAACACCCATTTTCACTAGAAGTGCCTCTCCCCATTTAATGGGTAAACCCCATTTACCCATTAATGGGTTAAAGCAGTTTATGTCACAAAATGGGTATTTATTTACCCATTGCAAAGAAGCAAGGTTTTCCCAAAATGTGTAAAAAATTACCCATTTTTGCATGTAGATTATGCAGCAGTTTGGTAGATTGTAAATCCATGGTTTTCATGGTACTTAATCATTAAATCCAATAAATAAAAAAATACTTGTACTTGTTTTTATTCATGTCTTTTCTGGTATACCTATCGAAACGACGAATCCATCAATAAATCCAATAAATCCTGCAATCAAGCTTACAATCCCACGTTATTTGGCTGTATACATGAAAAAATGTGCCGGCTGAGGTTCCAAAATGTTGATAGTAATCCACAATTTTCGCATATAAACGGAAGAGCATGCTTCCGGCTTGTATTGAGGTTATGCGCAAATTTGATGTGCTGGTTCAAATCACCCCAAGTATTTTCTTCGATGTACAGCCATCAACTAGGCAGGGATAACCTTTTATCATCGCTTTTGTGCGATGTGCGCACGCTTAGTAGATAGAAAGTAGATTTTAGAGATTTTGATGAAGATTTAAAAGATTTACTGCAAAAAGATGCAGCACGATGCAAGTAGATGGATTAAGATTCACAAGCTGAAACAAGATTTTTCAAAGATTGATTCGCTAGCGTGAGATTTTTCGATCATCTTGAGTCTGGATTTAGATGTGTCGCATCCCCAGCCTTTTATAATATTTAAAAAAAATCAGGGTTTCGAACAAATAAGAATAAAAATCCTTACCCTTCAGCTTTTCGTATGAATCTGCGACAAACTTCTAAGTTCCTCCATGTTCATGTTTCCATGTTCCACTAACTTTGAAAATATAACCATGTTTGTACTGTATGAGGTTTCCTCTAATGGGTAATTTTTTACCCATTGCATGTTTGAGAAATTCCCCCATTGTATGACAGATAGGAGAGCTATTTGAAAATAAGTGTTTTTTTACCCATGAATGGGTTTTCACTAACAACCGTGTACCAGCCACGCAAAGGGCTCGCGAAGTGCTCTCACGAACACCAACGTAATGAATACAATTGGAGAATAAGCCATGCGCATTTAAGCAGCTGATTTTTGTTTACTTGTCGCAGCTTTAACGTCACTGAGCGCAGAAACTGAAACAATGTACGAGCATAAGTGTCAAATTATTTTTAAAATTCTTGTGCGTGTTCGCAAATTACTGCCCCGTGGATGCAATTGAAAAAAGTTCATAAAAAATGAGTGTTCCAGATATTTAAAGACGAACACGGCGATCAGCTAAGGTAACATAGAATTTAAACAATCGTTGATCATTGTATTGAAATTAATTATGTTTATTCAAAACCCAGCATGGCGAAAGGAAATGAAAATCATGGCAAATTCAAACGAAAATCACTCACCATTATGCAAAAACTTGAGATTCTGCAACATCTGAACAAAATCGAGATGTCCAAAGCCGACCTTGCCAAGAAGTTTGGGGTGGATAAATCTTTTATAGGTAAAATTGAACTGAACGGAAAGAAAATTCTACATAACTCATCTGTGGGTTACAACGTAAACCATAAAAATAAATATTTCTACCATCAGCTAGAAAAAGCTCTCTTTTATTGGTTTCTTCAAATGCGGGACAAAAATCAGAGAGTTACGACAAATCTGATCAAATTGCAAGCTCGGAAATTTGCGGATAAACTTAACATACCGAACAGCTTCAAGTTTAGCCCAAAATGGTTGCATAACTTCATTCGGCATTCGACGACTTAAAATATCTGGAGAAAAGCTATCTTGTGATGAAAAAAGTGTTGATCCATTCAAAGAGGAGTTTTTTCGCCGCGTAACTGAATGTGGGCTATCGGCTGATCAAATATACAACACAGATGAGTCTGTGTTGTTTTTCAAATCTCTGCCAGAACATACTCTCGTGTACAATAAGGAAAAATCAGCTCCAGGGCATAAGACGGCCAAACAATGTTTATGCCCTGTGCCAATGCATCAGGCTCACATAAGCTGCCAAGTCTAATGATTGGGCATTCCAAGAACCCTCGGACGTTCAAAAATATCCATTGCTGTACTTCTCGTCCAAGAATGCCTGGATGACAGGCGTTATTTTCAAGCAATGGTTTTTTGGCACATTTGTTCCAAGAGTACGACAGTTTGCTCCAGAGCAAGAAATAGAACCCAAGGTTATCCTGCTTTTGGACAACTGTTCGGCACATCATTTCGAGGATGAGATAGATGGCTTGATCATTGTGATATTTCTGCCCCCCTCCAACGTTAAGCCTCTCATTCAGCCATGGATCAACATGTTATCCAAACAATCAAGTCCAAGTGTCGCAAAAAACTACACAACGAAATTATTTTTGGTGGCGGTGATGCGGCACAGCGTCTTAAGCAAGTAAACCTCAGGGACGTCGCATTCTGGCTTCAGGAATCCTGGATAAAAGTGTCTCAAAATGTGCTTTAGAGATCGTGGAAGAACATCGGAGTGATGGTTGGCACCAAATTGATGCACGAAGATGATGTACCTCTGGCGACGTTATTCAATATGCCGAATGTTGAAACGGACGTCGCACCTTCTGAATATCTTGAAGAGGACTTATGCGTTGATGACTACACCGATGCGGATATTATTGCTATGGTGAATGCTGGTCAAAACCCCGAAGAAGAATGCTTTGAGGATGCCGGCCTGGATGAGTCGGAAACGACAATGGCCATTGAAAACCTGGCTCCGTTGAATAATACCACTTGTAGTGATCAGAAAGTGCTCGAATGCCTTAACTATACTAAAGACTGGACTCGGAAAAAATGAGACACACAAAAATGATCACCAAAAATTCATTTTAAATCGGATACTTCCAAAATTTTCAGGGATCGTCGTCCATGACGAGACAGCCTGGCTTGAGCCACTTACGGTACAGCTTCCGCGCACGCAACTTGGCCACCGTGTTTTGCTTGTTAGTCCGGTTTGGCGCCTTCCTGACCTTAAAAACACGTAGCCCAGCCCGATTCATGGTTTGCTGGACGAACCACTTCGACGAATTGACCTTTTTGGCCACGTCTCGGGTGGAAAGGTTCGGATTATTCTTAAAGTACTGCCACATCTTCCGCGCCTTCTCTGGGTATTCCGTTTTCGGGTTTCGGCCGCTTCCAGCGCGCCGCTCGATGGTCTTCGTCTCCTGGAACATCTTCACAACGCGGGAAACGGTGGAATGGTGGATTCCAAGCCTTTTGCCAATCCATCTGTGCGACTGACCAGGATTATCGATCACTTTGCAGATTTGCTGCCGTAGCTCTTCTTGTTTCGAATGAATCTTGAAAAGTATCCATAAAGCACGTGTACAAATTTTCAAAAGCTTCAAACTACTACCTCCCTTCATGTCACACTTTTTAATGAGTGGTCTATTTTCACTAACCCTTGCCTCCCACTTGAATGATCACGTAGTTTATGGACAATCCCTTAGCATTTAGAAATGTTAGGACTGCAAAATCTTAAATTTTCCCAGCAATGTATCATTTTTACTAAAATTTTAGCTCGTCAAAGAAAATTATTCCGATTTTGTTACTTTTCCGATTTTGTCAACTAAAACTCACGGATCGTGTTGATAAAAACGGAACATGTCTGTAGTCAGTATGCATTATTTTAATTTTTTAAACTACCCAGTTTTTGACAGCCGCATAAACCATCGAAAAATGGGTACATTTTTACCCATTAATGGGTACTTGCCGGTTACAAAGAGGGTTAAATTAAGCGCAAACATGAACCATTTTCACCTGACTATAAATGCGTTTGATTTTACCATGCCTGCGATTAAATCAACCATGGTGCGGTTGATATCAATATGAGGTCTGTCAAATATACCACAGATGGTGAAAGTTTTACCATAAACGTAGTAAATTTGACTGAAATTTCAGGGTTGTTTTGAAGATACGGATAGTCGGGTTTAATGGTAGTTTTTAATACAAGATTTTTTCCTGTGTAGCCTCGAAAAAGAGACATGCTACCAGCCCTGCATATGGATAAAACATAGAATTGAGGACAAACAAATAAACGAATAGGAAACTAAAGATTGGTATGAAATAATGTAGCAGATCTTCTCGTCCGAGCATGGAGGAAACTTTTTTTAATAAGCCAATTCGGACATAACATGTTCTCAATCCTCAAAGTAAACTGTAAAGGATTATATTTGTTAGATATATTATTTCCATGTCTTTCGATAACTTCGCGAATAAACGCTTACAAAATAGAACTTTTCATATTATAGATGGAAAACCAAAGCTGCCCGAACACACAAGAGTTTCCCCAAAATTATTTGCAGATTTTCTTCGAATGGTCGAATGATAAACTGACCATCGTCTAAATGGTTTCGAAGCAAAATTCCTATCGAGTTTTCCGCTAATTTCCCAGACAGTAATTAACAGTACAAAGCTGGTAAGTGCAGTGTTAGTCACTCCCTCCGCGTCTCAGAATATGGTTCTTCAAAAATACCTTTATACAAAACTTTCCTTTTTTTAACCAGTTTATTTATTTGTATGGCTCAATTGCGTTAGCTATATGGAGTCATAGGTAATGTTTGTGGGTTACACACAAAAAACAACTATTTTTTAAACAAACTAGGGTTCTTCTTCTTGCTTGGGGGCGATTTTACGTTAGCTTCTTCTTGTTCTTTTGCAATTCTAGCTGACCCAGTTGATCCCAGTTGATATTAATGCGGCGAACTGTAACAACACGCTATCGCGAGTTTCCATCTCCTTCGGTTCATCATTATTTATTTCGGTGTCCAACGGCATGATGGCAGATTCCTCCGTGTTATCTTCCAGCACATCTAGCGTTTCCAATTCTCCCTCACCTTCAGCTTCTGATCCAAAGGTGGCTGTACCTCCAGCTATTGCACATCCGGGCATTTTCTTCAGTTTACCGCACTGCTCCTTCTCTTGACGACGCAAATTCGGCTGACTCCTATATTTCCGCTTGGGACAGGAAGCCATCAGGTGTCCCTCTTCCTTGCAGATGAAGCATTTGTCCTTGTTGCCTTGGTAATATATGTTTCCCGTCCGGCTGGAAAAGTGCAGTGATGACGGGATTTCCTGCTTCACGTCCATGTACGCACCGCGCACACCAGTGTAGGCGGATATGCCTAGTTCCGGCGGGAACTTCTCCCGCACGATGCATTTTACATGTCCATATTTTGACAACAATGTAACCAGGTCAGGAACCTTTGGTGGGAGATCGTATATTCGCACATAGCAGATGTGATCCTGGGCGACATGTGCACTTTAAACTTTCTACCATCCACATAATGGAACATCCGTTCATCCGAGTTGGCGGTCAACGCGTACAACATCGACCGCTCAGACTTGAACTTGACGAGAAGGGACTTTTCATCTGCAATCCTATATGCAGCTTCAATTTCATCAAGCTCAACATCCAAGCCTTCGACGAAATTTGCAACTTCACCTAAGGCTGGTGTATCTGCTCCAATGCCGAAGGTAAATCGCACAGTATTTTTCAACTCGCTCATTGCTGCTATAACAAAAGCGACCGGGTTGATGAAACAAGAACAATGCAAATTGATTACACTGCCGTAGATAAGAAGGCTATCGCGCGCATGAACAAAACTCTCAACCGTCCCAATCGAAAGCAGAAACAGAACTGAAAACTTTCCTTATCCAACTTTCATTATCCATCTTCAAGATTCAACATAACATATTTTTGAAAAATAATCTTCCTGAATACATTCTTTTTGCAAATTGTATCCCTAACTGTTACATTTCCGCGTCAACCAAAATCCGAAAATTCCCTAAGCCTCTGGTAAATTTTAAATTAAAAATGTACCCAACCTACAAACCAGATGCAAAACTTTGCCGTAAGCCATTGCGAAGAAATGTTTGCACTTCGGTCACACCGGTTTTCCTCTTTTGACAAACCAAATCCATTCTCCCGAAAACCACATTGCACATTTCAATAAAAAGAAAAAAATTCATTCATTTCTCCTGCCCCAATTCATAATTTTATTTTCGTAGCCGGATATGCGGTTGCAGTAGATCTGAAAACTTGAACCACCCAGTAACTGCTGTTATTCTTGTACCGGCCCATCTGGAAATTGTCTTTTAATTGAATGTGCGGTTTATGCAAATTTGGCTGCCGTTTACTTAGTATCAGCACTGTGTAGTAGTTCAGCCGGTCATCCTCGTTACGTTACTCCAATGCGGACTTTCGCCGAGCGCCGTGTCGCTTATCCTAGTGAAAACTTTTTCCCAGGACAGCTTCAACCACTGGGCGACATTACGCCTCCTTACCCCTCCACCCCCAACATGCAGATGCAGCTCAGCAGTGGCATAATTACGTTTTCAAACAGTTACCCCATGCTTACCGTATTGCGAATGACTTGCTCCACTTCGAGCGCTGTCTCCAGATTTTTCGGATAGGGCATGCCGTGGGTGATGATAGTAGACTCGAGTGCTACTACTTTTTGTGGTGCCCGTAGGAGCGCCTCGCGAACGTCCGGCTTGATGTCAATCAGGGAGCTGTTTTACGAAAAGAGGGAAAAGAATAGGTGAGGATAGTTTTAGGCATTCTTTAGAGACCAATTAGCGAGGACGATGAGTCACCCTTCTCGTTATTTAGGGTAGGGAACGGCTTCAGTCCCCCGGGTCCCTATTCCAAGCGCGGGGTAAACGCTAACTTACAACGTGAATTTTTGGCAGCATAAGGCTTCATCTAGTGAAGCATCACACTGCAAAAAATGAGCATTGTAGGTTACCGTTGACCCCGTGCTTGGAGTCCGTTCCCTACCCTATGTAGTTGCTAATTATTACCAACCTCAGTTTGGATAAATCCGTGAGCCCACGTTTGGACATACAGTTAGCCGCTGTGAGGCAGGGCAACTTTGTTGAAACACGAAGCATGATGCCTGAAAAAAAGAAGAGAAAACGAATACAATAAACAGTTTGATAAAAACACGTGCAACAGGTTGCTCCGATGCTCCCAGCGGCGTCGCGACGGAAATGCACCTAGCAACGTTTGTTTGTTTTCCAGCACATTCGTTGCAATCGTTTTTTCGCTAACATTTCTCGAACATATCTCCCCCAAATCACAATGGAGGACCTACCGAAACTTCCCGGGAACGATTTCATCAATCGTCTACGCCAGAAGCATCACGTCCCACAGAGCTTCAAGTACATCAATGGCTATCCGATCCCGGTGAAACCGATCTGTGGCTTCGGTGGCGAGCAGCTGAACGAAGATTCTATCTACTACTGCACGGACGAAACGGATGCCGTCCTGTACGATCCGATTCTAACCTACGGACGCGTCCGGAAGCTACCGGTCAAACCATACCGGCCACACTTCGTGCTGTACGACCAAAAGACGCTCAAGTTCAATGCCTTCTTCCGGCAGGGCGTACCGGAATCACCCAAGGAAACCTTCCGCATTCGGTACGTCAACATCCTGTACTTTTTGGAAGATGACACCATGACCGTACTGGAACCGGTTATCGAAAACTGCGGCTACGCACAGGGTCGGCTGGTTCGGCGGGGTAAGATCATGAAAAACTGCCTGGGTGAGTTGTACAGCTGGAAGGATCTGAATATCGGAATCGATTTGGAAATTCATGGCTACGTGTTTCACATCACGGATTGTGACCCGTTTACGAAGGAATTTCTGCTGAGCAATGGAATCGAGTTGAACGAGATGGAATTCCCACCGCCGGATCCCGCCATGAACGAAAGGTCCATCGGCGAGAGGCAATCCTATAAGCACCATAAGATGTATCCGGTGCCGGAGGACAAACTGAGGAAGTATTTGGAATATCAGGGCAAGGTGCTACAGTAAGTCTAGAGAGAGGTAGTTTTGTTGGTTTGAGTGGAACTAACTGAGCTTGACTGATTACAGATTCGATTGCCTGTTGGATGAGCCGGACCAACCCGGAGGGGTGAAGATGACATACAAGCTGTTCTACTTCCTGGAAGATGATACGGTATCGATCAAGGAGCTGAAGGAAAATCAGGAAGGGCGGGATTACTTCCCTATGTTGCTCCGAAAGCAGAAGTTGCCGAAGAATTGGACGGAGAAACCAGGTTGGTGGTTTTTTGTTTTTTTTATTATTATTGGAGTTTATTTATTTATTGACTTGTCTTCGAAAAAATCGTACAGTCTGTCTAATAATTACCGTCAAGTCACCATTCACCGTGCATTTAAGAATATTTAGCATGACGTAGGGATCTCCAAAAATATGAAATTGAATATTACCCTCTTGAACATTGTCATGTACCTTTAATAATTGTGCAATTCGAATAAAAATGAGAAACTATCTGTGTTTGGCAAGATACATGGATTTAGATAATTTTTCAGGGTTAGAGTCTCCTATCGCCGTGATAGGGCACCATTTACCGTGCAAAAGAACTTTTCATTCAATTTAATTAGAACATGAGCTCAAACTTTGAATTTAAAATGTTAATCGTGGTTTTTATTTAGTTAAGCATAAACATGTGAAGCTAATGGGGTAAATTGGGGTTAAATTGGGGTAAAATGGGGTTGAGCAACTCGACTCGACACTTGTCTGAGGGCACAAACAAACTCAACTATCACCACCCCCACCCCCACCTCTACCTCAAAAAAAATATCTTACCACCACCAAAAAATAATTAGGACACCTCCCACAAAAAAAAAAAAAAAAAACCAAAAAAAAAACCAATTCCACCCCCCTTTCATATTTTATTTTACATCATATAACAGAGAATACCCCCCCCATATCAAATTTTTTATCAAAAATTTTTTATGGTTTTTTTTTACCATGATCATAGTCGGTCCAAAATCACTATACAACAATAGTCACCCCAACCCCCAAAAATGGTAAAATTTACTATCAAATTTGTCTCTGTGTAGTGTTGAAATTTTTCAAAATGTCATTAACATACACTCAAAATAATCCACACATCATTGTTACGTGAAAATTCACGTAGATTACATAAAATGCTTTTTCATTTGAGTTTATCTGACAAAAGTAACTATTATCGGACTAAAAATGAATATGAAATGAATCGCCAGTTACTTTTACTGCAGTAGTCCCATCTCTCTTACGTGAAAATCACATACTCACATGAATTCATTTTTACAGCTGCATTTCGCGTTCATTCATTTCATTGTAGTTTACTCTAGAGATGAAAGGACAAAATACGAGAGCTGCTAGCAGATTTGAACATTGCCCAACATTTATTAAAGAGATTTAATGATGATGAAATCCGTTTTATGTTTAATGTTTTGTACCTTGAATAACCGTTTTTTTTTTAAACTTTTAAATAAAATTTGAAGTTGATTTTGTCGATTTGCTTAGTATAATCCTTGGAAAAATCCAGTGATGCATGAATCGATTTCCTCTTGGCGAACACGGAACGTAAGTAAATATAGATTTCGTAAATAAAAACTATAATTCGTTTTATGCTATTTTTTGCAGAATTACAAAAGCGTTAGTTTTCTAACGTCGCTACGTCGTGAAGCAAAATTGCTTCTTCTCTGGTTGTTATCGAGAGTTATCAGGTTGATCAACAATTATCCCTATAGTAGATCAATTGACTTATTTGATTTCCTCAGTAAAGTGCTTAAAATCGGTATTCAATCTAAAATGTTTTTCCGACTTAAAAACAATTTCAATGTGAATGTGTAGTTTTGTAGTTTGTAATAAAATGTAATTTGCAGTATTAGTTTTATTTATTTATTTACTTGTTTATTTCCATAATTGCATTATTTTTCAATTATGTACACTGTTTAGGGAAACACGGATTGGAAAATAAAGCAATTATTAAAATAATTGACTAAACAATATGCCGATTATTAAAAAAAGCAAAAGGCTAAAATCAACGCAAAATAACATGAATCTCATATATTTGTTTGACAAAGTTTACTGGAACATCATCTAGGTTCTACTAACACACTTTTTATAAGATACGGGAAAAGGCACATAGCTATTACGTGAAATCCCGGTGGAATGCGAGTTCATTAGTTCATTTTGTGCTACCTATGATTCACGTAGATGCTACGTGAAAAGTATGATGGAAAAAAGCCACATATGTTTTCACGTAACGTTGAAGTGTGGATTATTTTGAGTGTATTACAACAGGCCATCAGAACCGCTCCGCCTAACCAATGTTACTCACTATGGACAGTATCCAGGGTATCATTTGCCTTATTTCAATAAGACGCGTCTTATAATTGTTACAACGCCTAAGCATGCCACTATTGTTTAGAAAAAATAATGTTTATATGATAGTAGAGATGATAGATGCTGACGACAGACTAACGATCCCGTCCCTCCCTAGCACACTGCATAACATTCCACGCCGACAACAGCACTATAGTCGCTGCCGCGCGCCTAGTTGCAGTTAGCTTAAATTCAGTAAGTTCGGTTCGATCGATTTTTGTGTTATTGAGATAAAAAATTGAAAGAGACAGACCGCACAAACCCATACACATTTATATATAATTTCCTGTATTTACTCTTACACAATTCGCGGAAGACAATGACAAATTTCGTGTGAGCGGTTCAAATTCTAACACCTTGTATTATTGATTGCAGTTAAAATTGGACTCCGACAAAAACAGAAAAAGTGTGATAAAAGTGCACGTTTACGACAAATCGTTTCCTGTCTTCAGTGAACTTATACCTTTCAGCATAAAGGATAAGTGCACCGAAGACAACAAAACGATTTGACGTAAACGTGCACTTTTATCACACTTTAAAATGCGCAAAAAGCACTTAAGAGTCCAATCACAACTGCAACCAGCAATTCAATCCCTTTTTCAAATCCCTTTTTAACCCTTTTTTCCCAACGCACCCCCCACCAAACCTAAAATCTCCTTTTTTAACCCATCCAAAAGTACTCCACATTCCCCATTTTTTCCAAAAAAAAATTTCCTTTTTTTAACACCCTTTTTTTCCCACATGGACCCCACCATCACACAACAGTTTTGGATTGAAAAATTCCATTTCGCGACTCGAAAACTCTGTATGTTAATGAGGACTGTGGTTGAATTGTTGCCGATCGAAACGAATATAGCGGTGATTGCGTTGATTAAGTGGTTGAAGAAAAAAATAACAAAAACAAAAATACAAAGAACAAAACACGAAGAGGGAGAATGTTGCATTTTGTTGCATAGCAATGTTTCTTCGTGGGATGACTTGGAGATGGTCGCTCTTCGAGATCGAGTAAAATTCAGCTAAGTATAAATTCTAAAATGTTCATGGACGACCCAGACCTGGTCTATAGAGAATTGAAGGGCCGCATGTATTGATACGGTTTAGGCCCTTTCATTTTTATTTTGAAAACGCTCGTTATTGTCAGGCACCCTCGCATTACCGCCGTAATGGATATTTGAATCTACATTTGTAGTATATAGTATGTATGAGAATGAGGGGGGGGGGGGGTTGCTTTCTTTTTGCGTCTTTCTTCTCTTTGCATAAAGCGGGTAATGGCGCTATAACCAGAAGCCATTAAAGGCTAGGACAAGTGTTAGTGCTCATGTCCCAACCGATAGACTCTCACGCAAGAAAAGGCTCTACACCCTTGGCATTGGACCCTTGATACAAGTAGGAAACGTCTGTGTTCCAACCCAGAATCAATCGATTCTGAAACATGCATGCTGTCATCGTCCGGTAGGCTGGAATCCATAGTGTTATACGTCATCTCGTCGTCAGCTGCAGGATTGCATACTTGTTCCACTATTGCTGTCCACTATAATCTTTCAGAACTTCATATTTAGCATTCTCATCATCGATGACGCTCGACGCCATAATTTTGGCGATTGATTCTTTTCGCCTTTTTCGTGAAACTCTCCTCATCTTCCAAGAACCTCTCGTATAATGATCTGTGTGTAGCGTGACATAATCATTTGGATTACGTTTTGATCCATTGGTTGAACTACAGCTGTGATGTTGGGCGGCATAAACATTGTCCAGATAGCACCGTCATCCATTAGTCTTCAATTCACAAAATTCACAATAACTGCTCGCAGATGGTCGACAGATCAGTTTCTGTCAAAAACCCTCGGACTTGTGACACAAAATGTCCGAAAAACCAGGTTTTGAACAGAACGTGCGTAATCCTTGCATGCTTTGATGTGACGTATTAAACAGGCAACTCTTTCAAAATTTTCAACGGTCAGGCAACGGTAAGAGGCAACTTTAATAAACCGTCCATATTTGCGCATGGCATGAAAGTCAGACGTTCTTTGTTTACTTTCTTTCCGGGCGCAATAGCCGATTTTTTTTTTTTTTTCAACGTATGTGTTGGTCGGCGTGCATTTGAAATACAGGCCGCTTTCGTCAGCGTTAAAGATTTGACTTGGAAGCAAATCTTTGGAACGCATTTCTGTAGCAAAAACATTGACGTACTCGTTAATAATTGCCATGTTGCTTGACAATTTCTCGCCCGTATTTTTCAGAAGACGAATATAATATCTTTTAATGAACTTGTCGATATAGTCACGACTTCCAAACTTACCCACACTAACCAAGTCATTGAAAAATTTCTCTGATTGAACACGGAGCTTATCCTGGCTTACCGGAATGTGTTGTTGTCTTTTTTGCAAAAAAAAAAAACATGTATAATGCTTCATCCATTTTGGGGTAGCTAGCTGGCTTGAAGGTCTTGCGATAATATACATATGCTTTCTCGCCAAGGGAAGCCTCCCGCACAATCCCATCCAATTTCCAACTCCAGATGTCTATGAAGGTAACATGAGTTCTCAGCATCTTCTTAAGTAGACATCTAATCAACACTTCCCTCCCATCCCTTACTGATCATAAGGACCTGGCCAGGTGTTTTGCAAAGAGCTCGATGGATGAAGAGCCTGTCACGCCCAAGGCAGCACTTCAGGCGCATCCATCGTCTCTACAACAGCCAACGCAGGATTATGTATGGTCGGAACATGCTATGCTATGCTATGCTATACAATGGCTTGAAAATAGTTACTTCAATATTTTTCCATTCAATCTCATCATAACATTCACTGCTAAATTTCCATAACGAGACAAATTAGCTACAGATCTGTAATGAATAAAGATAAAGGCTTTATTTATTTATTTATCATTTATTTCGTCCATAAATCATTCTTAACTGGTGGCCGTAGAATATATTGATTCATATAACGGTAACAAGAAATAAACAATGATACATAAGGTTGTATATTAAGGGAACGCAATGTTGTTGCTGCCATCCAAGAAATCTGACAAATTCTCTTTCACCACCCGTTCTTATATTTTCAGACATTCTTCTCTTTTCAGAGAGCGAGTAATGGCGCTATAACCATAAGCCATAGGGAGCTAGGGCTATAGTTAATGCTTAAGTCCCAACCGTTTGAAGAGAAATGGAGCATCACTTAACCTTCTTAGACTAGATGCTCCCAACGACAATTTTTAAATAAATTTTTGTTCTGTACACCAAACAGGGCATTCTGTTCAACTATTCTCTCCGACTATTCATTTCCTTTTTCCTTTGATATCTACTGAAGGCTACGTGGGTTCCCCGTGTCTTCTTAAGGTAGATATCAAATCCTCCCTATCACCAACGGTTGCATGGACGTGGCCAGGTGAGCGATCGAGGAGTGTCTGCGTGGAGATTATTGTGTGAAGAAACGTATCAGCAACTGGTTTCGTTTCATGGTGGCATGCAATGTCTTCAACGAATTATTCCTCATCGTAGCTCCATCCACGAGGTGTGCAAACGTCAATGCTAATGCTAATAAACATCCCATCATTTCCTAAGCTTCTACAACCCTAAATGGGAAATTTTTCAGAATCTAGGATTTTTATTTTTTATTTTTGGAGGATTATTTGGGCTTTGGAAGAATTCTCGAAAACTTCTTTGATATATTGATAAACTTCTTGATTGTTTTTATATTTATCTGCTCAGTTTTCATACCAATCAAAACGCTCAAACGAGGTGAGATGGAAACCAAGAAACTTTAATTTTTTCATGAGTTTGTGTTCTAGCTCGTAGTACGTAGTTGCTAGCTCGTAGTAACTCGTGTTTACCATATTTTAAGGCACTATAACCTTTTTTGCAGTGGCATCGCATTTTGGTGGTCAAGGAGGTTACTTTTCACACCACCTAGTACCTACAGTTTATTCGGAATAAGTTTTAAGCTACCTCAGAACATCAAATTTGAACACACAATCTTTTAAAGTGCAATAAATGACGTTCATTATGAGTACTCAACATTTTTATTTTATTAACATAGTTCTGAGATAGATCCGTTTTTTTTTGCGTCAAGATATTAAATGACTCAAGCTTTACTGTAAAAATGCAGCGCACTGTTTGAAAGTTTCGCTTATGCGGTTCTGTTGCTGTTCAGTTCTCGGTTTTTTTTCTAAAGATCTACGTTGAATTATTAAGATTTAATTATTTTAGTCGATTGCAATTGTTAACATAGTTGCAATCGCCCGCACTCGAGTCGATTACTAACATAGTAACTACCAGTTGTTATTTTTCATAACAGTTTATTCCCAACTACAACTTCAACCAATTCAGATGTGCTCAATAAAGCTAGTTTGTTACTTAGTTATTTCAAGTTATCGAGTTCAAGTTATATATAGCAGCCATTACTTCAACAAACATTTGCCTCTCTAAAAATATTTTTAAACGATTTTAAATTGAAATTATCCTACCCTGCTGTCGTGAATAGTAGTGATGAAGATATTTGTGGATATTTCGTCGATATCGATAGCTGTCCGTCTGAAAATTACTTTTGACTGTTTGAATTTGAGTTTATGGAACTTTGGTGAACCTCTTATCAAACAATCATATTGTGCGCACTGATTCTAACCACCCAAAACAGTTGTCCATCATACTCTTCACCCCTACTAAATTGTTAGTGGTAGGTTTTTTTTGTAGGTTTCAGTTTGGTAGGTTAGACAATAGTAAGTGAAGTTACTATATTATTATATTATTTTCCACTTATAATGTTGTAAGGATGAGGAACAGTAAGCCCAGGTAACCAATAAGAAGTTCCAAAGCGTCTTAATGGCAGCCTATCAAGCAACTAAGTCGCCTTAAATGCAAGATAAATGCCGCTTTTGGCCCAATATACGGCTGCTATACTGCAATGCTATGATAATGCTTCATTAATGCTATTTTGCATTCGAAATGGTTATTTCAGACTACAAGCATTTAAATAGCATTTGAAATTAAATTTTACAACAGATAGCATTCAAGATGCTGATATAATGTTAATATAATGCTTCTAGCATCTGAAATGTAGATTTAGGGTTGATTTACTGCATATGCTAATGCTTATTGGATACCTGGGAGGATGGTCACTCACAAAGTGTGAGGGTGGATTTTCATTGAGAAAACAAGTTCAATTTTAAGTAACGCTTGAGGGCCAATTTGGTCCCATTTAAACTAACAACAAGCTTGCTGTAGAAGCTACTCATAAAGTGCGATAGTGATTTTTTCATTGGTAAATTATATGAAACTTGAGATCCGATTTGGACCAATTAAAATTAACTGTAAGGATGCTGTTGGGCCACTTACAAAGTGTGATGCTGGTTTTTAATTGGGAAAACAATGTAAACTTAACGTAACGCTTGACAGCGAATTTGGCTTCATTTAAACCAACAGTAGGATCAACAATCAATATAACGATTTGAAATTGGTTCACTGTTGTAGAACCCCTAGTTCCAAAGTACACCTTGCAGTCTGCACCTTGCAATAACTCTTGCGCTTTTCAGTACATTTCGGTTCTAGTATCTTTGTTTTTGTTTTTTGTTTCTCTCTTTTTTTCACAATGTATTTTTAGGGGTGTGTGGGGGTGGGGTGTTTATTGTGGTACACTAATAAAGTCGAGGACCAGCGTGGGACCGCGCTGGAACCTACTACCGCCAACAAAAAAAATAAATTTTTTTTTCTCAATAACCCCCCCCCGGGGGGGGTACTCTGGGGCCCCCACACAAAGTGTGTTTTTGGTTTTTCATTGGAAAAAAAAAATAAGTTTCTAAAAACGCTTGAACCCTCTCTCGCGGGTCAAATTTTTCACCTTGTCGACGACGAGAGGGCTTATCTCATGCTATAAACATGGATGTGAGACCAAGAATTTCACCAGTAGTGAAAGTATCACATATTCTGCACATTTATTTCACTGCCACGTCGTAGAACTTTTGTATAAAGGCACTAACACCATGTGTGATACTGGCGGGTTATGCCGCAATTCACTCTTTAGACTTCTTACTTTCAATCAAAGGGAAACGACTAAAAGTACACTTTTCATTTTCGTGGCAACTTATGTTGTTGTTTATCCATTTGTTTTATGGAATGAATAACCAAAATACCTGGTTTGCTCATGGTATAATAAGTGAAAGTAATTGCAAAGGGTGAATGTTTTGATCATGGTAAATATCTGACGGTTCGAAATAAAGCACATAGCCACAGAAAAGTGTTACTTTAGAATGACGATGACAAGCATGTATATTAGAGATAGGACGCGGAGGGCCCGCTTAGGAAGCACGAGCAGTAGATTAAACCTCCCTCCCCCAAATCTAAATACCTTCCTCACATACACCCACTTTTTACCATCCCTTATTATCCCACATGTGTTGTGGGGGGTCGGTTCACAACAATCCAACCAAATCAAAATGGGAAATTCAAAAGGTATTTTCATTTACTCAATGTATTTTTTTCCCCATTCCATCCCATTTATTTCAACCTTGTTACGTCTCTTGCTTCCCCCCCACACCCCAATCTCGGCCTCTAAAAAAAAAACCCCCACAAAAGACAAACCACCACCGACCCCCCAATAACACACAAAAAAAAAAAAGAACACACAATACAAAAACAAACTATTAGGGTTATTATTAGAAGATACCCCACAGTTGTACAAAAAAAACATTCCCAGTATGAATAATAAATATAATGCATACTCTTGTTGCAATATTCCTTGGGGTTGACTTCAGTACTACTAGTTGTCAACATAGACTACAAGGCCTGAATGTCGTCCCTAAGAATTATTGCTTGGCAATTTACATGTCTTTATGAAATCTAGTTACTACTGCATACGGCCTGGAGATGACTTCAGCACTTAGACGGCACTTTGTCCCGAATTAACATCTCTAGGAAACATTAGAAATCATTAAACAAAGCTTGTGACATCTAGGATAGTGTATTGATTTGAGATTCCATTTTACGACTGCATAACAAAACATCATTGCGGGAAAATAGAAACCGAAGTTTTGAAAAATACCACGGTCCAATACTAATTACTTCAACTAGTGCTCAAGCGGCCAACATAGGCTATTGCTTCTAAGGTATTGATTGTAGTAGAGGTGACGTTGGGAAAGGGTCTAGTCTTGACAACCAAGCTGTCACGCTGCTCCAGCTAGATACACTCAAAAAAAAAAAAAAGGTTCCAATAACGCTTGAGCCGATTTGTACTCATTTAAACCAACAGTTAGGATGCTGTTGGGGCCGCTAACGAAGTGTGATAGTGGTGTTTCATTAAAGGCTAGTATGCAGCTCAAAAGTTATGTGTATTAGGAATATGACAAGTCTAGACAAAATCGTCAAAAGGTCGAAAGCAACAATTGTAAACAATTACTTAAAACGTAAATTTCCGGGAAATGGCAGGCTGCTCACATCTATATCCGCTACCGACGGGTAGGTAATAACTCCCTGTATCTGTTTCTGGTGCTATTTTGTTTGTGGGAGCAAGCAGATCCCAGAAAAATACGCTAGAAGTCATTGTTTACAAATGTTACTTTCGACCTCTTGACTATTTTGTCTAGAAGTTATGGCCAAGAAATGCCTTTACTGTCGGAATTAGAGATGGGCGAACGCTCACGAGCCGCTTATTAGAGCCGGCTCTTCAAAAAGAGTGAGCGAGCCACGTGGCGTTCAAAATTGAACGGCAGCTCACTACGAACGGTTTTGAACCATGAACGGCTCAAGCAAAATGAGCCGGTGGCGCTGTCACATTTCTGAGCTTTGCCTGTTGTTCGTTGCTCTTTTTCTCTCCTGGCTTTTAGGTTTTTTGACGTTTAATCACTTCACCCTTTCTGGCACATGCAGAGGAATGATGGTTTGTTTTCCTCCAAAAGATTTTCCTTCTTACTTGCACTCCTTTGACCTAAATGGCGCTTTAGTGTGCGTGCGTTCAAGGTTACTTATGCTTGTTCCCTCTCCTCAGCTGAATGAATCAACGTTGTGGATCGGGAAGTTCTCTTTCTTAAAGCCCTACAGTTAAAGTATGGACGACTCTCACCACAAAACTTGATTCTTGTCGTTACAATCGAGCAATAAATTATTCAGTACGTTTTGGCGGTTCGTTTGGAACAGCTTTGGGTAGTCGGCCATACTTTTACTTGGGAGCTTAATCAATGCCAATGCTGCTGGTTAAATTAAATCAAATTAAAACAGTTTTTTTTTTTTGTTTCTAGGTTGCTTTTCTCTAGCATATTGGGATGAATGGGTTAATTTATTTCCCAGTATCTCTCGCTCGCACTTATTCTACCCAGTTGGTGCAATTTTATGCGACAAACTCGAGATAATCCCTAGGAGCGTCGCACTTTAAGGTCATACCATGTCATACATGAAAACTCCCTCTCGTAGGTCAAATTTGTCACCTTGTCGATGGTGAGAGGGCTTATCTTATGCTATAAACATGCATGTGAGACCAAGAATTTGACCAGTAGTGAAAGTATCACATATGCTGCACATTTATTTCACTGCCACGTCGTAGAACGTTTATATAAAGGCACTAACATCAGGTGTGATACTGGCCGCAATTCACTCTTAGACTTCTTACTATCAATCTAAGGGAAACGACTAAAAGTACACTTTTCATTTTATTGACAACTTATGTTGTTACTCATCCATTTTTTTTTATGGAATGAATAACCGAAATACCTTATTGCTCATGGTATAATAACTAAATGTAATTGCAACATTTTCGAAAGGGGTGAATGTTTTGATCAGGGTAATTATGTGACTATTCGAAACGAAGCACATAGTCATAGAAAAGTGTTACTTGAGACTGACGATGACAAGCATGTATATTAGAGATAGGACGCGGAGGGCCCGCTTAGGGAACACCATTGGAAACAATAGAATGAACCTTTCCATGTATGAATCCTGGAAAGTGTGAGCTTTTTAGTGGAATACCTGTAACTGGAAAATTAGAGGAGGAATTGGTAGTTTTCGTTTGATCTCAGCTACATTTGTTGCTTGTCTTGACGGATACGCGTGTTCCGTCTACGGTGTGCGGACATCTTCAGTGTCGTGTACTAATATGGACTCTCGAGTATTAGTGCACGGACTGGGCGTGTCTGTCGCGTTGTGGACGGGATGCGCATGTCTGTCGGGATGGGCGATGGAGGTGGTTGGGGTTGGATGGGGTTAGATCTTCCCCCTCCCCTCTCTCCCCCCCCAGATAAGTATATGCGAAATCAAAACTGTCAAACTATCAAAAACATTCATCTGAATTAAGATCAAAAAGTTATATTACAGTCACTACTAGTTTCAAATCACAAACAAATTAAACATTTCAGGTCATTTTGTAGCAACGCGGCCATCTCAATCCAAAAAAAAACACTACAAACCCCTTACCCCAACCTAATCCTTATATCCTCCCATGGCGTTCAAGTAGTCCGCATAGACCAGTTCGCCATTACCCCTCCCTAACCCTCGGCTTTGGATTGACTTGCGCTCTCATTGCCCCACGAAACGCTGCAAAATGAAAATGAAAATGAAAATACAAAACCAACCCACACCACCCTTCAGAGCCCATTTCCTCCACGTCTCCACCTCAAACCCCCCGTCTCCTCAAATGCTACTTACCCCACAACCAAAATTTGTTCGTTTTCTCGTTTTACTCATTTCTTGCCAGCTGCATACTAGGCTAAAGCAAACAAGGTAAATTTTAAGCATCGCTTGAAAGCCGACTTGGACCCATCTACACCAACAGTAATGATGCTGTTGGAGGCACTGGCAAAGTGTGATAGCCGTTTTTCCATTGAGAAAACAAAAGAAAAGTTTAAGTAACGCTTGGGAGCCGATGTGGACCGATTTGAACCAACAGATGGGGGGCCATTCACAATGGGAGAGGGTGGGTCCAGTTATTTTTTTTCCAACAATTTTTCCTCCAATGTTTGCTCAAAGAACTATTGGAAACAACAAATTGCCTTTGAAAAACAATGTTTCTTTGCACCCATAGTGGTTGTACTGGCCCTGTAGTGGTGGGATCCATTAGAAATCAATGGATTGTGCTAAGTTGTTAGAACTTAAGTTAAATTTTACCTCCCAGCTTCATGTCCTTGTTAAACTCTTCACTTCACAACGGAAGAGCCATACTGGCGGCACACGAATGTTTAATGTACGTGTGACTCGCTAAATAAATCAAGTTGAACGCAAATTTTGTTTTCATTTTTCATCTTCTCTAACCTTTATAACATCAAATCATTGTCACGCGTAGTGCCCATCCGTGTTAAAAGGTCAGGAAAACTTAAGAACGAAACGTTAACCGAATCATAGGAGAAAAAACACGACGTTTTAGGAAATTAAAATCGAATACAGGAGATGAACATCATATCTGAAGGAGTACACCGCATGTAGCTGGAACTGAACGCATTTGCAGAATTTGTTGAGATTATTTCTATTATCAATTTGTAACATAACTAGGGAAGATGTACCTATATTAATCTCATCACTTTGCAATTCATCCTACCTGAAATAAAACGATAAACACGTGACAGAATTAGTTAGTAATGTTTGTTGTAGTTATTTAACGTAAGCAAACATTATTAGAAAACGAAACCGATCCTTCAACTGCCCAATTGTTTGATTCATCGTAGTATGAATATAGGAACAATGAGATTAATATGGGGGCAGTAACCCTACATTTAAAAAAAGAACAAAATAACAACTCAATTAACCCAAGCATAAACAAACGACGTTGGCAAACAAAGCCATATACCTACAACAAGACAATAGAATGATACGAGAGGCCAAAAGATTGATGAAACATTCTACAACACTGGAAGAACTACGTGACTCTGAAGCAATCAAACAATATCCCAGAACTTAAATGAAGGCGTAGCACAAGATAGACAAAAATACATGACAAATCGAACTCTGTTCACAACTTCTCACATAACCTTTTAAATCAGATCACAACACCCGCGTAACATTGGAAAAGGGCCTGACTTCGTTGATCGATTCTTTCCACAGACTTCCCTGCTGTAAATAACGCGGCTGCAAAAGCATTTTCAATAGAATTGATTTTTCAAGCTAACACCGTCTTTACTCGATCTCAGCTGCAAGCAGAGCCACACACTTATTTGAACTGCCTCTAAAGGATTATGGAATCTATTCTATCCGCGGCCAAGCATAGAGGATTCGATGCTATTCATCGTACAGCTAGTAACCTACAAAAAAAAAGTGTTGTGTAATCTCAGTTCATAACTTGGAAAATGGATTGTGGAGTTGTATCAGTCACATGGAATATATGAATATACAAGTCAACAGTTTTATTTATTTATTTACTGAAGTAAACAGATTTAATGAAAGTAGAGAATACTTATCGCCACGATCACGAAGATCCACGTTCTTTATTTGATTGACACCCAATACCACTCGCACTCCGTTCCAGAGATAATTTTTTTGAAAAGAATATACATATCCCTAAAAACGAAATATGTAGAAGAAAATTGATATTATAGAATAATCATGCATGTCTTAGCTAAGGGATATTCCAGATAGAAACTTAACGCAATTTACAGCAATAAGAGCTATAAGAAAAATAAGGTCAATATTGAACTACATCTACTATTCATTCAAGTTTCATTAACTTCCAATTGAGAATTCGTCAAAAGAAATAGAATCGTCCTAAACAAATGACCTTCCTCGCACCCGCACAGAAAGTCATGCGCTTCGCTATAAACAACACAAAAATCAAAGCGGAATGAAACCTTCACTCGCTCAAGGTCTCAAAGTATCTACTCGAGCCCGTGACCAGATAAGCATATACCCATACCGAAAACATCAGCCCTTTTTTTTACGTTACCTTCAGCTATTTTCGTCTGCATAGACAAAATTTGTAAACAAACAACAGTACGATTCACACATACCCGATACTCAGCCACTTCGAACTTGTTTTTCTCATGCCCCTCTCCATCTCTCGCGCTCTCTTCCATTTCAGTCACCTACCCTTCGATATGCATGGAGCTGACCGATCACGAAGTGTCCGAATACTACTCTCCCAAGGACTTCCTCGTTGGTGGAACCGTTTTTGTATTCGGCCGAAAATTCCTACTGCTGGACTGCGATCGCTTCACGCGGTCCTACTACGAAAAGGTGCTTAAAATCATCCAACCCGATGCGTTCCACGCGGGAAGCCCCGAACCTCGAACCCCCCGCACGGAACTACCCGCCTATCTTGGCCTGGGTACCCCGGAGGATTCAATCGCATCGCATCACAGCCTGGTTCCGAAAAGCCCCCGCAAAGATGTCGTAACCTATTTGGTCAACATGAACAAATATCTTCGCTACGGTTGCATACTGGACAATGCTCACCCGGAGGATGCCATCCGCAGATTTGTGCTTAGTTTATCCCTTGCGGATGGGACAATTATGATCATGGAGTCAACTATTCGAAACTCAGGCATTCGCGGGGGCCGTTTCCTATCGCCTACGAAAATTTGGAAACCGGATTGTAATCCGGACGCACCTGAATACTACACGGCAAGGGATTTCTTCATCGGAGCAATCATTATCGTTCACTCACATCGGTTCAAAATCGTTAGCACAGACCTCTACGTGTATCGTTACATGCAAGCTCACCCGGAGATGTTTGCCTCTATTGCGATGGAAACAGTTCGAAATTATCTTCTATCGGAAGGGCACCTGAAAGATGATTTAAGACAAGCTATCGCAGAAGACTGTCAAAGGTATGGACCCCCACCAGAAGACCCAAATAACGATAAAGGGGTAGGCGAGGTTGACAAACGTCTGAACGGTTTTAAACTGGACGATGATAAGATGAAGGAAACCACACTTCCAGCCTTGGTTCAAGCCGATCGACATGAATGCCCTTCACCGATCATTCCAGATGAGGAAATCAAAAAGACCTACCACTCGAACGAACAAACCGAAATATCGCTGCAGGGACAGATTGAGGGCGATGATGTGGTTAAAGTTGGCAAAATGGTTCGGTTTGAAGATGGATGTTAATTTGTTACTTACCGGACTGATTACTTCAATAGACTGATAAGACAAGATGCAAAGGAAAATCACGATTGAATGGCACAGCACACGGTTTCAGATTGAATTTAAGCACTGCAATGTCTCTTAGTAGTTTTGTGAATAAAAACACCAAATTCACCGTTTGAACAGAACTATCTTAAAATTTCTTCAACTCGACAGAGGTTTCTATTACTTTACTTTAAACGAACCACTTATAACGACTTGCTAAAACGCACTAAAGAATCAAGATTCACGAACGTCCGAATTCAACACATGCTAGAACAATAATAAAAAACATTGTCTGCCCAAAGAGGAGCGGGGGTTATGTTTTTGCGTATTGCGTTTTGCGCGAACGTACCTGATACTTTTCTGAAGGGACTTGATGCGTGCAGGATTCCACGCGTCGCTATCGTCTCATCTATCGATTTCGTCGGAAAACATACATCGGCCTGGTATTGCACGCATACTGGCACAGAACGATGGCCACCTCTGCGCATAAAATAAATATGTATTCGTGATAACGATTCGTTGTTTGGTTATTTTGATTCGTGGAAAAATACGCCGTAGGGTACGGTGACCAATATTGCACCCCTGAAACCGATGCAGGGATTTTGTATAGTGACATCACTCCGAATAAAACAATACAATAAGATCACAATACTAAACCATCAAATTCTAATAAATTTTGCTGTCGGACAATAAATCGTACTGTTCATGTATTGTACCATTATATTTCTCTATTGTTACAACAATATAATGGATAATCAAGCCTTGTAGACAAAATTTCGATAATAGAAAAACAATAAAATGACTGATATTGGTTTGAATGTATTAGAGAAAAAAAAATTATTCTTCATTGTTCAGATACATAACAACCCCCATTTTCTATTGTAAATTTGCCACCCACCATAGGTTCTATGGTGAAAACAATAAGTTTAATTGTATTCTTTAAGCTAAAAACAATCCCGCATAATCACAAACCATTCCTGGACCATTTCCCTTGTTGTTGACGACCATTTCCGTTATTGCTCTGACATTTACCCTTATAGTTGACTACTATAAACTAACAATCTCCTATTTAGCTTTAACAATATGTCAGATGGTACAAGGCCAAATAACAATATGCTGAATAGGCGGTTAAGTTAGGTTACCATAAACAAATTGCAATTTTCACGAACAAAATATTTGCTGTACTCTATGCCAAAAAGTTGGCTTTTAATCCAGACCGAGTGCAGACAATAAAAAACCTTTCAATGACAATATGGCATGCATTAACAATATGTGTTAATGTAAGGGTTCTATGGTGAACATGAGATTAAATTATTCGATAACAATTACACAAAATGTGATGATATATCTTACATTCGAAACATAGTTTTGACTATATAGCAAATTGGTTTTCGTTATGCGGGATGGAATCTATGGTAACTGATAAAAAATCATATAATGAAAATGTTAATTCAAAGTTAAACCTTTTATGTGCTACCGTCACATCTATTTCATATCAAATAATGTTTATTTGTGTTTCACATGCAACGTATTATCAACAATCAATATGTAACTAGCGATTTGAAATTGGTTCACTGTTGTAGAACCCCTACACTCAGGCAACTAGACTAACGAAATTCATAAAATCCGCCTTATGAAATGCATTTAAAAGACTCAAAAATGAGGGGCCGTCCCACTGCATTGTGGTAGAAAACGCATTATTTTTCGACAAAAATCAATACCTCAAAAACACTCAGGGATAGAAGCTTGATTACTTCGGGAGAGTTTGTCCACAAGAAAAGATTTATCTATTGAGAGCTGCAAAATGGTGAGTAGACATCTGGGATGGAGCGTGCGTCCCCGCAACATAGCTATAGTACTCACAAGTTCCTACCTCATGTTTCCACGGGTCAAGAGATGACAAAGACCGCCAGCTAAGGGTTGCGTACTCAGCTGATAGTGCAGCCTGGGCACTGTTGTTCTTCTGACTTTAGCTAGATTGAGGAGGTGCGTGCCGAGCGTCTGTCCACCAAGGAGGTGCTGCTCAAACAGCGTCTGTCCTGGAATCCAGCGGTTGAGTAAGAAACGCTGTATTGCGTCAACTATTCATTAGGTGGCAGCCGCACCAAGGCGATGTAGGCAGCGTGGTAGCATGCTGAAATCTTACCCTACCACGAAAAATTGAAGTATTCTTTATACGGTATATAATTTCAGATCATCCATGGAATTCCCAAGTATTGTATAGTAATTTTGAATTGTTTTCTTCCCTCGTGGCTATGATAATGCAAGTCCGTCTACAATTGCAGCAGGATCAGCAGACATGCAGACATTACAAATATAACTGTTATTATCATTTTATAGTATAACATCCCTTCACAAAATTTCTTTTTTATGCTATTTTCAGCTTCGCATTTGCATCGTTGTAAGTTTTGGCCCACCTAACTCACGTTATGTATTTGAAAAGATAGGATGATTTTTTACGTTGTTTTAGAGAGAGGATGTATACGACAACTTCTAAAAAAAAAACTTTGTCCAAAATAATTAATTTAAAAACTAACATTCTTTATGATCCTACATTTTCTATTTTACAGACATAAAGAATCATTTATGGGCTCAGTAGGAAAAAAGATTTATCGAAGAATTTCCTGTCATTTATTTTTAATTTTTTCGTTTTGGATTTATTGAGTTTCCGTTTATGGGCAGTATTTCGCATAATTGTTTGCTTAAATTTTCTTTGCTATTTTGCTAGGCTTCCAGATTTTCATACAACAAACCTGATTTGGACGGTATCTGGCTAAACACTAAATATACCTTCAATTTATGACATCAAGCATTCTATATATGTCCAGTATATAACGCAGAAAATTACAGCTGTGGTAGGCTTTTGAAAATTACGGAATCTGTGGTAGGCTTTTGCACTTATTGCTGAATATATTTTTCATTTCCAGTTTGCAAATGGTTTTTTTTACCAATTCTGAGGTGATCTGATTCATGCAGCGCTGTGTGCCATTTGGCTAGTGTTTGATTTTACATTTCAATCTTTGTCATTACTTCATCATAACTTACACTATCATAATATTTGGTAATATTGTTTTATTGATTTTACTTCATAGATGATTTAAACAGTACTTATTTTATTTTTTGCCCATTCATCTTTAACTCCCTTCCGGTTAAATCTTCCCATTCCTAACTCGGTAGCAATAACTATTAGGTCAGCAAAAATAAAAGCGGATTGCTGTTATAAAATCAGCATTAAGTAGCAAATAGTGACCATGGCAACAGTAAATTCAAATGTATAAATGTTAGTTTTGTAAAATTTCAATAGATTTAATAAACTTTGTCAGGATACCTTAAATCAAGATTTTGGTGAAATGCTGCTATCGCTGAAAACGAACGAAACGTGCTTAAGCGCGAACCACAGAACACCACACTTTAACAGTTTACAATATTTCTTGCATTTCAGGATCAACCGACTGAAGATCATATATTATAGATACGAATGCTTGTAGGATTTTTCATTTACATGAATGTATACATCATTATATGAATATTTCCTGGAAATGGGAGGGACCATCAAGGCACCCGATTGAAGCACTCAGGATGGGGAGAGTGGGAATGCCGACCCCCCATTTCTAACAGTTTGTAAATAGAGGGCGGGCTCTTCTCCCGCCCATTGGGGCATCCTCATGTTAGATAGCTTGCTCTTTTCACCCATTGTTCAATCTTGTTGTTGGAAGGAGATTCTTTATATCCCTGTGGATACGTATTAGTGATGTTGCATATCGATCCACCCAACCCCTTTTTGGCCCTTCATATAACAGCATGATTAGGATCATCAGTGGTTATTAAAGCTTGATCAAGTCTAACAGAGAGGAGAGCCCATTGCTGTCGGACTTAGTTTCCGTGCTACAATGGGTGGTAGTATATACATATCATACATATCATACATCATACAAGAAAAGATTTATCTATTGATCTATTTGAAATCAAACTTCTTGTGCTAAAGGTTTTTACACTGGTCAAATAAGCAATGATAACATAAACTAACTCTAAGACCAGTAGGTCCCGAACAAATACGATTTTTTTCTTGGCTCAGTCAGTACTAGCACATCGGTCCCAAGCTTAATAATTCGCCCCTAATAATGAACTCACACGAACACACTCTCAAATATTCTGTCAAAATAATACAGCAAATCAAAACAAAGGCGCAAATATGTTTCGTTAGGTGCTGGCTTCAAGGTGTACTTCGGACCAAGGGGTTCTACAACAGTGAACCAATTTCAAATCGCTAGTTGCATATTGATTGTTGATGATAATATATATGTGTCCCACACATGAATTTTTGCAATTTGATCCACACATACTTCCTATGTGTACACTGAAAATTTATCAATAATTTTTATTATTAAAATTGGCACTTAAATCGGTCAATTTTTGCTTCGAATTGAAATCATGTGAACCAGTATGATTTTCATTTGCCGCACATAATGTTTAACACCCGTCACTCAATACACAGGTTCGTTTCCAATGAGACTGATATGGTCCGCACATAAACAATGGAGCGAGAAATGTCATTCAAGTGTGTTTTCACTTTGCCCTATTGTATCCATCTTCGCACTTAAAACGAAATAAAAAACCGGGAGCGAAAAACAATGAGCTGCTTTATCGTTCTAGAAGAAAAAAAAACCCTGCAAATTGGAGAAGCAAAGTGAAGTTTACCGTGTGGTGATTTAGGTACTTGGTTTGCCAGCGGAAGTCACTGAATTTTTTGAAGGTAATAAATTACCAGAGATGTTTTTCTTTGCCATGTTAACGGTGTTTATTGTGAATATTTCATATCTGCCGAGAATGTTTGCCATTCCCGCAGAAGAGTTGCTGAACGCGATAGCTTCAAAAAGTGATGAAGTTTTTATGATGGTACAAATAAACCTCTTCTATTCACACATTTCGTTTTATTACATGAAAAGTACAAAAAATCCAATACTAAACTTTTTATGAAAAAATAAAATCCATGCACCTTTTCACATAAAACGTATTAAAAAAAACTCATATGATTTTTGCTAGAACAAGTTAATGCAATTCACGATAATTAATATCTATCCACCTCTTGCACTTAAAGACTATATATTTATTACACATATGGTTAATTGACCACATTTAATAAAAAAAAATAAGTGCCGCACCAATACAGAGCAATAACTTTGCACTTTGCCCAAATCTATAGGTGCTGGCACTTAAATATAAGGTGCATTGTTTTTTGAGTGTACAAATAACCACTATGTGTGGCCATCATCGAGGCCATCACACCAAATTCCCAAAATTTTGTTCGGTACTTTTTTTGCTGAATTCGGTATGTAAAATCGAAATTTCACCGAACATTTTAAACTATGACATTCCAGCAATCAAACATACTGAATTTCTGTAACTTACAGAACATTACCGAACGTTGTAAAAGAAAACAACCGCTTGAAACTGTAAAACGCGGCAGTTCCGGAATACTGTAAAACAAATGACGAATGTACTGTATATTTAATCTTTTGCAGAATAAACTGTAAAAAATGTACCGAACAGATTATAAATTTATTCCATGCTGTCAAACTTGACATTTTAAAGTTGCTTGTTGGCCACTACTGTTGAGTTTCACGGTGCGACCAAAAGTAAGTGCCAGAAATGGAGGTAGGAAATAATTCCCACCCGGTATCATGAGCTCTCCCATTGCATTCAAAAAGGTAACCCATGCGATAGTATGTCCAACAGTATGTCTGATGATAATATACCCTTGTTTCTTATTCACACATATGTATATTACAGATTTCTTGAGAACGTTGGCAATAATACGCCACAAAATCCGAGCTGTGATGCTGAACGGCTAATACAAGAAATGATTTGAATAAATACCAATGGACCTCAAATGAATGCAAAAACTATGTGAATTTATCACATTAATTATCCTAAATCTAAAAATAAAGAATAAAATTCAACAAAAACCCCTTCACGAACAAACCTATAAATTTAGCTGAGAAACTGTAAATTTTTTACATTATTTTCAGAGAAAATATGACAGTGCACGTTACCAATCGTTCAGCAAAATTTACAGAAAGTTTCGGTATATTTTGACAGCTGAGTAGCGAAGTTAAATTTATTGAACGTACTGTAAAATTTTAAAACTACCGAATCGATTCAGCTGTTTCATATTCGGTAAAAAAAAAATTACAGTATACTATAAAAAAAATCTAAGTGTATAGCTTAATTTTGCATAAAAAAAAATAGTACATGTTATTATTATTTAGTGAACAGAAATCAAACAATAATTATTTACCTGCGAACAGTTCCAGAAGTTAAAACAAATTCTGAAGGTTTATCTTGCAACTGCGCCATTTTGTCACGTTTTTAACTTAAAGGCCCGTATCGACTTTCAAAGTAAAGGGGTTACGGAATTTTGTTCAATATTACCAAGCGGAATTTTAACAATTGATCTGCATGGAACGAAATGTCACCTTCACCTAAAGGTCGGTATCGTGTTCGAAGAAAAATTTCGTTGTCTATCCCAAACCCATGTTAAATTCCATTTACTGAAACGGAAAAGTAAAAAATTGAAATGAAATTTCTGTAGCAGTATCCACCTGGAAAAGAACGAAAAATAAAATTGGAATTTGTACCGCTGAAAATCTCGAGAATATGACAAAAGATGAACTAGTCGACGATTTGCATCCGGCTGGCTTTGCGATTGGAACTGTCTGACTGGCGCAAGAAAAACGTAAGATTTGGTGATTTACTTTTTAGATATATTAAAAAAAATTAAAAAAAACCTTTAAAAAAAAGCTCGAATACATTCTAATCTAATCTAATCTAATCTAATCTAATATCACACTAACGCAGCCAATTCTTGAAAGCATCTAGGATTCCAAGAAATATAGCGATTCCAGAAAGAGTGTCTGAAATCGCTCTACTCCTCCGAATCAAGGGAAGGAAAAAAATCGTGGACCTCCCGTACCAAACGCTTCCATATAGAGTTAAATAATGTGATAATTTGTATTTAACGTTGAAGAAAGTTGTAGTTAATGTTGGGAGCATAGATGCTAGAAAGATTAGTTTATGCTCCTTTTGTCTGTGGATGGACTTTTGGCACTTGAACCAAAAGTCTGGCGATAATTTGCCAAGGTTGTAGCGCCTTATCTGGCTCACTGAAATTGAGATTTAAATTTAAAATTTACAGAATTATACATTTAGTTGTATGTTAAATAATAGTCTAATAATACAATATAAAGAACAATCCACGCCAATCCATACAAAACTACGACTGAGGGAGCTGGTAAGAATAAGAGTCCGTAGATGCTTTTAGTGACTTTTGGCAACTTTGCTTTCACTGATATCCAAGCTCATCGATTTAGCACCACTCGGGGGAGACTTGCAATCGCAATGTTTTGTGATATAGTGGACGGATTATTATAATTTGAGATAACTCAATGCAGGCGTCTGCCAAATTTGGCAGATCGACAGGCAATCGGTTAAGACCCACATGGTACTTCATAGCAATATGCTTAGAGGCGGACCGGAAGATTTGATGAGCCACCTCCCCTTTTAAAAAAAGGTTTGAATACATTGAAAATTTTTATTTTTTGAGCATTGTTCTTCGCTTTGCTGCGTTCCGTTTGAAACAACAAACTTGTTTGTTGATATCCAAACTAAAAAAAAAAATGTTTAAAATCCGTGTTGTTGTTTCAAAACAACGATTTTGTTTTGAAACAAACAGGCAGGATGGTTGTTTCTACCTAAAGATATTAACACAAAACAACACATGTTATGGTTGTTATAAACTAACATATATGTTGTTTCCACCTTCAAAGAGGTTTATTATTACCAAAACACTGGTTGTGTTGACTCAGGGAAACCAATTAAAATTTTAGATTGATTCAATCAAAGCGGCGGTTAAATCAAACTGGTCGCTTTACTAATGTTTGTTAGCATTTTATTCAAATAAATATTATTTAAATTATTACAAAAGATATGTAGGTGATTGTAAACGGAAATTTTTGTTATTTCAACCGTTTTCCTTTGTTTGTTTCAGACAGCAATTCAGTTTAAATCATACTCAAAATTGTTAGAAACAAATCATAAGCGTTGGTAGAACCAACTAACAAATCTGTTTGTTTTCGTCGCTGTCATAATGAAACAACCAACATAATATTAAATTCAAACGGATGTCAGTTGAACTTAACTGCTTGATTCCCGAAACAATTACCCAAATTTTTAGTTTGTTTTAACCATCGTAGGTAGTCAAATCAAACTAATATGATGTTTGTGCTCAATTCAACGTGAAATCCCGGTTAAATGAAACTAGAATATGTTTGCGTTTACCAATCTTTTTTCTCAGTGTTAACGGCACAATAAACTTTGCAAAAATTTACTAAATCGAAATATCGGATGAAATCGTTACAAATCGTCAAAACTCAAAACTGGTCGATTGGAAAGATATGCGAATCCCTTATTCCGATTTCGTTCGATTAAATCCGATAATTTGGTTGAGTTGGATTTTAAAAAAAAATTCAAATTTCTTCCGATTTGGACAAGGAATTTTGAATGGGTTAGGTATCCTTCAATAGGTTCACAAATAGTTTCGCTGTCGTCCATCAATTCTAAAATAAATTTATTTTCTATTCTTAGTAAATCGAAAAATGTTCCTTTATTTACGCTACGCTTATTGGTACGCTATTTTTTGAATAAGAAATTTTTCTTCCGCTTACATTTGTGAAACCATATACTTTGCATCCCAGGAACCCTGTGGTTCCCGCTATCAAAATCCACTCTCCGATATTGACATTCTTGAGAGCCTGGAGCTTTCTGTTTTGGACGATGTGTGAAATCTTTGAAGTCTATCTGTCGAAACTCGTTCTGCTTCAGATTGAAGCATCCAAATGAATGTAGACTTCTTGATATGCGTAACCGTGCCGTTATTTTGTTGGATTTTGAACACATTTCGTTGACTAAATTCAGCAGCGTCTTTAACGTGAAAAACCTGTTTCTAAGCGTTCTACCATAGACTAACTCTAAGACCAGTAGGTCCCGACCAAATACTATATTTTTCTTGGCTCAGTTGGTATTATCAACAATCAATATGCAACTAGCGATATGAAATTGGTTTACTGTTGTAGAACCCCTAGGTCCGAAGTATACCTTGCAGTCTGCACCTTGCAATAATTCTTGCGCTTTTCGGTACCTTCCGGTACTAGTATCTTGGTTGTTGTTTTGATTCACTATGTTATTTTGACATAACATTTGAGAATGTGTTGGTGTGAGCTACGTTGTTAGGGGCGAATCATTGAACTTGGGACCGATGTGCTAGTACTGACTGAGCCAGACGAAAATCATTACAATCAACTTAAGAAAATCATTACAATCAACTGAGAAAATCATAGCTCCACATATCGATGTCATAAGGGCCGTATGGAATCATAATACAGGCTCATGCAGTTTCATAAGGCCAATCTTATGTATTTCGATAGGTTCCGGTTTTTTACTTCAGTGCGTACGAAAATTCAAGGCGTTTAGCTTCAAGGCTGAGTAATAACAACAATCAATATGCAACTAACGATTTGAAATTGGTTCACTGTTGTAGAACCCCTTGGTCCGAAGTACACCTTGAAGCCAGCACCTAACTATACATATTTGCGACTTTGTTTTGATTTGCTGTGTTATTTTGACAGACTATTTGAGAGTGTGTTCGTGTGAGTTCATTATTAGGGGCGTATTATTAAGCTTGGGACCGAGCTTGGGACCGATGTGCTAGTACTGACTGAGCCAAGAAAAAAATCGTATTTGTTCGGGACCTACTGGTCTTAGAGTTAGTCTATGGTAATAACGATGGAAGGTGAGAAATGGTCGGCAGCTGAAAACTGCATGATTAAAGAACTCATCACCAATTTTACTCTTCTTTGTAAGAAAGGTAAACAAATATTCCAGTAAAGGGTGTCCATTCATGCATGCAAATTCAAAAGACCTGCACATGTTCCATACGAAAAACAATCAACAGGTTACTAAAAGCAATGTGACATGCGCTAACGGTTTCCATGGAAACAAATATCAGCAAACAGTTTACAATACTTTGCGGTAATCGCTGCAAAAAATAACTTTTGCAGAAAACAATTTCACTGCAACTTCCGTAGACAATGAATCTTGATCGTTTCACTTTGATCTCCAACGACGTGGTGGAGTTTAAATCCACGTGGCGTACGGGTGAAGCCTTGGCTCTAGTGGATACTATGGTCGGTACCGATCCACCGGCACCGACAGTCGACGTCGCAACGGCACCCATTGAACGGAAAGATGTTGCGGTAAGTACTCTACCCTCCTACTAAATACGGCTTTTATAAATCCGAATTTTAGATCCAAACCGGTGGATCACCACGTCATGCCCCTGTCGCATGCGATGATGCAAAACTATCCTACTGGTTGCGTAAAGTCTATCCCCTGGTCGAGCAAGAGCTATCGGCTGGCATTACCGAGTGCTACGACGACAACGACAACTTGTGTGACGGTACCGAAAGATTGATCATTCGAAAACACCAAGAGCTGATGCTGAAGAGGTTGAACTCGGATATAGAGGGCACTCAAAAACTAAACATGGGCGCCGCAGCGTGGCTATCGATCGCAACACGCGACGCTCCCCTACTAGTAGTGGCTTGCAGTTCGTATCACGAAGCTTGGTGTGAGCATACTTATTCTTCCGTTACCGTTTTTACTCCACGGCGTGATTCTTACGGCTCAGTCCAGTGGATTGAACTATGCGGCAATCCAGTGAAGGCCTGCATTGAAACGTTGGAGACAAATCCATTTAACAAGGATATGTTTGCCGGTGGAACCGTTTCTGGAGACGTGTACATTTGGAACTACGAGTTGAATTTGAAGCATGAGCAGAATTCTTTTTCAGAACTGTTCTCCGAAACTACGGACTACGGTAAGGTGGTGGATATGGCCTGGATTACACCAAATCCTTTAACCAAAGACTTTGGCTTACTTTCGTGCCACAACGACGGAGTTGTTATTCTCTGGAAAATTGGGAAACACATTGGAAAAGATAAGACGTATGATGTTTAGTTTTGAAAATTTCAAGCTGAAAAATAAGACCATTTTTCTACCAACAGTTTCCGCATATCGTCGACTACTACATCACGGAAAGCTATAATATTGACGCAAATTTTAACCATTTCCAATTCGGAGTTTGTCGTCGGCACCGTTGATGGCAGCATTCTACTTTGTTCGATAACTCAGCTCATTCCGATCGGTGTCGGTTCGAATGGTTCTACTTCGGGAGCATCAACCTCTAGTGGCAAGAAAAACTTCTTCGCTCCCGCTATAACCGAGCTTAAGCCGCATTCGTTTGCGGTTACCACTCTGCTCAAAATGGAGAATTCCAGACAGCAGTTCCTGATCAGCTGTGATCTGACTGGTGAAGTGTTCTTCCACGATATTACCGATGCTATTGTAAGGTTTGAAAATTTGACTGCATTCAGTTCCAACATGTTTCGAATTTTTTGTAGAACTCTGTTCCAACGTTAATTATCAAAATGCCTCTTCCGTTCAAAAATTGTATCGTGTGCACTGAGGACATGCGCTTCATTCTGAGCCCAAACAACAATGGAGTGTTGAATGTTTATAAAATCGACAGCGGTTCCCAGGAGGTCGTCGAAGGAAGTGGCTTGAACGGAAGACCCAGTCTAATCAGAACGAGCGCGAATGGGTAATGATGTTCTTGCAGTGAAATGCTTCAATGAAGGATTAAATCAAAAAAAGTTTTCTAGGAAATGGCTCATAACGGGACCGTACGATGGAGGTTTTATCATTTATGCGGTCGAGAAGGACGTTTGAGGATCAATAAATCAATACACTTAGCTCAAAGCGCTTAAATTAGTTTAGATAAAACAATACTGCCGACAATTGCATGTCAATTTTGTAGTGATTCCCACTAACTGGCAGCACAGTAGTGTTTGCTCTTGATAACATACAGTAGAATAAAACGTTACTTCCTCGTGTACGCGTGTTTCCTTTTGACATCAGATTCAAAGGAGCAATGATTAGATTCTGAAGACGATGATGATAAATTAATGTTTATTTCTCGTTATTTGGTCCGTACATAAAATTTTCAATTGACACAGATTTCTCTTTTCAGCTTTGGTGCTTTTGTTTAAATTTGATAATGGTATTTTAGTATTCTAGTCCTACACGACTTGGTTTAAAAATAAGAAAATGATAAAAATTAAATAACTACCTACTTACAACTGCTATATACAACCTACAGCTAACCTAATCTAATATTTACAACTAACCTAATATATACAAATTGTTTATCAGGTCATGTTCTGATATGATGGATTTCTGTACAAATGTGTTCCTAATTTCAGCAATTTTCAAATCTATTTTTGGAATGTTCGCCTCTAAGTGAAGGTCAGATGTCCTGGTGTCAAATGGGCGATCAAGGATCATCCTCAGCGTTTTATTCTGCGTGACTTGCAATTTGTTCCTGTCAGTCTGTGCACATGATTCCCACACCAGAGCTGCATAGAATATTGCAGGTGCTATGATTTGTTTGTAGACAGCCAATTTATTAACCCCTGGGAGGCGGGATCTGCGACAAATCAGCGGATATAAACTCCTAACTATGGCGGAACACTTAACTAACGTTCTCTAAACATGCGATTCGAAGAGAAGTTTTTCGTCAAATAATATTCCTAGATAAGTAACTTCGGCAGACCACTCAACCCTTGTGTCACCAATAACCACAGTACAAGCGGGAGCTGGTTTTAGTTTGACAGATTGCCTATGGAGGAACATTATTGTTTGGGTTTTGGAGGCATTGATCTTGTGTTAAGGCATCGTTTAAGTTTGTTTGATATTTCGCGAGGCATCCTTCCCTTGACGGTAATTGCGGTATCATCTGCGAACAGGAAAAGCACGCATCCTTCATCAAGACGAGGAATGTCGGAAGTGTATATACTATATAGAACGGGGCCCAGCAGGCTTCCTTGCGGCACTCCTGCTGGGATTGAAAACGTATCTGAAAGACAACCATTCAACGATACCCTAAACGACCTTTGCTGATGGTAGTTACGGGTGATTTTCACAAGATGCAAAGGAAAGTTGAAGTTACAAAGCTTGAATACAAGCCCGTCATGCCAGACATTGTCAAACGCTTTTTCAACGTCTAACAATGCCATGGCTGTGGACTTGCATACAGTTTTGTTACTTTGAATGTTATTCATCACCCGTACTAGTTGGTGAGTGGTGGAATGCCCCTTTCTGAACCCAAACTGTTCCGGAAGGAGAATGTTCTGTTCCTCGATAAACTTAAGCAAGCGATTCAGGATAAGTTTCTCAAACAATTTGCTCAGCGCTGAGAGGAGGCTTATTGGTCTATAGCTTGAAGGCGATGTTGGATCTTTCCCGGGTTTGCGGATTGGTATGATTTTGGCTATCTTCCAAATGCTCGGAAAATAGTGCAATTCCAAGCATTTGTTGAAGATAGCACTCAGTAATGCGTAGGCTTTTTTAGAATTAAGTTAAAACCCCCACCAAACCCGGGAGCCTTCATGTTTTTTGTATACTTCAGCGCTGAGCAAATCTGTTCAACCGTTATCCTGTCTTCTAGAGGCACGACACAAGGGGAGGCATCTAAATTGTGGACGCATTGCGCAACCTGATCTTCGAGCGGACTTTGGATTTTCGAGCCAAGCATATGCGATGAAGCGATATGATCACCGATCGCATTTGCTTTCTCGAGTGGGATAATGAGAAGTGAATCGTCAACCTTTAGAGGAGGAACAGGTTTGGGATGCGTCTTCAGCACTTTGGCTACCTTCCAGAATGGTCTGGAGCGGTCATCCAAGTTTTGAACTACTTTTCCGAAACTTTCGTTTCAGATTGAGACCATTCTGGAAGCAATCTGCCGGTTCAGATCGGCCATTTCATATTTTTTGTTCAGATCCCCGGCCCTCTGAAACTGGCGTCTACAAACATTTCTTGAGCGAATCAAAAATTGGGTACAGGAAACAATTGCAGTAAACTTACCCCTCACAGGAACTCGTCTAACGCATGCCTCTTCAGCCCTGCTTAAGGCTCGGTAAAGTCCGTCCAACGCTCGGTCGATGTCCTCTACGGTGTCGATCGGTGGATTTTCGTCGATGTTAATGTCCAACAAGCGCCCAAACTGGATCCAGTTGACGTGGTGGTAATCTTTACGCATGCATCTTGGAGGAAGCGTTACGTTGGCACCGACTTCAGCAATCACTGGTTGGTGGTCGGAGCTGAGATCGTTGTGCACCAGCGGCTTCGATAATCCGATGTTTGACAGGAAAAAGTCCAGCGTGGAAGGATTTCCCGCCGGAGAGATGAAAGTTGGTTCATCCGAAAACTGTATTGTATATAGGCCATGCTGAGCGTGATCGAATAGCAGACGTCCGTTTTGATTTCCTTGGTAGTTGCGCCAGGCCTCGTGACGAGCGTTCAGGTCCCCTCCGACGACGAAACGGCTTCTAGTCCGAGTGATGGAGGTCAGATCGTTTTTGAACTGGACTGCTAATTCGTTGCTGCTGGAACACTGCCGAGGGCAGTAGGCTGCGATAAACCGGATGGTTTCGGTCGACGTTTCCACTTCCACACTAAGAGCCTCGATGACAGCAGTGCGGATGTGAGGCAGGATGTTGAATTTGATACCCTTTTTCACAACGATCGCTGTTGGGCACAGTTACCGCAGCGCGGCTTAATGTTGCAGTTACGGGTACCGTGTCCAAAATTAAGGCACCGTTGGCATTGCGTCACATCACGATGGCCGCCACGGTATGGCTCCCAGCGAACAATGACGTGAAAAAGGGAACGAATTGCTTGTAGTGCGTTCAGCGTCACCATACCTTTCTTGAAGTGTACTAGGAAAAGAGAGTCCGGATACGTCTTCACTTTTTCATCCCTTCTTGTAATGCGGAAAATAGCGGTTGGGACCAGCTTGTAACGGTCCTTGATTTCTGCTTCGATCGTCTTGGGATCGATGTTTGGCAAGCCTCTGATGACAACTTTGAACGGTTTTTCACCAGGGGGGGGAAAAAATCCCCCCTGGAACCCCCCCGAAACCCCCACAAAGAAATCCCCCCCCCCGCCCAACCCCCCCTTATTTTACCACCCCCTTCCCCCCCCCCACCACCCAAGAAAAAAGAAGCCCCCCCCCCTGTCAAAAAGGACCTTCTTCACCACCAGGGGGGGGAGTTTTTTTTTCATCGCCCCTGGACCAGCAGCACCCAAGTTTTCCGTTGGGGCCCCGAAAACCCCGCCCCCCCTAGGGTTCATCCCAGTAGCTGCCCTTTTTGAGGTGCACACACTCGCACCATCAGACGGACCACGCGGGGTGTGGAAGTAGTTCGCCTCCCCGCGGTGCACCCTGGAAACGTTAAGCTCCCCTTAACGGCTAAACGAACTACAACGGAGGAGACGCCATTTAGCGCAGGATCCGGCAGGAAGCCGTAAGCGGTCGTGACATGGGAAACAGGGACGACCCTGGGGTAGCCGCCCCCAGACGTTCCTACCCCGGTCCTGGCCCTGGCTTTCTCGATCGGAGGAAGGACCATGTGACGCGCGGTTCGGCAGGTACCGTAAGTGGTCGGGCAGGGAGATCGCGGACGATCTGGCGCGGACGTCCCGAACCCTGCTTGGATCCAGGAGCATCTCGATCGAATCAGCGTCAGGTCGGTGAAGCTAACTACTAAAGACCTATGTAGTTAGACATAGTGAGTGCGTAAAGCACACTAGCCCCCTCCCTGAAGTAATACCGAAAGGTGGTTCCGGGTAGGGCCGGGGCTGGAGGCACGGGTGGGTTTTTAGTGGGTCGAGGAGTTGGCGCCCTCATCCCCACACCCTGAGTTCTTCAGGAGTCTGAGGAGACGGACGGATATTTATTGTTACGATAGGATAGTGAGTGAAAACGACCGTACAGCTCAACAGTCGAGCAAAGAGTGATTCTGAAGACGAAGTAGGTCTCCATTATTTGAATCGATCGTCTCAGCGATGAAAAGTTTTTTCATCAGTTCCTAAACAATCACTCGAAGCAAATGATGCATTTAAATTTAGTACTGAAAAATAAAGTAGCTCGGTAAAGACCGATAGCACAATCTACGTCGCCCGAGATACCATGGCACCGAGTAAATAACAAACTCGTTGCAGAAGTTCTTAGTATATAAGCATGGGTTGTAAGTTGCGGCTTACCTGCTAGCCTTTCGCTAGTCCGATTTACCGCGGCGGGCGTGTGCGAGCGGAATACTTCCCCCAAAGACATTCGGATTTGGTGGTTTTAAAAAAATATATATTGAAAGGAAAAGAATAAGCTGTTTAAACGTGTATTCACCTATCCTGTTTCCCCTTACCGACGATCCGATGTCATTCGTTGGGGCCCTTCGACGATGATGGCGGCGGCTGCTTTACTGGTCTCGTTCCAGGCTGGTTTGTCCACAATAACGTTGCTGCCTACACAGCGGTCCTTGGCGTTTAGCGGAGGGGATGAGCCAGGCTCCTTTGTCGGAACCCCCTCGGCGACGGCGGTGACAGAGCACCGAACCACCTACTCGCCGTAGATGGTCCTTGGCAGTCACCACGATGACTACCCAGGCGAACGCACCCTCGGTTCAGCCTGCTTCGTCTCTCCTTGGCGATAAGCTGCGGTGGCGAGAGGACTCTATTGGCTGAGCAACCACAGCGAAGACGGTGGGTGTTTGACGGATCCTTGGGATTTAGCCAGTGGAGCGATAGAATCCTTGATAATTAGCTCCACTTTGCTGGCGATCCAACACCCTGCTAGTGTGCCACAGTTCACAGACTACGGCCGGCTTAATTCGGGGAACACTTTCGTTCACTCCCAATGTTTCTGGGGATGGTTCATCCAGCGAACGCGCGCCACGGAAACGGCACAAAAACTCACTCTTCTACACACAAAACGATCCGGGTCAAAACACGTCCTATCGCTTACGCAGTCCGTAACTTTCCCTGGGAGATTTTTTACTTCTTGGTGCTGCTTTCTAACGGAATCCTGAACATGATTGGAAGATAATTTCGTGATAATTTCTGTGACGAACACGCAAAAAAATACGCAGTTATACCAATACAAAATAGGAATCAATTCAACTAAAATTTTGGTTTAAATATGGACCAATAAAACTGATGAATTAATTCAACAAAACCTTTGAGTTGAAATAAAACTTCATGCTTTATAGAATTGAACATCGTGTTTTATTGATCAAAACAAAATGTTTTGTTAAGCCAACTAAATGCTTTTGTTGAAATAATAATTAATGATGAACTAATTCAACAAAACCTTTGAGTTGAAATAAAACATCATGCTTTTTAGAATTGAACATCGTGTTTTATTGTTCAAAACAAAATGTTTTCTTAAATCAATTAAAAGCATTTGTTGAAATAATAAATTTTGATGAACTATTTTTTTTTTAATCAGTTCGTTTATTTGTTAGGCTCAGGCGTGTGTAACACTTTACGGAGCCGATATTCAATATTGTTACTTACAATGTATAATTTTTCAATTTTAGTAAAGTGGGGTGCCAATTACTCGTGGCTAGCTCGAGGTTAATGGGTCACATTATTGTTTGGAAGGGGCTAGGCAGGTAACTTATTTCAGGTATTTGTTGCTGCTCTTTTTTTTTGTTTTTTTTTTTTTTTTTTTTTTTGATGAACAAATATAATACAACATTGAAATAAAACTTCATTCTTTATAGAACTGAAAGTCGTGTTTTATTGTTTTTTCAACAATTACCGCACCATATTCCCCCATCAGAACGGCGTTTGCAGGAATCGGACTTTGCAGGAGTTGACATCGTGCATGTGGTTGGATGCTGGACTCGGGAAGAAATATTGGGGAGAGGTAGTCATAATGGCAGCTTATGTGCAAAATAGTCTTCCATCGGAAGTTGTGCTGTTTTTCCAGTTATCTGCAAAGAGAATAACTCGTTGATAATCTGTTTTTATAATTATAATATATTATGTTTAAACTTACATTAGGAAAGCAGAGGTCAGAGGTAGCAATATGGCTGCTATGAAATGTGCGCTCATACAACTATTTAATTAACACAATTAATTAAGCATTTTTTTTTAAAACGAAGTTTAAAATAAATGTGATTGTTATAAATCAAACATAATTTAAACGAGTATCACACAGTCGTGATTACTTCAAATAATTTGATTGGTTTGATTTGAATTCAATCTTGAATTGATTTAGAGCTGTTTTATGAATTGAAACAAATAGAAACCTTCTATTGAATAGCAGCAACATGTTTTGTTGATTCAAAACAGAGTGATTTTTTAGGATGAAAAAGTATTTTGTTAAAACAATAAAATAATCATTTGAGTTTAAAAATAAATGTGATTGTTATAAATCAAATATTATTTGAACTAATATCACACAGCAGTGATTACTTTGAATAATTTTATTTGTTTGATTTGAATAAAATTTTTAATTGATTTGGAACTTTTTTATGCCTTGAAACAAAAAGAAACCTTGTATTGAATAGCAGCAAAATGTTTTGTTGATTCAAAACAGAGTGATTTCTTTTTTTTTTTTTTTTTTTTTTAAAAAAGACCGTGCAAATTCGTAGTTGCTACTCCCTTACTGACAGAACTAGTGGAATTGCACAGAGAACCACATAGATGGAGCTTGGGAGTAAGCTTTACATCTTCAATGTACAAGTTCACTAATTCTATTTATAGATCAGTACCGGCGCCGGCCACGTCCTCACGGTCTTTTGGGGAAGGGGGAAGGATGATTTAGTTTGACAATCGTTGTTATTAGAGACCGTGAACACCACTGCATCTCTACAATTGCCAAGGGAAGGATAGTTGTGTTAGTGAGGCAGGTTATTTTTAGATAATGGATGCACTGTGGTAAGTGATGCGATCAATGAAAGAAAGCGCAGTAGACTGCTTTTTATTTTAAATCTAGTGGTGATAGGAAGAGGCAAGTGAAAAATGGCAAGGAAGGGGACGGGCCTGGGATTGAACTCCCGACAATCTGCTCAGTAAGCAGAACGGGTAACCACTGAGCTACCCAGCCGCGTCGATTCAAAACAGAGTGATTTTTTAGGGTGAAAAAACATTTTGTTAAAACAATAAATTAATCATTTGAGTTTAAAAATTAATGTGATTGTTTTAAATCACACAGCAGTGATCACTTTAAATTTTTTTTTTTTTTTTTGATTTGAATGAAATTTTGAATTGATTTGGAACTTTCTTATGAATTGAAACAAAAAGAAACCTTGTATTGAATACCAACAAAATATTTTGTTGATTCAAAACAGAGTGATTTCTTTGCGTGAAGATCCAGAGTCACTCTTGTTGTAAAATATTTTAGGTTTAGCTCCTTTGGGGTTTCCGTTTTGCTGAGAATAGTTCGTTTTCGAAGAACCATACGCAGGTCTTTCGAAAACTGCAGCCGATTAGGTATCGATTTCGCCGCTCTGCTACGCCGTTTTGTTGCGGACTGTATGCCGTCGTGAATTGCGCCTTGATCCCCTCTCGTCGGTAGTACGAGTGAAGTCTTTCGCTTCTGTACTCTCCTCCTTGATCGGAACGCACTGCTTTCGGTTTCCGACCAAATTGGGTCTAGACCGTTTCCACGTACTCGATAATTTTATCAGCTGCTTCCGATTTTTCTTTCAGCATATACAGCACGCAGAACCTCGAAAAATCATCGATAATGGTCATAAAATAGCGATAACCACTTACCGACGGTACTTCCACCGGACCGCACACGTCCGTGTGCACAAGATCGAATGGCGCCTTCACCCGAGATTTGGATTCCTTTGGGAAGAGCGTACGTGAGCTTTTCCCCTTGCAGCAACACTCGCAGACTTCGTTCATCCCGCATTCACGTATCTTCAAACCGCAGACTAGCTTTTGCTTCTCCATTTGAACGATTGCGTTGGGATCTCGGTGGCCAAACTTCCTATGCCACTCATGCTTGCAGTCCTTTGGGTGGTTCCTGTCAGCCAGGAAAATAACTTCGCTTGGTTGCTTGAGGTAGTACAAACCTTGTTTGAGCGTTGCTATGGCAGCGGTTTGGTTGCCACGCATCACCCGGCAACCGTTGATGTCGAAAATAACAGTTGTGTTTTTCTGCGCCAACGACGGGACAGACAAAAGGTTCATCGCCAACGTGGGTGTGTATAACGCTTTGGCCAGCTTCATTTCCGTTTGCATGCCCGTGTCGTCGTAGCACTGGATCACGCCAGGACCTTCTCCTTCGACGACCGCTTTCTTCCCGTCCGCTAGCGTCACGTGTTTCACATCGCTCTCGTGTAGCTCCAGGAAAAAATCTCGGCTCGCGACGGTGTGGCTAGTCGCGCCCTAGTCCACGATCCAAGGCTTACTTTCGTCTTCAGTTTCACTTCCTCTGGCCAGAAACGGCCCCGGCTTACCTTGTTTCGTTTCCTTTTCGGTGTCGCGCAGATACTGGCGGCACTCTTTCTGAATGTGGCCCATTCTCTTGCAGTAGTGGCAGGCCAACGGTTTCTTCTTCTTTCCTTGTCCGACTGGCATCGCGGAATCGGAGCTGGAACCATGCTTCTTCGATGCTTCGTCCAGCAGTTTTCGCTTGACGAGTTCTAGGGTTAGTTCGTCATCCGAGCGGCTCTCGAGGGCTGTCGTCAGGGTGTCGTACGTGCTGGGTAGGCTTCGCAGGATCATCGCGACCGTGAGATTTTCCTCCAGCGTCTGTCCGGCATTCGCAAGACTGTTAAAAAGTTCCTCCATAGCGAAAATGTGCTCCGCCATGTCTTCTCCCTCCGAGTAGCGTTTGTCGCAAATTCGCTTTAACAGCGAGACCTTCGACGTGAGACTGACCTTCTGGTGGTGTTTCTGGAGTGCCGTCCAAGCTTCCTTCGCGGTCTTCGACGAACGGATCAACGGGTGTTGATTGTCCTCGATCAGCAACCCGATTGTCGCCCTGGCCTTGGCGTCTCCTGCGTTCCAAATGGCTTCCGCTACTGCTTCCGGTTTCTCACCTGGCGTTACGTACTGCCACAGATCTTCCCGGACCAGCAAAAGTTCCACCTTGAAGCGCCAGCTCGAATAATTAGCGTTGTTCAGCTTTTGCAGACTGAATCGGCTTCCGTCCATCGTATCGTGTTCCAGAAGTTTCGGTTGGTGAAAATAAATTACTCGCGCAGGCCCATTACCTGTTGCAGAGCAGACAAATTAAAAAACCGACTGGTTTGGTTGAACGATGGGAAAAGACTAGTGAAAATTTATTTCTGTACTTATGACATGGTTGCAACCATGTCATAAGTACAGAAATAAATGCTTTGATCTATTTAATTTATTCTAGGGTTGCTTCGTTGCACGTGATTTGAATCTTTGCACAACAAGGCTTGCCCACGTTTGCGTTCCGATGAAATAAATTTGACAGAAAACTTATGGGAAAACTGTCAAATTCACTCAAACGCATCCGCAACGTTTCAATTGTGGGCCAGCCATAACAAAAAATAGAGTATGCATATACTCGATTTATCCATTGTTGAGTAAATGGCGCAAATGTCAAATAAGGAGTATTTTTACCAAGATTTTTACCCATTTTCCACAAAATTTCATTTTTAAAGATGGATAAGAAAATAAAAAACAACATTTTTTGACATTTATGTCATATACCCATAAATGGGAAAATTGAGTTTACGCATTTAATGGGTTCCCCTTTTTTAATGGGTTTTTTTATTCTTACCGTGTATAGCAAATAATCATATTGCAATCTTATGAACATCGAAAGTTTATTTCGCTAAGCGTACAAATTTTGAATGCAATAGAAATCATTTTATTTGGAATTTTTTAATTTTATTGCTTACGTTCTAAATTTATTTAATTTATTCTATCTGATTATCTCATTTCTGGAATATAATATAGTTTGAATGCTAACAGGGTTTGCTCAGAGTTTTGCTACTGGAACCGAGCAAACAATCTACCAATAATTGTGACGGTTGGCTCATGTTTCAAGCGTTTAAACTTTGCCTCTTCCTAACGTTCTGGAGAGGGAACTACACGTTCAAATTCACCAACCCAATGCATGTACTGTTGAAATTAACATGACTTGAATTTGATTCAAACATTGTTATTTTTGTTGGAAACATGCTCTTAGTTTACTTTAAGTAATTCTTATGTTTCAAGTTGAACATTGATATTTTTTACTTTTATTGGCGAAATTTGTTTCCGTGTGCTTATATGTGAACACATGAACATTATGAGGAATTCAACATGGATTCCCGCCAACAAAAATGTGTGGATTATTGCCGTGTTGAAATGCCTAACGAAGCCAACGGTAGAATAAACGGGATGCAGCTGTTTTAACGTTAAACTCGATGAGATTCATCGGACGTGTCGAACCCCTTCAAAAACGTTCTCTACTTTCCAAAATTGGCGTCAGATGGCGATCTCATCGGGGAACTCTATCCTCTATCTGCCATCATAAATCCACCATCTAGGTTGTTGCATGTACTGTTTTTGTGTTCTTTTTTCGCGCAACAGAAATGTCAAATCAGTTGTGATGTGTCCAGCGACAAGCAGTTTCCTTTTTGAATATTCGTCTCGTACGGGCAAAAAATTTTAAATTCATCATGAATCTTCAGCGAAACTAGGTTTTGTACAGAAAGAGTACCGAGTATCCCAAACACAAGAATAAAAACGCAAACACATCATGGAAGCCCTCTATTTTCAAACCAATAGCCTAATCCAGGAAACGCAGCAATGCTTCCAACAGCTCAGCAGCGTACGTGTCGATTCCGTCGCAGTGGAAGCCGACATCCAAACCAAACTGGCAGCGGTTAATGCGTACGAACCGAATGATACTAAATTTAATTATAACTAATCAGTTGAAAACATTGCAGTAACTGCGACCGGCTGGACGTCCTGCTGTATAAAGTGCCGGTAGCTCAGCGACAGAACGCCAAGATGCGCGTAGATCAACTCAAATACGATGTCCGACATCTTCAGGCCGCCCTGAAGCTGTACCAGGACAAAAAGGCTCGAAAGGAAATGGAACTGGCGGAACGGGAAAATCTACTGAACAAGCGCTTCACAGCCAACTCGGAAACGTCGATCGACATCGATTACTCGCTGCAGCACCACAATTCGATGCAAAATGCCCACCGAGGGGTGGACGAAATGCTCTGGACCGGCTCTAACATACTGGACGGTCTTAAGAATCAACGGGATACACTGAAAGGAGCGAAAAGGCGCATTCTGGACGTTGGAAATACGCTGGGACTCTCAAATCAGACCATGAAGATGATCGAACGACGGCTAGTCGAGGACAAGTACGTGATGATCGGAGGAATGATAGTAACGCTGTTGATTATCGTGCTGGTTATTTATTTTTTTGCATTTTAAAAATATTCCAAGATGGCTATTAATACATTAAGGATACGAAGTGGCTTAAGATTATCACGAAAACTCATCGTCTTCTTGGTCCGTTTGTGGAATATATTTGCCCCATTTGGAAGAGGAAGTGGGGCTTTGAATCTTTTCCGGTAGATTTTCAAGCTCTTGGAAGGGATTTTCGTGATCAATCAGCTCCAATTCTGGTTTATTGAAATTACTCCATTTTGACTTTTTTGCAAAGCTCATCATTGATTGTTGGCTTGTGGTAAGGTCGCCAGCTTCCGGTGTCCTTTTTATCGCAATGTTTTTCTCGTGGTGTGAAGCATTTGTGATTTCCGATATATGAGTTACCGCAAGGGTCGATGACGTTGGTTTGAAGTTGAATAACGGTTTCTTGTCATCTCGAATTGTTTCAAATGGCTGGGAAGAAGACTTCGCAACAGAATTAGATTGATTCAGATTTTTTGATTGCCATTTAAATTGTTGCTTTTCTTGTTTATCCATTTGATGAAAATCAGCAATCGGAAATAACTTAGAGGTAGATGCAGACTTCTCAGACTTATTTTTTCGATGGAATGCAAACAAATGTTTCGGTTCTTCGCTGAAATGTTTGCGATGATCGACTTGTTACCACTATCGTTCCAAGAACTACACGCAGCCTTTCCATTTCCATTCACGGTCAAAATGACCTCGTCCTCAGCATCGTCCTTCACACAAAAGCTGTCCCACTTGCTTCCACGATTGCCATCATCTTTTCGGTTTGCTTCATGACTAGCGATCAACCGATCCGATTCCACCCTGACCGGATTTTCTAAAACGGGCAAATCAATCTCACCTAACAACACCTGTTCGGCCACAAACCGTTCCATCTGATCCTGCATCAGTGAACCATCGCTGAGCTGCTGAACCAACAGCCGACATTCTCTGCCGGAACCACGAGCATACTCCTTCACGAGAGACTGCTGGGCACCGCACAATTTGCAGGTCCACTTTTTGGCCTTCTTCACGATGTCCGACTGTAATCAGAAAAAGATGAGCTGGAGAATGTGTGAGTTTAAAAAGGAAACAGCGAAAATACCTGGAATTTCTGACACTGAAAGCAGCAGACTACTCGCAGTTCCTGGGGCATTTTTTGGGCGGTTGAACGGTTTACCAAAAAGTGTTTATTTTGATTGTGTTGCACTTCTTTCTGTCATGATAATAATAACATATTTTGTTATTATTGATTCATGCAGGGGTAGGAATCTTAACACGCATCACGCACACACACACCACAGTGTCGATGATATTAGTCAACAGAACAAAGAAAAAATAACTTAAAAAACAATTACTCTATTTTTTCGGAGCTCTTCTCTCCCCCACACACAAAAGAACACCAAACACAATACATATATTATACCTTCGCCCATCGATATCGGTAACACCCGCACTCCCCAAAAATACACTTTTAAATAAACACAAAAGACTTTTGCTCGGCAAAAAAAAAAAACGAAACATTACACAAAACATACATCGAACCTACTTTACACAAAACAAAGAAAACCTACCTAATAATATAACACTAACCATACGAAAATGAAAAATAAAATTTACTTACCACAGAAGAAAAAAAAAAAACAACACGGCAATACAAACAAACACTCACTAAAGACAGTACCCCCTACCAAACAGAACAAAAAACGAACACTCACCCAAACCCCGTAAGTAATTAATTCCAACCTCGCCCTTTCCAAAATTCCCGGTTCCCGACCGTTTGCCCAAAGGTTGTTTGGAATAAATAATTTTAAAATATTACATATATATATAGAAAAAAAAAACCAGCGAAAAAGAGATTTTACACCCCGCGCGCTAAAAATATCACAATGTGCATACACGCGCAACACAAACAAGATTTGCGATAAAAAAGGATTTGTCTCCCCCCCCGGGGCCCACCTTACCCGCGTTTGGTCGCCAATCCCACCCGAATGTCAGACGGATGAAAACGAAAGCGAACTGTCAAGGAAAGCAGAGTGGAGAAAATAAAGAAAAAAGGAAAAACAAATCAAAACAAAGATTTTCGCATTTGGGTAGAAAGTGAGTTGTTTCTTTATTGAAAATCCTAGTTTCGGTAGTAATAGTAAGAATTGAAGGGGGGAAGCTAAGTTGAAGGACAATTGTTCGAGGCACCTGTATGTAGAAGAAGAAAATTGAATTTAGTAAAGTAAATAGTGGAATAATGTGAAATAATACTTACCAGATTGACACACATTACGACCAAGGAGCTGGACCAGGAACGTAGCCTGAAGTAGGTTCGTGGTACGGTACCAAGTATCTGAAAAGAGAAAAAAATAAACAATAATTAATTAATGAAAAACATTAAAAATAATAGGAAAAATAGCGGAAAGAAATAGTAGGAAGATTCTAGGGCGAAACAATTCGTTAGGATAGAGGAGACTATATCAGTAAGTGATTGAAGTGAAGTTGTTTGTGAACAAATGATTAATATAATGAATATATTACCAGTTTTTGAGCCACTCCAAAAGTGCTGCTGCAAAAAAATATAGTATCCGAACATATTCAAAAATAATATAACGAGATTTCGGAGGCCTCAACCACGATGAGTAGCAAATCCCTAGACCTGACTACCACTCCCTGTGAGCAATGTCAGCAAGTCTCAACGGAGAATGCAGCCATGATTGCTTTCACACACGCTGTGTGGGCCTAAATGCGGTACCGAAAAAGGACAGGAAATGGTTCTGTCCACATGAGTCGTGCCAAGCAGTTCACCAGGAAAAGCTGAAGAAGAATCGGGAAAAGAAGAATCCTACCTCCAGCCATCGCCGAGAAGCTGAAAGCTATGGAAGCGGAAATGAAGCGTAAGGAGGAGGAGATGGAGGCTGAGTGGCTAATTAAGAAGAAGGAGGTCGAAATCAATCCTGCTCTGCGGGAAAAACAAATACGCTTAGAGTGGAACCTACGCGAACAGCAGTTAGAAGGGAGTCGCGCGAAAGGGAAATGGAGGAAAATCGGGTCCTATTCGAAACGGAACTGCGGGAAAAACAGAAACACTTCGAGAAAATGAAGGCGATGGAAGCCGAACATCGCGAGCAGATCTCCTAGCTGCAAATGCAGATGGAAAAGGTGAAAGTCGATGAATAGCCTAGGAAAACGATCCCAGGACGTCCAATCTATTACATCGAAGCAGTTTACAAAGGAACAAGAACCTGGAAAGCTGACGAACGGAAATCTCGATCGCCTCGGTAAGAATAACGGTGACGAAGAACACGAAGAAGGCGATGGGGAAACGGTCTATGAAGCAGACGACGATATGAAAAGTCAGATCAGCTCCCAAAACCGACTGGGGCGTGACGGGCCGAGTAAAGCTCAGTTAAGCGCTAGGAATGGGCTCACGAGGAAACTTCCCAAATTAACTGGAAAACCGGAAGAGTGGCCTCTGTTCTTTGGAGCCTACCAAGCGTCTAATGAAGCTTGTGGCTACTCGGACGTAGAGAAATTGATGAGACTCCAAGAAAGCTTAAAGGGTGCTGCGCTCGAATCAGTTCGTGGACAACTTCTCCTTCCCAAATCGGTTCACAAGTTAATTACGAACACTTTCTACCCCCCCTGCCCCCGACCAACGCCCACAACACCTCCGAGGCTCGGCACGATCCGACCTAACCCTATCCCTTCCGACGGACATGAAGACAACCCCTTTAACATTTGGAAGCCGTACCTCACTCCCTCCAATCCCCCAACATAATTACACCACCCGCCGAGCAAGCAACACGCCTGCTTTCCACCAACCGAAGAAAAAGGAACACACCCAACGAACGCACATAGAATACCCAACAAAGTTACCGACCCCGCGGCGAAACGACCACTACCAACGCAAACCAGCCGCACACACAAACCCCAAAAGGTATGGTATCTCCCGCTGAATGTGGTCCTGAATCCGAAGAAACCGGAAAAAATCCGACTCATCTGGGACGCAGCGGCGATGGTTCAAGGAGTTTCCCTCAATTCGATGCTGCTAAAAGGGCCAGACCTACTAGTACCGCTGGTGTCGGTGCTTCTCATTTTCCGGGAGCGGCGGATTGCCTTCGGTGGGGACATTCGCGAGATGTACTATCAAATGAGGATAATCGCAAAGGACAAACCAGCCCAAAGGTTCTTATTCCGGCACAAACAGCGCAGAAAAGCCGAAAGTTTATGTGATGGACGTCGCCACGTTTGGTTCAACGTGCTCGCCTGCATCAGCACAGTATATCAAGAACCGGAATGCGGAGGAACATGCCGGGCCACTCCCGGAAGCAGCGGTGGCCATCATCAAAAGGCATTATGTCGATGACTACTTCGACAGTGCCGACACGGTTGACGAAGCGGTAGAACGAGCAAAACAGGTGAGGTTTATCCATAAGCAAGGGGGTTTGACATTCGCGACGGGGCGTCAAATTCGCCGGAAGTTCTGAGTGTATTAGGAGACACCAAACCTGGAGGACCAGTCATCTTCAATCAAGATAAGCAGAATAACAACGAACGGGTCCTGGGGGAAAGGGGGAGAAAAATGGATGCCTTTGCCTTCTCTGCAACACCCCGGCCGGAAATGCAAGCCTATTTATGTGGAGAAAAACGACCCACAAAGCGAAACGTCCTCATCAGTGTTATGGGTTTTTTCGACCCGCTGGGGCTGTTGTCCCCATTCACGATTCATGGAAAGATGCTCATTCAACATCTCTGGCGAAGTGGTTGCGAGTGGGATCAAGAAATCGATGAGCGCGGCTGGAAGCTGTGGCAGCAGTGGATTGGATTACTACCGGAAATCGAGGCACTACGAATTCCACGATGTTATCTGGGTGATGCTGAATTTTCGTCGATAGAGTCCCTCGAGCTACACACTTTCACTGACGCGAGCGAACACGCTTATGGTTGCGTGGCATACCTACGGTCAGTCGTAAATGGAGTAGTGAACTGTAGTCTAGTCATGTCTCGCGCAAAAGTGGCGCCGCTGAAGCGTCAGTCGATTCCCAGACTGGAATTGATGGCTGCCGTCCTCGGCTCTCGAATGAGCCAAACCTTCCTGGAGACGACTTCGCTGCATATAGATCGCACCACACTATGGACCGACTCCCGAACTGTACTGTCGTGGCTGCAGTCAGATCAATATAAATACAAACAGTTTGTCGCATTGGGGAAATTCTGGAACTAACCAACATGAGGGACTGGCGATGGGTTCCGACCAAGCAGAACATCGCGGATGTGCTCACCAAGTGGGGTCGTGGACCTCCGTTGCAGAACGAATCAGAGTGGGTGAAGGGTCCGACGATGCTGTATCAACCGCGCAACCAGTGGCCGGTGATCGACCCAATCGAAGAAACAGGCGAGGAGGCGAGAGGATTAGTGATGTTCCATCAAGTGGTGAATGTGAGCGTTGAATTTCGCTGGACGAAGCTGGTACGGGTGACCGCAACTGTGATTCGATTCATCACCAACTGTCGCCGTAAAAAAGCCGGCGAACCGATCATGACTTCGCAGGCTACGGAGAATCATTGTCGACTAATCAAGTCAAGTTGTCCAACAGTTCAACAACCACTTCAACAAGGAGAGCTTCGACAAGCAGAAACATTTCTGTGGAAGCAGTCGCAATTCGCCAGTTTTCCGGATGAGATGAACATACTGACAGCAAATCTCAACCTAGAAGCAGGTCAGTCACCAAAAAGAATCGAGAGATCCAGCATCCTGTACAAACGGTCTCCCATACTAGACGCTGAAGGAGTGATGCGACTACGAGGAAGAATGGAGGCGAATGAAGCGATCCCGTTCGATAAGAAATTTCCAATCATCCTATCAGGGAGACACGAGATAACCCAAAAGTTGATTCTGCATTACCACGAGAAGTTTGGCCATGCTTACAGGGAGACCGTGTTCAACGAACTTCGTCAGAAGTTTTGGATACAGAACGCACGTACAGCTATACGACGAGCGACCGAGGCATGCGTGTTGTGCAAGGTTAATCGATGTGTTCCAGCAGCTCCCATGATGGGACCGTTGCCCATTCAGCGTACAACGTCTCACCTACGACCGTTCAGTGCGGTAGGAGTCGACTATCTAAGGCCAGTGGAGGTAACCATAGGTCGCAGGACGGAGAAAAGATGGGTCGTGGTATTTACGTGTATGGCCGTGAGGGCCGTGCACTTGGACGTGGTCTACAGTCTGAGTACGCAGTCATGCTTGATGGCCATCAAACGGTTCGCGAGCAAGCGAGGCGTTCCGGACCACATATTTTCCGACAATGCTACCTGTTTCCACGGAGCAAACACTGTAATGAGGAAAGAGATCCAGGAAATACATAAAGAGTGTGCAGAAAGGGTCACTTCATCCATCACAGAGTGGCATTTTAACCCTCCCAGCACCCCACACATGGGTGGTGTCTGGGAGCGGATGGTACGGTCCGTCAAAGAGGCTCTGCGAGTTCTGGACGACGGGCGGAAGTTAACGGACGAGATTCTCGTTACGGCCTTGGCAGAAGCTGAGGATTTGATAAATACTCGACCATTGACATATATTCCACAGGAGTCCGCCGGTGAGGAAGCGATATCTCCAAATCATTTTATCCGTGGAACGGTGACCAAAGAAAATGCGGTCTTGGACAACCCGGAGGAATACTACGAATCCCTTCGCAACATGTATCAGCGATCGCGGTGCTTGGCCAGCAAGTTGTGGGAACGGTGGTCACTGGAGTACTTGCCCACTCTCAATCATCGCCTGAAATGGTTCGAGGACACAAAGCCTTTGGAGGTCGGAGATCTGGTGTTCATTGTTGAAGGAAACAACCGGAAGTATTGGAGACGAGGACGCGTACAGGAAGTCGTTAAGGGAGCAGATGGAAGGATTCGTCAAGCGGATGTGAAGACGCCGGACGGCAAGGTATATCGACGAGGTGTGGCGAATCTGGCGGTGATGGAGATACAGGATGGTAAATCCGGAAGTGCTGGATGCTCAACCGGATGTTACCGGCAGGGGATTGTCCACGCCACTGGGCATCGACTGTAACCAGTCGGTGTAGTCGTCGAGTACCGATCCGAATGTCAGACGGATGAAAACGAAAGCGAACTGTCAAGGAAAGCAGAGTGGAGAAAATAAAGAAAAAAGGCAAAAGAAATCAAAACAAAGATTTATTCCATTGGTGCAAAAAGTGAGTTTTATTGAAAATCATAGTTTCGGCAGATTTTTATTGATTGTAATTGAGAGGTGTTGAAGTAAGGAAGGACAAGAAGTTTTCGAGGCGTAGCTGTAAGTAGAAGAAGAAAGTGAATTTAGTAATGAAAAATATTTAGTAATGTGAAATAATACTTACTAGGTTAATAATCCTTACGACCGAAGAGAGCCGGATCAGAAACCTAACCTGAGGTAGGATCGTGGCACGATATAGAGTGAGTATCTGAAAAGAGAAGGAAATAAACAATAATTAATTTTTAAAAATCATTCAAAATTGATAGGAAACATAGCGAAGAGGTATTAAAGGTATAGATTCTAGGGCGGAACGATTCGTTAGGATAGAGGAGACTATATTCGTAAGTAATTGAAGTGAAGTTGTTTTTGAACAAATGTGTAATAAAATAAATATTTTTCCAGTTTTTGAGCCACTCCAAAAGTGCTGCTGCAAAAAATATAGTATCCGAACATGTTTTTTATTCTAAAAAAAACAAAATAAAAATAAATTTTATTCAATAGACTGCATCCAGATGAAGACACAACCCACCACGCCCCCGCCCCCACCCCCCACATTTTTTAGTTTTTCGTCGTCTGCCCCCTATGCTCCACAAAACCCCCCGCCCCCGGTACCACAAAAAACAAAAAAAATTTTATTAAAAAAAATAAAAAACAACCAACACCTAAAGTTTTTTGTGTTAAAAAATAAACACAAAAAAAAAACGAAACGGGTCCGCCACCCACCACAACAAACAAACCAGACCGTTGTTTTTTTTTAAACAAAAAATCAACCCTCCCATAACTAATTGGATGGTTGTTTTTAGAGATTAAAAAAAAAAAAGAATTCAAAGCACGGTTTATTATTTAAATTACCAAACAAAATACCACACAATGCGCTGTTGAAAAATCTGTAAAAAAAAACCGAATACTGTAAAATTTTCTAAGTGTGTAGATCACTGCACGATGGCGTCATCAATGCAGTTTTGACAGTTCAGGGAGCTTGTTTACGCGGACTTAGAATATTTTCGGTAAGGTTGGTTTTAGATTTTGTGCTCTAAAATTATTACGATTGAAGTAAAACAGCTGAAAAACGGACTCCAGTGCTTATTTTTACATTATTTCCTGTATCTAATCGTACAGAATCCGGAAAAAGCCAATTAAAAATTTCTGTTGGGTGGTTGGAATTCTAACACCATGTAAACAAGCTCCCTGAACTGTCAAAAAAGTGAGGTTAATACATTCCGTGCACTGATCTATTGTTTACAATTGTTAATTTCGACCTTTTGACGATTTTGTCTAGAATAAATGTTTTTATCTATATATGTAAAAATGGATTTCTGTTTGTCTGTCTGTCTGTCTGTCTGTCTGTCTGTCTGTCTGTCTAAAACTCATAGGCTTGAAAACTACTGAACCGATCAGCGTGAAATTTTGTATGGAGAAGTTTTTGGGGCCGGGAAAGGTTCTTATGATGGCTTGAGACCCCTGCCTTCTCTGGAAAGGGGGGCTCCCATACAATTGAAACAGAAGTTTCTGCATATCTCAAGAACTAATCAAGCAAATGGAACCAAATTTGCCATGTGGGGTTTTCTGGAGGCGAAAAATGTTTCTATGGTGGTTTGAGACCCCTCTCCTCTCCTATAGAAGGGGTACTATCATACAAATGAAACTGAAATGTCTTTATAGCTCTAGATCTAATAAAGCAAATGGAACCAAATAACTCGAGAGCCAATGAAGCAAATGAAACCAAATTTGGTATGTTGAGGTTTTTGGAGGCAAGAAATCTTTCTATGGCAGTTCAATACCCCTCTCCATTTTGAAGGAAGAGGGGGGGGGGTAATATTTGAGTAAATCGATGTTCGGTTATTGCTGATTGGATTTATTTTTGTCAACCGAGTTTTTCCGCAAATTTGACAGATTGTGAGAAAGTAAAAATTTAACGAGAACTTGATTGTTTCATTTTGAACCGAACAGACTACCGAGCGTTCAGCAGATATAAAATCGGTTGATATTCAACCGAGTTCGGTATTATTTTCTAAGTGTGTAGTATACTCTATTTGAGCCGCACAAAAAGTGATAAATACACGTTAATGAATTCCCCCCCCGAAATTTGTGGGTTTTTTTTTTTTTGTTTGTTTGCCTGCCCCCGCTATTTGGTTTTTTTTTTTATGTACATAGAACAAAAAACAACAACCAACATTTTTTATGAACGAATTTGGCTGACCCCCACACAATACATTCCGAATGCGTTAACGTAAATTTAACAGATAACCTATGGGAAAACAATAAAAACCACCCCCACCCGCCCCCCCCCCATATCAGTTGTGGGCCAGCCATTATACTCAATCCGTACACTGGCGAAAAAAACCTAGCGAAATTCATTAAAAAAAACCTAATGCAATTTAGCCACAAGGAATCAGTTTGAATTTCATACTTTTACCTTATGAAACATGTTGTTTGTTATCTACAATCTTTTAAATACGATAGTTTTATGATTTTCAATACACAGCCTTATGAAACACATTGATGTGGATTATGATAACAAAACACGTGCGTTTGTTATGTAATGTTTGTTTTTTTTTAAGTATTTTGCTTCGATATTCATTATTTTCATAGATTATTCCTTATTTTGATCACAATAAATGAAGAAATGCAGATTCAACCGTCTTTATTTGCAAATAAAAAAGTACCTCTCTATCATTCTGGGAATAAATATATTACATCCGAGATTGCGTCGAACTTTCGCTCGTTTCGCCTCTCTATCGCTGCCGTTGCTTGTCAAACCCTGCTCCATAAATTATGCAAAGCTTCCTGCCATACGCAAGAAAGCCATACCGTTTTGTTGCTATAGATTCCAACGACCAGCAGGTACCTTATCTTCTTATAGTCGCCTTATAGTTCTATAAGTCGTCATGATAACTGGAATGAGTGATTTGAGTTGATAATTTTCAGCTGCAGTGCCCTGAAAAATCATTCGAATTGTGTTAAGGATGGATACACAGGCAACGGCTACATTTGTTTTCAAATATTAAATTTAGTTTATAATTAGTGAGAATAGTACAACCAACAATCAATATGCAACTAGCGATTTGGAATTGGTTCACTGTTGTAGAACCCCTTGGTCCAAAGTACACCTTGAAGCCAGCACCTAATTATACATATTTGCGCCTTTGTTTTGATTTGCTGTGTTATTTTGACAGAATATTTGAGAGTGTGTTCGTTTGAGTTCATTATGAGGGGCGTACTATTAAGCTTGGGACCGAGCTTGGGACCGATGTGCTAGTACCATAGACTAACTCTAAGACCAGTAGGTCCCGAACAAATACGATTTTTTTCTTGGCTCAGTCAGTACTAGCACACCGGTCCCAAGCTCGGTCCCAAGCTTAATAATTCGCCCCTCATAATGAACTCACACGAACACACTCTCAAATATTCTGTCAAAATAACACAGCAAATCAAAACAAAGACGCAAATGTGTATAGTTAGGTGCTGGCTTCAAGGTGTACTTCGGACCGAGGGATTCTACAACAGTGAACCAATTTCAAATCGCTAGTTACATATTGATTGTTGCTACTAGTACTGACTGAACCAAGAAAAAAATCGTATTTGTTCGGGACCTACTGGTCTTAGAGTTAGTCTATGGTATTATTAAGCTTGGGACCGAGCTTGGGACCGATGTGGTAGTACCATAGACTAACTCTAAGACCAGAAGGTCCCGAACATATACGATATTTTTCTTGGCTCAGTCAGTACTAGCACATCGGTCCCAAGCTCGGTCCCAAGCTCAATGATTCGCCCCTAACAACGTAGCTCACACCAACACATTCTCAAATGTTGTGTCAAAAGAACATAGTGAATCAAAACAACAGCCAAGATACTAGTACCGGAAGGTACCGAAAAGCGCAAGAATTATTGCAAGGTGCAGACTGCAAGGTATACTTCGGACCTAAGGGTTCTACAACAGTGAACCAATTTCAAATCGCTAGTTGCACATTGATTGTTGGTAGTACTGACTGAGCCAAGAAAAAAATCGTATTTGTTCGGGACCTACTGGTCTTAGAGTTAGTCTATGGTATAACCTCGCCTTAATTTGTGTCGGATAGTTCTTAAGATGACCTCTCTTCGACCTCTAAAATTGTCCTATGTTTTTACATCCCATGTGACGATTACGAAAATCATAAGGTGCTTCTATGCAACTATTAAGATAAACGGATAAACATCGTTTTGAATAGGTAAAATTTCATACGAGTCCTTTTGAAATTTGTGATAAACTTATGAAGTGAAAAATTTGTCAGTTTGTGATGTTTCATAAGGCATGAATTATGTATTGCAAAAGGTTTTATCCATCAGTGTACATATAAACCCAAGGGGTCGGTCAATCTGATCAATTTAAAATCTTCAAAAGATTTCAAATCTTTTCCAAAGATCGGGCCACTGATCGGGCAATCTTGGTAAAACAACTACACATTTTTTTCAGTGTTTTAAAATTGTAAATAAAATTGAAAAAAAAGCAAAAAAAATCACAACAAACTCAAGTTTTTCGATCTCTGTACGATTAAAATTAATGTATAAATATATTTCTGAATTCCAATGGTATATAAATGTTATGTTATATAGATGCTAGGTATGAAACATTACTAAGTATGATTTATTTTTTAAGCTATGATCCGGAACTGGATAATGGATCTTGATTCAATGAATGCATTCAAAACCACTGGATGTTGACGTTGCTCGAGTGAACAGGTTACTGCACGCCATTGGAGGATTCGAAGGCAAGGAAAGACTACCAACTTTAGAAAGTAATCATCCCGAAAACAGTGAATGGTAAATTATACCGGCGATGAAGTATGGTCGGTCCCGGGCAGGAGTGGCAGCTCTGTATTAGCACATTTAATTTCCTCATGGATTCGAAACGCCATGGGAGGATACTGGAGCCGTTTAAGGTAACCCTATGGCAGAGAATAGAGCCGGTTATGGTAGCCCTATGTCAGGGCACATTTTCATTACTACATAGAACCGTCGAAAATCATTATCAGCGGAAAGTGTCCTCCAACACCCAAACTGCTAAATTGCACATCAGCAGAAAATATGCCACCAGCACCGCGGTAATGGCTGGTTGTCTGACACAAGCGAGCGCCGATAAACATTTCTGGATGATCGGGCTAGCACGCAGCAACAAAATCACCAAACAAAAATGTGGCCTTTCACTGGACGAGAAAACGGAGAGATCATAAGGAATGATCTATCATCCCACGACGTGGTTTCTTATTCGATCGACGGAGCATTCATTGTCCTCTTGATGGTGGCAATCCTGTGCTACCGTTGGAAGCAAAATACAAACCGCTTGCTTTAGCTGGAAAGCAACGTCAAGCAACGAGATCTTAGCGGAATCAGCTCGGTGTGAGCGGATGACGATATCCGAAACCGAGATGTCAACGCGGCGAAAGATGACGCCGCGCCAACTGTCAACATTCCTGTTTTCTGAAATCTATTGTATGAATTAAGAAATAAATTCAGTCTGTTCTTAGTACTCAAAGAGTTAGTGTCGTTATTTTATATCACACTTCAGTGTAGGAATTGGGTGCAGGCCAATTCCTAAGTTTTATTCTTATACAAAAAATTGTACCGGTATTCACTGCGTGACGGCCCTTGTGGGAGCAGAGTCAGCTTTAGAATACCGAAACCAAACAGATACGATGGATTCACTCTTTTTGGCTATAAGTTTATGACCCTGTTAACGTATCTGAATCTGTTGAGTTTATGACCCTAGAACGAGAGCACATCGCCATCATCTGGGAAAAGTGGCCATGCGAGTAACGGAAATAGTGGTTTTTGATCGAACAATGGTGTTCAGACTATTGAATTTGAACCTTACCTCCAGAGAAACATTAGTGGGGAGCGATGGAGGGCGCACTTATAGCGTAAATGACATGACTATGGAAGTTCCATCAATAAATTCCAACAGCGATTGCGTGTTGATGAAAACGATGTTCGGTAAAGCCCCTTGCAATTGTCTTAATTGTTCCTGCCGAAATCTTAGTGATGAAAACGAGGAAGATGTAGAAAAGTCAGTTCATATAGAAGGTTCTCCGCCACCTATGGTATCATGTTCGAAGATAAGCATCTCAGATTTCCCACCTACCCGCAATAACAACAATAACAAACTACATGATTTACCACCGGAAGATTGCGACAGACTAACGGAGAAGAAATGCAAAAAAATCTGAAGAAAAGTATCAAACGGTTAGAATGAGCACAATTGCACAGTTCGGCCCAAGAAGTAAATCACTTGTTCCGTATCGTCTATTTTATCTCCTACAACCAACCATTGCCTAACGACTGCTGAATGTTAATTTCAAAGCTCACAACCAATTAAGCCACCGCTAGGTCTTAAATTTACCAACGACCTGGACAACCAACTTATAGAGAACCACTTACAGCAACCTAACAAACCGGATTTCCACTCAAAGCCTTGACAACGGCCAATTTCTGATCTTGCTTTCATACTCCCAACTCCCATCATACATCTGACTTCATCACAGTTCAAATATAAAAATATAACGACAAACAATAAGAAAATAGTGCTAAATTCTATTATGCTAGCTCCATTGACCTGAAGGAAAGCGGGTAAAAATGACTTTAGATCTTGCTTTGAATTAAATCTTAAAAATGCGTGCGCTCAAAATTTTTACACAGTCTGTATAAGACTGAACGTAAAATGAGTCTAACTTGTAAACAAACGATCGTTACTAAACAAGTTTGTTGATATTTTGAAACACTGAAATAAAACAACAGTCTGTGTCAAACTGTTGTAAAAGATTTTAAATCTTGATAAGATAATCTGATCTTTTTCAAAGATCGGAATGAAAAATGGGGAGATCTGATCAAATGATCAGGAAGTCCGACCCCTTGTACCCAACCAAACCCAACTAATATCCCCCCCCAAACCCCCCCCCAACACATAACACCAAAAAAACACCTGTCCCAAGTCAAACAACCCCCAAATCAACTGTACTCCCAAAAACAAAATAATACTTATTTTCCCACCCCAATTCAAAATTATACAAAAAAAATTATTTTTCCCCAAAACTGGGCCCCACCCCCCCACCAAATATTCCCCATCCCATATATTAACAAAATGGTTTACCCCAACCTCCCAACCAACTTTTTTCTTTTTTTTAATTGACTCAATGCTTTTCCAGACATACTCCGCACCGCCTTTCCACCGATTCATTTTGGCGTAAGCAACATGACAGGTGATTTCATGTCGTAACAGACTTGAGGAATGCGACATATTATTTTGCGACACGACGTAAAGCACCCGGTGGATGTAACGCATTCATCATTAAGGATTTCGCTGTAGCTCACAATCAATTAAGGATTTCGCTGTAGCTCACATGGATTTCAGTATCAATGTGATGAATATATGGTTAGGATGAATGCATCAACCTGTTCTTTCTAACATTCAAAACTTTTATATGTGCGCATCGTCACGTCATTATAGGATACGAAGCGAGTGTGAAAGAGATAGTTGATTTGTTCTGCCATGCCTGTCGTGCCTTGACATTGATCGATTTATTTTAATGGGCCATATTTCGACAAAGATTTTTCAATAGGGCCTAACTGACAAACGTAGACAACGGCATCTTCCGTACGTTTCTCGTAATACAAAATCTACCAATGTTAGCTTTAAAACTATCGAACAGTAGGACTCTTGTTTTTAGAAAGGGCCGTGGTAGATTAATGAGACAAGTTTCCAAGGTCAAAAAATTCAAGGAAGAAGCAATTGTGTACGTTTGTCAGTTAGGCCCTAATGAAACATCTCTGTTGATTTCAGTTGTCAGGTGTAATAATCGTGCGGAATATTTTTCCGAAAGTAAAAGTGACAGCTTCCATTAGTTTGCGTGGAAACCATACAAATTCCAATCTTATTTTTATTCTTTTCAGGTGGAAACGGCTGCAGAAATTTCTTTTCGATTCTTTACTTTTTCCGTAAACGGAATGTAACATGGGATTGAGATAGTAAAAAAAAATCTTTCTAACACGATACCGACCTTAACATGATAACTTCCGAACGACTTATAATAAGGTCTTATTTGCCCTAGCTGAAGTTAAAAATCCAAAACTGCACAATATGGACATTATTTTAATTTTATTTTTATTTTTCTGAAAATGTCTTTATTGAGTAGTTTTGGATTTTTCTTACATCATACAAAAAACCGCTTTTAATAAGAATTTCATTTGAATTTTCTAGAAGCATTATAAAAGTTTCGTCCTATACTTTAACATGGGAGCTGTCAGATTTATCACCACTCGTTGTCTTCTTCTTTTTTCAACCTGGATTCGTCCATAAGGGAAATTATCGATGAATTGTGTGTAACCACCCGGATAAAAATAACCATACAATGACAATACAATAATATAAAATAACATTACAATCTATTGCCGAACATGAATCTTATTGTTCACGTATTGGATAAATGAAAAATGCATATTGTCATTACAATAGATCTACTATTCACCCTACATGCAAGAATTTTCAACAATTGTGAAACAATACAATCAATAGTAATTGACTCAGATTTGTTCGGGAAAAAATGTTTTTTTCCATAGTTAAGATACATAACAACCCCCTTATTCTATTGTCAATGTCTCAATTAACATTGAATTCTATTGTGGAAACAATATCTCCAATTTCCATCTTATTTTCATGAACAATAATATTAATTGTACACACTATTGATTCTATTGTATGTTTACAATACATTTAATTGTAAATCTATGAGAGGTTTTTTTTCGGGCGGGCTATCTCTTTACGGTTTTTTCTATATTTCTTGGCTCCGTGGAGCTGGAATGTTCCCCAAGATAAACAATATTAATACAATAGAATGAATCATAAATTTGAGAACTTGTTATTTTTCTATAATATGAAATCTCGGAAACTTTTTCAAACAGACGTATGTCATTTTGTAAACAAAGAGGGGAAGTAAGATTCAAAAGTAAATTTCTGGAAATTCTCAGTACCCTCACATAAAGTAACATCACAATCATGTAAAGCAATGTTATTCCTTGTGTTGGTGGCCCAAGTTTGCATGAAAGTGCTAAGGGTTTCGAGAAATTTACGTTTCAATCTTACTTCCCCTCTTTGTTTACAAAATGACATACGTCTGTTTGAAAAAGTACCCGAGAAATATCCAATGGATTAAATAATTATTGTACTTCTTTTTAATTTGGCAGTTAAGGCCAGTATGGACTTAAAGAGTAAAGAGGTTACGGAATTTTGTTCAATATTACCAAGCGGAATTTTGACAATTGATCTGCATGGAATGAAATGTCACCTTCACTTACGGAATAATCGAGCGGTATATTTTTCCGAAAGTAAAAGTGACAGCTCCTATTAGTTTGCATAGAAACCTTACAAATTCCATTTTCATTTTTCGTTCTTTTCAGGTGGATACTGCTGCAGGAATTTCTTTTCGATTCTTTACTTTTCCATTTCAGTAAATGGAATTTAACATGGGATTGAGATAGAAAAAGAAAATTTCTTTCGAACTCGATACCGGCCTTTAATTAGAAAAGTTTTTGGGTCGCTAAATTCCAGGAGCCTGGCAACCCTATCCTTTTTACTAGCGTTTGACTGTATGCAACATATCACGGGCCTTATTTGAATAAGGCCCGTCTGACGTTCGTTACTACGGGTACGAACGCCAATATTGTTTACAAACAATGGATCTTTTGACGAATAGATGTTAGAGATGTTGGCTACAGGAGAATGCCTGTCCGTCAGGTCCTTGCTAAATTCTCATTGGACGCTATATCTGATCAACTGGCAACACTTATGGATGTGTCTAGTAGCACCCTACCCCTCAGCTTCGGAAATTTTCCGGTTTTTGTTTTGATGCAGCAGTTCGCATTCTCTGCTTTGAAATTTGCTTACGCATACACGCAAACGCAAACGCAAACAAACACAAGCGAAGTGCGAAGAGGACTGTCAAAAAATACCAAAAAATCGTTCGCGAGGACCGTGGAAAGAGAGTCTTTTTCCTGCGATGTTGGGGAAGTGAAAAATAATTATTCAGTTTTTTTCTCTGGTCGATGATCATTAATCACATTGTTCACGGCTCGCGGCGGATATAAAATTTTGCCTGTGATCTTCTCGCTAGCAGCGGTGATCTCTTTTTCTCTTGGGTCCGGTCCCCGCTTCGATCGAATGGCAAAATTCGTGGCCGTCGGAAGTCCGCAATAGTAGTGTTGTATGTGCTGTGCGCTGGTGGTGAACCGTTTTGTATGTGCTGCGTGCCTTCTTATTTGCAGAAAAATAAAAATCTAACGGGAACGCGGTTCTTTCCGCGAGTCGTCACCCACTTTTTTCCAACTTGAAAACTGGTTTCGGTTTTCGGTAGAACTTACGGTTGACCTGGCGGTGGGTGTTGAGTGGTTTCTAGTGCGTTCGATTTTTCCTGGCCATTTCCGGTTGTGCATTTTATTTGTGGGCAGCGATTTTCAGTGGCTGGTGGAAAAGTTGCTTTCATTGGTAGACGGACGCACACGAAGGGGTCTCGCGCGAATCGCGGAAGGCGGAAGAGATTTTCACGTTTGCTGGTGAAGTGAATGAAACGGAATCCATAAAGGTACCCTTGAGCGCTATATCGAGTGAAGTGCGGTAGAGAAAAGCAGAAAAATCGAGAGCAAAGGTGGAAAAGAAAAGCAACGAAAACGGTAGCGAAGGCAGGTGCTTCCGCGAAAAAAAAAAAAACTAGTGGCCCCTTTATTTGGTAGTGGCAATTTTTGATTTGGTGCCACTGGTTGCCTAGCCTACCGAGAGTGGTGATCTAATCGGGAAGGAATTGTTAGAATCCGAACCGAAGTGTCCGGTGGATTGCTTTTACAACGCGATCGAGCGATAGAATTGAAGGAAGAGTAAATTCTCCGAGGGATAGCGAGTACCTGCGGAGCCAACAGCGGGTGCCTCATCCGACGTCAAGCTGGATAATTCAATCGTAAACCGTTACCTTAGCGTGGCTGATGACGAGTTTGTCTGGGTGGTAGATCAGGACATTCGGGAGTTCATCGAGAAGGCAAACCAAAAAAGGTAAGCAAGTGAAATTGTTGATTGGTGAGGGGAGAAGGGTTGCCGGCAACTGGAGGTGGCTCCATATTTCCGCCACATGAGCTCGGTTCGTTGGAAGACGGGTTCGTTCGGTTTTGTTGTTTATGTTAGAGCTGTTGTTAGCTGTATAGTGAGGGGGAGAGCGTTGAGATGATGTGATTGCTGCGCGAGTGTGGATCCGTCGTGAACTGGCAGTGCGCTTGGCGATGATACTTTGGGGGATGATGGGGTTCAGGCTTTCGGTGCAATCGGTGCTTTGGATCATTCTCCATGGACGGACAAGTATACCCGGAGAAATTGACGAAATAAGGGAATTTGCTTTTTTAAACAAACATTTCAATGGAGGTTTTTTTTAGCGAATAAACGCTCAATTTAAAAGTTGACCAAAGTTGGCTAGCGAAAGCCTTCTTTTACCCGATTGTGGTCTTAGTTTAATAAATTTAGCTTTTATTCGAGAGTAATCGTCGATTTTAATGTTTGTTTACAAAACGCAGATTCGCCCATTTCGCAAATTTCTTCGGATATGTGAACAACAAAGCTGTCAACTTCTTGTTAGTTACTATGGAGGTCAACACTGGAACAAGCATGACGAATATGTAGAACCTCCTGAACATTAGAGATTTCGAACTACTGTTTAATGTTTCTCAATTGAAAACTGTGCGCTCAGCGGCTGACGGTAGAAGAAGATGGTTTGCATGACGAAGACGAAAAAGCCCAAACAATGGTACAAGTTCAGATGATTCAGACTTTTTAGCGCGTCACATGTTATGAGATTCGTCTAATTTGAATTTAAACATTCGCTGTTGCTGCTGTCAGACTTATAGGCGTCATGATTTTGTCGGAATGCAAACAAAAATCAAGGAAGACTCAGTGGAGCATTTCTAACGATGTTATAATCGCTGCACGTTACCGTGTTGGCAATTGTAATTAGAGAAAAACGAAAACGAAAAGCCACCCAAGAGCACATTCATATTGAATGCATTTTCATCATCGCTATGTGGGGGTGCAACAGTTGATTGTTAGAATTTGTTTCCACACCTTCGAAAATTGAATTAAAGTTCATTTTTGCCAATGTCGTCATCGGGGTTCAAGCGGGTAAACAATCTAACTGTCATTAGCTCTGGGCCGATCGATATAATTAGATGAACGAATTTTTCATTTCACTTTCCGTTGCTATCGAAAGCAGCAACGAAAAATACTTTCTCGAGATCTGGTCAATTTTTTCATCATCATCATCGTTTGAGTGAGTGGCGTGAGTGTGTTCGGCTAATGAAAATAACAGAGTTTCGGAAGAAAATCATCATTGTGTCAAGTGGCCGTATCCACTTGATACACTTAAATTGAGTGGCAAAAAAAAGACAAGAGGCGATTATGATATTACCAGATGTTTGAATGTCCGAATTGTTTGCTGGCATGCAGGGAATCATTCAGATTCAATTTGCCCTCACCTCTTGCATCATCACTTGCAGATGGGGGAAGTAAACAATCCTAGTGGGGTATTGTTGAATTCGTTTAGATTTGTGTAAGTGCCGGGAAATTGCCAATTCTGATATGGTTTTAAGAAGAACCGTTTCTAGTATGCCCTGGGCATTGGCAAAACCTTGTGGTAACTAGAAAACTACCAGGCCCCAGGGCTTATCTGGATCTTTACCCAAACGGGAAAGATGCAAACCAGTGTTGCCAGGGGTGATGTGGACCAGAAGTGCATTTGAACCCATTAGTAGTAGCATATTAACTTTTAATTCGACACCTTTCTTTTTTCATACAATATAGAATTTGCATAATTTCAATTATATTACTGCTATTCAAAGAATCGTCTATTAATTTCAATAAAAGTATTGAATTATAACTGAGTTTTATTATGGGTCTGCAATTTTCTGGAGAGCATCACCACACAGATTCTACGTTTGATTTGGCTGTTTTTGGCAGAGGAGCGAATATTTTTGTATACTTGTAGAACGAAAAAAGAAACAACACAAGAATCAGGAAGGCTACGCTTAGAGCCTGGTAGGATCACAGTGGAAGCAAATCCGAGTCTCATGGCGACGCAACCTGGATAGTCAGGCATCTCGGCCTCTGGTTGGAACAAGACCAAGTAGCCGCCCGAGAAAGACATACGTGAACGAAGCACAAGCATGCGAGTATCATCTAAGGCGGTATGTGCCCAACAAATCAAACGGTATAACACTTTAACAAATACAATAACTGATTTGTTCCTCCTATAGCATAACACACCAAAACCATTTACCAGCCCACCTCTATCCTCTGGGTAATGACAAACTATAAATGTATCCCGCAAAACTAACAATCCCCTTGAGTAAAGGTGAAGCCCATACCTCAATTCCCTGTTGTGAGTTCTTCGCAATCTACGGTGTGGGTTTTTGAATTCTCACTGACTTGCTCCCCTGATCGCTTTCAGACCAAGAGGGTCTCTTCCTGACTTTCAATTTGCATTTAAATTTGTTTCGCTAATGTTTAAGATTATGATAAATTGTTAAAAAGAAAATCAATTTAAATCCTGATAATTTAACCTAAATTACAAAAACACATACGAGCCCACATAAACATAAAATTGTGTCAACAACGCGCCATAAATTCACAAATGATAATATTTAGTTAATGCTACATGTGATGAGGTAGACCAAAAGTTGGTTTAAGTCAACTAAAAAACATTACCCATGTGAAAGTCAAAGTACACGTGGGACGAGTTTGTTCAGTCAAGGCTACAATGCCTTGTAAATGCTGTCAATATGTGGAATGCTAATTGTTTTGTTAATTGCCAATTTTTAAATTGATCATTTTTGGAAAGTGACTTCACAAAGATATTGCCTTCGACATGGCTTGGTCGGATCCTCTATCCTTTTAATGTTTTCCTGATTTTCCTTAGACGAAGGCGATGCAAATTTGAAGAAATAAGAACAGTACCAATTTCAGCCAGGAATCAAATAAAAACAAGAAAGGATACTAAACTACTTGATACACATTACTAATTCATTATGTTTTATTTTTGTTTTATTTTATTTACAGTGCCAAATTTAAATTATAGTGTTTTGGAGTTGGAGGTGTCTTCTCAGCCTCGTGGGATCCCGGGAGCGAGCGGCAGTTTCTGCTGGGGCCGGGGATGTGAGGAGGCCCGAGCAAAGTCTGAGATCAACTTGAAATCAAAATTTGCTATCATGCTGTAAATTGTATTGATTACTCTAGTTGATTTTGACTTAACGGTTAACACAGCAGAATTGAGAGCAAAACTTTGCTGTGCTGAAGCAAAATGAAAACTATTCCTGCATTCAGTGAAATCAAATAAATAACTTATACTGCATTCAGGATATTTTTAATTTGAGATCAAATTGAGTTATTATTTTGATAACTTCCGTCAATTAAAATAACAAAATGTGAACAGCATGTTTTGTATTCAGGTTGCTTTAAGTCTTTCACGTTCTTTACTCGTATTGAAATCAAGATCTGATTTCATTTTGCTTTTTGGAATGAATAATGCGATCAAAAATTTAAATGCATATTCTGCATTCATTTTCCCTTTTTTTAGTGTTTTCTCATAGAAAAAGAATACCAGTAGTTTTCAGGGTACAACGTTTTATTATTGTAATTTAATAAGAACTTAAAAACATAAAATAGTTATACAAGCTCAAAAACAAGTTTTCAATTTAAAAAAAAAACCACCAAACCGAATTAGAGGAATTCACCGAATTAAAAATATAAAACGATTTATCAATCATTCAACAACTTATTTAAAATCAAAATCCCATCGCCTATGGGTACCAACTATCAAGATAAGGAGAGTAAAATTAATGATAAAAAGGTGTCCAGCGCCTCTTACTGTTACTAATAACCATCTGCATGAGGCGGTTGCATCCCTCCGATACTTTCGTTGCAATAGCTCTGTCATCCTCAAGAAAAAGGCGCCTTTCCAACAAACGTGCGGAAATAAATATTTTTAATGAATTTTATAAAATATTTTGCTTGGTAAAACATTATACCTCTCACGAATGCAACTTTTTCCTCTTCCAATGCAATGCTACCAATAGGAGTATTCGGAGCAGCAGTTGTAGATTCCGTATCTTCGACTTCGTTGTTTGACACATCGACCTGTTCATCTCGATCTACTGCTCGATGTCCTGCGTCCTCATCTACTTTACGTTTCTTGGGGCGTCCTTTGGGATTGTTTGACAGTCTGCCGGTCACCGATCTCCCTGTGAAACCCTCAGGCCAGATAGCGTCCATTATGAATTTCACGAATAAACAATCGCTGTCTGCTCGCATAGACATCGCCTTTATATCATCGCCGGAAGGAAATCCTTCCACGTCCTTGAAAGGACGCGTCGGCTCAGGCAACACCTTCGAAACCAAAGATTGCTCCAATTATTGATTCCTCCATTTTAGTATGGATTTTTTCTTCTTCATGTTCGCGTTTCTGAACCGCGGTTTGTCTCTTTTTTCCCATTTTTGAACGATTTCACTCAAAGAAAAGAAAACTTTCAGGGCTGAAAAACAAACACGCGCGAACGAAGAATCGAGTTAGACTATAGTTTTTTTTTCTGATAATAAAGTTGTCGTCATTGCATATCTCGCGTAACCTTGGAAAAAGGCATATTGGTACTAAATTTTAAAATGCGCGGGATTTTTGGAAATAAATTCGACATTTTCGAAACATCAAAGCTGCACCTTGAACAAAAATATTGCAAATGTCCTCGTTAAGATCAGACCTGTAGTTTACATTATTTTGAAAGATCTTTACGATTTTCCGATTCTTTCTATTTTCACTAGAAATTTATTTTTTGGTCATTTTTGGACTAGCCTCAACAACAAGACACGCTGGATAGCATAGTTAATTCCTTTTATGGTGGCATATTTCATGTAGATTTGACGTGAAGACTATACATTACTTTAGCAGTGTGGTTGTGTGAGTGATTTGATTCATCGAGAAAAAATTTCGCCAAAGAAAAAAATATCTCCATGAAAACAAATACTGATACGTACACGTGAAGCAGTGTGCATTGACATAAAAGTTATTTATATCACAATTTTTTTACTCCAGCGCCGATAGTTTTCACAATTTTCAAAGTAACAAGAAGGCAAAAATCATTTTTTTAAGTGTTTAGTGGCAAAATTCGTAATGGAGCGGCGGCATCAACGACATCATTATATGAGAAACGAATACCGACAAAGAAAATACGTCCGAAAGGTTTGTTTTTTTTTTTTTTACTTTCTGTTATTGTGTTATTGTTATTGTGTTATTGCTCTGTATTCTAAATTTTAGCCCAAACTAAAGCATTCAAATCGTGTAGTTGAAACTGGGCCTGAATCTCAAGATTCCATACCAGCTTCAGTTTCGTCGCCCACGAAACAGCCCACGAATCAGATTTCGATGGATTTGATTATGCAGTATTAGCTGATAGAAGTGCAATACACTTTTTGAATTATTACCTTAGAACTACTAAACAACCATCGTCAAGTGCTATTGCGGCGGTAGTAATGAATACTGCAGATGTAACGATTATTGAAAAAGATAATGGTACTAAGAGCGTTATGAACAACTATCGTCGAGTAATATCAATGAAGCAGCAGTAATCGATCGTGAAGACGTGGCTTTGCTTAAAGTAGAAAGACCAGGACTCATTGATAATGGAAACAATGAAACGATGATGAGCAACCATCGACAAGTGGTGTTGATGCTGCGGTGGCAATAAGCAGTGCTGACGGAGTCATGTCCGAGGAAAGCCTACAAGAAACCATTGATGATGGAAACTATGAAACTGGCAGTTGTTCTGTTTTCTCTGAATCCACCAGTAGTTGTGGTGCCTTAGACAATGACGATCACTCAAACCAGGTAAAACTGTTAACCTTTGTTTTAACAAAAATGTAAAAAATCCTCTTTTTAGACCAGTTTCGATGCCAATGAAAAGGAGTTAAGATTCGTTCCTGGTTTTCCAATATCAGATGCCCAGTTTATGCTTTTAAATTTTTACATCAGGCATACACTTACGCGTGAGGCTTTAGTGGACCTTCTCAGAATGCTAAATGTTATTACTGGGTCGAAAAATTTTCCAGAAAATTTCGAAACATTCTCATCTCTGTTTCCTGATCCATACAACTGTCTTCGAATATATTTTTGCGTCAATTGCCAGTGTGAATATGGTAATCATATTCCTCCGAAGGGAACCATTTGCACCGTTCCTGGATGTAATTCGATATATTTTGATTTTTTTGTAGTAGTACCAATGGAGCAGCAACTTCGCGAAACGATTCAAAAATTCAAAACGGAGATTGAGGAATATGAAAAAACAATAGACGAAGAGAATATTGCTGACATTAGCAAAGGATCAGTTTTTAAGAAAGTGATTGCTGAAGATGATCATAAATACATTTCGCTCTCCGTAAATACAGACGGGTGCTGCTGCATATCGGTGGACAATCAATAAGCCATGCTACCCAATTTTTTTAGTGATCAACAATTTGCCTCCCCGGTTGCGTTTTAGCAAGCATAACATAATTCTAGCAGGTATTTGGTTGGCGAAAGGAGATCCAAACATGTGTCTGTTTTTTAAACATTTCTGTATGAAAACCAAGCGCTTAAGAAACGGTTTTAAAATTGAATCCAATGAATATAAAGTAGTTGTACTGCAGGCATGTGTAGATTCGGTCGCTAGACCAAAGCTTCAAGGTACTACACAGTTTAATGGAAAATTCGGCTGCTCAATATGCCTTCATGAAGGAAAGCTTACGAATGGGAGACAGATTCGATATCCATACCAGCACGTGGAGCAGAGAGAATCCATTGGAACACGTCAGTTAATGTTGGAGGTGAATGACTCCGGTGTACCAAAATTTGGAATTAAAGGACTTTCCGTTTTCATGTTTGTGCCAGATTTCGATGTTATTCACGGTAAATATGAACATAGTACAAAAAGGCAAGGCCGAGAATGGCATCGCTATTCTGGATTCTTTTCAGGATTTCCACCGGATTACATGCATGGTGTTCTACTGGGGGTAGTAAAAATGATGTGGGAACTTTTCACAAGCACTTCCAACCACCATAAGCCATTCTATGTGGGACTTCAACTCACCGAAATTGAGAAGCGTATGATTAGCATCCGCCCCCCCCCCCCCCCCCCCCCCCCATGCATTTCCAAGATATCCTGGAAAACTTGAAGACATAAAGAAGAACAAAGCCACTGATTGGGAAAATATTCTATATCACTATTTTTACCCATGCTTCTATGGAATCCTTTCTAAGCCTTTTATCGACCACTTTATGCTGCTCTCTACAGATGTGTTTACATTACTAGATCCTCATCTTACTCCTGAAAAAATAAACCGATGTGAAAAATCATTAAATAGCTTCGTGGCAGATTTTGAAAAGTTGTACGGTGAAGACAAAATGGTATTCAATATCCATTTATTGACTCATTTATCGGGAAGCACTCAAAGATTTGGCGCTCTTTGGAACTCATCCTTATTCCCATATGAGAGCGCCAACGGAATGATTCTGAACTACAGGACAGGAAACAACCACCCTGTGGTTCAAGTTAGTACGAAATATATTCTAAACAGAATTTGTCAATACACAGCTATTTCACGTAGTTCTCCGGTTGACGCTTGGCACTTACGAATTTGGCGTCCATCGAAGAAACAGGACCTTAAATTTGACAATCGATATTTATATAGAGTCCCCTTAAACATTAGTATTGAAGAAGATATCAAGCATCGTGAGTTTAGTTATCTGGACAGAATTAGGATTGGTGGTATACAATATCGCACTAATGAAGCATGTATAAAATTAGGATACGATGATTCATACGTTTACACTTCAGGAGAATTTTTCCGTATTGAACAAATATTAACAGACAAAAACAGTGATACATACATTGTTGGTTTAAAACTAGTCACACATAAGCTTTTTGAAAATATGTTTACTTATTCAGTTGGTGACTGTTTTATGCTAAAGAGAGCAAACAAAAATTTTCGTCAATGTGTAAGTATCATTATTACCCAAAATGGAGAAATCATCAGATTTATATCTATGTGTAAATTTAGTAGCCAGATTGATTAATGTTTAATTGAAAACTCTGTAATTTTTATCAAAACAATAAAAATGTGTTCACATTTTTTCACAACAAACCCCTTTTGTCTTCAAATTTATAATTAAAAATAAATTACTTTTAAAAGTTTGATTGCAAACATATTCATTCTGAACTAAGATTTTATTTGAATATTCAAAAATAAACAAATATATATCAAGGCCTTCATGAGATAAAGTGGGGTTTTTAGTTTCACAAAATCATTACTTCAACGTTAGAACATCAAAATTTGATATCAAGCTGATTTCGTTTTGACAACTATGAATGCACAATTAAAACTCAATTTGATGTCAAATATACTGGGCGAAAATGGATATCAAATTTAGTTCTCATTGTGATGTTGACAACAAATTTTAATTTCGATGTGCTCTCATTTTGTAAACCGACTTTGCTCGGGTAATGTATCACGTGTGCCTAGCTTCTGTATATCTAGAATGCATTACTATGCATATCGATTTAATTTAACGAAATTTAGGTCAAGGTAATCTGGCAGCATAACAAGTGAAATTATAATAACTAAAAAATATAGGAAAACGAAAACCCCACTCAAGTTTATTTCAATCAATTGATGAATAACACCTTAACTGCTTCATAACAAATCGATCAACATGATGCCAACGTCCCGTTACTCTATGTATTGTTCGGCGGCGCAAGTGATCGAGTTAGCACAGAAAAAAAACCAAGCTGATTCCCGATGCTTCGCCGCTTACTCTCATGTGTTAATATAAATCACATGGTTCTCCTTATAAAAAACCACCATTACACTTTGTGAGTGGCCCCAATAGCATCCTTACTGTTGGTTCAAATCGGCTTTCCAGCATTATAGAAAATCACCTTGTTTTCCCATTGAACAATCACTTTACTGTTGGTAGAAATCGGTTCAATCGAAAATCGGTACTAATATTTAAATATTTTACTAGTGAATTTAGTTTACCGTTTACCAAAACCCTGCTGCCGCCCAACCCTGTTATCCAACATCCCACTGATTTTTCGTGGAAGTAAGTATTACGTCAGCACATTTCTTCTCATTCCTTATTTGACCTGGATCCGTTCGGGACCGGCGCCGATGTTGTCTTAGTATGGGATCACCTGTTTTTACACATTGATGATGTATGCTAGACCGAAGCATCAGCTGTTGGTTCTCTGTGTAATATCAGCTGTTCTGGCGATAACGGAGTAGCAACCTCTGGTGGTCAATCATGCTCATACTGATGCTCATTATTATTATTTAAAAAAACATTTAATTTCATAAGCATTCAAAGCAATAGCAAGTGCTATCGAACTGTATTAGGTGTTATTCATTTTCAATTAATTTGCAATTCATTTTGCTAACTAAACACATAGTACTTTTCTCCTATGGTAAACTAAAAAAATCACTTATAATTGCAGGTTTTATGCCAAAAAGAGAGAAAACCACCGTCGTTCATATAATATTATAAATAAAAATTAACATATATGTACCGAAAATCATCAACTAAAAAGAGCGATACAAAACGAACTGATAAAAAGCATTGGGAGGTTGCTCTTAAGTTTGCAGTCATGTAATATTGAGTTTCATGCCACATAAATTTACAAATCAAGGTCTATTTTCAGCTAGTCACGTAATATTATCACAAGACATCATATCACATCATGTTGTATACATAACGGGTGGTCACCAAATAGCGAGAATGGAAAGAATAACTCGGGAAAAAAAACAACAAAGAAGTACAGTTAAATCTGATTTATTTTCTTCAAGCTTAGCTTAATGAATATTAGCATCTTGATGATAGCACATGCCCACTGGAAGACTGCCACATAAATTTTCCGGATGATGCTTCTGATTCTGTTGATGAATTGCTTCGTGTCCTTGGCATTTCAATTACCCTTGTATACAGTGGAGCTCAACAGATCAAAAAATCCTTGATAGGACGATACTGCGGCAGACTAGGCGAATTTCGGTCTTTCGGCACAAATGGTATATTTTGGCTCTTAGCCAGCAGTTAGCGTCTTCTTCGCGTAGTGTGATGATGCCTTGTCCGGCCAAAACACGTCGTCTCCGAATGATGTTTCTGAAGGAACGGGATGAGATTTTCTACAAACACTCTATTTGGTAGACTTGCTGGTTGATGGCCAAGCCATTTGGTTTGAACCACGGCTTCCAATTCCTCTTATCGGAAATGGCGATGTATTGCATCACTTTTTGTTCGAACCTGTGCTTGAATTTTTCGGGCATCTGGGACTCGAGTAGCGTTCGTCGTCCAGAACGAAAGACTTTCCACCGTATTGCCTAATCATCCAGTGGCACTGGGATTTTACAGCTTTGATTTGTTCGTCCGTGTACTCTGGGGATCTGGTTTACTTTCGATATACATACTATTTCCTCCTTTTTCAGAGTCTTATCGATGTATGACTTCGAACAATTAACCTGGCTGGCCGCTTCCTGCTGGCTTACCAAAGCGTTTTAGTAGAACGATTGTTAGTTGAAAACAAGTAAGATATAAACCAAACTTCACTTGTTCACTTTTTGATATTATTTAAACTGACACTTCTTTTCAAACAATTACTAGAAAACGAGAGCAAGTTCCTTTAAATTCCACTATAAAAAGCTTATCTTTTGATAGATAGGGCTATTTCATCTGCGGCTTACATACATCTTCAGTGTGGAAGTCGAGCACTCGAGACTTAAGAAGTCTGTAAGTCAGACGAAATAAGCCTATATTTCAAAAGATAAGCTTTAACTATACAGACAAATTTAATAGAATTTGATCGAGTTTACTAGTTTACTAGATTGTTTGAAAAATTATTTCAGTTTCTTATTTTTTTTTTAAAAAGTGAACAAGTTAAGTGTTATTTTACATTTTCCTAGTTTTCCAACGAGTTTTCTATGCACTTTTATTTTTGTCATTTGTATTTATGTTCGCGGAAAATAATGATTATCACAGACATGGCTGGTCTTTGAATGGAACTGGAGGGGTAGGGACGTTCCCAGGTCCACACAGTTACGGGACCCTTACAAAATTTTATTTCTTAATACTTAATAATATATATAATATAAAGGAGGAGCATTCTGCTTCTGATAAGGTTATGGCTGCTCCGTTTGTAATGGGTATATTATATCTACATTTGGCATCAAATTCTGACGACCAATATTATTAAGAACTTAAACCGAAAATCCAAGCCAGTCCCACAGGTGGATTGTGAAACAGTTGGGATTCCCAACTTGGGAACCAAAAATTCGACCGTGTCCCGTGTGATAAAATCGTTCAAGGAGACCCATATAACTCAGCGGCAAGCTGGCAGCGAAAGAAAAACGAAGACGACCGACCCTTTAAACGCAAGGAAGGTGAGGGATTACTTCAAGCGCAGTCCAAACCACTCGATTCGCGACGTGGCCATGTGGTTGGTGCAGCCTAAATGCATCGTAATTGACGACAAGACGTACATTAAAACGGACGCCAAGCAGATCTCCGGCCTGGAGTTTTTCGTCAGCAATTTCCGCCTGGATGTTCCCGAGAAGTTTCAGAAGAAGAAGGTTGACAAATATGCCACGAAGTACTTGGTGTGGCAGGCGATCTGTGAGTGCGGCAAATTCAGCCATCAACGGCTAAATATATAAAGACGAATGCTTCCAGAAGCGCCTGCTGCCCTTCCTTCCCACGAAGGTGACACTCTAAATTGGCCGGTTGTGGCATCACGGCATAGAAAGCGCATCACGGCATTTGCGATTATGAAGGGCAAGCTCCGCAAAACAGGGAAGGTCTTCAAAACCGACAAGAATTTGAAGAAAGAGTGGCTGAAAGTGTATAAGGTTTTCAAAACCGACAAGAATTTGAAGAAAGAGTGGATGGAAGTGTGTAAGAAAGGTGGCGCTAGTGTTGCACAGGATTTGATGGGTAGCGTTAAGTCCATGCGGACATTTAACCTAGCAGACGGAGTTGAATAACGTTCGCATTAAAAAACTTTTTTCGGATGGTGATAAAAAAAAAGCCAAGACAGATAATTGCTTTTGATAAATTTACCATGGAAGGTAACACTAGTTTACAAAATAAATCAAAAGTGATGAACTTTATAATTTGACTAGTGATTCTAATGTGAAATTTTATCCAGAATTCAAAAATGCCGTCAAAAAAATTAAAGTAGAACAGTTTTTGAGCTATGGATAAAAGTTGTTTTTTTAATAAATGAACAAAAACACATTTACTTAAAATGGAATATCTCCAACGCTTGTGCTCCAATTTCAAATATTTTGTCATCATATGAAACAAAATTAAATTTAACACCGATCTTCTGAACATTGCTATATTCTATATATAATTTTTTGGGTTTTTTTTTGGAGATTTGTAAAAAAAATTGTGCCAAACATATGATTAATAAAAAAATAACGTCAACAAAAAAATATATTGCATTTGCTTAAAGCCAAAGAAAAAACGAAGAAAATTAGGGCTCAATGGTGAAAATCGGTTGAAAAGTGAGGAAGTTATGCTAGTTCTTTGAAAAAGTGCAGAAATGCGGGAAAAAACAGAAATTCGAATGAAATACGCCCATCTCCCTCTTCCTCTCTCTCTCTATCTCTCTCTCTCTCTCTCTCTCTCTCTCTCTCTCTCTCTCTCTCTCTCTCTCTCTCTCTCTCTCTCTATCTCTCTCACTCACACACACATACACCATTTTTTGTCATTCTTGAGCACTATAGGCAAATTTCTTTAAAATAAGTTTATTAAAACTTAAAAATGATTCAAACTTGAGCTTTGTCGTTTATGCGTCGTTTTGGTTTCTCTAACTAGAAACCAAAAGTAGTCACCTAGCATTGATTCGTCCCAAAAGCCTTGATATCGTCATTCTATTTGCTTCATTTGTTGGTGGAATCGTTCACCGTGCTCATCACTTTCGTCGCCAAGATTCGGTGGGAAGAAATCCAAATGTGAGTGGAGGAAATGGATTTTCAATGACATGTTCACATCTATAGTCATGAAGAGCAAGGAGTTATAAACTATGTACATGAAACATGGGTAACTTGATAAGTTATTTTTAGTTATTACCTATTTTCTTATAGTTTTCCAGCAAATTCTCAATAACTTCAACATGATCCGCACTTTTAGTGTATCCTAGAAAATTCGTAACAACCAGTCGAAATGATTTCCATGCTTTTTGCTCATCAGGAGCCAAAACTGCGAAGAAATGTTTGTCCTCAATCATTTTTTTTTATTTGAGGACCCACGCAAACACCTTCTTTGATCTTTGCATCCGATATGTTTGGGAATACTGATATCAAATATTCAAATACAGGTCCATTCTTTTCCAACGCTTTTACAAAATTCTTGAAGAGTCCAAGTTTTATATGTAACGGTGGGAGAATAATTCGATCTTTATCCACGAGAGGAACACATTTCACGTTTTCTTTCCCAATAGTCAAACTTGTCCTCTTTGGCCAGTCTTTTTGAACGTAATGCTCCTTACGTGCTCGGCAGTCCCATTTACAGAGAAAGCACATGTATTTTGTGTACCCCTGTTGTAACCCAGTCAACATGGCAACAACCTTAAGATCGGAGCAAATCTTCCAAGAGTGTTGCTTATAAAGACTGTATTCGATGAAGTTTGGACACACAAAATAGGTCACCAAAAATTTTCCTTGAGCTCGATTCTTTTCAAACTTTCTGGAAATAAAGTACTACTAAATGATTAAGTTTTGACATCATTGGTTTATTGAACCTCTTCTCCCAACCCAAATGCCCGCACCTTTGCCTTGACCCCTTTCATCAAATTTTGGGCAATGATAGGACCGACTTGCTTACTTACTTTTAACCACACTTTCTTTAGTTCAAGTTCATTTTCTATCAGTTTTGGAGTTTCAACGAGCTTTGCCTTCATGATTGCCCAAAATTTTTCAATTGGGCGAAGTTCCGGAGTGTTTGGAGGGTTGACGTCTTTTGGTACAAAAACTACATTATTAGCTTTATACCAGTCTAAAACGGGCCGGGCATAGTGGCAAGATGCCAAATCCGGCCAAAACAGTATCGGGCCATTGTGAGATCTCAAGAAGGGCAGAAGTCGTTTTTGGAGGCATTCGTCCTTGTAGATTTGTCCGTTGACGGTCCCAGAGGTGATGAAGGGCTGACTCATTTTGCCACATCCGCAGATCGCTTGCCAGACAAGGAATTTTTTGGCGAATTTCGACAGTTTCTTCTTCCGTACACTCTCCGGAACGGCCAACTTAGAGGTGGCGACGTAGTGTTCCTGTCCTGGCATTTGTTTGGTGTCGGCTTTAATGTAGGTCTCATCGTCCATCACAATGCAGAACGGTTTTGTGAGCCACTCCCTGTACAGTTTTCTTGCACGAGTTTTGGCCACCGAGTTCTGTTTATCGCTCCGGTTTGGTGCCTTCTGGACCTTGTACACATGTAATCCAGAACGTTTCATTGTTTTCTGCACAAAACAAACTGAAACTTTCGCCTTTTTCGCAACATCCCTGATCGAAATGTTGGGATAACGCTTAAATTGGTTCAATACCATCCTGGCCTTCTCCGGATTTGATGTGCCACGTTTTTTGCCACTACCATTTTTCCGCTTGGTTGTCTTACGGTCCTTGAACGTTTTGATCTCATGAGATACGGTTGAATGTGCGATTCCGAGCTGTTTTCCGATCCATCGATGAGAAGCGTTTGGGTTTTCGAAGTGAGTGCCCAAAATTTGTTGGCGCACTATTTCTTCATTCGAAGCCATCACTGAAATCACTCGACCGATTTTCACGAAACTCATTACACAATTGACACAACACAATGAAATACATTCAGTTAAAATTTCAATAATTTTTACTCACACGCTAAAAAGCTACGAACAATTGCGTGTGTCCAAATTTCATCGAATACAGTCTTTAATTTATCAAATTCAGCAGCAGCGCCATTGATTCATACGATTCCTTCATGTTAACAGCATGCGCCAGCGGTATCGAGGGTTTCCTGTTTCCTTGATGCAGTAAAACAGCCTTTAAACTCAGTTTACTGCTGTCGATCAACAAACGCCATTCACTTGGATTGTGATGCTCCCCAAACTCTTCGAACAAACCGTTTACATCTCGGCAAAAACTAGCGTTATTTTGTTTGGAAAAGTATTTAGCGAATTGTTCATCACGATTTCTGTAGTACGAAATTGTCACACCAGGTTCTAATAAATTTCTTTCTTTTAAGCGTGATGCAAGCAGTTCAGATTTCTGTTTCGACAATTCCAAATCACTTACCAAATCATTGAGTTCTGCTTGGGAAAATAATGATGGTCTTGTTTCAAATTCTGTGTCGCTTTGATCTGCGTCCTCGTTAACCAGCTGGGCAGTATCTTCAAATGAAGACTCCCTTTTTCGTTTTGGGCAAATAGGGTACCGGTTTGAATTCGAATGTGGTGTTGGTTTTTCTACGGATTGCACATCAGCATACTGCACCAACTTATGGCGGCCATGTTGTTGAACTTCGGTGAGGCAGAAATAACAATCCGTAGCATGGCAAAAAGGATCATTCCAAATGACTGGCTTATCAAAGCACAAATAGCGGCTTTACAGTGACAGAAATGAGAGTAATTAATAAATTTGAATGGGACCAGTGGTAAGCCTTTTACCTGATATCCACCTAGCCACGAATTACACAGAACGTTAGGCACCCATGGTTTATCCAGATTCTCCGGACAAATTTCAAAATAAAAACGGAACGCAGATTGAAGAGAAGCAGTGAATTTAACCGGTGTCGTAGAAATGTAGACGCCACAGGCATAACAAAACTTTTATGGATCATTTGAATTCCGGTTTTCCAGCCCACACTTTTTTCTCACTCCGATTACTGAACAACGAACTATCACAATTTGTTTTGTTTTGAAGGGTTTAATAGCAATTGAAATAAGGTGCCAGAATATCTTACCAAACAATAGAACAGTAGGTAAACCAAATATTGTGTGTGTGTGTGTGTGTGTGTGTGTGTGTGTGTGTGTGTGTGTGTGTGTGTGTGTGTGTGTGTGTGTGTGTGTGTGTGTGAGAGAGAGAGAGAGAGAGAGAGAGAGAGAGAGAGAGAGAGAGAGAGAGATGGATGGGCGTATTTCTTTCGATTTTCTATTTTTTCCCGCATTTCCGCACTTTTTCCAAAAACCAGCATAACTTCCTCATTTTTTTTCATCCGATTTTCACCATATTGAGTCCTACTTTTCTTCGTTTTTTTTTTTGGGCTTTAAGCTACATATGCAATATATTGTTTTGTTGACGTTATTTTTGTATTAATCATATGTTAAGCAAAATTTTTTATGCAAATCTCCAAAAAAAAAAGGGGAAAAATAATATATACTTAGGAATAGCGTCGAAACTATTACTCCTAGAATATTTCAATTTTCAGAAGATCGGTGTTAAATTTAATTTTGTTTCATTTGATGACAATATATTTGAAAGTGGATCACACGCGTTGGAGATATTCCATTTTAAGTTAATGTGTTTTTGTTCATTTATTAAAAATTCAACTTTTATCCATATCTCAAAAACTGTTCTACTTTAATTTTTTTTGACGGCATTTTTAAATTCTGCATAAAATTTCACATTAGAAATGATGATCAACTTACCGAGTTCATAAATGCTGTAAGCTAGTGTAATTATTTAAGCTTACTTGCCATCACGACCGCCACGTCGTGATTTGCCGGGAAAATCGAGTTGACCATCTTGTTCAGCCGCTGCCGCTGCGTCATTGCCTGCAGCTCCGAATCCAGTGGATGTGACTTCCGCTTCCTGACACGTATTTTCATGTTCGCCGGGTACTTTTTCACTGTTTGGCCGGTTGAACCGACCTCCCGGCCAAGCGCACGCAGCGATGTAGCCACTTTTCCCTCGGTCTTCCTCTTCAGCATCCTTTGGAGCTTCTTGTCGCTCCTAAGGTCACCGGAAGTCCGGAACCGGCTTTCTTTCGATGCTCTGATTGTTGTCTAATAGTGCCAAGATGTTGTAGATACCGTAGTATCCGGCGAGTTGCTTCACTGTTTTTGCCATCACGGTTAGAGTTCGACTGTAAGAGCTATCAAATTTTGTCTGCTGACTCATGGGTTACTATAATTGATGCTGCATGGATAGTTTTGTCAGTGCGGATGAAGGTAAACCCATGAAAAATCGGCAATTTTTGTCCATTTTTTCAAATGCAAACGTTAAACCAACATAGCTAAATGCAAACGTTAAAAAACATAGCTAATATGTGTTTATTTATTCCCTGATAGTTTAAAATATACAACTTAAATGAATTTTTGGTGATCATTTTTGTCTGTTGTATTTTTTTTTCGAGTACAATCTTTATGTGTGATTGAAATAAAGGATGTAAGACGCAGGAACCCAAAATCATAACATAAAACTACAACATGGAATGCCAAGCGCACATATTCTTTATCAGGCTAAAATATTTTTTACTCTACCACAAGAAAATCATATGAAAAGCATAATTAAATCATAACGTTGGCATATATAATTGACTCGGAATTGTTTGCCATAATTTGAGATAATAAAATGTAAGGACCAATCAAATGAAATTATAAAAAGAAGCTGCATAAATTACGGGTCAGTTGCAGCTTTCGTTCATTATACAATTATCTTTGTTCTTAAGAATCATTTCTATTGGTTTTTATTCCTGTTATTCCTTGTTTTGCACTTAAGGTGAATTGCTGCTCCATGTATTTTGTCCTATCTTCTATCTCTCTCTCTCTCTCTCTCTCTCTCTCTCTCTCTCTCTCTCTCTCTCTCTCTCGCAATTTTTCCTCGCTCTTTCAAATTGATAAATCTCGATTGTTAGTGAATGAACATCAAATCGAACTACATCAGATTACTCACAGCAAGTAAGCATACAAACTGATGTGATTAAATATCCCATATCTAGTACAGATTCTGAGTTCCATCAATTCTAAATTTTTATGTAATCGCTGTAGTCGAGAATGCTTCAGCGTAAGTCCTTAATGTCAGCAGCTGCAGCGTTCCAATCACAACGCATGCAAGCGAAATGCTATCGAGCACCACGATGAATATTTTTTTCAATTCCACATCTAGTCAAAAGCTAATAGGTCAAACCATAAGGGCAAACATACACTTTTCACCAGGATATGAAATACTTTATATGAGTATTTACACTAAGGTGTAGCTTGCTGGAATACAACGGAGATTTGCAACGCCACTTTCGAAGGCACAACTCTAAGTAACTACAAACATTTCACATGCCAAGCTTCGAGCTACTTAGGGATTTGGCTTGTGAAATATTTGTAGTTCCTTTTTTTATCTTAAAATATCAGTTATAACCTGGCTAGTACACTGAACATTATATTTCGGAAATTCGATTACGGTAATTTACAATGTACGAAATGAATTTCGTATGTACCAATCATTTGCTGTTCCTCTTATATTGTTTCTGCTCAAGTTGGTGTTGTTGCTGTTGGAGGACTAAAAGAATTTCTAGGAACTTTTTTCAATAGGGTGAATCTAACAATGATAGATTCTCGCCTGTCTAGCTCTCTTTCATTTATTACAGTGCCATTATAAAGCTTTCGATAGATTCTTTAGTACTCAAACAGTGCTGGCTTGCATACTCTACAAATAATAGAATGAAAAATGTAAAGGTGATTGGAATATGAATGAAAGATAAAGTAATCAAAGAGAGTCTCTCAATGTTAGATTCATCCTAATGAAGAAAGTCCCTAGATTTGTTTACCTCCACATGCTAGAAAAAGCTGTGAATTCATGAAGCTGTGAATTCATCTTCATATATTTCACTAGTTCTCACAAGTCACCATAGCCTAAGGAAATCAACCACGGACTCAGAAGCAGCTCTTCTCAGTCAATCCATCAATCTCAATCAATTCTCGAGTACTTTTGTCAAACAGACGTATCTGATTTTGTAAACAAAGAGGGGAACTACGATTAAAACGTAAATTTCTTAAAACTCTCAGCACGCTCACGGAAAGTAGCATAACCACCATGTTAGAAAAATGTTATTCCTTGTGTTGGTGGCCGTATTTTGAATGTAAGTGCTAAGGGTTTCAAGAATTTAATGTTTGAATCTTACTTCCCCTCTTTGTTTACATAAGCAGTTACGTCTGTTTGAAAAAGTACTGGAGAATTCCCAAATATGAAATGTTAAAAAATCTCCGCCAATGGTCTAGTATTTTTTTTTCGAATTTCTCTGTAAGTCGATAAAACAGGTCTGTCAAACATCCATGCAACGATAAGCACCAGAAAGCATATCTGTTTTTTATTTCACCGAGATTGTCGTAGTTCTTTGCATTGTTTTCGTACAATACACGAATGATATTTTTAAACATACAAAAGCAAAACAAATTTCAACATACGAAATACAATACGAAGCCAGCTTCATAAACAGTAGAAATTAGATTCGTTGCAGAAAAAAAATTATTGGTGAGTAAAACGATAGATTTCGAAGTATGAACTAAATTTTATTTTCAGTTGTTTGTTATGTGTTAGTGAGATTTAATATGATGCGAAAGCTTATAATTGCATTAGATTTGTGATTTTGATGCATCTTAAATCTGCAGGTTGTAGAAGCTCGTTTCAGTCACTCCCTTAGATTTTTCAACCTTAAACAAATGTAGATTTTACATATAGCCTAAAATACATTTAATGACTTCTTTTTTATGATCAAAGAAAAAAAAATTTAAATACTATAATTAAATTTTAAGCAACCGACAATTCAAACCGACTAAATCGAGTTAATTTCAAAATTGCTTGCCACTCAATTCAAAATCAACAAGTTTTATCATGGAAAACTACTTCAAATTTCAATGCCAACTGTTGTATTGGATCGATCCATAACGAGAAATACCACTACTACCACTTTGTAATAATCTATTACAAGGACACGTATTATTTTGCGTGTATTATAATTCATCCACCTAGTAGGTTGCGCACAAAACAAAACACATTTAACTTGTCAAAAAAAAAAACTCTGTTAAGTTTCCCGGTAAATGTTTAATCAGCATCTTCCTGTGAATGGCGGACAACATATTTCAAGACCATGCGGTGACCTTTCCGGTGACTGACCCAGAACAAAAATTCCCATAGCCCATGCAATGAGACAAAAGCTAGACTGACCCAGCACCAACGATCGCCAATGAAAAAATTAAAGAACACAAAAGTAGCACCTTTACTTAATAAATCGCCCACGTGCTTACTCGACCACTGCGTGCATTCAGCTTACAACGAACTAGACCAACGTCTTTGAGTGTGAAAACAGTCGTAATTGTATTCCATTCGTTTACTGCATCTCCGGTCTCCAGAGATTCCGCGGTCGCTTTTTTAATGAATCAGAGAGTTTCCTCTCTTTCGCAAGTACAAAATAGTTATAATAGCACCTCGCTAACTCTTTGCCATATGAATGATTGTTGTATAAAAAAGCTTCTGTACGACATCCGATCCAGTCTAACATCGGTCGCTACTTGAAGAGGTTCAGTTCAACATAGGAGGAGTGTTGTTTCGTTTCTTGAACCGTTGCAAAATAATCAAAACAATGCGTGCTTGTGTAAGTGTTGAAAATTTGACAAAATTAAAATGTAGCAAATTGTGCGTGAAATTGAATAAATGCGAAGCTTGTGCGCTCATGAAGATGATTTTCTATTGCTTTGAACAGTGTATTTTCGAACAAACCAAACATTAAACTAATGGGTTTTGGTTCATAAAAATACAAGGCCGTTTTTGTGAACGAATAATGGAACATTGTGTTTGTTTTAATACAATAAGTGTTTTCAAATAGAATCTCTCTACATCAGTCTATTGATAATATCATACGCACCGTAATTTATAAGGAGTTATGGTATAGAAATTTTTAACGTCTACCGTAAGAACAACTTTGAACATTCAAACTTTAAATTATTTTATCAAGAATATTTTCTCCGGTGAAGTGAACTAAATCTTTGTATGAAACTAAGTGATAAAAATAGCTAATGCAAAAAAAAATCAAAAGCCCAACGTAATTTTTTGAATAACGAAAAACAAATTAGTGCAGTTTTATTCAATACATAAAAGTAATAATTGATTCGTGTTTCGTTTATTCATTCAGGCGATATTAGCAGTGCTTGTTTCCATAATCTCGATGGCTTCAGCGCTCGGATACGGGCTTTTAGGTGGATTGGGAGGTGGTTATGGTGGCTACGGAAACCAAGGATACGGAGGATACGGAGGATATGGCGGATATGGTGGTAAGAAATTAATGAGATATTAGTGTTCTATGAAAGGGATATTCAGGTAAATTATTCCTCAGAGTTATTCTTTCTTTCTAAAATATAAAAAAGGTATAAAACACTGACTGTGCACACCAACTTTGAAATGTTCTTGGGAATTACTATAGTACCTTAAATTTATGTATGCCTATAAAGTATTTAGCCAAACAAATAGATAATTTAATTCATGACAACTTTGCTGAAAATCGTTTTTCGAATAAATGTAAGGAACCAAAATTGTGAATCATTCAAGTTGCTAGTGTCTTATAATTGGGCTCCATCAACCACTCAGCAGGCAACATTGAAGCATACAAATCATGGCACAATAGTGTTGCTGACAAGGCTGCTTGATCATTCCGAAAGATTATAAATCGTGAAATTAATTAATAACTATTTCATTTAACGATTGGCTGTGAAACAATATTTGGCAACTTTGTTAAAAAACTTTGCATTAAAAAGGTCTACGATAAGGCTAGTAGACAGTAAACGAAAAGTTTGCGTTCTTCATCTTAATTGCCATGAAAACTTTAAATGGCACTTACTTACCTTACCAATCAGGTCAGGAAAGGGTGGCCTCTGCTGTACAGAAGTTGTATCCATTCTAATCGGTCTATGGTGGCACTTCTACAAACTCGCAGTCTGTGATGGGTCCGCAGGTCACCTTCTTCTTGATCGATCCATCTACGTTATCGAGAATCATTTTAACTGGGCTGTCATCCGACATTTTAACTGTAGTCAACCTATATTAGCGGTGTGAACGATGGGAGGTTCTCCCAGCAACTGATACAATGTCATTCGCCTCCTCTACGTTTCATCTTCCATCTGCACTCCACCGTCGAACGTACGCAACACCTTCCGTTCAAACACACCAAGGACTCGTTAGTCTTCCAAAAGCAATGTCCGTGGCCGTAGTGGACTACCGGTCTAATTAATGTCTTGTAGATGGACAACTTTGTAGTTCAGTGAACTTAATTCGATATTAGCGTCCTTCGGTGTCCAAAGTAGGCTCGATTGCCAGCCATAATGCGGCTTTGTATTTCTCTGTTTTCATTATGCGCGGTCACCAATGAGCACAAATGAGTTCGCCTGCCGCCTCGAGTTCATCACCGTCGATCTTAACTCGAAGTGGCAGGCAAACATAGTCTTCTCATGATCCTCTTCCCTTCATGTATTTTGTCTTTAATGCATTATTGACAAGCACAGCCTTAAGTCCTTCCTAGCTCCAGCCTTAAGTCTGATGTACGATTTGCGCCCGTGCTGTATTCTTCTTCTCTACTAACTGCTTGCAAACCGTCAAACCAGTCCTTTCTTCGGTTCGGTGCAAAAGTGCCTAGTGCTGCTCTTGCAGTGCTACCAATGGCGGTTCGAATATCTCTCTAGCCAGCTTCAAGAGTAGCTGCGCCAAGCTGATCTTACGTTGGTATGGCTGCCTCTAACTGTTGTTAGCTCGTAGCGTCCGAATTTGTTGTACACCGTTGAAAATTTTGAACCCTTGCATACTCTATCTAGATAGTGGTCTGAGGTAGGTAGGTGCGAGCGTTTATGATTGCGGAGACGAATTCATCGTCGATTAGAACATGGTCGATTTGATTCTCATTTAGTTGGTTAGGTGATCTCCAAATTACTTTGTGGGTGGTTTTGCGAGGAAAGAAGATACTTCGGACTACTAAACAACGGGAGGCTGCAAAGTTCCCGCATCGTTGGCTGTTATCGTTCAACCTTCTATCAAATACGCAGTTTGGTTTCCGAAAGAGCTAAGGAACAAACGATTGCTTTGCGTTGTTTTCATCTGATATACAACTGGTCTTTGCACATCAGGAGCAATTGGCTTCAATATTTCTGGATATTAAAGGCGCCTTTGATTCAGTTTCCATTCCGGACATACTCACAGATAGTCTGCACAGAAGTGGCTTACCAGGAATTTTACACACTCAGATTTTTTTACAGAAATCTGTAAAATTTTACCGAATTCTCATTAGCTGAACGTTCGGTAATCCAATTTAACGGATTTCGGTAAAAATTTACCGAAATCCGGTAATTTTTTTACAGATAACTGTAAAATTTCATCGAAATCCGTTACATTGGATTACCGAACGTTCAGCTGTTGACAATTCGGTGACCTTTTAGAGATTTCTGTAAAAAAATTTAAGTGTGTAAATAACTTTTTGTATAATTTACTGTCGGAAAAGCAAATGACCTTTAATCTAGGCCAACTGACCACTTTCAGAATTAGCTACGGCTTACCCCAAGGTTCATGTTTAAGTCCCTTACTATAATAATTTTTATTCTAAAGATATTGAAAACTGCTTGGAAAATAGATAGATGCACGCTAAAACAACTTACAGACGATGCTATGATTTCCTTTAGAGGTTCACGTGCGGAAATCTTGCAATGACCATTGCAAAATTCCCTAGATATTCTGTTCATCTGTGCCCGAAATCTGGGGATCGAGTTTTCACCGCAAAAAAAAAACCGAATTGGTGTTTACTAGAAAGCGGTTCCCTGCCCAACTGCGTCTCAAGCTATTGGGAAGAGACATTACCCAATTTTTGACGTTCAAATATCTTGGAGTCATGTTTGATTCAAAATGCACTTGGAGTACTCACATTGCGTGTTCAAAACAGAAATATCAACAAAGGATCAATTTTCTTAGATCAATTTCCCGGACATGGTTGGGTGCTCACTCGGAAGACCTCATTAAACTCAAACAACTAAACAACTATTCTTTCAGTACTAGAATATGGCTTTTTTTGCTTCCTTTTGGCAAGAAACAGCCACCTAATTCAATTGGAACGCATTCAACGCATAATATGAGCCTGGAGGTTCTGACAGGAGTAAAACTCTTACAGTACCGCTTCTCATCTAGAATACTGATCAAGTGTGGAATCAGTAACAACCTTGTGATTGAAAACTTCGAAGAAATTCTCGAATTGAGTATCCAGTCTAGATTCTTGCGAATCTATATTAACTTTATGTCATCCGATATTAGTCTTCCATGCTATAATTCTCCTAGTGTACGCTTCTCCATTGACTACGATCTCTCCATGAAACAGGCTATTCAAGGAGTTCCAGATCAACTTCGACCTATTTTTATTCCCCATATTTTTATTGAAAGGTACCAACATCTCAATAGAAGAATGTTCACTGCTGGGTCGCGCATTGATGGTTCCACTGGTTTCGGTATCAACTATGAATACTCATCTGCCTTCCGGAAACTTCAGAAACCTTGTTCCTTATATGTTGCTGAGCTGGCAGCAATTCATTTCGCATTAGGGATAATTTCCGACATGCCCATAGACCATTATTTCATCTTCTCGGATAATCTCAGCAAGATTTTGCTTTCACTGCCAACTGGAAGTCAGAACTGATTTTTCAATAATCGGAGTTGACTTAGCAAAGAAGCTATAAACCCACCCGGCAGTGTTGAATCCCATGTTTTATGGTTTTGTTTTTTTTTTTGTGTTTTTTTTTTTTTTTTTTTTTTTTTTTTGTGTTTTTTTTTTTTTTTTTTTTTTATCTTTTTTTATTTTATTAAAAAATTTTTTTTACTTTTTTTTATTTTTTTTTTTTTTTTTTTGGTGGTTTTTTTCAATTTTTTTTTATTAGTTGTTTTGTTTGGGCATTTCCGGGTTTTTCATTTGCTTTCGGTCTTCCCTGGGCGTTCATGTCACTAATGACGACTTTAGCGTCCCGCCGTAGCAGCTATCATACACTTGCTATAGCTGCGCTTAGAACCTGGGGGTGCGACACATCTAAATCCAGATTCAAGATGATCGAAAAATCTCACGCTAGCGAATCAATCTTTGAAAAATCTTGTTTCAACTTGTGAATCTTAATCCATCTACTTGCATCGTGCTGCATCTTTTTGCAGTAAATCTTTAAAATCTTCATCAAAATCTTTAAAATCTTCTTTCTATCTACTAAGCGTGTGCACATCGCACAAAAGCATAACAAAAAATATTCTGCATCTGAGATAGAGTCGCACCCCCCCCCCCCCCTCCCCCCCCCTCCCTCCCTGCCGCCCCGCGCCCGCTCGCGCGTTCGGCGGCCTTCACATAAAATATTTGGATTTATTGGCGAAACCCGCCGCCCCGCCCCGCCGCGTCCCCCTCCCCCTGGGCCTGCCGTGGCTGATCCGGGGGGGTCGTGTTGGGGGCGGCCCCCCCGCCCCCCCCCTCCCACTTCCCCCCTTCGCCCAGGGCCCTGTGACCCCCCCCCCCCTCCCCTCACAAAGTGTGGCGCGCGGCGGGATTTTTTTTTTTTTCCGGTCCCCCCCCCCGGGCGCGCGCGCGCGGGGGGGACTTTTTATTGCTCACGGTAGAGAACGTGCTCACGCGACGACGATTGTGTTTCAACGGTTTCAACTAATTTTATTTACATTTCGACAAAGATTTTACATTAGGGCCAAAATGACAAACGTAAACAATGGCTTTTTCCGCGAATTTCTCGTTATTGAAAACTCCCCTAATCAATCCATTGAGCTCGTTTCAAAGAGAAAGAGTTCATCTATCCATTAGAATTGGAGGCCTACATGAGTAGCTTATGTGCTACGAGAAATTTACGGAGGAAGCCATTGTTTACGTTTGTCAGTTAGGTCCTAATGAACAAGTTTTGTCGATTTATGCTATATCTAGGGTTTTTTTCGTTAGGGCGAATCTACAATTGAGAGATTCTCTCCAGGCTCGCTCTCTTTCATTCATTACAGCGCCGTTATAAAACTTTCGAGGGATTTTTTAGTACAGACCGAAACACAACAGCGCTGGCTAGCATACTCTACAAATATTAGAATGAATAACGTAAAGGTGATTGGTTTATGAATGAAAGAGAGCGAGCCCGGAGAGAATCTCTCAATTGTAGATTCGCCCTAATGAAAAAAAACCCTAGATATGTACAGTAATATATCGACAAAACTTTTTCATTATGGCCTAACTGACAAACGTAATGGCTCGCCCACAATTGATACGTTGCGGATGCGTTTGCGTTAATTTGACAGTTTTCCCATAGGTTTTCTGTCAAATTTACGTCAACGCATCCGCAACGTATCAATTGTGGGTGACCCTTAAACACTGGCTTCTTCCGTAAATTTCTCGTGGCACAAAAGCTACTCATGTAAGCCTCCAATTTTATCGGAAAGATGAAGTCTTCCTTTTCGAAACGAGCGCAGTGGATTGATTAGGGGAGTTTTCAATGACTAGAATTCGCGGAAAAAGCCATTGTTTACGTTTGTCAGTTAGGCCCTTATGAAAAATCTTTGTCGATATGCTATATTTTTTATCACAGCAGGGTGTGTTGCGATATTGCGCGTTGCATCTGCACAGCGGGTGCGATGTGCATATTAATTATACAATTATAGTTTTCTTATTAGTATGAGGTGTGGGTAAGTATGATTATTCTTTCATTTCAGGAAATTTCATTTAAGTTCACGTGATATTGAACATCATCCAATCACGCATTTTGCCCAGCATTAAAAAAACTTGGTGTCCAGCTCGTTGGTGATGCCACAGCTCTGGTAAAACTGCAGCCCTTTCCCCTGCCAGCATATGACCAAGGTTCAACCGGGGTCGGTAACCCGATCTTATGCCTGGGACATACATACAACGCACAGCGTTGAACGAACTGTCAAATACTTTAATTCAGTTCTAAAAAAACAAGTACTAGACTAAAGGAGTACAACCAGTACAACGCTGTACGTTGTATGTCTGTCCCAGACATAACTCATATCCCAGTCGGCACCACGGTGAGGTACTCTGAGAAAAATTTCATCGTTGTACCGACAATTAAATCATGGTCAGGATGACAATCGCATATAATGGTTTCAATAACCATGAAAATGGTCGAATTTACCACGTTCATGGCATTTTTGACTATGATCATGGTAACAAGGACTATTCCGACATTATGGAAAATGTTGCATAAACTATTTTTAATGGTAGTTTTGACCATGATAATAGTCGGTTCAAAATCACTATACTGCAATAGTCATCCTAACCCCCAATAATGGTAAAATTGACTATCAAATTCCTCTCTGTGTAGGGATAGGAGTTACTACACAGAGGGAAATTTAATTAGCCTTTTTACCATTATTGGGGGTCACGCTTACTATGACAGTATAGTGATTCTGAACCGACTATGACTCATGGTCAAACTACCTATGGCCATAGTTGATTTTACTTTTAGTACATTGTTAAACATACCATAGCCTTGTTGAAAATCAAGGGTTTTGCAACAATTGTCATAGTACTTTCCACTATGCAAAATCTGCTAGGAATAGTTCCTTCGACCATGAACTTGGTATTTTGAACACCAAGATTGTAGAATATGGTGGTTTTGACTACTTGATGGTAATTTGTTATGGAAAAATAAATTGTGCAAAAATGTATCGCATCAATTGTGTGAAAACTCTTGTAAAAGAGAGCCTTTATGTTAGATCGTTTTGGTGTCTACTACAAAAAGTACGCCGAAGACACCAAAATGATTCAATGTGAAGACACACTTCTATAATTATTTTCACACAACAGACACGAGCAACTTTCCCGTTATGCATAATATTTATTTCAGGAAGTATAGATCATTGTATTGTATTGTGATTTATTTCAAATAATCTGCGGTCAAACCCTTCAGCATATTACTTTGGATTGTCCATGATCCAGATGAGCATACTTCAGTCGCAGTTCTTCTTCCACTTCTGATGCTTACATAGTTTACCGATAGTGATAACGCCGGCTTCATGTGGCTTCTCCGATCCTGCTGCCTCAGTTGTAGCAATTTGACTTCGATTCCGACTACTGCTTTGCCAGAAATTTGTGGAATACACTTAATCCACACCCGACGGATCATGAAAATAAAGAAATTTACCATGTATAATATCCTAGAGGAGATAGCATCAACTTTGAGACTGCTCCGGTTATACTTCATCGGTCATGTAGCCTCAATTTTGGGCAAATGTGAGCAAAAATTCTAAGGCGAACGAAGGTTTGAAAGATTTGGAACTTCACCCTTCAGGGGTTCGGTAATCATAATTCCGTAGCTATCTTTCAACAAGTATCACGACATCAGGGTGTACAATTGGTTTACCGGGGAAACGTGTTCTCACATCTGATCAGAATGCCGTTCAACATGAATAAACTAGGCATCACCAAACCCGGACAATCGCAGAGCAACAGCTCACTGAAGACGTTAATTGTTTGGAAAGTTTTGTCTAGCCGGAAGTTACTAAAACGGATATTTTCTTTCCAACTACTTAAACAACGTTTAGATAACCGACCAAGCTAACCGTCACCAACCATTTGGTAAAACTTTCCTCTTTGTGAAGACTTTTAAGGTGGCAATACAAAACATTTTAGTTGGGTGCTTGTGAAGATGTTAAAATTGTTTCGTACGCGAAGCTTGATTCTGAGACAAAAAAAACCAGCCACATCCTTAATCAACATCAGATTGAACATACCGTACTGTCTTTTCCTACCAAATATTCAATCATTCCTCCAGCTTTTGATAAAACTCCTCGGCCTAATCAACAATCACCTTTAATTTTTTTAATTTCCCCTCTACTAGCTCACCATCATCATCATAATCATCATCATCATGTAAAAACCTGGAACTTAAGCATAAACATATCGATCGTAAACCATCTTTCACATATGGTAGGAGCATGCCCTCCACTGCGGAAACTGTATTTCACATTGGTAACCCTTGATTTTGTCCTTGTCCTGCTTCCCGGCACCAGTTACACTTCGCACTGGTCCACCCTTTCCACATTATGCCAATTGAGATGAACATCCTTTTAACTAGAGTTTCGAACTTGTATTAATGAGGCGCCTCGTTAAAAAAACAACTGAAAATGGGTCGCAAACGATTTGCTGCATGCAAATACATATAGGCCTTCACCGGATTCACTGGAAGAAATAATACTTTTTAAAATGATTCACCTGAACATCAATGAACCAGTACTTACCGGCAAAATCGAACCGCACCACACTGTTTTCACAAGTGCGGGGAGGAGCCACCGGGTTTTAGCAGCACCGGTTACAAATTATGACACTTGAGAAGAAAATCCCTTTGACCTCCAGTTTCACACTTGTAGGTACACACAAAAATTCAACGGGCACGTCTTCTTCACTTCCGTAAGTGTCAACTTTTGAATTCTTTCCAATCGGACAGCTTTGAAGATTGCAATACGGACCCATAAATAACAGTACTGCCTGTCGAGCATAAGATTGGCCTCTTCATACAGACGATTGATTCCTAGGTGCTGTTGGCGTGTTAGTATCACAGTCTACTGGCAGCGGAGCAATGCAAATAAATAATGGAATTCATGCAATAATTTAGTCAATAACATATCAACCGAATTTATCGACTAGCGACAATCGATTTTACGCTCGTTCTGTACGTTATACCTTATGTCGGAAGTAGTGCGCTGTATAGCGCATCTGATGCGCCATACAGTGCACTACTTCCGACATAAGGTATAACGTACAGAACGAGAGTAAAATCAATTGTCGCTAGTCGATAAATTCGGTTTTCAACTGAAACCATAATATCGTAGACTAACTCTAAGACCAGTAGGTCCCGAACAAATACGATTTTTTTCTTGACTCAGTCAGTACTAGCACATCGGTCCCAAGCTCGGTCCCAAGCTTAATAATACGCCCCTAATAAGGAACTCACACGAACACACTCTCAAACATTCTGTCAAAATAACACAGCAAATCAAAACAAAGGCGCAAATATGTGTAGTTAGGTGCTGGCTTCAAGGTGTACTTCGGACCAAGGGGTTCTACAACAGTGAACCAATTTAAAATCGCTAGTTGCATATTGATTGTTGATAATATGTCTGTCCCAGGCATAACATCTATTTTGTACACCCAAAAGTTGAAATGTTGGCAAAAAATGCTTGGTTTTTGCCATCATATCTTTAAAAATTCGCATGATTCAGAGAAGGCAATTTTGCCCATCTTGATCCACAAAGCGTTTTATGGTATACACGAAGCCATGCAAGTGTATAACAGCTTTGTGTAAAACATATCCATTTGCTTCATGGCTGTACCACTGTAGGGCTTTTATTGTATTTATTTCAACTTGTTGAAGTGACTTAATGGTTACTATCTATAGCCGTTACTCTGGCGGCCATGGTTCGATTCTCTGTTATGAATCGAGATTTTTTTTTGTGGGCCATTAAACTTTCAGACTCCAATCTCACACTCAACAACTAATGCACTGCACTATTTCACGCATACATAAAATTTTTCAAAGCGAATTGATGTGTTTCTTTTTTGCCCACAACCTATGTTGCATTTTTTCTCCATGCATCAATTCTCCATTACGAGAAATGAAACAAAATCATGTGAAATTGCATTACAATCTTGCTTTTTTTATTGTGGGTGTACCTATAGGCGTGTAATATCAGTGGTACGCATTGTCCAGTCATTTACGAACCAAGCACTGGCATGTGCACTGTCAATTTCTTATCATAACTCAAATTATCAGACTCAAATTGCAAGGTGTATTTCAAAACGCGATTTGAGATCGTTCAAACATAGGGGATCAAAAATTTCGAAACTTGCGTCCATCGATGGTAAATATTTTATCATCACTAACAACACATTTTTTCCGTTATATCAATATCCATGCACAGAGACATTGAGTTCCAAATGATGCATTTATCAGGTTTGGAATTGATTGAAGGAAGGACGCTGAAGCGTTATAACTTACCCCTTATCCAAATCACGTCATGCTGTTGCGGTTAGCATGATTCTCCACTTCCAATTCAATTTTCAAAATGATTTATTCAAGAGTTTTTTTCTTACTGAAATAGCTAGATATAAACGAGAGTTTTGCAGAACAAAAGCTAAACAATAATGTTTTATAAGTTTTCGGCTTCAAAATTTCTGAGAATAGAAAATATTATTTTACACACAAACCTTGAAACTTTTTGGTCTCGAAAGGAGATTTTTGGCACTTGCGCCCCTTGTCTTCTAAGCCCCTCAATTATGTACCTTCAGAAACGTCTAGAAATTGTTGCTTGTACTAACTAGAGTCCCTATAGAGAGTCACGCCAAGAGTGAAGCCAAATCTTCCTATCGGGGCTACCCAAGTAACCACGAGGCTATAATAGCACGCATATATAGGGCATATGCTTTACGCCTAGTGCATCATTGAAGTTGTATTAAAGCTGAAAAGTTGCCTCACTAATGGCTGGCCCACAATTGATACGTTGCGGATGCGTTTGCGTGAATTTGACAGTTTTCCCATAGGTTTTCTGTCAAATTTACGTCAACGGAACGCAAACGTATCTATTGTGGGTGACCCTTAAGATCGAACTAATGCCGCATCTTTGTTATGCCATAAGACATTGCTAATGTAGCACAATTGCATTGTGAATGCGTCACTATATTCTTAAAGCTAATCTTACGCCTCATAACTGTTGAATTTATGCGATCCAGAATTATTGATGTTGATTTTGGGTTGAATAAGTGCAATACTATAATGCTTGTGGTTACTTACCTATCAAGCAGCCCATCTGAATCATACGTGCACGCAAAATGAGAACTAATCGAAATAAGTGTTGCTTGTTTCTCTTACCGTGACTCTTTATAGGGACTCTATCACTAACTACCAACGTCTAACTACTTACAAGAGAAATAAACTATAAAAAATCAATGTGGTTGTGTATAAAGCACGACTGCATGGTTGATGTCTGTGCAGTAGACCGTCATTTTGACATAGGCGCATTGTTTAGCGATAACTTGTTTCAGAAGCTGAAATTCAGAATATGATGTAGTCAATCGCAAAATTGAGTGTACACCAAAGAGAGGATCGAGTGAAGAGACATAACTAAATTAATTGGTGTCAATATTAAATGTTTTGATGTGGGACTCAATACGCTTTTTATTGGTCTTATCATGAGTCTAAACATGATTTTTTTTAAGTATTTCAATAATATGTAGTTTTCAAACGTTCTAAAAATGTGTAATTTTTAGATCGGCAAAATTTAGCGTACACCCTTAATGTCGCTAAAAGGTTTCACCTTATTTTTGACTCATTTTTTTCGAAAATTTAGGTGTTTTTTTGACAGTGTTAATGTCAAAAATCTCGGTTACATTAAATTTGAATCTCAAAAAGATTGTGTTTTACTCCAGTATGTCGGCTAAGAGAAAGAAGATGGATATTCCTAAACGTACTCAAGTAATAAGCCTATGTTGCCGTTGAAAGTCGTTCCGGGAAATAGCAGCTATCTTCAGGAGAACACATTCCACCGTACAGAAGTTTGCCAACAAGTGGAAGTATGAGGGTACCTTGAAAACCCGTGGTGGTAGATGACGGAAACTGATACTGACAGCTGATGATGAACGGTTATTTGTGCGAAGAATAGGGAATAATCCTTAAACAAATATTCCGAAATTGCCTTCTAAGGTTGCCGATGACATCGAAAGATCTGTCAGTGCGGATACTGTCGGGCGTGTGGAACACCGGCACAATCTGAAAGAAGAGGTCCCCCGAAAAAAGCACCCCCTCCCAAAAAAAAAAAAAAAAAAAAACTGGACTTTGCCATAGAGTATGTTGCAAAGCCGAAAGAATTTTGCAACAATGTTCTTTTCAGCGATGACAAAAATATTAATCTGTTCGGTTCTGATGGAAGGCAGATACAGTATGTCCCATAAAAAATGCGAAAGTTTTCAATACTTATTTTTGGGTAGCTTTAAACATTATTTTTACTGTTTCAATGCGTGTGTGTCATCCTCTGACTGTATACTCTGAGACGATGTAAACAAAACAGTGGTTCGCGAGTAACAAAGTTGAGAAAAATGTACGCAAAGGAGGTTGTGACTAGTTCGCTGCTCGCCCAAAAGCCCGTAAAACAAATTGCAACGATTGTGGGATGCCACCTGGCTACCGTTTACCGTATCCAACGTTCACTCCTTGATGGACCACGTCCACGGAAGCCGGGAAGTGGCCGTCCACAGTCCGCTCGCACACCGAAGGTCATCAGATCAGTGAGAGACAAAGTGAGGCGAAATCCTATCAGATCGATACGGAAATTGGCTAAGGAAGCCGATATTTCAAAAACTACCATGCAACGGCTGGTCAAAGATGACTTGAAATGTTCGTTCAGGGCAAGAGTAAAGCGCCACCTTGTAACGGACCGAAAGAAGCATACTACCATTCTCCGATGAGAAAATGTTCACCATCGATTCCGTATCTAACACACGTACAGACAGGTTTATTTCGCCGAAGAAGATTGAGGATGTTCCAGAGAACGTGAAATTCAAGTTTACTACCAAACATCCGGCCGGAGTCATGGTTTTCGGGGCAGTTGCGTGCAATGGCTTGAAAATTTTCCAACAGAACGGAGCACCGTGTCATACCTCAAAAAGGACTCAAGCGTGGCTGAAGGAAAACATGGAATTTTGGCCAAAGGACATTTGGCCTCCTAGCAGCCAAGACTTGAATCCTTTGGATTACTCAATATGGGCATATGGTCAGGCTAAGGCCTGTGAATGTTCTCACCCCAGTGTTGGTGCCCTGAAAGCTTCCATTACCAAGGCATGGAACTCGATGACTGACTCATACATTGAGAAGGTATGCTCTCGATTCCGTCCCCGTTTGGAGAAGGTGATCGAGAAAAAATGGTGGACATATTGAGTAATGTAATCATGAAAGGCTTAATAAACGATTCCCTAAATAAAATTATGATTTTTTTAATCATTTTCTATGAAAACAACTTATTTGAAACTGAGGTATGGATTTTCGCATTTTTTTTATGGGACATACTGTAGGGGGGGCCCGCCCCGCCGGGGGGGGGCTTTGTTTCCCCGCCCCCGGGGGAAATGGGGGGTTCGGGGCCGGGGGCCCGGCCGGTGGGTTTACGCCCCCTGGACAAAATGGGATATCTGAACATTCTCACACGCATCTTCAACCTTCCGTGCAAAAATTGAACCTACCACTAATACTAATTTTGTCCAACAGGACAACGATTCTAAGCACACCTCTTGTGTCGTAGAGTGTTTGATTTATACGTCTCAAAACAGCTGAAAACACCTCCCCAGTCACCCGACGTGAACCCCATTGAGAATTTGTGGTGGGAAGTAAAGCACCGACTAAATAACACTAATAAAAAACGAGCAGATAAAAAGGCGATTCAGAAGATCTGGAACAGTATTCCGTCGACGGTGACCAGAAACCAGGTGAAACCAATCACACGTGTACGCTCAATATTGCGATTGACTGCATGATGAAATTATAGTTTTTGTCGGATTCTAGCCCTAGTCGACTTCGTTAGGCCGTTTGTTACTTTTGTTAAAGGTATTACCGTATTACTAGGCAGCCTAGCAATTTGCAGCCAGCCGGGAACGCGCAACAACAAGATACATTTTCAAAAACTTTGCATCAATCAGTAGGAAGCTTTTGCGACTACCAATTCTATTCCCAAAAATTATCCTTCTACTAATGTTAACTGTTGAAAATTTCATAAATAAAAGGTGACCACCAATACTTTGTTACATCTGCGATGTTACATCCTTTATATACAGGCTGCCACATATAAGATGATTGGTGTTTAATTTGAGCGACTGTAGTAGCTATACTATGATTTTAAGTTTAAGGGAGATCACGTTTTATTTGTCTAACTTTCAATAGTTTAAATAAATTTAACGACAATTTTGGGTAGTTGCAAAAATTTCAAACTGATCATCACGAAAATCTCGAAAATTTGTCAAGAAATGATTGAGTCATTAAGGTTCAGTGTTTCGCCATTTTTAGAATGGTTTGAGGTATGCGAAGAATAAAGGGAAAACTGAAACTATTAGTACCGCCTGTTTTACCCGTTAGGCATATGTCATGAAAAATTATTTTATTCCTAAAAGAACTCTTTATACATAATATAGCGACATTGAAAAGAGCCGTTAAGTTTGGAAGCTTAAAGTTTCAAATTAATTTTATTCTGTGAAAATAAAACAGTGGCCCTAATATGAGTCGTATGGTTTTAAAGCCATGTTAGAAATCTTTCTGCTGGCCACCATTCCGGTTGGCTGCCTATCAGCTGGCTCTTAGAAAAAATCTTGAAAGTTAAAATGAGTTGTTGTTCTAGTTGTTCTGCTGTCAACGTTTTATTGGCATTAGTTCCACTGGCTGTCTCACGGGTGGTCTTCTTTCCATTGGGTGACGGCTTCTATCACCTTCTATCCTAACTGCTAACTGCGTAGCCACCAGCTGATTAGCAACCGGCTGCCTAGCCACCGGCTGGCTGGCAATTGATAGTCGCAAAAAATTTTAACTGATTGATGTGAGCATCTCGAAAATCAATCGAGAAATAATTGGAGTTATTAGGTTTCATAGTGTTTTAATCGTGAAGGTTGCTATCTTTCAATTTTTTTCTTTGGCACTCTACGCTTGCCGTATAACGTATTCTACGTCAAAATGTCTGAAAACTAACCGGTCAAGGTTTTGATATTTTGAAAGTTTCTAGCTTTCAATGAAGTAATTATCATTTTGTTTCTAGGGTACGGCTCTAATCTTGGATACGGAGGCTATGGTGGATACGGAGGTTATGGTGGATACGGAGGATATGGTGGATACGGAGGATACGGTGGCTACGGAGGATATGGCGGAGGTAAGATTGAAGTAGTTTTGAATTATATTATATGAACATTAAATTTCAATACAGGATATAATCCCTACGGAGGCTACGGTTATGGTAAGCGATGATCATTTGTTAGACTTGAAGTAGATATCGAATGGATCACCACCACTTCTTCAACAGGATATCCTGGAAAATACGGAGGACTTTACAATGGGTATGGATACAGGCCTTATTATTGATTAACTCGAAATCTAGCAGTAATTTAAGCAAATTCCCGGAATGTGATAAAAGTATATAGTTATAAAGCTTCTTGTTATAAAAAACACCTTTTTTATTTCTATTATATCACAAAACTAACTTGTGGTTAACTCCATTGAATATCTTAAGAAATGCTCTTAAAAGCAATTTTTAACTAGATACCCACTGTCCTGGATAAGCTGTGATATATGAGCATGAGCACGATTGACCGCCCACGGATGCAATTCCTTTATTGCCAGATCAGCTGTATTTGCACAAAGAACCAACAGATGATGTTTGGGACTAACATACATCTTCAATAAGTAAAAACTGGTGACCCATTACAAAGCAATACCGGCGCCGGCCGTGCCCGAATGCTGATCAAGTAGGGAATGGGAAGGAACGTGTTGACATGATACTCGCTTTGAAGGAAGCCCAGAAATCATCTGCACTTCCACGAGATGAGATGTTGGATTGTTGGGGAAAGGCGTTTTGATGAATCACATCCAGAGTGGGCGAATAAAAACAAAAATCCAATCCACCAAACTCACACCAACACCACTGCGCTTCTCCCAGAAAGTGCCTGTCCTGGATAAGCTGTGATATATAAATGAACATAATAAAGTAAATCGAGGTTATTCCAAGAGTCGAAGTGACTTTTGTCACATGACGAAGTAAGGCAAGTTCGTCGCAATGACGAGACCCTCCATTTGATTTGGTCAGAAAAGGCTCAAAGCTAAACCTGTGCCCTTCAAAGAAAGGTGGAGCAGCTAAGCAAACCACGAATTGCTTCAGTTGGTAAGAGCATCTTCCTTCTCCACAGCGGAAGCATCGGTCGACTACAATGGGTTGGCAACTCGACAACGAACAGACTTGCACAAGAAGAAGAGACGTGAATCGGCGTCGACCAAGTTAAATGCGACTAACTTTTGCGTACTGCAAAGACCACACAGGCCTATGCCTGACTTGTGAAATAAGGATGTACGGATTTTTATTAAATTAGTCTCACAAAACATAGCTGACTTTGAAAATAATTTATTTGCATCATTTATGTATATAGTTAACTCACTTGTAATTCGAATAAACGAAGGTATGTACACACCAAAGTATAAACCCGAAAATAGTTTTAAATTCCGTAAAACTTAACAAACATAACAGAGCTGTGTTCGAGTTAATAGATTGGATCTATCTTGATTAGTTGGCGTGGTATTTTAGCAATTTTTCAAATTGTAAAGTACAAGTGCATCGTTTAGTTTAATTCTAACTCGCAATCAACTACTTTGCTACACTGCCTCAGGGTTGGTGGGAAACTGTGATAGGTTCAGGATATCGTCGTAGGTAGCAAGTGGGAGATTTAAGAATGCATCACTCTCCATCCAATCGCCAATATCTATTTTTTTTCGGGTATCGACGAAGGATGTATTTTAGGAATGGGAATACAGATTTTGTGCATATGTGAAACGAATTGTGTTTTTTTTTTCGATTTCCCGTTACAACAGTGTTCGGTATTACAATAATTGACGTTCGATGTACGTTCGATATAGTGCTAATGTTTGTGATGTGACGAAATTTGGTTTTCTGGTCTAGTTGTAAGTAGTTTACACAGTTGGATAAGTGACATATGTTACGCTGTATCTTTTCTACACGATTAAAATTATTATTTTTTTAAAATCTCCCAGCAAGCTGTTTAGCAATCTAAAAAAGCCTTGAAATACTGAAACAACAAAAAAATAATTGCGTTACATCAGTATTCTGTGTGTTATTGTGTGTTTACTTACGTGATTCTCCGGTAATGATTAAGCCATTCTTCCAGCATTTGAGCGACTAATAGTGGACGTTTATGCAATTTCTGCTGTGCTACTAATAAACCATCAGTTTCACAGACATCTAACCATTGGCGCATGATAGACTCTTCCCGACCAATCTGAGAACGAGAAAGGAAATATTGCAATGGCTGTGCAAAGAAATTTACCGTTCAGAACGTACTTCGTTGTTATTCAAAAAATGAATCGGCAGGAGCTTCATTTCGCAGTCCATTAAAGGTAAAAAGGTGATGTCTTCTCTGTCGTCGCGAGCTGCATCTATTCGTGAGTAAGGTTCTGTCGGTACTAGCGCACTAAAATGTCCTCTGGTGTAACCAAGAGCGATTGGCGAGGTTATACAGAAGCTTTGTTCCCATAATAAAGGCAAATAAACACCTTCAAATCTGGCATAACCGATGTCTTCGCCACGGAAGCTTTTTACGTATTTTACACCATAGACAATTATAGGCCGACGTAGAATATGTGCTAAAACGAATATGTGTAATTGTTCGAGTGAAGACCCGGGCTGACTAGCAAGCGATAGTAGAGTACTCCAATCTTCTTCTAGTTGCGTTTCAGCCAACGTGTAATGTAGCAGTGCAGCTTGAAGGATTTCGTTTTCCTTCCATCGAGGATAGAAACTGGAATGGAATTTGTAAAAAAAAATGTGTTATTCTATTATTAAACCTAAACATATTCTAGTGCTTACAAGTGGCCACACTGATGTAAACTGTCAGCTAGAGCCATTCTTAAAGTATTATCACGATCGAATACGCCCCATGTTGCTTGCATAGCCGAGTCTAGCAAGCAATCACCGGCACTTCGATTCCATAGCACCATTAAACGGGATCCCAGTCGTTCGGTGATTTCTAGCGACCAATTAAGAGCTGGCGGTGGCACTTCCAGCTGCTTCTGAGCATCCCGATCTAGAAGCTCTTCATACAGTTGCTCCTGCAGAGCCAATGGAAGTTCTTCGATATCTGCTGGCAGCGAAAATGTTGCATGTTCAGTAACGTACTGGCAGCTGAACGATGCTTTTCGGAAACGCAGCGAATGGGCAAAGTGACGTCTGATATCGCTGGCCAAATCGGGGGCGACGTACGATGGTACCCTCTTGATACCAGGACCTGCACCTGAGATTACCAAAAGCATTGGTAGCATTTCATCACGATGAAACCGAATTGCCAGATGAATTAAAGTATGACCAACATCAAAAGCAATATTATTATGGTTCAACAAGTTGACTTCAGAATGGGTGAGAGCTCGATCAACGTGTCCTCCACAGCTTAGATAACTTTCAACGGCTCCTATATTATTCTCTGCAATTCCGATGCATGCATTAAGCCACTGATAGTCTGGCTGCCGCCTTAGTTGACGCATATATCGTTCTTGTTGATATACGTCCAGATTGTTCATCGGTTCCTGTTCGCGAACCAACTGTTGATTACGTTTATTATTAACCACAATATTGCTGGCAACGTTCTCATCGTGTTCTGGTGAATGTTTAGCAGAAGCTTGGCTATTGCGACCACTGTTTGTTTCACGTGAACTCGAACACATTGAGCACTTCAATGCCTTTGGCCAGTTTTCATAAGTACAAACAAAACAAGACCATTTTCCTGTATTGTTAGGTGATCGAGAACAAGTGTTTACAGGAGAAGTTGATGTTGGGGACTGATGTTTTGCGCCACAACTTCCTGAATCATTATCTTTGGAATTTTCTAAGCCCCTATCTGCAGCAGCGGGACCTTTATGGGAAGGCGAGTTCCCAGGATGGAACAGATCTAGCAAGTCATCTTCACCCGAGCTTCGACTAATGTTTAGGGCATTTAAATGGTCACTTAAACTGTCGAACTTCGAAGTTACCTTTGATGGCAACGATTTTTGCAACATAGGCATCTGGTTCAACTGTTTGCTCGATAATTCATCTTCTCGTTTGCTATTACATGGTAGACAACGTCGAGCGTGGGGCAGGTTCGAATAAGTACAAGTACTGCATGACCATTTTTGGGTACTGACGCTTTCGCAAGTTGGTGATATCGCAGATGATCCGCTGGCTAGGTTTGATGTGGATTTTTTCGTTGTTGTCAGCTGCTGTGTTGGACTTAATCTGAAATGATGGTAGCAGAATAAAAATGTGGATAGAAATATAGTTGTTTTTTTTTCTTCAAAAATGTCTTTTCAAAAATACCAAATTTGTCCCATTGTTAAATTTCAATGCATGTTCCAACGAAATATCCAAAAACAGTGTATTTTATATCATTGTGGCGAAGCGTATGGACAAACAAAAATTGTACAAAAATACATGTACCTGGATGTTGCAGACTAAAAAAGAGTTAGGGAAAGAGGAGAAGCGGCATCATTCAAAAAGGGAGGGGTGGGATTTCTAACACCTAGATACACAATCATGGGTAATATAATTGTAATTGTAATTTCTCAGTCCCCGCACTGGCAGACCACTGTCCGCCCATCTGCATTTGGGCTAGGCGAGAACCTACCAAGCCTGCCCGTTGATATGCCCTAGACCATATAGCACACCGGGATCTTCCAGAAGCAGGCGCCGGTTATTAACTAATTAATTAATGATTTAGTGATTAGTACATTATTGTAATTGATAAGTTCAAGTATGAATAGTTCTCATCTGTTTCTTCTCCTTTTGGTAGTTGTTGCACTGTTACTGCAAGTTTTTGTCATCCAACTTACTCTTTGACTTCATCCACTACCGCTCGTTTATTGTGCGGGACGCATTTAAACACATGTAAAGATAGCAAACATAACATATATATTCATGGTAACATATATAATACGCTTTCTTATCATGTGAAGCTTAAAGATGGATTAGACGATAAGCTGTCTAGTGAAATATTTTAATATTAGTACCGATTTCCGATTTGAACCGATTTATACCAATAGTAAAGAGATGCTATTGGGGCCACTCACAAAGTGTGATGGTGGTTTATCATTTGGAAAAGAAGGCAATCTATATGAAAGCATGAGAGCCAACTTATATTGGTTTACACCAACAGTACGAACGCTGTTGGAGCCACTCACCAAATGGAATAGTAGTTTACTTGTTCCAAGATATTTGGCCCCTCAAGTATGGCGAACGAATAATATGGATCACAATTAATTATGATCCCCACCATCAGCCCACCACACCCGGCGAACCGCCACATCTCACCGGAAAGCAGCTTTATTGTTCTTCTTTGTTCAATCGATCACTCGCGCCACCGAACAATAGGTAAACGAAACAATAGAAAACGCAATATGCCCGATAAAAAATTTTACGCAACAAACCCTCGACACAACCGTTTACAGCCGATGCCCGACGTAGGCTCTTTGATTTTCGTAAACTTTCAATTTGTACAACTACATTCTAAAGACTACTTTACAACAGGAACTGATATCTGCAACAAACAAGTTGAACGTCCTAAATTGCTCATCTACACTTTGAATTACGATTGAAGGATTTTGCGAAATAAGCGTCCTTAGAAGCATTTTGTACCTTCTACCAACTTTATGCTATTATTGATTTCCAAGCTCATCTGTTTATTACCAACCGGGGGAGACTTGATCGTATACCCAATGATTTCATTATCTCCAATCCGCTCAACAAATCGCAATGTTTTGTGATATAGTGGACGGAATATTATAATTTGAGATAATTCAATACAGACGTCTTCCAAACATGGAAGATCGACAGGTAATCGGTGTGTAACCACCTGGTACCTCATAGCAAGATGCTTAGAGGCGAGCTACCTCCCCCAAACAATCATGGGTAATATAAATTTCTAAAAAAAAACCTACAGTGACGGGAAAAAAATCGCTGATTATTATTTAAGAATAATTTTATGAAAAGTTTTAATTTGGAATTATCTTACGATAATAAATAAACGGCAGGCAATAAACACCTTAAGCGTCCAACATTATATGTCAATTGCCAGGATGTACCGATAATATAGCATTCATCTTTCTGATGTTTCAATAAACACATGGAAAAAAGCATTCGCGGTGTTGAAATAATTTTGAAATATGTTAGAATAAACGGCAACACTGAATATTAACTGTAGGTGTACACAGTATCAACTGTCAAAGAACGCTTTGTTATCATTTGGTGCTTAGTATACGTTTTATGTTGTGATGAAGTTCCTTGATTTGTTCAAATGCCACAAACATGGCTAGAGAAGGCAAAGAAACAACGCCGGAAATGAATCAACAATACGAAGCGTACACCAGAGATAACACGTTGAAGGAGATTTACTAGTAAGAAGAGAACTGGTCGTCTAACAGCGTTTAACGAACCAGAGTACAGAAAAATTGCGAGCTACGTCACCAAGAATCCCAATACAACATTTTCTAAAATAGCCGCAGGAATAAAGTAAGGCCTGGACAAAACCGTTTGCAACAGAATTATACGTAATGTTCTCGAAAAGGCTGGATACAAGGCAATAGTTGCTCGAAGAAAACCGCTTATTTCGAAACGCAATCAGCTAAAACGAGAGGTCTTTGAAAGTTAGTTCATCAATAATGATACGTCATTCTGGAACAAAGTTATGTTTACCGACGAAAGCAAATGCAACATTCGTTTCGATCGTAGTAATTTTTCGGAAGGTCTGGTCAATACTCCTCCGCGGCGTCGATGATTTCTTCGCGTGAGCTGATTTTTATTTATTTATGAGTCTTTTTTTGGGGTTTGGGAACAGATAATAGTCCGAGGGAGCCAAATTGGGTGAATACGGTGGATGCGGAAGCAATTGGAGCCGTAAGTCCTTGATTTTAGCCGTGGTTGTGATTCTCTTGTGCGCCGGTGCATTGTCTTGCAAAAACAAAATTGTTTTTCTCTTCAAACAAAAACAAAGATACTTGTACTGAAAGGTACCGAAAAGCGCAAGAGTTATTGCAAGGTGCAACCTGCAAGGTGTACTTCGTACCAAGGGGTTCTATAGCAGTGAACCAATTTCAAATCGCTAGTTGCAGATTGATTGTTGGTAATTCTCACTGTTGATGGTTTAATTCTTTTCGAGGTAGTCCAGGAAGAGTATGCCATGACAATCCCAAAACCGACGCCAAAATCTTTCCGACCCATTGAGCCTCCCTAGGCCGCTTCGGAGCACTCGTGCCGGCGTCAGTTCATTGCCGGGCACTCATTCTGTTCGCGGGTGTGTAATAGTGGATCCAGGTTTCATCAACAGTTACTAATCGTTGCCAAAAGTCCTTCCGATTCCGCATCAACAAGTCAAGACACTGTTTCGAAGTGCTCTCGCGTTCCTGTTTTTGGTCAGGAGTGAGCATGCACGGCAACCCTGCTTCTTCTTTTAGCATGTCAAGCTTATTGCTTTCACAATTCGCTTATTGCTTGCTCTCAACTTAGTGTTCTAAATGCACTTCCACAGTTATTAATTGAGAGCTTTCGATGACAGGTACCATTTTTGCATTAGTATGATTGTGTAGCAAAGTACAATCATACACTATGCCCAGGGAGTCGAGAAATTTTCATTAACGAAAGATTCTTAGACAAGACCGGGAATCGAACCCAGGCACTTCCAGCATGGTGTTACTTTGTAGCTGCGCCTTTATCGACTGAGCTAAGGGAGGATCCAGAGCGGCACTCAGCGGCAGGAAACCTTTTCATATGCAGAATCTCGCCCAAAATATGGCGTGTGTGCTCAGTACTAATCTTTGTGGCATCTGCTACAATCATCATTGTAGACTACATATACATTTACATTTATTCAATATCCGGTCAGCCAACACCATTTCATGAACTTTTTAGACATTGTCCTCTGTAACCGCATCGGAGGGCCTGCCGCTACGGACACTCGGTAGTGGAGTTGCGGCCACCACGAAACTCTCGAAACTAATATTTAGCGGTGTAATTTGACAGAGCATTTGCCCCATAATACTTATCCAACTTTTCTTTTGTTTCCTTCGCCGTTTTGCTTCTCAAAAATTAATGTTCTATGAGAGAACGAAAATCATTTTTATCCATATTCAACATGATACCAAACACGTCAACAACAATCAGCTGTCAAAACAAAACTAAGGGCAGTATCGCACTGAAACTTGGCATGTATGTATCGATATTGTGTGCCTAAGGTAAACAACTCAACTGTTTTTGTTATTTCCCTGTGCCTACGTTCCCTGTTTCCAACGTTCCCGTGAAATTTTCGGTGCTTTTATCAACAATTCGGACGCATCTTTCATCCTTACTGTTTGTTGGAGTGCATCGATTTTATACATTTCTTGAGTCCTGTTTTCCGTGAAATTGTGCTGATACCCCGAAGTGAGTAAAATACTACAGCAGCAATGGAGTCAATTTGCTTTGCCTGCACTAACACTGTGAACATGGCGGATGAAATTATGTGCAATGGCTTCTGTAAATCATCGTTCCACCTAAAATCTGTGCACCATTATGTATTACCAACTGTTCCCAGCTCTACTGGATGTGTAAATCCTGTACGAAAATGATGACCCATGCTAATTTTCGTCAAGCAATCGCATCCACTAATAGTGTTATGGATACGATGGCGGAAGAGCACACCAAAGCACTGGATGAATTGAGGAAGGAGATAGCACTCAACACAACCAAAATCAACACTATTTTTAGCTCAGTCGGCAAAGGCGCAGCTGCAAAACAACACCATGCTGGAGGAGGCTGGGTTCGATTCCCGGTCTGGTATAGGAATTTTTGGTTGAGAATCCCTGGGCATATGGTATATGATTTTACTTGCCACACAAACATACTAATGTAAAAATGGTACCTGGAATCGGAAGCTCCCAAATAACTGTGGAAGTGCATTTAGACGGGCAGGTTGAGAGCAAGCAATAAGCTAATTGTAAAAGCAATAAGCTTGAAACGCTAAGAATGAAAAGAAGCTACGAATCGGGTTCCTTGCGTATTATGTAACCTGCTTTGGTCTTGCATTTTGAAAACGAGATCAAAAATCGCTTTTATAAGTCATTGATCTTTCAAGTTTCTAGAAGCAGAAACATAAAAAAAAATGGTAAAGCATTCGAGGTTTTTGAATACAAAACGATGCAGACTGTACTCGGTGTGAAATTCATATCATATATAAAGCAGATACAGATTATAGACTCATTTTTTAAAAATCTCAGACCCCCTTGCTCCCCCTTCGTAGACTTTTCCCCAAATTTTGTTTTTGAAATTTTGTGTGGTGCGTGGACTTTGGTCAGAACAAAGAAAAGTCTGGTTTATGAATAGCCCCTAGGTATCAACACTCATTTTTGAAGTATTTTTATTTACTCGTCAATGCTGTATTCCTCTGGGTCTGAGCCAAAAGTTTCATTTTCTTTGCCACAAGCTCCTTTGCTGTTCTTTCTACTTCTCTCTCCATTCTCGCTTCTTTATCTTGAAAATCTCATTCACTTTTCTGTGCTGCCAGCGACTCGCCGTGTTTGGCACGTGCGTTGCGTACATATTATATCAAGGACTTCGTGATTTTAAAGCCGTTGACAGTTCCAGCGGTCGTTATGGCATCTTAGACAATTCTCTGAACTACCAAACTTTTTTCAGTTTGACTCTCTTCGTCACATTTCCGTGCGACCAGATCAGCACGTTTTGAACAAATGTTGTCAAATTTTGCAGCTCTCTCTTTGAAATGACTAATCATTTCTAGCCAAAATTTGTCCAAACGCTTTTCTTTTCTCTGAAATCCGGCAAGCAGCGTATTTGAAGACGGCACTGAGCATAGCTGCTCAAATTATTCTTTCACTTTGTCAGCAACTGCAGCGCTCAAATAGTCTTTATCTACGAACTTTCCCAGACAGCTTCAAATGCTTTTTAACCATGCCCGTGAAGTGAATTATAACATCAGGGTTAATGCAGGTGACGTAACGCGTTAAAGGTTATGTTAATGGAGATTAAATTTTGTTGAATAGCTTCATCAAAAAACCACATTAAAAAAATCGGCGGTCGTTGCGGAATGCCAAATCGTCTTCGTCGATTTTTTTTTTAAATTCTCTCGCCTTCTTGATTGCCGATTTAGAGGTTAAACCGATTTCCACATCCACATTCCACAATACTATACTAGTAATGTTATAAGTTATGGAGAGTGTGAGCTGTTTAGTGGAATACCTGTAACTAGAAAATAAGAAGAATGATTAGTAATTTCCATTTAATTCCAACTACCTTTATTGCTTATCTTGACAGATACGCGTATTTCGTCTACAATGTGCAGACTTCTTCAGTGTCGTGTACTACCCAGTCGAGTATTAGTACACGACACTGAAGAAATCTGAACATTGTAGACGAAATACGCGTATCTGTCAAGATAAGCAATAAAGGTAGTTGGAATTAAATGGAAATTACTAATCATTCTTCTTATTTTCTAGTTAATGTTATAAGATTACAAGCATGTTCCAAAAATTGCTTTACAATATCATACAAACTGTTTTGTGCATGGATTTTTCATGGCTATAACAACCATCGTTGGTTGTGTCTTCGAGGATGAAAAAATACTGATTAGGAGGGTAGTACGCCGAACGTTGATGTCACGCTGATGACCTTTTCCTTTCTCGTGACTGGCGAGGGCAACTCGCCCGTAGAATTAATTTTAAAGCTACGATTGCACCACTTGCAACGTGCCGATCCAGAGTCCTTTGGATCTGCGGTAGACCATGGCTACTGCTCCTCGTATCTTGTGGAGTAAGTTGTCCATCGCGCACTTGCCATTGCCAAAAGTTAATAGACGTTGTTTTCTGGTTAACTAAATCACATCGATGGCATCACTGAATGACGATATGACACAATGGTTCAAGGTTCAACAAATTCGTAGGATAGACTGTCGTTTTCTCTTTCAATAATTATTGCTGATTGCAGTTAAAATTGGACTCCGACAAAAACAGAAAAAGTGTGATAAAAGTGCACGTTTATGCCTGGGACAGACATACAACGTACAGCGTTGTACTCCTTTAGTCTAGTACGTGTTTTTCTGTACTGGATTAAAGTATTTGGCAGTTCGTACAACGGTCATCGTTGTATGTCTGTCATAAGTATTACGTCAAATCTCTTCCTGTCTTCAGTGAACTTATACCTTTCAGCATAAAGGATAAGTGCACCGAAGACAACAAAACGATTTGACGTAAACGTGCACTTTTATCACACTTTAAAATGCGCAAAAAGCACTTCTAGAGTCCAATCACAACTGCAACCAGCAATAATTAGAAACGGAAACAGTGTTATGAGAGCTAAAACACACTGAACATGTTTACTCAAGTTTGTCAGAGATTCACACTGAACATGTTTACTCAAGTTTGAACAGAGATTCTACTCAAATCAGCAATTTGAAAAAGGTGTGAGCATGGTTCCTGCCATGCGACAAAAATTCCCGCATTTTTCCCGCGTTTCCCGATTTTCCCGAGTCTGTTCCTGTTCTATTGTAGCTCCAGAATTAGATAAACTGACAGTTTTTCGAATCAATACTGAGTCATATGCGATTTATTTTCTCACTCATAGAGAAATTAACCTCTTACGTCACCCGACTCGACTATGGGAATCGGATGAGAAGAGTAATGTGACTGCGAGAGGACAATTGTCGTCTCGCCTCATACGCCACGCAGAACAACCCTGTTAGTTCGGGATCACCAGTTACGACACATTAAAGATGTATGTATGTTAATCCCAACATGTTGTTGGTTCTCTATGTAATTACAGCTGATATAAAGGGTGATACGGTCAAAATTTGGTCAAGGGAAAACGCGTGTAAATCGGTGAAATCGTTTATTTAAAAAATCAAATTAAATTTCTTTTTCAAGTTCAATTAGTATAAAATTCAGGAAAAATATTCAGTTAGGCTTCCGCTTTTCCAAATCCGAATTGCCGGGCCTTACGCTTGACCCCTGCCATCAGGTTTTGTACAGCCACCTTGTCCACCTTCTTCGCCGCAGAAAGCCAGTTTGCCTTGAACTGCTGCTCGTCCTTAGCAGTTTTTTTGGTCTTCTTTAGGTTCCGCTTGACAATAGCCCAGTATTTCTCAATTGGGCGGAGCTCTGGCGTGTTGGGAGGGTTCTTGTCCTTGGGAACCACCTGCACGTTGTTGGCGGCGTACCACTCCATGGCCTTTTTACCGTAATGGCAAGATGCCAAATCCGGCCAAAACAGTACGGAACAACCGTGTTTCTTCAGGAAAGGCAGCAGACGTTTATTCAAACACTCTTTCACGTAAATTTCTTGGTTGACAGTCCCGGAAGCTACGAAAATGCTGCTTTTCAAGCCACAGGTACAGATGGCTTGCCAAACCAGATATTTCTTTGCGAACTTTGACAGTTTCGTGTGCTTGAAAATATCTGCTACCTTTCCCCTTCCTTTTGCCGTTTAAAACTCCTGTCCCGGAAGCTGCTTGTAGTCGGCTTTGACGTAGGTTTCGTCGTCCATTACCACGCAGTCAAACTTCGTCAGCATCGTCGTGTACAGCCTCCGGGATCGCGCTTTGGCCGTCGTATTTTGTTTATCATCGCGATTTGGAGTCACTACCTTCTTGTAAGTCGATAGTCCGGCTCGTTTTTTGGCTCGATGCACGGTTGTAGACGATACACCCAGCTTATTTGCGGCATCTCGGAGAGATAGGTTAGGGTTTCGCTTGAAACTACCGGCAACTCTCTTTGTCGTCTCAGCGGCTTCCGGTTTTCGATTTCCCCCCGATCCAGACTTCCTGGCTGTCGACAAACGTTCCCCAAACACTTTAATTACATTTGTAACGGTTGATTTGGCAACATTTAGCGATTTTGCCAACTTTGCGTGCGAGTAGCTCGGATTTTCGCGATGCGCGAGCAAAATTTTGATACGCTGCTCTTCTTGCTTGGACGGCATATTGACAACTGAAGAGTGAATTCCAAAATCAAAATAGGAGCAACATTCTACACACACACACCTTCAAAATGAGGGGTGTTCAGGTTTTTTAAATGCAAAATTGAAAGAAATACGTCAAGTTGATATTGACCAAATTTTGACCGTATCGCCCTTTAGCAATAAAGGAGTAGCAACTTCGGGCGGTCAATCATGCTTATGCTCTTCGAATAACACTCTCCTAACCAATGTTAAACAGAAAACACAAAAGCCCTTGCAGCAACCCCGTTATACGTGCACAATCTGTCATAGCTGGTCTGGATATACTGTGTCGTAAGCTGTTTTGAAATCGATCAATAGATGGCACGTTATATTCGCGGCATTTCAGCATAGCATGTCGATGCGCGAAAATCTTTTCCATGGTTGCGTGGGCACTCATGAATCCCGCTTGGTAGTGCCCAACGAGCCACGAACGGAATTACTCATATCTAATGTCTTTCCATCGACATTAGATTCATGATCAGTTCTATCCAGTTGGAATAGCATCAAACATGGAGAAAGCACGGATAAAACTTATTGAAGATTCTTCCACAGTATTAAGCATCGATGTAAAAATACTACTGCCATCTGTTAAGGATATTGTGCCGCTGGTGGCAGTACGATTAACAAAAACAATTTATATTAACCATTAAACGCTTGCTCGATGATTAACTATGAAGCGTGATGTCTGTGGAATTAGTTTTAAGGATTCCAGTTATCAGTCAGACCATCATTAGAAGATTGCAAATAAGGAGCGGCAATGCTTGAAGTAATAGGGTACATGGGTATGTATCTAGAATTTTCGGAGAAGCAGTAACCGTTCGTAAAGCATGAAAGAACTAGGATCTGGCTAAAAATCAAATTGTGCAATCAGTGCTGTTTGTTGAATAATTCAGCATGTACTTTTCAGCTTAGCTTAGCTAGGAGTAGCTTAGACTGGCTGCAAAAATCAGATGGTTGCTACTCCGTGATTTGTCAGAATTAACGAAATTGTACAGTAAATCAATTGAATGGAAGAATCGTCCATTCGCATTGTACAAGTTTCAACGAGCAATAACGGCACCGACCACGTTCTTGCAATCAGATGGGAATGAGAAAGAGTGTATTATACCATTTTCGTTTTTAAACCTGGGTTGGTCCCAACCTGCGATACCAGAATTTATTGTTAGAGTAAACCTCAACCCGATACGAGCTACAAACAAAAACATACACACCGACGTTCAACTCACAACAAGCCGACCCAATCTTGATACTCGATCAAGGTTACAGAAGGGAGGTTTTGTTTATAGGACAGGGTTAGTTGAATCAGGATTGACCTTGATAAGTAATGTGATCATAGTTTTGATAAAAATGTCTAGTGAAATATGGATATATTTCCAGGATGGGGCCACTCACAAAGTGTGATAGTGGTTTTTCATTGGGAAAGCAAGGTAAATTATATTAACGCTTGAGAGCCAATTTGGACTGATTTGTACCAACACTAAGGATTTTGTACCTGCAGGATATGGCGATACGGCGAGAACAGCGAACCAATTGTATAGAGATCATAATTAATTACCGGCCCACCACCCTCAACGAACCACCACATCTCACAGGGAAGCAGCTTTATTGTTCTTTTTCCATGTCTACGTACGTTCAGTCGATCACTCGAGCCACTGGACAATAAACGACGCGCTATGCCCGATAACAAAACGGTACGTATCAAAGCATTGACACCGCGGGGATACGGCGAATATGGTGAAATAATAGAAGAAATCATAATTTATTATGATCCACACCACCGACCACACCCGACGAACCACCACTTTAATTCAGCATTTAGTTTTCAAACTATTTACTATTTAACACTTGTTATTGAAACTACTAAGCGTTGGAAGTAGTGTTCTGTTAGGACATCAGATGTTCTCCACAAAGCCGGTTAGGACATCACCAGTTCAGGTTGCTGCAAGTCACCTAAATAATTATGAAACCCTATCTTTACAAAGCATTATAAATGCCATAAGGACGACTGTAATTTCTAACGACAAGACCTTATACAGAATGAACAACTCACCTGAAAATATCCTCGTTCAAAAGTGGCTTCTGCCCCTTGCACATGGTACATTTTAACGATAGAGGATAGTTCTGGTATGTACAATATTCGCAAATCCATTTCATTAGTTGCGGCTGCTGGTTCTGAAGAGGAACAGCCTGTGGTTGCAGTTCGTCGAAAGATTTGCTTCCATCATTCGCTTGCTTCTGCTGGCACGAAGAGGGCAAATTGTCCGACATAGCTCTTCCGTGCCTATGAATTGGAACTTGTTTACACTGTTTTTTTTTTACTATACCGTTGTGCAGCTGCTTGTTGTGCGTCACAGTAGTAGCTTTTGTTTTATTGATAAATCAATTTTCCAACACATCTATTTTCGGTGGCAAATAGCTCTGAAAACACTGTTCAAAATCACTATTAACGCTAAAACTGAAAACCGTATGCTATATTTGTTGCAAAACCTGACACTAATAAGTCGATTATAAACAAAAAAAAATCTTAACACATTTGATTACAGCAGCAAACCTACTGAATGAATAGCGAGTAAAAAGTATGACAAATTTCGTAATATTTTCAGCGACACTCAATCACGACGTTTATTGCAGCGAAAGAAAAGTAATTTGCAATGTTCTACCAACCAAAAAAAGATTTTTTAGTTTGCTGTCTTCAGACGGGATTCAAGGTAATCAACATGGAAATCAATCCACTCATCTACTCAGTTGAAAACTCTCTATCACCAGTTTCCCACCACACAGAACACTCACTATAAATTTGCGATTCATCGGAAATGCACCTCAATTTAGCAACAAAAAACTGCCTGGTATTCACAGTGGCAATCACATTTGAAATGGAATCAAAGTCGCGGGACTAATGTTGCTAAATAATAATCACCATCTTGATGGATTGTGATGATCCTCTTTCTCCGCCAAGTCCACGACCTAATTATTAAACTTTTATTTTGACAGTATTCACTCTGAAATAGTTCAGGGCAAACGTGTGTTCAAACTCTCTCTCTACACTGAACCCAAACATCCTCCTTTTATCGGATGAATCCTCCGTCGGTTGATATCGAAACATTGAAATCGCATTTTCGAATAATAAATGCAGCCGGAGGACGATTTTCTACAAACCAGATGATTATCCTTCTAATGTTGAACAACCAATAATACGCGAAGTGAATTGACCTCCCGTTAAAATTCTGATGAATGCTGTACGAAAAACCGTTGAATGCATATCCGCCCAAACACAATGATAACGGAAACGGAACGGAAAAACGCAAGTTTGACAGTTGTTGCAAATGACTTCGATATGTCCAATTAGAATCAGCTTGGATTTAGCCTGGTTTCTTTCCGACAAGCAGGCTTACTCTGATCAGGCTTTGCCGTTTTCCGTTGCCGCTATCATTGTGTTTAGGCCATATTGCATTGGAAAAGCCCTATGACGCAAACCATTTGAAATGAGGATGACAAACATTCCATTTTACATCATTCGGTAAAAACCTATCAATCGCTATCAGAACTGGCACCGTCACGAATAAAGGATCGAAACCCGACCGTTTCCTACGGAGTCGCGGAAAAATATTTCCTGACTCCTTCAATTGTTGTACTCCCGTAGCAGTCTTTGCTCAACGGTTGAGGAAGTGAAAAGTGAAATAAATTTGTGTCGTGAAATTGTTTTAAATTATTCATAGATCGCTAATAAATCTACACACTTTTGAAACAAACATCATATTGAATTTGGTTGAGTGTCATACGAAACATGGATGATCGTCATACGGATCTAACCATAAGACAATCATCCGATTTCCGAATGCTTTTCGTTAAAGGGCGCAATCGAATTACTTTTCGATACGATTTCGAGATGATGTTTGGGTTCAGTGTATATATACTATATATATAGTATATATACTATATCCAGAGGAGCTGTAATGTTGGACGAAAAGATTTGTTTGTTTGTTCGAATCAGGTATCAGCTTTTTGGCTCAGGTGGCATGTTCTCCAATTGATATAGGAGATTCACAGAGAGGAATTTGATAGTCAATTTTACCATTATTGGGGATTTTCCCCCCTCCAAAGTTAGGATGACTATTGACACTTCCACTAAAATATTGATCAACATTTCCATAATTCATAGTCCTTTTTCCATTCTATCTATTACCTGAACTTGATTCGACCATTTTCATGTTATTAAACTTATTTCGCTATCATCCTACCTATTTATTCACACCAAATTTTTCAGATTTTCCTCACACGTAATCTCATACCTATTATACTATAAATACTCTGAGAAAAATTTCATCGTTGTACCGACAATTAAATCATGGTCAGGATGACAATCGCATATAATGGTTTCAATAACCATGAAAATGGTCGAATTTACCACGTTCATGGCATTTTTGACTATGATCATGGTAACAAGGACTATTCCGACATTATGGAAAATGTTGCATAAACTATTTTTAATGGTAGTTTTGACCATGATAATAGTCGGTTCAAAATCACTATACTGCAATAGTCATCCTAACCCCGAATAATGGTAATATTGACTATCAAATTCCTCTCTGTGTATGCTCTTTCGAGGGAAACTGGGACTACGCCAAAAAGGAGTATATTACTTTTACTCTCTTTTGCGTAAACCGAAGCTACGTCAAAATGTGCTTACTTTTTACTCCTAGCTAAAAAGTAAAACATGCATACTATTTACTCCTTTTGAAAAGTAAAATATGCATACTTTTTAGTCATTTTGAAAAGTAACAGATGCATACTTTTTACTCCTTTTCAAACATAAAAGATGTATACTTTTTACGCATTTTGGAATATCAATTTTGCTCGAGGATTGCTGAAAACGGCGAGGAAAACAGCTCAATTTCGTAATTTAAATTCAAAGGGAAATAGACATCAATAAATTACACAGCCATGAGAGTTGATTAACAAACGTTCTGGAACAAATTCTTTTAACCTTTTGGCAGCGGCTGGATAGTCGAGAAGAAAATGGATATAGTTTTTGGCCCAGGAACTACCACTACATCGGTCTCAAGCTCGGTCCCAAGCTTAATGGTTCGGCCCTAATAATGTATCTTTAATAACCGCATCCGGCCACAGGGCATGAGAGACTTGTTTTGTTTCATACAGAATAAAATATTTGTGATTTCTGACAATAGCAAATATTTAACTTACCTGTCAATTGCTCCATTTTCTATACTTCGACAGCCTCAAACAGTTCCGGAACTTAAACTGCTTAACAAATAAATGCTTATTTGAAAATGGCGTCACCATCAAGTCACGAGCATAGTTTTTTTTCTTTTCTCAGCGGTGCCTACTTTTACGCATTTTTTTTTGTCACCGTTGACATACTTGAAAAGGCGCAAAAAGTACTTTTCATTCGTGTGTAAAAATTAGTCACTTTTTGACGTATCAACTAATCTTGAAAATGTGCAAAATATACACAGGAAAAATTCTTGTAGTAAAAACTACCATTTTACCCGACTATGCCTATCTTTAAAACTACCATGAAATTTCAGTCAAATTTGCTACTTTTATGGTATAACCTTCATCATTTGTGGTATATTTGACAGACCTCATATTGATATCAACCGCACCATGGCCGATCTAATCGCAGGCATGGTAAAATCAAACGCATTTATAGTCAAGTGAAAATTGTTGGAGTTTGCGCTTAATTTAACCCCCGAAATGGTAGTTTCTACTGCTGTTTTTGTTTGCGTGTAGTTATAAAATGAGTTTTCCAGACTTACCGTGCACCTTCTGTGCGGTACACTGAAACCGGCCAGTATCCATTAATGAGTAAAATATCACCCATTTCGAACTTAAGTGGGTTAACTCATTTAATGGGTAAAACGTGTTCACCCATTAATGTGTAAAGAGCCTGTACGTCTGGCTATCGAGTATTTTTTACCCATTTTTCAAAATGGTCGTCATTTGGGATATGGGTATGAAATACCCATTTTTCAAAACATTTGTTATTTGGGAAATGAGTATGAAATACCCATTTTTCAAAATGTTAGGAATTTGAGAAATGGGTATGAAATTCCCATTTTTCATGATATGGTTTTTAATTGAGCTATTGAATAATGAGCATTAGCACAAACATAAAAGATCTTAATTACTGTATTTGTATTTTTATTTGTGAATTTATTCGTAACGATAATTTTTCTTCAATCTCCAGCGCAGTATTCGGTATTCGGTATCCTACAAATGTAAAAGTCAATTATTTAATAAAAAATAAAGTTAATCCAAAATATATGTTAACCTTGATCCATTGAATTATTTGAGCCGCCAAATCCTGCTCTACGTCAAGAGACATCTCCTTAGAAGCTTTTCGAATTCCTCATCTGGTGGGATGTACAAGTAATTTACATGGAAAGTAATTTATTAAGATTAATTACTTTTATGTTATTATATTAAATTATTAACGTACCTCTCAGTTTTTGGAAGCTTTCGCTATCCAATTCAGCCTTCAGTTCTTCCATATACTTCGCGTTTTCGTGGAATGAATTCCGACGCGAAGTTAATTTTTTATTTTTCGAACTTTCTACTATACAAAGCGGGCCAGGAGAATGCTAAGATGTTCTTTTTCCATTAATGGGTAGAAAAATACCCATATTTTGGTCTCTCATTGAAAATAAAAATGGGTAATTAGTATGCTTTATTTTAATTTTAAAAGTACCCATTTTTTGACAGCTTCATATACTATCAAAAAATGGGTACATTTTTACCCATTAATGGGTACTGGCCGGTTACAGTGTATTTTTTTTTTTATTATAAACCCCCCCCCCCCTTTTTTTTTTCACAAATATATTAGTTGTTTTTTTTTTTTTACAAATTTTAAAAAAAAAACCACCTCCCCCCCCCCCCCCCCCCCCCTTTTACATTTTTTTTTTTTTTCCCTAAGAACCCCTACAACGACGGATTTTTATTTCATATTAAGTAGTTAGTAATTAGTAAATAATTTGTTATTTTAATTATTTATAAATTTTGTTATAGTCTAGGTATGGAACAAATATACAAACCTCGAAATGAAGAAGTTATATCAGTTCAACAAGCTTTTCGGGAGTACGTTAACGAGCTGCTTATTCCGGGCTTGACTAGAATTCCGTGCGTTCAAGAAGATATTGCTGAGGCGATTGGATTCTCCGGAAGCAACAATCAGTTCCACGATCTTATGCAGTCTATCGACCTTGATTTGAATTTATCCAGCACCAAAGATCTACGCGTAACGACCTTTGATCCGTCTAACGTACAGACTATACAGAAACCTATTGAAATACCGGAAAAAGCACGTAAATTTCGATGCGTCCAGACTGCGTTAAACATAACCGGAAGAATCCGTAAGAACTTGGACACTAGAATACGTTACAACAAGCATAAGTACACATCATGTCCACAAACGGACGAACCTGATCTAGCACCATTTGAGGAAATGTTGATTAAAATACGCTTATATGAGCCTTTCAAGTACAAAACGGGAGTTCGTTTGGGACATCCTAAGTTTCACCAGGAGTTTTACGTTATCGGTTCTCAAACACTAACGGAACTTAGGGATAAAATATACTGCCCGTGTGATGCAGGCCCATTCTTTGATATAAGTAATAATCCTCACGAGCCCGAAGCAAAACGCTCACCTGACGAACCAGACCCGAGCTTCTTTTTTATTCACGACACATTTTACAACGACATGAGAAACGACGACAATATGGACTATTCGGAAGTTATCCTTAAATGGGCAGAACGGCAGAAGTGTGTAGGTGAATTGAAAAGCAAGAAAATGGAAGACACCAAATTCAATCAATTGTACTTCCGCTTGGGATATCCACAGGTAGTTATTGAACGCATTAGATTTATGAAGTTCGAAACGCTCAACCAGATATATATTTTTTTTCTTTTCAGGTTTATCAACATCACGGCAACTGTGAACACATATTCGTGATGGCTGACTGCCGGTTACTAACATTCTCCAGGGATGCCAGATATATTTTTTCAATGTCTGCAATAAAAATTTGAAATGTCTGGGAATGTCTGAAAAAGTCTGTAAATTTTTTTTTTTACAAAATTAGACTTCTTAGATTGTATGCAACCTTACACTATTGTTTCATATTTTTAAAGTGACACTTAAGCTTGAAACATTCGCATAGATGACACAATTTACTAAAGTTTTTTTTCCCCTGTAACGTTCTTTTCGGTTTTGGATTTTAAAATCAAAATTTAGTTTTCATTTGATAAATTCAACATTCATTTTTCTTTTGTTCAAAAATAACCATTGAATAACAATAAATTTACTGAGTCAATTTTCCGTGACAAAAATAAAAAAGTATAATTCAAATTTTTATTTGTATTTCATTAATAAAAAAATCCAACAAACATCAGTGTCGAATAACTGCTTGTTCAAACAAATTTGGAGAAGTTATTCAGCTTTTTCTTTTAGAAAGCTGAATAACTTCTCCAAATTTGTTCGAACAAGCAGTTATTCGACACTGATGTTTATTGGGAACACTACACTGAAACTTATTGTTATGAAATAAAATGTTTAAAAATTGTTTTGTAGTTAAAGTCTAGCGGCTGTCAACTTTCGTATCTTCGATTTATCCATTGGTAGAGTATGTGTCGCTTGACTCAGCCTAATATGCAAGAACGATTACATTTTTTACTATAACTCTTTAGCTGTAGGCGATATTTAGCTTGGTATACACTTGCTTAGATACGTTTAATAAGACGTTTTGTAGTATGTAACATCGAATGCTATACAACTCGTTTCAAAAAGTCAGAAACTTTCGAGGGATATGAATTTAAAATCGGTCTATAAGCATCAAATTGCGTCTATTCATGGATGCAACTTCGTCTCATTCGATCGATTTGTTATTAAATGAAGTCTACGTACGATTTTTTTTCGAATGATTTTATGATTTAAGGCATTGCCAGCTGTATTAGCTTTACCCAACATAAAATCAAACGAAATTAAAGCTGCTTTGCCACACTTAAGAGATTTTCACATATGATTTATTGGCCCTTCGATAATAAAAACATAATAATTCACTCTGCACTGGTCGAGACCTTTGGTTTGTGTTTAAATGAGCCATTTGGAAAATATTCAACCGAAACTCATCGATTTTTAGCCATTTAGAAATTTAGAAATTTTAGCCAATAACATTATTTTTACTAAGTTATCAAACTAATAGGCCATAGTTGGGAACAAAGAAAAAAATATGTCCCTAACATTAGGTCCACGGGTTTCTTGATAAATCATTGTTATTTAATCTATGTGAACAATTAGATAATTACGTGTGATTATTTTCTGTACATCTAGGCTGCATTATTGGGTTCATCGGTTCAATTTAGCCAAATTTAGATCATTCGAAGATTATACAGATGATCTTTTCAACTTGAAATCATGATGTCTAAAAAGTTAAGAAAATCGAAAATAACACGGAAGCAAACAACAGCAAATTGATGAATAGTGTTTGAATTGCTTCGAATTAAACTGGTCATCTTGATAGCAACATAATTTTGTTGATTATCGCTGAACTAATGACATATTTGGTACATAGGCCGAATGAAGGAGCTAGGCTAACATTACGAATGAAGGAGCTAGGCTAACGACTCCCTGTTACCCTTGGAAAGGGCCTATACGCTGCTTATCTCCGGGCCCATTGTGTCTCCAAGTGGCCCACCGCTTTCGTTTCCTCAAGGATTGAAACCTTAAAAATAAATTATACCTACGCTATTTTAAAATATTTCAACAAAGCTTCTAACCGTATCTACTATACTGTTCAGATCCTGGTACGTTTCATATCCGAACTTCAGAGAATACATTTATTTGAAATTTAAAATATATTTCAAATGTCTGTAAAAGTCTGCAACATAAATAAAATGTCTGCTAAATGTCTGCATCGTTGAAAAAGTCTGCAAAAACCAAAACACCACACCCACACCCAAAAAAACAAAATAAGAAAGAAAAAAAACACCACATTAATAAACACCATAAATAACCGTAAGATCACGCAGTTAACGGAAGCGGAACGGCAACGGCAGCGGAAGAGCCCAATCTGACTAAACCTGCTTGCCGGATAGAAAACTGATTAGATCCAAGTTGATTCTAATTGTACATATCAACGTCATTAGCGACAACTGTCAAACTTGCCGTTTCCGTTCCGTTTCCGACCACATTGCGTTTGGGCCTTAAGCCAGTTAAATAAGATACAGAGAAGTTAAGATTTAAGGCCCGAATGTACATGAGGTCTATACAGGTGGAGAAGAAGTGGTTAAGTTGTATTAGTGTAATGCAAAATACTGTCATTGTGTTCGTGAGATGATGCACAGCTTGTTTTTTGTAAACATGAGTGACGTAGATCTCCAAAAACATCAATTTACAATAGCAGAAAATCACAAGTTGGAATGTTTATTTTCGGTAATTGGTGTAGTTTGTAAAAGGTTTCGGCTGAAAAATGCCTTCTTGTGCGCTAAAAGGATGCGGAAAAAAAACTAAACTTGCTTTGTAATCATTCGCTTGTTTTTGGAGTTTAACGTCACTACCCGAAATCATGGATTGTTTACTCATTTTTCGTTACTAATACCGACAAACACAATGCTCTTCTCCACCTGTATAGACCTCATTGCCCGAATGTAACGATAGCGCAAGCGGAATGGCAACGGCAGCGTACGGAATCAAATTTTGTTCATTTAAATTTAAAATACAGATGGTTAACTCTTAACATAAGAATTATTTAAAGTGAATTGAAGGCAAGTTTCTAATAAAAATATCAATATTGGAATCAAATTTAAGGTATGTTTATTTTAAGAATACACTCATCAGGTAGGCAATATTAACCTTGTACTTCCCACTCCATAACGTACAGGGGGTTAGTCACTCTGCCACGTTGTGTTTGTGTTTCAGTGTGTAGGAAGGTGTTTCGGGGCGTCGGAAAGTGTGTCTGTGTTTTAACTTATCTGTCAATCCTACAATCGAAAATTAATGCTTATTGGCAACTATGGATTTTTTTGACGGTTAATACGCGCACACTTATGCATCTTCTAAATCCCATAAGTGCAAGAGAGAGGGAAACAAACAAGTGAGAAAAGGAACAATGGATTCATGTGAGTGTTGCCAGAAATAAATTTATCTTTCATGTGGTGGCGAGTGTGTTTGCAGTGTGGCGGATTATGTTGATGAGGGTGTTAACGCATGGTGACCGAGTGATTTACCCCCTGACAAGATCTGTTCGGGCACGTTTTTATCAAAGTCAAAACCGGTCATCTTTGAAGTACAGAAACCCAGCTCTGTTTGAGTGAATAACTTGACTCATAGCTGAAATATTTCAAAAGTAATTTGAATTTGTCCAGATTATCGCGGTTCACATCCGCGAACGGTTGAACGGTTATGGTTGGCCCACAATTGATACGTTGCGGATGCGTTTGCGTGAATTTGACAGTTTTTCCATACGGAACGCAAACGTATCTATTGTGGGTGATACTTTACAAATTGATACTTATAGCCACAGAAAAAAACGATAACGATTAATGATTACAGTCATCATTAAGTTTTTACTAAAGTAATTTTGAGAAATAAATCCCGAAAATGGCCAGTACTCATTAACTATCGCACCACTCTATATTGAAGTCAGTAGACATACCAACGGTATATAAGCCGGTATGTCGGTAGACTTCTGGAAACGGGTTTTATGATCGCACGAGAGTAAGATTGAGCTATTCAGATAAAAACGGCGCTCGAGATTTTGGAGAGCTTCTGGTGAAGCACTCAAGGATCGATACATTTCGAAGACAACGAAGCAAAGTCTGGAGTAGGATGTTTGGCACATATAAAAGGGATCATGACTGGGAAAAGGGATATGAGTGGATACCTCGACTTGCGAGACTTTTGGTATGCTTTCTCTCGTGCAAACACTGACAGGTTATGTGGAGTGGCCATATGGCATAACATAACTGCCAAAACATCGATTCAAAGTCTTGTAGCGTGTGGCGAAATACTACAAAACGTTTTGACATGCTAACAGATGTCATGAGTGGGCGCTTCAATTTACATTTTCCACCATATTCAGTGGTGCAGGCTGAACAAGAAACATCGCTTTAAGCATTGTACAATATTTTTTTGCACTCACTGTCCAAAGGTTTGCATATTCGATAAGCGCACCGCTCTCTACTGGCGAAATTGTTATAGAAAGCGTCAAGGATTGCATGCAAGATCTTATACGAATCATGCGAAGGACGAATAAGCTGAAACATTAACGGTCCATCGAATGTAAAGTATCAGAACTGTCGATACTTTGGTGTGTGTTCAAATTAAAGTTCAAATGCTATTCTATCAAGTTTTCAACGCAACAGGAGCGAAAATAGGATTATATAGCAATCCGTTGAAAAAATGACCTTTTGCTTTGAAATTAGAGAAGCGGACCTCATACATAGTTCTTATTGGGCTTTGGGTCCTAAGTTGGATCCAATCAAATGGGTTTCTAGTTTTCTTAGATCAACATATAAACTTATGCGCATATGCTTTAAATTAAAAGAACATAATTTTTCATTATTAATTGTTCCATGGTACCCAAAATTTGCATGTACATTGTCCAGTATAAATATAACTTTGAGAATTAATTAAAGACAGGAGATAGGTGACGAACTAGCTCAGGAGGCTAAAAGTCACAATAATGAAGACAAAAAAAAAGACAAGAGATTTTCATCGAATGGTGCAATTCTAGACCCACTGGCTCGTATTAGAGTCATTACCGCTATATATTTGTGAAAGTTATCATTTTCGAATTGGAAAAAAATCACTGTTTTCGAATAACGATTAATGTTAATAACCAAATCTTACCCGTAACGCTGGTAGATCACCTTTTTGTGGTGCGTTACATGGTATCAGATCTCCAACGAACCCTAATCCGAATTAATTCAAACTAGGGAACATATTTGTTTTTTGTTTTAGTCAAAGCAACATATCTTAGTCCTTATTACATTTTATGTCTTTTGAAAAGTCACAATACTCGGATTGTGCCACCAAGGATGAGCATGGAATAAGGAAAACACGGTTAGTCTTCATTTTAAATTATCTAATAGATAAATCGTCTAGCTCAATCCTTTGTAGGGGTCAGTGGCGGGACCATCATCATCATCATCATCATCATTTATGTTAATTCTCATTTTCTATTTAATGTTTTATAGTTTGGGCTTCAAATGGTGAGTTGACAACTTCGAAGGAGGGTGCGACCGACCTCTCGTCCTCACCAGTTCCTATCTCACGCCTCCACGAGTCATATGATCACAAAAGACTGCCAGCTGAAACATGGAGACGCTGGTTGGCGTAGCCTGGGCAATGTTGTCAATCTGACAATAGCGAAGTGAGGGGGTGCGACTGAAGATCGTGTACCTTTAAATCATATTGTATATTTTCCATTCTCATTTTATCAATAATTTCAGCATGCTTTGGAATCATCTTTGTATTTCAAAACCATATACGACCCTGGAGCAACATGACAGGCATCAAAGGCTCAATTTATTTTTCATAAAATTATAAAATTCATAAATTTTTTTTCACAAAATTCGTAAAAGGCTGGCATGTACTTATGAGCAGTATAGGATTATATTTTAATATTTTGTTTAGTGGTATTATGATTGAATAAGCCATTTATTTCAGAAATCATCAAGCCGGACTCTTTGATCACTCCAATTGCTATCTTTAAAATGTTACTAGAACTGTTTAAAGTAAAAATATTACAACATGTCTTACTGAAATTTTATCTTAGATATTTGGAATGAAGTTTTTCCAGGACTAGGAGGATATTAATACATATCTAATTTTTATTTATTTTTCAGTAACAATCCTTTGGATGTCAGATATATTTTGTACATACGCATATTATGTTGTCGTAAGAAGGTGGGATCATTCCATAAGCAAAATGCCATTTTTTACTAAATACCGGGCATCGTCCGCTGGCTATTGCCGCGGGTATTGTGGGTTTCCCAGGTACCCGGTTCAAGCTTTAGTTGGTGACGGTGTCTCTTGTTGACCTTTTATTCCTGAGTTGTAAGTGTGAATAAGGGCGTCTATGTAATGTTTTGCTGTACCTGTTGAGGACTCCCAGTACCTCCCATTCCCCCAAAAGCTTTGAAGATAACTTGTCTTGTATCGGAGACATAGTTTGTTTTCTCTGCAATGATTCTGATTTTGACTGATAAAGGGGTGCGCCTTTGAAGAGTGCTCTCACTCCTCAAAGGGTTTAAATACAGGAAACTTTCAATAAAAGTCGATTCATTGCCAACAAAACAAACAATGGCAACTGTAGCAACACCGAATACTTCAACATTTCTCAATAGTGATTAAGTAACTCGATATGCACTAAACAAAGGATACGGGATATAGTTACTACAAAAGATCAAATTACTGGTCGCAGTGGTTTATGTCTCAAACAGAGGAAAAACAACCCCAAAGCTTGATAAGGGGCATCTAAGTGCATCACGCTTTTAGGAGGAAAGGGGTTGTTGGAAACAGTGACGAGCCATATACAAACTGTTTGATGTCAATACGAAATGCACGACGAAGGAGGGAGGAGTTAAAATAGGCTTTGTTTGTGTGACGTACTTAATATACGTTACCTTATATATTTTGGAAACTTTGTATAACACCCTTGAATTATGTTGAAACTCCTCAATATATACAACGCTTGTTGTTAGTTCTCTTGTAGCACAGAGATTAGACATCTTAGACCAATTCCAAAATTGGAAAACCAAAATCCGATTCCATCGTGGCGCTACTAGCATCGCAATACATTGACATTGCTTACCGGTGGATATCATGCCTGTTGAGGTGGCGGATTCGTCCGTGCCTTGACCTACCCCACAGTGGGATGTTAGGCAATGGTAACGTCCATGGTTCGAGTACTACTTTACCCATGCCCTTTCGCTCAATTTTCAATACTTCTATTCAATTTTCAACCTACCGTACACTGACGGAACTTTCAACACTTACTCTTCATATCTTTCATTCTAGCAAACATTACTGTCCACTCTTGGTTCGTGAAAATTGTCATTTTTTTATGGTAACCTATCTTAACCGGCTATTCAGCATATTGTTATTTGGCCGTTTACCGCCTGACATATTGTTAAAACTATATACGAAATTGTTGGTTTATAGTTGTTAACTATAAGGGTAAATGTCATAACAATAATGGAAACAGTCGTTAACCATAAGGGAAATGGTCCAAGAATGGTCTGTGATTATGCTGGTTGGTTTTTAATGACAAAGTCTATATGTCCAGAAAGTTTCATTGAAATCTGAGCGGGTGCTGCCAACACCGCAAACGTTTTGGAGCTAACTTCAATTCGTTTGAATCCCCCCCCATGATTCCCATGGTTTGAACCCCCCCATGGTGCTTCCGGATGAAAGCGGCCTCTTTTCGCAAGCATTTGGTATTGCACTCACCATTTACAGCATGTCCCGATGAAAAGAACAGCGGCATCCCTTTTACTCTGATGGCCAGCCACAGGACAACCTTCTTCGAGAACTTGGTGTAGGAGATGTACTTCAGCTTGCTGCCCACCTTTTTGGTGGAAGACGTGAAATATCCGGTACCCTGGCAGTCGTTGCAGAATAGGTTCAGATATGTCTCATCGTCCATCACCACATCGCGCTTCTCCGGGGAAAATTACCATCAACCGCTGCTTCTGGGTGGTGATCTGCTGCTCCAAGACGGCCGGTTTAGACCTGCTTTCTTCATAATGGTTTCCATGAACTGGTGCTTCTTTTACACTGAAAATTTATTTTCTTAAATTAGCTTTCACTCGTTTCGTAAACATGTATTTTCTTCATAGAACAAATGTCTCGTATAACGTTTGCATTAAGAAAATTGGACTTTTTTCGGATGGTGATAAACAACAAGCTAAGACAGATAATTGCTTTTGATAAATTTCCCATGGCAGATAATTATTTAAGCTTACTTGCAAAAAAAAATCTACGCTCTTGCAAGCGGCCTTCCGGCAGTTAACCGGAACATTCGCCATGACGGACGAAAACATGCGTGTAGGCATGTTTTTGAGTTCTTTCTTCGTTTTATTTATCAATTCCTCCTCAGTTTTCGCGACAGAATTGTTGGAGTAGATCTTACGCTTCTGGTTGGCCCAGAAATTCTCGATGGGACGCAGTTAGGGGACTTTGGGTGGGTTTGCCAACTTGGGTACCACATCGGTATTCAGCCGCTACATCTCCTCCAACGATCCCTTCGAGTAGTGGGCCGACGCCAGATCCGGCCGACGCCAGAACACCGAGTCTTTGCCCTTATGGTATTTTTTGATGAACGACGCAACTTCCGGCAGGCATTTCGTACTATAAATTTCCCCGTTCACGGCCAGTCCGGAGCGAAAGAAGAGCGGCTTTGACATCCCCTCCTCGCTGATTGTCAGCCACAGCAGCACCTTCTTGGGGAACATGGTGTGTGAAATAACCTTCACATCGGAGCTCACTTCCTTCGTGGGGGGAAGTAAAATACGAAATGCCCTGCCAGTTGTTGCCATCCAGGGTGAGATAGGTTTCGTCGTCCATCACCACCACCACCATCTTTTTCAGCCGCTGCCGCTGCGTCATTGCCTGCAGCTCCGAAACCAGTGGACGCAACTTCCGCTTCCTGACATGTATGTTCATGATCGCCAGGTACTTTTCCACTGTTTGGCTGGTTGAAACGACCTCCCGGCCAAGCGCACGCAGCGATGTAGCCACTTTTCCCTCGGTCTTCTTCTTCAGCATCCTTTGGAGCTTCTTGTCGCTCAGGGTCGTCGGCCGTCCGGAACCGGGCTTTCTTTCGATGCTCTGATTGTTGTTTAATAGTGCCAAGATGTTGAAGATGCCGGAACGGGCGTATCCGGCGTCCACAAAGTGCCGCACGATGTCCGTTTTCGACGCGGCGGGGTGCCGTTCTTTGAACTCGCACACTTCTGAACGAAGTTGCTTCACTGTTTTTGCCATCACGGTTAGAGTTCGACTGATAGAGCTGTCAAATTTTGTCTGCTGACTTATGGGTTACTATGATTGATGCTGCATGAGTAGTTTTGACAGTGTGGGTAAACACATGAAAAATCGGCAATTTTTGTCCATTATTTTTAATGCAAACGTTATTGTATGAAACATTCATATTGCTTTTTATCTGGTGGATTGCTATGATTACACCTTTTTGTATAATGCACGGAAAGAATTTCGTGAAAACCAACAAATCAATGTTTTTCTTATATCGTACTCATGCAAGATGATCCCTTGTGCTGAACTGGCCGGCTTGTCGTACCGCAAGGGCTCAGTAGGGATTCTTGGTTAAGAACCGAAGCTAAAAGTTAGTTCCATTGTGGAAATATCACATCAAGTAGTTTTTCCACCTGCTACAGAGGATCGTGTGCCTGGAGATCACATTGAAAATTTAACTATTCACATTAGGTTGGTTGTTGCAGCGCGCTTAGGAATCATCCTAACCTTAGATCCATCCTAATAACAACAATCAATGTGCAACTAGCGATTTGAAATTGCTTCACTGTTGTAGAACCCCTAGGTCCGAAGTATACCTTGCAGTCTGCACCTTGCAATAATTCTTGCGCTTTTCGGTACCTTCCGGTACTAGTATCTTGGTTGTTGTTTTTATTCACTATGTTATTTTGACACAACATTTGAGAATGTGTTGGTGTGAGCTACGTTGTTAGGGGCGAATCATTGAGCTTGGGACCGAGCTTGGGACCGATGTGCTAGTACTGACTGAGCCAAGAAAAAGATCGTGTTTGTTCGGGACCTACTGGTCTTAGAGTTAGTCTATGCTAATAACATGGAATGACATTACGGGAAATAGAGGAACAATATAGGGTATGTGTCCCTTAACTCAGCCTAATAAGCAACGATCGATTACATTTTTTATTACAACTCATAAACTATTTTAGCTTGAAGCGCTATTTAGCTAGTTATACACTTGTTAGTCTTAGAGTTAGTCTATGCTAATAACATGGAATGACATTACGGGAAATAGAGGAACAATATAGGGTATGTGTCCCTTAACTCAGCCTAATAAGCAACGATCGATTACATTTTTTATTACAACTCATAAACTATTTTAGCTTGAAGCGCTATTTAGCTAGTTATACACTTGTTTAGATACGTTTAATAAGACTTTTGGTAGTATGTATCATAAAAAGCTATACAACTCATTTTATAAAGCCATAAACTTTCGAGGGATATGGATGTAATGTCGGTCTATAAGCAAAAAATTGGGTCTATCCATGGATGCAACTTCGTCGCATTCGATCGTTTTTTATTAAATGCTGTCTTTGTATAATTTTTTTCCCTGATTTTATAATTTAAGACATTGCCAGCTGTATTCGCTTTACCCAACATAAAATTTCACAAAACAAACTGAATTAAAACTGCTTTGAAACCCTTCAGAGATTTTCACATATGATTTATTGGCCACCCGATAGTGAAAACATAAAGATTCACTCTACAAAGGTTTTGTTCCTTCTGTTTGTGTTTAGATGAGCCATTTGTAAAATATACAACCGAAACTCATACATTTCCATTTAAAATTTAACCAATAACAACATTTTACTAGGCTTTTCAGGCAACAGGCCATATTTGGGAACAAACAAATAAATATGTCCCTAACATTGGGCCCATGGTTTTCTTGATAAATCATTGTAATTTTATCTGTGTGAACTTTTAATTTATAACGTGTGACTACTTTCTGTACATCTAGGCTGCATTATTTGGTTTATCGGTTCAATTAGCCAAATTTAGATCATTCGAAGATCATGGAGATAACCTGTTCTGCTTAACCAGTAAAATCATGATGTCTAAAAATTAAGAAAGTCGTAAATTAAACGGAAGTGAACAAAAGTAAATTGATTAATTAAGTCTGAATCCCTTTGAATTGAATCGGTTATCTTGATAGCGACATAATTTTGTTGATTATCGTTGAATTAATGACTTATTTGGTATATAGGCCGAATGAAGGAGCTAGGCTAACATTACATCCCCTTACCCTATATGATAGTATACTATTGCATACAAATTGGTTTCGGATGATAAAATTTTTTGTCTGCCAGGTCATCAGGTTATAATACCTGATAATAATTTAAAATTTAAAATTCTTTTATTTTTTTTTCATGGCTGTGATGCATTGTTTAAATTTTCTGGTTCATAATAGATGCGCAAGTTTATCTACAATTGAATCAAAACAGATGTCGGCACACATGTAGCATTCAGGTCATACTATCATATCCCTTCACTATATATATTATCTTATATGACATTGTTTATTCATTACCATTACCATTCATCTTTATCATCATAATTACCATTTTTATCATTACATGTGTTTTCGTGATATATATATTAACATAAAAATAATTTGATAATTTTTACCTAATACGTTATACGTAATATTCAGTGATCAAATAATGATTACTTGGTAATAGAATTTGCAATCAATTTGGCATAATCCTTTGCTCGGGAACTTGATATCTAATTCTCATGCTAATAACTGAAATATTTTTTTTTGATAAGAATCATGATCACTTATTTAGACTTGCGGAAAATATTAATAGTTTAGCATTCAAGTAGTAACATTTGACACAAATAGTATTTTAAAAGTAATAACATATGATAATAAAATTACCGAATGGTGATGACAAAATTTGTTTAGCGATAACAGCTGAAACCAAAATGATATCAGGGATAACAAAACTTGTTACTTAGATGATATCAGTTTGTTATTTGCTCAGCTAGGATAGTGTTTAATTTCCCGGATAAAAATAACCATACAATTACTATACATTAATATAAAATAACATTAACAACTATTTACAACCATGAATTCTATTGTACATGTTCAGATAAATTAAAAATGCATATTATCATTACAATAGATCTAGTATTCACCCCATATGCTAGAAATTTCAACAATTGTGAAACTATACAATTAATGTAATTGACTCAAATTTGTTCGATATAGTTAAGATACATAACAACCCCCTTTGCCTATAGTCGATGTCTCAATTTACATTAGATTTTATTGTGGAATCAATAACTCCTATTGTCATCTTATCGTCGTGAACGATACTAGTAATTGTACATAAAGGTTGTACGGAATTAAATTGCACCACTTTTAAATGGCTGTAACTTTTTACCCGTTGGGTATTTTCCATTGAAATTTTGGGTGGAATTAGTTCCACGTGTATTTGTTTACGTTGTGTAAGTTTCACTAGCAGATGTGCAATCGTTGCAAAGATGGAGTCGGAAGCACAGCAGCGGCGCAAAGAAATTTTGCGCACGTACCTCGAAAATCCTGATCTTTCTGATCCTGATCGTGCCATCAGCAGGACGCTGGGAATGGTACATTCTACGGTGTCTCGTGTTTTAAATAGGTACCACGAACGTTTGGCCATCGATCGGAAAGAAAAAAGTGGCAAAAATGGATCTCTGTATAGTGTTAAGGATCACAAGCGAGTAGTTCAAGCTTTCAAGAGGAATCCCAACAGTTCATTTCGAGATGTGGCGAAGAAACTGAAACTAACCAAAACTTTCGTGCAAGATGCGAAAAAACGTGAAGCACTACACACGTACAAAGTCCAAAAGGCGCCTAATCGCGATGAACGGCTGAATACGGTAGGTAAAACACTTGCACGGAAGCTCTACCCAGATGTTGACGAAACCACATTGCCTCGTTATGGATGATGAGACGTACACTGAAAATAAATCAATAATTTTTATTATTAAAATTGGCACTTAAATCGGTCAATTTTTGCTTCGAATTGAAATCATGTGAGCCAGTACCCGTCACTTAATGCACAGGTTCGTTTCCAATGAGACTGATATGGTCCGCATATAATTTTCAACAGGGCGAGAAATGTCATTCAAGTGTGTTTTCACTTTGCCTTATTCTATCCATCTTCGCACTTAAAACGAAATAAATAACCGTGCGCGAAAAACAATCAGCTGCTTTGGCGTTCTAGAAGAAAAAAAAAACTGCAAAATGGAGAAGCAAAGTGAAGTTTACCGTGTGGTGGTTGAGGTACTTGGTTTGCCAGCGGAAGTCACTGAATTTTTGGAAGGTAATAAATTACTATAGATGTTCTTCTTTGTCATGTTGACAGTGTTTATTGTGAATATTTCATATCAGCCGAGCAGATTATTTATATATTTATATAAAAAGGTTCTAACAAATAAAACCTCTTTTATTCACACATTTCGTTTTATGACATGAAAAGATACAAAAAATCCAATACTAACCTTTTCATGAAAATATAAAATCCATGCACCTTTTCACATAAAACGTATTAAAAAACTTATTTGAATTTTGCTAGGACAAGTTAATGCAATCCATGTACACTATAATTAATATCTATTCAGCTGTTGCACTTAAATACTACATATTTATTGCACATATGGTTAATTACTCTATGGGTCATGAATAGTATTTGACCACATTTAATAAAAAATAAGTGCAGCACCAATACAGAGCAAAAACTTTGCACTTTGCCCAAATCTATAGGTGATTGCACTTAAATATAAGCTGCATTGTTTTTTGAGTGTATGTAAAAGCAGACTTCCGGCAGCTTCCGGGGCTCCAGTTTTTCACTGCTCATCATAAATTCGATGTCCTTGAGGACGTTAGAAAGCAGAAGATGTAAAAGTTTGCCAAAAAAAAAATATGATTTGACAAGCAGTTTGCTCGTGTGGAAAACGGAGCCCCTCCATTCCAGACAACTGGAACGGTCATTGGGTAGGTGTACCTTAAAGAATGCCTCTAAAAGCCTTCCTCTTCTAAGGTCACACGATGGTCCTACGATTTTCTGGCCGGATTTAGCCTCGTGCCATTACTCGAAAGAGGTTTTTCTAGTAGTACAAGGCTAAGGAGGTCAATTTTGTGCCGAAGCATCTCAACCCCCCGAACGCACCGGAACTGCGGCCAATTGAAAAGTACTGGGCCACCATGAAGCAGGTACTTCGGAAGCATCCTAAGGAAGTGAAACCGGAGGAAGATACGAAGAAAAAATGGATTGCCACGCAATAAAAAGTTGGTCCAAATGTTGTACAGGACCTTATCAGTAGTGTAAAGAAAGAAGGTTCGTGCATTTGGATATGAAATTGAAATTGAATAAAACAAACATGGAAAAATATTCATAAAATGTTTTATTTTACTTCTTGAAAGTTTGAAGATGATTGGTTGAACGGGCGAATTTCGCCGAATATTTGTGTGTGTCGCAATTTGATTCCGTACACCCATTACTATAGATATTATTGCATGGTTACAATACATGTAATTGTAAATCTATGAGAATTGTTTTTCGAGAATGCTATCGATATCGAGCGAAGCGGTTGCTTCTTTCGTATTTGAGATTGTTTCTGAGTTAGTATTAATGACACTGGATCTTGTTTGCAACCACATTTATTTTTTTTGGGCGTAGAATCGCGTCCACTGAGTTGAACTTTTGCGGTATACCCCTGTTTACTATTCTAATTCGCATCTTAAAGCTAGATCACCATTTGTCAAGTGACCAGCCTAAGACGCGTCTCCCAATCAGGCAAAATTGAGTTTATAAAACCCACCACCTTTCCATGATTTGCAGTCCAAATTTCTTTAGGTTGCATATAGCCACTGTACAGAAATTTAAGTCTGCTCTTGGACAAAGCATCACAACTGCAAAGCAGATGTTCCGAGGTTTCACGTTCCATGTTACAGAAACGACAGATATCACTCTGAACCTGACCCATGTTTTTCAAATAATATCTACTCGGGCAATGTCCGGTTACTAGGCCAGTATAGATACAAAGAACTCTCTTATTGAGCTCTAGAAGCTTTTTACTAATTGTAACATTTGGAATTATAAACCTTTTCGATTGAACACACTTTGTGGTGACCAACCAATTGGTCATCACCCTTTGCTCTTCCCAAGATTTTAGTTCCGTTTTTATGGCACAGTATGATATACCTCAGAATGGTTCTGGGCCAATAAACTGTGCATTTGAACCTTGTTTAGCAAGCTCGTCTGCCCTTTCATTGCCTTCAATGTCACAGTGTCCCGGAACCCAGAATAAATTTACCGAGTTCACCTTTCGCAATGAAAGAATGCATTCCCAGACAAGTTTGGATGTGCATTCATAATTACTTAACGCTTTGAGTGCCGCTTGGCTGTCTGTAAAAATACAAATATTTGCATATCTATATTTCCTCTTCAGACAAACGTTAACACATTTTATTATAGCAAAGATCTCCGCTTGGAAAACCGTTGGATAGTTTCCCAACGCCACTGAGATTTCTACCCCAGGGCCGAAGATTCCTGCTCCCGTTTTTGTTCCAATTTTTGAGCCATCTGTGAAGAATTTTATGGAGCCATGACGAACAGTGGGACCTCCGACTTCCCAATCTATACGTGACGTTTCACATATGTTGTAAGAGATGTCATGGTTTTCCACAGGTTTCATCCAGTCTCCATTCATATACATCACTGGCCTATTTTGAAAGCTTTGTGAAATGCTCAGGTGACCGACGAAGTCACCAGACATGAATGTTTTCAACCGTTTAAGTCTAAGCATACTCTTTTCCGCTTCTAGTTGCACGCCTTCGTGCAAGGGCAGCAGATTTAGAATTGCATTCAACGCATTTGATGGATTACTGCGCATCGCTCCCGTTATAGCAATGGATACTAGCCGTTGAAGTTTTGTAAGCTTTTTCTGTGCAGTAGCCTCTTTTGTTTTTGGCCACCACACAAGAGAAGCATACGTTACTTTTGGACGTATTATGGATGTATAAATCCACATTATCATTTTTGGTCTTAGACCCCATTTTCTGCCAAATGTTTTTGAGCATATCCAGAAAGCCCTGGTTGCCTTACCGATCACACACTCAAGATGAGCATTCCAGTTCAGTTTGGCATCCAGTATCACTCCTAAGTATTTAACCTGTTCACTAAGATGAATGTTTAATCCTCCTAGCTGAAACGCTTTTAGACTAAACTTTCTTTTCCTAGTGAAAGGTACAATTACTACTTTTGATGGATTAATGCTAAGGCCCTCCTTGATACACCAAGACAGGGTAAATTTTAGGGCCCATTGAATTCTTTCTGAAATGATGTTGTCAAATTTTCCCCTCACTATAATGACTATATCGTTTGCAAAACCTACAACCTCGGGACCTTTTTCCTTTAAGCTTCTTAGAAGATCGTCTACAACTAAGGACCACATTAGTGGTAAGAGGACTCCCCCTTGGGGACAACCTTTCGTTGCCCGGACTGTAATAGACGAACTTCCCAGCTCTGAAGTGATTTCTCTTTTTGCGAGCATGGTATGAACCCAGTTAATTATGTTCATGTCAAAGTTCCTTTTCTTCATGGCACGAGCCATAGACGAATAGGAAGCGTTGTCGAAAACTCCTTCAATAGCTCAATAGCAATAGCTCCTTCTAAGAAAGAACAAAGAGCTATTTCTTTTACCACATTTTTCTATCTCTTTTGCAACCACATAGTTGATTTAACAGTGGTATTTTATTAATTTCCAATAACATACTATAAAATGGGGGCAAGTTCGGCGTAACTCTAACTCAAATGTCACAAATGTCTCGAGTGTCCCATGGGTAACAAAACTAATTGAAATACATTCATCCATGATCGAGTAACATAAGTCTATCGTAATTTCGTCATATATGCCATATTTAGGATTCCAAAAGGTTGTCCCCAGTACAGTGAAGAAAAGCGTAGTCGCACGTCAACTCCACTTCTCTATCTATATCACCATGGCCTGTATTCGTCTATCGCAAATGAAAGGACGAAAGCGATTATTTGCTGATATACTTTTTGAACTGTAATTATTTTTCCATTCCACATTTCCGTAAATATTTGCCCAGGCAGCATCCATTGAAACGTGTGTCAATGTGGGGTGCGAGAATTTGAATACTTGATCTGTTTCTTTGCTTCCGATTCGGTCAGAACAGTTTAATTTCCTCTACCAGAAATGGAGAGTGTATTGCCGCTTCTGTATAAAATGGTAAGAAACGGACAACGGTATTGAATAATCTCGGTATATACGTTATACGGAGAGTCGGAAGATGTGCGCTCGAGTGTAGCGTGTTATTTCAGTTTTCAAGTCGAACGACAATACCTTTCCTGTTCTATAAATGATCCGGCAAATCGATGTCATTCATCTGTGGTAGACGGATATTGGAGCGGCTGGTTTAAAAATAATGCCTTGGCCAAGTCGGGGTCAGATCATCATCGTTTGGAATAGGTGGAATCTGCATGTTTGCTTTTCATTTCTAATGCTCTCAGTTCTGTCGTTGACAAATAGATGTGATGTCGAAGAAGCATTTCGTTCTATCTCGTGTTGTTCAATGAGGTTGTATCATGGTGAATGAGGATGAAAGGGCATGACATAATCGACAATTAGAACTAATGTGTTGAAGGAAGCATTCGGTTGAGCAGAGGCGGTCACACAGAGCCTTGAGAGAACTTCAATAAGAGGAATAAATCATGTGTCTGAGATTGATTAAAACATCGATTCCTTCGTTGGAATCTATACTGCCAGTAAAACTTCTTTTGCATTGGCAACGTTAGGAGACAAAGCATGGTACCGATATATGATTCATTGAACCAGGGAAATCTAGCATTGCAATAAATCTTTGATGCTGAAAAATTATGAGTGGTATTTGCTTAAATCAAGATCATCAACTTCAGTGGCACGACTTTGCCTACCGATATTTTCGAATGGTACGATTGCTTGCAACGGATTGGTTTCATAAATCAATTTCGTGCTTTCCGATTCTCCTAGTCGGCGTAACGTTTTGGAAAATCTCACAATCCTGTGGGCAAAAGGTCGACGTTATCTGTAAATGGGTTATGGCTTGGTAACATACACTATACCTTGGATATGGTAGGGTTAGCCATAAATCATTATTTTCGAATACGATGGATGAATTAATATGATAAATAAATTAATAAATTATGATGAATCCTATTAGTTTGATTATTAGCTGTGAGCCCTGTAAAAAATGTGATTATCAGTTAATAAATAAATAAATAAACATATAAAATTAAACAAAATCCCCTAAATGTTCGTATGATCGCTTTTCACGGAAATTCGGTATGATAACAATAAAGCCTGTCCAAGTTAAATTTCGGACAGCAGACTAATAGCAGCAAAATAAATTTACACATAATTCAACAAAACCGATTGTTTATTTCACAATAATAGAGTTATATCTACATTAGAAACAGTTGATTAAGATGTTAACCCTTCACAGAGAGAAAGAAATATGGTCCGATTTGACTATATCAATAGTAACTGAAAACCATATAATATTACTGAACTAAAAGAAAACTACATGTTAATTAAAAAATGATTTCAAGTCATATTAGTCATGAAATACAGTTGAATCTATTACTCAGAAAGATCATCCGTAAATCAGTTGACATCAACAATAAAAAAGTTACTTCAGAATAATACCATTTCAAACTTTTCAAAACCATACATTGACGTTGAGCGAACAGCTTGCAGGTTAATTTGACTATACTGTATCCTTTGAAGAACTTAATTGTATCGTTATCTTCAAATCAGTATAGAAACATAATTGTTTTGAAATTGATGTGCATTACAGTGCAATTGATGTTTTTGTCGGTTAGTATTTGCCCAAACAATTTCGAATGCGGTAACAATGATGACTTCCCAACAAACATCGGTGTTGAATTAGAGCTTGTTCAAGCAAATTTGGAGAAGCTATTCAGCTTTATCTTCTAGAATAGCTGAATAGCTTCTCCAAATTTGTTTGAACAAGCTCTAATTCAACACCGATGTTTATTGGGTTACTTTCAGAAAACTGTTTCAACATCGAAAACCTCAGGCATATTAAGCGAGGTGACTTGGAAGCTTTGCTCCCATCGCCTTTTTTGTCTGAGCGAGCCAGGTGCATTTGGTTTCTTGGAGTGGCAATTATTGTAAATAAAAACATTGACAAAAAAATACAATAAGATAAAAAAATGGAAAAATAAAATAAAAATTAATGTCTGTCTTCACATTGTTTTAACCATCGAAGTATGCGCAATTCAATCAAAACGTGTTATCAATACTTAGCAGCATGTTCATGCAAAAAGACTTGATATTTGAATTGACTATACACATGACAGTAAAAGCTATACAATTGTTGATTTTAATGAGTATCATGTTGACTGAACAAATAACTATTGTTGAATTTATCATCTTCGTAAGATAGATTTGACTTCACTATATAATTCGATGGATTCAAACATATAGTTGTTCTGACTTTTCTTATCCTTCTTTTAATTATTTATTTTTCTGCGTGTTCTTTCTTTAAAATTCTCAAACTTTCTGTGGTACACCCTCCATCAGGTTCCGTATGGTATCCTCAGATACGCCTGCCATGACGATTCTCCATCTTCTCTTGAAATCATCGGTACCATTTGCTTTCTTCTTAGTTTCGAAGAGTTTCCGCTTAACTAGAGCCCAGTACTTCTCTATTGGGCGAAGTTCTGGACAGTTTGGTCGATTGGCTGTTTTCGACACTTATGTGACCTCTTGTACCTTATACCATTCCAGGCCGGATTTCGCATAGTGACAAGACGCCAAATCGGCCAAAGCAGAGCTGGAGAGTCGTGGCTTCTGATAAACGGTAGCAACCGCATAGCAGACATTTTTTCTCGAACACATCCTTATTGATAGTGCCGGTAGAGACGGAACTTTAATATTTTCGACCGCAACTACATATGGCCTGCCAAATCAAATACTTCTTCGGGAATTTGGACACCTTATTCTTCCGAAAATGCTGGCAACGGCGTTCCTTTGCATTGCGGCATAAAAAACCAGACCCTGAAACTGTTTAAAGTCTTCGAGTACGTATGTTTCGTCGTCCATTATGAAACAAGAAAATGTTTGCAAAAAATTGGTGTAAAGCTCTTTAGCACGATTTTTTGCAGTGAATTTGCAAAACTGTGAAACGTTCTGAAATTGTACATTTTTTACACCTTTTTCCAAAATCCATACACAAATTGTTTTATATCTACACAAAATATTTGATCATGGTGGGTGGGGGGATGGTGGGTTTGGTTGTAAACGTACATTTTTTGTGTGACGTATTCAGTGCCCGTTTTCCTATACAGTTTTGTAATCTTTTAAGGTTTTAATGGTTTTGTTCTATACTTTTTTGAGACACACGTTTCTTGGGCATACAAAGAACTTGCAAATAATAAAAACAAAAAAATAATATTTGTTTACTCTTGAACCTATTCATAATGTTTGAAAGAACCTGCCCTCGCACAATGCAATCTTTCTGAACCTAATTGTAGCATTTGCGAGGTTTGGTAAATAAAGGTTCTTGATGGTCAACCATCATAAAGTTATTACGAGGGTGGTTCAATTAGTCCGTGATGTTTTGAATTTCCCATCTCTTAACTGATTAGGGCAATACTGTTCCTGTCAGTTTACTTCTGTCAACATTTAAAAGAGCTGGATCAATTAGTTTGTATATAACTGCCGCGTGTTTTGAGAAGAAAATTGAAAAGGTGAATTTCGTGTACTCTTTAGGCTTAATTTTTTTTGCGGAAAAAACCACCACTCAACGTTAAGCTTGATAAATACTATGGGGACTCTGCACCATCAATTTCAATGGTAAAGAAGTTGTTTACTGAAATTCGTTGTGCACGGCAGGTGCCGAACGTTCTGGAGTCTAGCGGCTGGATAGTCATGAACATAATGGATACAGTTTTGGGCTCAGCAATTACTAGTACATCAGCCCCAAGCTTAATGAATCGCCCCTGAACCATAATTCACATAGAAAACTTCTCAAATATACTGTCAAAAAAAAAACAAAAAATTAAAAAAACACGCCGAATCAAAACAAAAACAATCATTCTACCGAAAAGGGCAAGCAAGTATTGCAAGGTGCAAGGTGTGAGGTGCACTTGGGTTCTACAACAGGAAGCCAATTTAAAATAGCTAGATTCCTATTGATTGTTGGTTCAGGTCTCTACATTCGGAACAATAGACCTTTCTTGTTGATTTTTTTTATTGGCTTATCAGATATCTTTCAATATGTAGAGTATACTTTTCAATGGGACCTACGTATTTTGAAACCTGAAACTATTGAAAAACAATAAAAAAACTGATTAATGACCATTTCACCCCATGTGCTTCCACTATTTCTATTGTGGTGAATTCCCATTTGGCCCTCTCTTCTCCAATCTGATGTTTTTCTTCTGTGGTGAGTTTCACGTGAACTTATTGCTCTTCACGTCTATGGAGAAATCCCATAAGCAGATGTCAGTCCTCGCGTGAAACAAGGCGGTAGTTTTCTCACTCAGTCACTTCATAACAAAGTCAATTTTTGTGTAAAAAGCCACATCTTCGAAAATACTGTCATAGTTTTGCCAAAAATATGTCAGTTGCTCTACAATAAAGGCGGAAGCTCGGAATAATATCCTCCTCATCGTTGGCTTCGTTTTTGAACAAAACCGTCTAGGCAGAACTTTTCCAATGTACAATTATGTACCTGGAAATAGCGATATGCATACAAAATAGAAATAATAAATCAAATATTTAATTACCTCTAACGGAAAACCAATAAAATAAATCAAACCTGGAAAATCAATTATTTTTTTGATGTTTCGTTGCGTATATAAACAAAATACCGTAGTGATGCCTGAAAAAGTTTTGAATTTCGTGGTGAATATAATTTCACCACTTTACACAGTTGTTTTGGCCTGATATTTGTTGCACATGGTTATGTAGAACAAATTGGAACTTTCAAAAAATTGTAACAAAATAAGAAGTGCATAGAAAAAAAGTAATTCATGCTAACGGTATGAGAAAGCATTCCGCAAAATGGGTGCCGCGTTTGCTCACAATCGACCACAAACGCAACCGTGTTACAAATTCGCAGGAGTGTTTGCCGATGTTCAATCGCAATATCGACGAGTTTTTGCACCGTTTTGTAAACGTGGACGAAACGTGGGTGCACCACAACACACCAGAGACAAAACAGTGGGTTTCTCGGTTTCTCAATCAAAAACCGAATATTATGCCAACTTATTGGGTCGCGACTTCATTTGGACGAGAAAAAAGGCTTCTTTAAAAAAAATCCCTGGATTGGGTTACGAATCGCTTTCTCAGCACCCCTATTCTCCGGACTTTGATACCAGTAACTATTATTTGTTCTCAAACCTTAAGTGATTTGACTCCAACGATGAAATCATCTCTCAAACAAATACATATTTTGATGCCCTTTGATCTTATTATTTTGAAAGGATAAAAAATTGGAAAAAATTAGAGGTAGGTTATATCAAGAATATAACCGCGAGGTTCACGTAGGACCGTGTAGGTGTACAGTAATAATGGTATCATCTAATTTACACATAGGGTTGGTTAGTATTGAAATGTTTTATTTTCAGTATGTGAGATTTTACATGTGGATGTATAATCGAATAACTCTTAAAATCCAATTCTTCAAACTGTCTAAATAATAACAGCGTGTTGTTATTTGTAATTTGTTACTAACAGTAATGAGCTAATACCCGAGCCAGCATCAGCACTGGGCCATTAGTATCCTTCGTAAGTTTCTTTCGCAGTCTTCCCCTATCTGGACTCTTCCTCTTCGAAATGATACTGGTGGATTAATAAGTTCTCAATATCGAGAAATTTGCGGAAAAAGCGATTGTTTACGTTTCTCAGCAAGGCTCATATGAAAACTCTTTGTCGAACATACCACTATCGATTAAATGCCTCAAACTATTGCAGTTTTTGATTATACGGTTGTTTTGGCTAAATCATGTAAATTTCACTTAAATTCCAACTCATTTATTGTAAATTTAATTGATCGTCCTGAAAAGGATGGTGACCATGACACACGCATTAGAAATTAATTCCTATTTCCGGTTTACTTAGGAAGCCATAAAGTGATAAACTATTCACTCCGGATAGTAATTTTTACACTCGTCGTCGCATCGAGTTTCCGACGGCAAGAAACTTGAGATGACTCTGAATGTCTTGTTGTCAGAAGCATCGTGTCCTACCCTTGCGGTTCGTCATGGCCTGAAATTACCATCATTGCAGTGGTGATTTGACATTGTTCTGTCTTCCATACCACAACCGGGCGGACTGTGGCAGGCCGACAAAGCCTCGTACAAACCAGCAGCTTAGAGATGCTGTCGTACACTGAATCAATTTGGTCCGTATGGCGCGATATATACTAGCGTTAATAGCATAGCCAAGAAAGAAGGGAGTCACGAAAACGCAGAACGAAGCAAATTCAATAATAGGGGACGGTCCACAATTGAAAAATCAGACACCGGCGATAATGAAAAGTTATTTCGAAGAAGAAGAAGACATTTGCTACCCTTTATCAGGGACCATGTAAGGGAAATCACATTTTTGAACCTGTTGATATGCAAATTTGTTTGGCAGCAAAAGAAGGTCATTTTTAATTTAGTAAATGAACTACTTTACTTATGTAACTTTTTTCAAATTTCAATGCAAAAAATTTGTAAGTTTTTCTGATCAAACGGCATATGAATGAAGTCATTCTGTTGAGTTGAACGAGAGTAATTAGCGTTCAAAAGCCTTTCACTTTTGCGTAACGCTCTCATTTTTTTAAATTTTGAAATGACACCCGGTATAGAAAAGAGAAACGTAGTCCTACGATAAAACGTTGTACTCAACGACTTTAGTCAAAAGAGGCTATGTTGAAACCCAAAAATTTTAAACGTAGGACTCCGTTTCTCTTTTCTATACCGGGTGTCATTTCAAAATTTAGAAAAATGAGAGCGTTACGCAAAAGTGAAAGGTTTTTGAACGTTAATAACTCTTGTTTGACTGAACAGAATGACTTTATTTATACACCGTTTGATCAGAAAAACTTACAAATGTTTTTGATTAAATTTTCAATTAAGTGCTATTAGTATAAGTGGTTCAACTTTTTACTTAAAAATTACCTACTTTTGCTCCCATACAAATCTACATATGAACCGGTTGAAAATATGGTTTTCCCTTTCCGGGTGCTCAAAAAAACGGGTGACAAATGGTTCAAATTGTCTTCTTCTTTGTATTTCATTAGGTCTCATTCCATGTTTAATACAGCCATAGTCTCCCCTCTCAGTTGCAAATTTATTTTGCTTTGTTCTGCTGTCTAGTTTTATAACTGAAGCCCGTCCTCTCCTATAAAATTTGCTTCGTACTGCATTCTCGTGCCTCTCTTCTCTGTAGGCAATGCTAACAACGCCAGTATAAAGCACACGATTCGAACCAAAATGATTTTCAAGTTCGATTGAGCGGCGGTTGTGTTTTTCGCTCTCCTGTTACGAAGATTTTTTCTATCTCGTCCATTTTCTCGCGATTACGCGTCTTGCTCGCAAATTATCGTCATTTACAAGCCAAAAAAAAAGCGCTGCAAAGGTTTGCAAGTCTCCCCGCTCGACCTATTGCCGTGGCAAAGGGTCGTAAAAATCGATAATCCACGCGGGTGGCATCCGCTTCCGAAACCATACCGGAGCTGGGCACCTCCCAGCGGAAAACGATGTGTGTGACAACTAAATTACTAGAATCATCCCAAGTCCGTCCGCCATTCACTGCGACGAGGAGTTTAATAAACTACCATGCTGTATTGAGTACAGCACATGATGGTATCCTGCTGGTCAAATAAGCTGAAAATATAAATTAGTTTCTAACGCGTATCATAACCACCGTTCTTTTCAGGACGACCAATTACATTTTACAATAAAAGAGCGTGTTTAAGTGAAATGTTTGTGATTTATCCTAAACAACCATTGCATATGATCAAAAATAGTTCATTTTGGTTTGTTTGAGGCATTAAGTCGTGAGTAGTAAATTCGGCAGAGATTTTTCACTAAGCCTGAACTGGCAAACGTAAGCAATGGCTCAGAATGTAGAAAATTTCATAAGAATGGACACTCCAACGTGGTCCTACGTTAACCTTGCGGTTATATCCCTAATATAACCCACCTCTAATTTTTTTTATCCAAAAATCTTTGTTTCTTTCAGAAAGTCACGGACTTATTGACCCGCCCTCGTGGTTTTGGTTGACGACATCTAGTCATGATTCTGATAAAAAATTAGATCATGGACTCCAAGATTTTGTGGTCCATGGTCCCAACCTTGATCATCACTCTTATTATAGGCACTGTAGTACGTAGCTGAAAAGAAAAGGGAAAAAGAATTTCGGAAATGAAAATTTGACATCTCTATGGAGATATCTTCCAATCAATTCGAAATCATTGAAACAGGTCGTCAAATTTTATTATCTTTAATAATTTTCTTAAGATTGTCAAAATGCAAACAGAACAACAGTTTTGCAAATAAACGTGAACATTAACTTACAGATTAATTGGTCGTACAATTTTTCCGCAAGAAATCAAGCAAAATCAGTCATAATGTACTACCAACGACAAATTGATGTAGCTGACCATATTTATATACCCAAACAACCTGATATAATATTCTTTTTTTTTTTACACTTCCTCCACTTATTTGATTAAATACACATTTTGTTGCTTGTTTACCTCTTTCATGGAAGTATACGTACGAACGCCGAGGTAAGATTATTGCACACGTAATGATGCATCATCTAATCAAAAGAGTGCGAGTAGTAAAGGTACACATATGCTACTATTAGCTGGTTGCACTTTAGTTTAAAATTGACAGGAGCAATCCCTTTCAGTAGAATTTGACTTTTATTTACTTTAGCATAAACTGGATATCAAGTGACATAAAGTAACAGTTTGTCGGTGATACCACCTACTTGTCACTGACGTAAATACTTACTTATACTCATGTTGGTCCAACGTTCAATTAGTAATGCAGCTGCGTTACAATGTTTCACCACGAAACTCTGTTGAAAGCTGCTTATCTCCAGTTCCTCGAATGTCCTACACTTCCATCTTGCTACACTTTGTCTAACCATCTTGCTCTGTGAGCACCTCTGCGTCTTGTTCCGACCACATTCGAGGCAAACGCTATTTTTGCAGGATTGTTTTTCGGCATTCTTACATCATGCCCCGACCATGTTCAGCTTTAGCGACTTTTAGGATACTGTGTTGACCATACAGTTGCGCGAGCTCGTGGTTCATTCTTCTCTCTTCATAAATTGTTTTCACATCCGCCAAAGGTGGTCCTGAAATACCAAGTGCTTGAAAGTTTTTCTCGAGCGTCTTGTAGATGGTACTTTTAAGGAGGTAAAGTTTACCATCTCCTTATTTCTCTGATGTAGTTTTTTTTTATCTCGGTCATTTATTTGGGAAGCTCAATCGTGTTAGCTTTACGGGGCCAATATTTCTTCGTCTTTTGATAACACAAATGAATTAACACTATGTTTAGTAGGAATTGGCCCGTTTACTCGCGGTTTACCCGAGTGTCGCATGTCGGGTGACGTATGTTGGAGATGGATTGAACAAAGGAACATGGGAATGTGCGTTGTGCGACATGGTTAGGGCTCCCTTTTTGTGTTCGGCCGGTTGTGGTGACCATAGATGAGACTCTTCAAGAGGTCGGAACAAAACAAACACAAACTAATGAAAAAAAAAAAAAAAAATTAAAACAGAAACAGAATAAACTCTTATATTAGAAATTTGGAGAAACACTCCTTCGGCCTCTAGGGTATTCAATAGTCATGTTATGGTGGCGTCATTATTCGTACATTGCCAGACTGCGTGATCAATGTCATCATAACCGGTTCTTCACCGGCAAAGATTGCTGTCCACGGGTTTAATTTGATAAGGATGTGCATCCAACTGGTAGGGGCTGGACGTTAGTCTACTCATGCTCAGGTGTAACACGGGCAATGCAATCGTACTTCACATCACACAATCTTTTCTGGGTGTGCGATGGATGTGCCGAGCTGTTTGAAAACTGTCATTTTCGTTCGATTTCATACCAAGTCGATGAAAAGTCCCCTATCATCGCGCTTACGTCTGCAATTCCTGATCTACGCACGAAAGTCGAGCAGCTACACTCAAAGCCCACCATCCAACAAATATACGTTGGCCTGTAATCGATCAGCGAAGAGTTATCAAACGCCCTCGTGTGATCGAGTCAAATGAGCGCGCCTCAGAAAGCTGTTGCGTGGGTAGCAAGAAAAAAACGGAGGACAATATTGTATCGGTTCCAATTTGCAAGAGTGAAATTGATCTTCGGCTTTGGCTCTACATTTCAAAGATTTGTCCGGAGGTCACAGTGGAAGCAGTGCGATGACGAAAGCCAACCTGAATATTGACATCGATCCAACTGTGGTGAAGCTCGTGCCGAAAGACAAAAGTATTGAATCGCTTACCTTCGTCTCCTTCAAAATTGGGCTTGACCCTTCACTCAAACGTAAAGCGCTGGATCCCGAAACATGGCCTGAACTTGCAAGCAACGCCCTCGCAACTTTCTCAAACTCCATCTTCCGTCACTCCAATTATTGAACTGTGCTGAAGTGACAACAAAATGAATTTTTTGGAAGCTCAATTGCCAGTTTTTACCTCAACACCGGGATGCACGCCTGGACGCCTCAAGGATGCTCCTTATCCTCTCGTCACAGTCGAGTCACTCCCGCCAGCGTTCTGCAGCCATCCCGGGCCTGTGTATGAGTTTGGAGAAGGGGTCTTCCAACCAGTTTTAACAGGCAAGTATACAAACAATGAGAACTCTTTCCTCTCGGTAACGTTTGACGCTTTAAGCAACCCAACGCCAGCCATTTTCTGTTCGAACTCGTGTCAATGCTCGTCGCACGATTGGAGCGTTTTCAATGTATTATTTTCTTCGAGCATGTCTTCAACAGACGTCACAACACCGGCCCGGCCCGGCCCTGTGTATGAGTTTGGAGAAGGGGTCTTCCAACCCGTTATCGCATGAATGCATGCAATTTGAGCAAATCCCTTCCGATAGCATTTGTCGATTCCAGCAACTCAGCACCATACCAGTATTGTCGATGCACAATGGAAGCCTTAAGAGCAGTAGAAAGTGCTTCTTTCGGCACAAACTCTATCTCGACTCAACGTGGAAATCTCGAGCTTCCCCCTTCGAGGTTTGAAGCTGGACAAAAATCCAATATTTCGGTCTACTATCAGAACGTGAGTGGCATACGTACCAAAATCGTTCAGCTACGCTTGCTGTTTACCAGCTGCGACTATGACGTTATTGTTTTCACGGAAACTTGGCTGCGAGAGGATATCAATAGTGCTGAAATATCATCTGACTATGCGTTGTTCCGTTGTGACCGTAGTTAATCAACAAGCCAACATACTCGTGGTGGGTGTGTATTGATTCCATCGAACGCTGTTTCCGAAAAAGAACAATCCCTAATCGAAACCGTGTTCGCTGCGGGCTTACGGCAAGTTAACAGTTTCTTCAACACCAATGAAAGACTCCTCATTCGTAAGTTTACCGGAACATCTGGATCTGGTCGAACCCCCCACTCCACTGTTACAGATTGACAACCATCACACGCCTTTTGTTTTGCTTTTTGACGAGTCCGACAATAATTTTGTTACGATAGATGATAATCACGACAATTTTATATTTGATTTCAACGCGTGTGATTACAGCCAGCTGAAAACAGCATTTGCCGATTCCGATTGGAATGCCATCTTGCGGATCGGAACAATTGACGATTTACTGTCAGCCTTCTATGAAAAACTTTATGAAGTCTGCAATTATTTTTATGCCTCGAAAAAGACAGTCATTGAAATCAACGTTTAACCAACCGTGGTGGAGCTCCGAGCTACGCCATCTCAGAAGCATGCTAAGGAAAGCTCGACACCGCTTCTTTCTCACAAAGTCCGAGAGTGACCGAATTATCTTACGTAATGCTGAATCATCGTACAGCTCAGTAATGCTAACCACATACGAGAATTACGTATCAAGAATCCAGGCCAGTGTCAAACAGAACCCATCACGCTTCTGGGACTTTTTGAAGAAACAGAAATCATCTTCCCGAATTCCTTGCAACGTCAGCTACAACGATGCTTATGCTAGCTCAAAATCAGAAGCCGCTAATCTCTTCGCCATATTCTTCGCGAGTGTGTTAAGCAAAATGTCGCCTGTACAACGTCAAGACTGCTTCGCCCATATTCCCTCGCATTCCATCAACCTTCCCATCATCCAATTTTCTCCAAATGAAATCTCGCAAGCCATCGAAGACCTCGACGCCAAGAAAGGATCCGGGACTGACGGCATTCCACCAGTGTTTCTGAAAATTCTGCTCTACGGAACTAGCAGCACCTGTTGCGTGTTTGTTCAACCGATCGCTACGTGAAGGAACATTCCCGGGGTTTGGAAAACTGCCTCTATCGTTCCCATTCACAAGTCTGGCAACGTCAACCAAGTGTCAAATTATTGTGGTGTTTCTATACTATGCTGCTTAAGCAAAGTATTTGAGAAGCTGATGCACAAGGTGCTGTATACTGTTGCATCACCCTTAATTTCCGATAGCCAGCATGGATTCATGAAACACCTCTCAACAACAACAAATTTGATGTGTTACATTATTTACTACGCTGTCACGGGAAATAGAAAAGAGAAGGCAAATTGAAGTGGTGTATGTTGATTTTGCAAAAGCATTTGACACCGTGCCGCACAGCCTAGTTGTCGATAAACTAAAGCATATGGGCTTTCCGAATTGGATAACGCAGTGGAATATTTTCGTATCTATCTGACCGTACTTCGTATGTAATGGTTAACTCAGCACGATCCAGTTTATTCTGCATGACGTCCGGTGTTCTTCAGGGCAGTGTCCTTGGTCCACTGATATTCAACATTTTTGTGAACGATCTGTCCCTGCTTCTCTCCTCGTTTAAGCTTTCGTTTGCCGACGACCTGAAATTTTTTCGCGCTATACTTTCCCCGGATGATTGCACCATTCTACAGACGGACATCAATACCACATTGATCTGTTGGGGCGATAATGGCATGCGCGTCAACAGCAAAAAATGCAAGATCATATCCTTTACCCGCTCTAGTAATCCCGTGCATCACCAGTACAGTATGAATATTGAAACACTGGAGCGTGTTAGGGCCGGTTCATAAACCACGTAGCCTCTTTTTTGAATATCTCAGACCCCCCCCCCCCCCCCCTCGTAGACTTATCTCCATACAAATTTTTGAAATTTTGTATGGAGCGTAGACTTTGGTCAAACACCCCCTCCCCCAAAAAAGTCTACGTGGTTTATGAATAACCCCTTACTTCTATCTGCGATCTGGGCGTAACCATCGATGAGAAGCTTAGGTTCAATGAGCATGTTGGGATTACGACTTCCAATGCATTTTCTGTTCTTGGGTTCATTCGTTGACATGCTTCCGAATTCACTGACATACATGCTTTGAAAACACTGTACTGCACGCTGGTGCGTAGCATCCTAGAATATGCTTCCCCGGTTTGGTCTCCGTACTACGTAGCGCATATTCTTTCAATTGAACAGGTACAGAAAAAGTTCGTAAGATTTCCATTGCGGCTACTTCATTGAAACGATCCAAACAATCTCCCTCTCTATCCCGAGCGATGCCAATTGATAGGCTTGGAATTGCTGTCTGCCAGACGCGTGAAAATGCAGCGTTTATTTAAATTCGACGTCATTAACGGTGTCATCGACTGTCCTGTACTTCTTGAGCAGATACCGCTGCACATTCGTCCACGACGCTTTCGGAACTCCAACTTGCTTGCTGTTCCGTATCACCGAACCAATTACGCCTACAACAACCCTCTTGACGCTTGTATTCGGTCATTCAATGACATTTCTGACGAGTTTAATTTTAACATGTCCAGGCGTATTTTTAAAAACCAAATTACACGTATTGTTTAGTTATATAAGTTAAGTTAGAATAAGTACAGTTTGTACGATCTTGTCGTCGAAGACGGCGATAATAAATAAATATCATGGATGAAATCAGGACATACGACAGGTCCTTAAACCACGCCCTCGATGAAACAGTATGAATAATGGAATTTTAAGCCGTCCTAGATTTTCTGTGTCGCAATTGGTTTGCGAACTCGAAAGGGTACTCTGACACACTAAATGGTAAAATTCATCATGTGAATTTTTTTCATACAATTCGCCTTCCTGTGCGCCCATTTTTTCGAGTGAGTCCGCTTTCTCATTGCCTGGAATTGTGCAATGTGAAGAGAACCATACAAAGGTGATCAAATATGATCTTTCGACCAGCACACTCATCTTTTTCCTGACTTTTGAAAGGCAATATGATGAGCGTCTATTAGGTTCCATCGACCTAAGAGCCTGAGGCTGTCCGAGAAGATGAAGTATTGTTCTGTGGGCATGTTGGAGATCATCTCCAATGCGAAGTTGATTGCTGCCAGCTCAGCAACATAAACAGAACAAGGTTCTTGAAGTTTGGGGAAGGTGCTAGAGTTTTCATTGAAGACACCAAAGTCAGTGGATCCATTGAGGCAAGACCCGTCAGTGAAAAATCTTTTTTCGGAATTGACGGGTTGGTACTTTTCAGTAAAAATACGCGGAATTAAAATAGGACGAAGTTGTGCCGGAATCCCATGAGAAGCTTGTTTCATGGAAAGATCATCATGAATTAAGGAACCGTATAGGTGAAGTGAGAACGGTTTGGAGTATAGTACGAAAAATACATATTCAACGATACGTAATGGTGGTAAATTCTCATAAATTGAGATTGTGTATTCAACTCTAGCATTTCAATGTTTTCTATTACAAATGCTCTTTTATCTGAGCAAGCGCTTCCATAACCGATTCTGGAGAGGTTTTACTCCTGCCAGAATATCGAAACTCATGTTATGCGTTGAGTGCATACAGCCAAAAGCAATACGCAGACAACGATATTGGATTAGTTCCAATTTTATTAGGTGACATTTTCTTGCCGAGAGAAACCAAAAAGAACCATACTCTAGAATACAGGGAATAGTTGCTTTATAATGAGTTATGAAGTCTTATGAATGAGCACCTCAACATGTGCCACAAATTGAACGAAGAAAATTGATCTATTTTCGCATATTATCTCTATTTAATGTGGTGCACTTTGAATCAAACCATCTTCCAATGTATTTGAAAGATAATGATTGGGTTACCAGTTCAGTTTTCTGCGGTGAAAATTTTACCTCTAGATTCCTTGCCCGAGAAGATAGATTGTCTAGGGAATTTTGCAATGGTCCTGGGAAGTTGACGGCATGTGAGCCTCTGGTCAAACACCCCCTCCCCCCAAAAAAGTCTACGTGGTTTATGAATAACCCCTTACTTCTATCTGCGATCTGGGCGTAACCATCGATGAGAAGCTTAGGTTCAATGAGCATGTTGGGATTACGACTTCCAATGCATTTTCTGTTCTTGGGTTCATTCGTTGACATGCTTCCGAATTCACTGACATACATGCTTTGAAAACACTGTACTGCACGCTGGTGCGTAGCATCCTAGAATATGCTTCCCCGGTTTGGTCTCCGTACTACGTAGCGCATATTCTTTCAATTGAACAGGTACAGAAAAAGTTCGTAAGATTTCCATTGTGGCTACTTCATTGAAACGATCCAAACAATCTCCCTCTCTATCCCGAGCGATGCCAATTGATAGGCTTGGAATTGCTGTCTGCCAGACGCGTGAAAATGCAGCGTTTATTTAAATTCGACGTCATTAACGGTGTCATCGACTGTCCTGTACTTCTTGAGCAGATACCGCTGCACATTCGTCCACGACGCTTTCGGAACTCCAACTTGCTTGCTGTTCCGTATCACCGAACCAATTACGCCTACAACAACCCTCTTGACGCTTGTATTCGGTCATTCAATGACATTTCTGACGAGTTTAATTTTAACATGTCCAGGCGTATTTTTAAAAACCAAATTACACGTATTGTTTAGTTATATAAGTTAAGTTAGAATAAGTACAGTTTGTACGATCTTGTCGTCGAAGACGGCGATAATAAATAAATATCATGGATGAAATCAGGACATACGACAGGTCCTTAAACCACGCCCTCGATGAAACAGTATGAATAATGGAATTTTAAGCGTCCTAGATTTTCTGTGTCGCAATTGGTTTGCCAACTCGAAAGGGTACTCTGACACACTAAATGGTAAAATTCATCATGTGAATTTTTTTCATACAATTCGCCTTCCTGTGCGCCCATTTTTTCGAGTGAGTCCGCTTTCTCATTGCCTGGAATTGTGCAATGTGAAGAGAACCATACAAAGGTGATCAAATATGATCTTTCGACCAGCACACTCATCTTTTTCCTGACTTTTGAAAGGCAATATGATGAGCGTCTATTAGGTTCCATCGACCTAAGAGCCTGAGGCTGTCCGAGAAGAGGAAGTATTGTTCTGTGGGCATGTTGGAGATCATCTCCAATGCGAAGTTGATTGCTGCCAGCTCAGCAACATAAACAGAACAAGGTTCTTGAAGTTTGGGGAAGGTGCTAGAGTTTTCATTGAAGACACCAAAGTCAGTGGATCCATTGAGGCAAGACCCGTCAGTGAAAAATCTTTTTTCGGAATTGACGGGTTGGTACTTTTCAGTAAAAATACGCGGAATTAAAATAGGACGAAGTTGTGCCGGAATCCCATGAGAAGCTTGTTTCATGGAAAGATCATCATGAATTAAGGAACCGTATAGGTGAAGTGAGAACGGTTTGGAGTATAGTACGAAAAATACATATTCAACGATACGTAATGGTGGTAAATTCTCATAAATTGAGATTGTTTATTCAACTCTAGCATTTCTTCAATATTTTCTATTACAAATGCTCTTTTATCTGAGCAAGCGCTTCCATAACCGATTCTGGAGAGGTTTTACTCCTGCCAGAATATCGAAACTCATGTTATGCGTTGAGTGCATACAGCCAAAAGCAATACGCAGACAACGATATTGGATTAGTTCCAATTTTAGTAGGTGACATTTTCTTGCCGAGAGAAACCAAAAAAAAAACCAGAATACAGGGAATAGTTGCTTTATAATGAGTTATGAAGTCTTATGAATGAGCACCTCAACATGTGCCACAAATTGAACGAAGAAAATTGATCTATTTTCGCATTTTATCTCTATTTAATGTGGTGCACTTTGAATCAAACCATCTTCCAATGTATTTGAAAGATAATGATTGGGTTACCAGTTCAGTTTTCTGCGGTGAAAATTCGACCTCTAGATTCCTTGCCCGAGAAGATAGGTTGTCTAGGGAATTTTGCAATGGTCCTTGGAAGTTGACGGCATGTGAGCCTCTTTATATCTTTGACTTAAAAGTTATAAAGAAGAAGGCTGAGGCATGAGCCTTGGGGTATGCTCATGTAATTAATTCTGGACGCTGTCAATTGTCCAAGTGAAAAGTTCATCTGCTTTTCTGACAATAAATTGCACAAACAATTATTTAAAATTCCGGAAAGTCCACATCTCTTCAGATTATCTGACAGGGTTGCTATGGAAACTGAATCAAAAGCCCCCTTTATGTCCAGGAATACTGAAGCCAGTTGCTCCTTGTACGCAAAGGTCAGTTGAATATCTGTATGAATCATTTGTTCTTTTGTTTTTGCGGAACCCAAACTGTGTTTTTGATTGCAATCGATTCAATTTTCTCCAACAATTTCCGGATGCACGAGGGCATAGCAATCGGACGGTATGAGTTATGATCAGACGTTGGATTACCAGTATATGAATACCCCCCATATTAAAACCCCTCCATTCCACTCCCCAATTTTCACCTTTTTAAAAAAGACCCCAACCCCCCCCACCCTCCAAAAAAAAAAAAATAAAATCCCTTTTTTTTTTTCTCCTAAAAAATCACAAAAAACACCACATCCTTTAAAAAAAGTGAGGGGCTTATTACGGTTGTCACCTTCACTATCACTTTCACTTCACTTACACATCACCTCACTTTTTTTATGCTATTACTGGTATCACCGTGATCAAAAATGAACTCCGTGAGGTGGAAGTGATAGTGAAGTGAAAATCGTAGTAGCCCTCAGAAAATCTATGGTTTGCGTCACTTTTTTCGGTGGCGTGATGGTGCCGTGGCAACCATAATAACACCGAGTTCATTCGAATCGTCACCTCGGATGAACTCTTTCATATTTTTTCACTTGGGTGACATTCGTAATAAGGTTTTTTGTTTTCACTTCGTTTTCACCGTGAAGTGAAAACCGTAATAAGCCCCTGAATGTGTGCGTGATTGTGGTTGTGCAGTGTATTAGGGGCTTATTACGGTTGTCACCTTCACTATCACTTTCACTTCACTTACACATCACCTCACTTTTTTTATGCTATTACTGGTATCACCGTGATCAAAAATGAACTCCGTGAGGTGGAAGTGATAGTGAAGTGAAAATCGTAGTAGCCCTCAGAAAATCTATGGTTTGCGTCACTTTTTTCGGTGGCGTGATGGTGCCGTGGCAACCATAATAACACCGAGTTCATTCGAATCGTCACCTCGGATGAACTCTTTCATATTTTTTCACTTGGGTGACATTCGTAATAAGGTTTTTTTGTTTTCACTTCGTTTTCACCGTGAAGTGAAAACCGTAATAAGCCCCTTGTTTTGTGGTTGTTTGTTTTTAACCCAAAAACACAAAAACAAACAAAACAACCACCCCCTACCCCCCCACCCCCCCCCCCCCCCCCCACAAACCAATATATAAACATAAAAATAAGAAAAAAACCCAACCTCCCCCCTTCCCCCACCCCCCCCCACACCCCACAACCCCCCCCCCCCCCCCCCCCCTTCTTCTCCCCCCACAACAAAAAACAAGCCCCACCAAAAAAAAACTCCCACCCCCCCCCACCCCCCCCCCGCCCCCGCTCTCCCCCCCCCATTTCCAACCCCCCCCCTCCCCCCCGCCAATTACTCCCCCCCAAAGGACGCTACCACAAATTTTAATTTATGCATTGGCAGTTTGTTTTTTCTAATACAGTCTTTTCAAAGACAAAATATATTCTATATGGGCTTTGCTATGTACACGCAAAAAAAAAAACCGCAGTAGAAACTACCATTTCGAGGGTTAAATTAAGCGCAAACATCAACAATTTTCAGCTGACTATAAATGCGTTTGATTGTACCATGCCTGCGATTAGATCAACCATGGTGCGGTTGATATCAATATGAGGTCTGTCAAATATACCACAAATGCTGAAGGTTTTACCACAAACGTAGTAAATTCGACTGAAATTTCATGGTAGTTTTGAAGATAGGCATAGTCGGGTAAAATGGTAGTTTCTACTACAAGATTTTTTTCTGTGTATGTATGTATGTATGTAGGCCCCCCCCCCCCCCCCCCTCCCTTTTCTCCACCCCCCCCCCCCACAAAAACAAAAACAAATTCCCTTACCCCGTCCCCCACACACAGTACCTAGAAGCGAAAAACAAAAGGGGGGGCGCCCCGCCCCCAAAAACACCCACCCACCACCACCCCGCAAAAAAAATCCTCCCCCCCCCCACCCCACCAACAAACCAAACAACCCAACAAATAATATTTAATAATTTTTCTCCAGAATGGCTGATAAAGAAGGGCGCCCCACCCCCCCCAAAATTTTGAAGAAAAAACCCAACCCCCCCCCCCAACCCCGAAAAAAAAAAAAAAAAATTTTTTTTTCCCCCCCCGACCCCCGTTGTCCTACCCCCCCCCTTTTCAATTCCACCTTAAGTGATACCCTGATGCTCCCTCCCTTCCCAATATCTATTCAATTTCATGTAGTAATATTTAAAATATAGTTAATGAATATTATAATTATAAAAAATATAGTGAATGAATATTATAATGACAAATAATATAGTGAATGAATATTAGAATGATAATAACAATTCCATTTGTGCACCTGAAAGTTTAGACAATGTAGCTGCGAGAAAAAAAATTGATTTAAAATTATCTCATAAAACTTGGGCTATCCATGGATGATCTGAAATTATATAGCAATAGAATAGTAAACCTAACATTTCGATGTGCTGTTCCGTTTCCTTGCAATAATGTTTGTAGTGAGTCTCATCGGAAATAGTGATTTTAATGAAATGAATGCAATTATGTCACATCATTGAATATCATAACATAAAATAATAAACTGACGTTACAATATAAAATAATAATACCACCAGGCCAGTAAACTATAGTAGAATACATATATCCGTAACTAAGCTGACCATCCACTCATCGAAAGACTTCCACTGTTGCAGTTTCCTTAGATTAATATCTACTAAGATTAGAATTTGTTTTCACAATAATAGTCAGAGAACATATTAAACGTAGGTACAACATATATCTGACATCTACTGGTATGTTACTGAAAATAAAAATTAGATGTGTATTAATATCATAATAATATTGGAAAAACTGAAAAAAGCTAATAATAAGGCGAAATAAATTTCATATGTGTATGAATCCAAAATGTGAATCTTAATAAAACTAAAATAAAAAAATTTAAATACTGGATTTCTCGATAGCTCTTGTTCATCTGGACCCATAAATGATTCTATATGTCTGTGAAATAGGAAATGAATGATTGTAAACTGTTAGGTTTTGAATTAATATATATTTTGATGAAGAAAGAAAAAGCTTTTTTGAAGTAGAATTTTTTTAATATGATTCTTTCTAAAAAAAAAAAACCATAAAAACCTTCCTATCTTTTCAAATACATAACGTAGGTTAGATGAGAATTAACTGACAAGAATGCATAAATGCGAAGCTGAAAATGACTTATAAACAAGCATACAAAATGTAGTGAATGGATGTTATAATACAAAATGATAATAATTTCATTTGTATTTACATGTCTGCAGATTGTGATCCTGCTGCAATTGTATACGGACCCACGCATCCACCATGAACCTGAAAGCTTAGATAATGTACCATAGCAACGAGAAAAAAATGGATTCAAAATTATTGTATAAAGCTTGGGATATCCATGGATGATCTGAAATTGTATAGCATATAAAGAATAATGAACCTAAAATTTCGATGTGCTGCTCTGCTAATAAATGTGATATAACCAAAATGGAACTGACTCTTAGCTTCGGGTCTTGATCCCTACTGAGCCTTTCCGGCACGTCGAGCCGGCCAGTTCAGCGCAAGGAATATTCTACATGGGCTTTGCTCCTCATAAAATGTCTGTCTCCGCCTTTGACGTTCCCGCCTTTTCCGTACCAAAATATGTTGTATGATAGATGAAACATCCAATACTACTCAATAAAGAAATTTTCGGCCAAATAAAAATGAAATAAATATAATGCCCCTATTTTGTTTTTTTTATCTTTCACACACAACACAACAAAAAAAAAAAAAAAAAAAATTTTTTTTAATTATAAAAAAAAAATTAAAAATTTTTTTTTTTTTTTTTAAAGGGGGGAGATGTATTATCTCCCCCCCTTCTTTTTTTTTTTCCACCAATTTGCCCCCCCCCCCCCCCCCACAAAAAAAAAAAAAAAAAAAAAAAAAAATGCCCCAGCCCCAAAGAATATATAAAAAAAAAAAAAAAAACCCCGGGGGGAAAAAAATACCACACCCCACCCCCACACCCCCCCCCCCCCATATAAACACCCCCCAAAAAAAAAAAATTTTTTTTTTGTTGGGCAAAAAAAGGGGAAAAAAAATTCAATTTGTTGAGAAACTGTTCTTGCTCCTTGTTAGACGTGGCTGGGTAGCTCAGTGGTTACCCGTTCTGCTTACTGAGCAGATGGTCGGGAGTTCAATCCCAGGCCCGTCCTCTTCTTTGCTATTTCTCACTTGCCTCTTTCTATCACCACTAGTTTTAAAATAAATGGCAGTCTACTGCACTACTTTCATTGATCGCATCACTTACCACAGTGAACCCATGTTCTATAAATAACCTGCCTCACTAACACAAATCTATCCTTCCCTTGACAATTATGGAGACGCAGAGGTAAACACGGTCTCTAACCAACGATTGTCAAACTAATCAACCTTCCCCCCTCCCCGAAGACCGTGAGGACGTGGCTGGCGCCGGTACTGATCTATAAATAGAATGAACTAGTGAACTTGTACATTGAAGATGTAAAGCTACTCCCAGGCTCCATCTATGTGGTTCTCTGTGCAATTACACTAGTTCTGATCAGTAACGGAGTAGCAACTACGAAACGCACGGTCTTTTTTTTTTAAACTGTTCTTGCTCCTTGTAAAAATAATAGTTCTGTCGTGCTCCGTTTTTGAGTTACAAATTTCATTTTAAGTTTTCCGGAAAACTGGCTACCCTCATCTTGTTGTTGTTGATAAATCCACAAATCTGTTTATGACAAATATTTGGTAACTGTACGAATAGTCTGACATAATGTTTAGTCTCGTTTACGGTTTGATATTTAAACTTATACACATACATTAACATATTTTCCATACAAAAACTTCTTCTTTAAAGACAAATAAGATTTGAATGAAAATAAGAATATGGGGGAATAATTTACCCGCAGTGAGTGAAGGCGCACTAAGCTAGCAAAACCATACTGCAGATGACTAGTCGAGATTTCCCGTCAGGTCTAGTAATATTCCGGATAGGAAAGGTGTTTTAAATCGAAAAGAGTATGATTGTAATGGCCACACAATTATACTATTGTGGAAATGGTACAAGAATCGAAAGCTTCTCATTAATAACGATGGAAGTTCAACTTAGACATTAACTCAAGATCCGGTAAAAAGTAAATTGTGATAAGCGATTAAAAACTTTCCGTAGTTAGATTTCATTCAGTTTAGTGCTTTGTAATTTCTTTTCCATATCCCAAAAAAGGGACACCCCACCGGACGTGATACATTGCATGTTTTTGCAACTGTAAAAATAAACTTCGTACAAGGATGAACGTTACTTCCAGATATGGCTCGCATCTCAATTGACATTCTGCTTACCAATCTCAATTTGTATGCCAAATTTTTTCCCATCACGCTGCGATACAAATATCCATTCCACTACTACTCTAACTTTTCCCATCAACTGACAAAGTCAGTCAACTTGCACTGCCAGGGATTATGATTTGAATAATAAGTTGAAGGTTGTTTCGCTGTTAACGACAGTAAGGCCCAGATATTCGACAGAAGATACCTACATCGGTGGGCAGCCAGCCGGTGCTTTCTCCCAGCAGTTTCTTAAGTCAGTGCATTAAGACTTCCTTGTACTTGTCTGCTGGCCAGAAGGTTGTTTGATCTTCTTAACAAATTGAGCGAATCCTGATGTCATGCATCCTGGCTCTGTCCCTAGTAGAAGACAAATGATTGCGCATTTCTCGCGGAACAATTGTTTTGACATTGTTACGAACGAATGCGAGTGAAATGGAAAAGGAACGAGAAAAACCATAATTTGTGATTTATTTCAATTTTATGCAAATTTGAGACCGCTGAAAGCGGTTTTCTCCCACATAGCCGGCGAGATACTTTTCCTGTAGCAATTTATCAGGGTGAATGTTTATTGCCGACTTCTTTGGATAGGATGAGAAAATCGCGATGGTGTGGTCTCTCGGGACTGTCGAGGTGTAAGAGAGATTGAAGATCTGCTTGATCCGTGGGGTCACAAATAAAATGTTGATTGCTTCTGAAGCCGAGGTGGTGGCAAAGGTATTATTCATAATTTCGACTGGGTGTGATGTCAAATATCGTGAAGGGTTTTTTTATTCGTAGTATGGATGGAAATCATCGGAAAAGTGAAACTGCACTTATTTGACAGGGAAAAGGAATAGCTTGCACTGCAACAGCATCACCGGCAGTAGTTAACTACGAAATGTTGCACAATCCAAAATCTCAACCAATTTACTCAGTGATTATTTTATGTTAAGCAACATTTTCTAATGAATACATTCAGATACTGATGATGAGGATGTTCCCGCCACAAAGCCCCACAAATGTTTGAGCTGGACAATTAACTTTACGGTTATTTTATATTGCACAAAAAGTTTATCAGATATGCAAACTTAATCAAAAACGATTTGCTAACGTTTCCTGCATCAGTTTCCTTCACTATATAGCAAAAGAAGTTAAAAAAATGTCGTTGATATCAATTAGCATTAGCATTAGCATTGACGTTTGCACACCTCGTGGATGGAGCTACGACGAGGAATAATTCGTTGGAGACATTGCATGTCACCATCAAACGGATCCAGTTACTGATACGTTTCTTCACGCTATAATCTCCACAAAGACACTCCTCGATCGCTCACCTGGCCACGTCCAAGCAACCGTTGGATATAAGGAGGATTTGGTATCTATGGAGCCTTCAGTAGATATCAAAGGAAAAGGGAAATGAATAGTCGGAGAGAATAGTTAAACAGAATGCCCTGCTTGGTGTACAGAAGAAAACTTTATTTAAAAATGTTTTCTGGGAGCATCTAGTCTAAGATGGTTAACGGATGTTCAATTTTTCTTCAAACGGTTAGGACTTAACCATTAACTATAGTCCTAGCCCCATACGCTTATGGTTATAGCACCATTACTCGCTCTGTGAAAAGATAAAATGTCTGAGATTATAAAGCTCGATTCAAAGTAAATCCGGACGCACGGTTTAATACACCACCGCGTCCCTGGTAGTTGGAACAAAAAACGTTTGACAGGCATTTGTTGATGTTTTATTGACAAAAAAAATGATGAAAAGTATTTCTCGATTGATCGACGCATCTCGAAATTACGGATCATGGAACTTGTGAAAAGAAAATTAATTGTGCACAAACATCTAGAAAATCCTTCGTGGTCTGCCTCAAAAATAAGTGTTAAAATTCCCAAAGTCAATGGTGTGTCTTGTAAACAAACGTTACAAGGATACTCTGAGTGTGGATAGAGCACAGCGCATCTATTATAAAAGTGGCACTAGGGACAAAGAGCTGAGGAGAAAGGTGTTGAGGTACGTGAAAGGCAACCCAGGTGTCTAAATACGTGAACTTTTCCACCGTGCGTAACATCCTTTCAAGAGAAGGATATAAGTCTTTTTGTGCCAGTAAACATCCGAATCGCTCCCTGAAACAAAATTTAGTGGCCAAAAAGCGAGCACCATTACTATACGAACGAGTTTTGACGCAAATTTCATGGCTGTATTTTAATGGATGACGAAACATATTTGTCAAAATGGATTATAAACAAATCCCCGGACAAAAATTTTACCTGACAACTGGTCGTGGGGATGTGCCTTCCAGGTATAAATTTGTTTTTGTTGATAATTTTTCCTCGGAAACTAATGATTTGGCAAGGAATCTGCAGTTGTTGCCTTAAAACCAAGATTTTCATCACATCTCACACAATGACGTCGAAGCTTTACATTAAAGAGTGTCTGAAAAAGCGAAATTTACCCTTCATTCGGTAGGTAGTAGAATAGTATGCTGCAAACAATGTTAATTTCGTCGCCAAAAAGATTAATCTTCCGAATTGCCCTGAGTTCAGACCGATGATCGAAAAATATTGGGCAATTGTCAAGCGAAAATTTCGAGGATACGGTAAAGAAGTGACAAATGCACGACAAATGCGTTTAAAGTGGAATAAGTTCGCCGGTACAGTGTCACCAGCGACTGTGCAGATCATGATGGCATCGATCACAAGTAAAGTGCGACAGTTCGTTCGAAACGGTAAAATGTAATAATTTGTTACATATCGTTTGAAAGCTGAATAAATATCTTTTTGTTTGACGTTTTGATCAACCGTGTATGTTGTTCAATTCTTGAGTTATGATCACTTGAATGCGTCCAAATTTACTTTGAATCGGGCTTTAAGAACGGGTGGTGAAAGAAAACTTATCAGATTTCTTGTATTGCAGCGACAACAATGCGTCACTCTAATATACAACTAGATTTGTCATTATTTAATCATAATTATAGACTGTTCATCAGCACAAATATGAAATTCAACAGATTAAAAACCAATTAACCAAGCCTTATTCCAGTAGCTCGACTAGATCAATAGATATGGTTGAACCTACAGTGCTGGTTTGTGAAAAAACGATTAATTCGACTTACATGAGTGATTTAAATAAACAATATCAGATTAAAATAAAAAAATATTCCATTCAATCCCAAATATTGAATAATATTGCATGAGAGTGAGAATGATTGACCGCTCGAGGCCACCACACCGTCACTGCCAGATCAGCTGCAAGTACGCAGAGAACAAACAGATGATACAACATACATCTTCAATGTGCAAAAACAGGTGATCCCAAATCAATGCAGCACCAACGGCAGCCCCGCCCGAGCGCAGGTCGAACAAGAAAAGTGCAGGCACCGCACCTCCACCAGGGGGTGCGACTCTATCCTAGATGCAGGAATTTTTTGTTTTGCTTTTGTGCGATGTGCGCACGCTTAGTAGATAGAAAGAAGATTGATGAAGATTTTAAAGATTTACTTCAAAAAGATGGAGCACGATGCAAGATGATGGATTAATATTTACAAGCTGAAACAAGATTTTTCAAAGATTGATTCGCTAGCGTGGGATTTTTCGATCATCTTGAATCTGGACCTCCACCGCCTGTTTATCTCCTCCCCCTGACTAATCCTTATCCAGTTGGTTTTAAAGAGATGCACACTAGGAGCGATTCAAACCCACGGTCACTAGGACCACTCACAAAGTGTGATAATCGCCCACTAAAAAGGAAAAACTAGACTAAAGGGTGTTCCGATCAAAATTTTGTCAAACAGTTGTGTGCGTGTGTCGATTAATTAGTCAAAGTGTCCAAAGTGTCAAAGCTGTTATTAATAAGTCAAATTCTTTTTCTTTTTCAAGTTCAGTTAATACAGAATACAGGTGAAATATTCATCTAAGCTTCCTTTTTACCGAATGCGAATTGCCCGGTCTTTCGTTTCTCTTTCTCTTTCAAATCGATGATTGAGAGCATTTGATCGAATAAAATAGACGACCCTAATGACTCCTTCATATCGTTCGTGAACCAAACATTTTTAGTACACAAATTTTCCTGATGTATGATGCAGTGGTACTGCATGAATTGCTCGCTAACACCATCTCGTCGCCGGCGATGAGCAATGGCACCTTCATGCTTTCCTGTGGAACAAAAAATGTTGCTTGTGCCCCTTAAAACGTAAAAAAATACACTTACCGATCATAGCTGAGGCACCGTCGGTGACTGCACTCACCAGTTTCTTCAAATCCATGCCGAATTGGTTTAGAATCGATGAGAGAGCGTTGAAAATATCAACACTTTTTGTGGTGCCTTTGAGCGGAAATAAACGTACGAGCTCTTCAGTAATCTCAAATGTCTTGGAAACACCCCTAACGAAAACCGCTAGCTGAGCGGTGTCTGAAATGTCCTTACTTTCTTCATCCAGTGCCACCGAAAAATATGCGAAGTTTGCAGCTCTTTCCTTCAACGTATTTGCATATCGTCTGCAATTTCTTCAACTCTACGAGTAATCGTAGTTCGCGACAGAGAAATCAGCGAAAAAACTCGACTTTGGGCTGGACATACCATGTCTACCACTGCCTTGAAACAATCTTTTACAAAATCACGGCCCAAAAAAGGTTTCAAGTGTTTTGTTATTTTTTCCGCAACAATGTAACTGGCTTCAATGTATATTTCATTTTCAACTTTTCTATTATTAAACACGTTTTGCTGACATCGCAGTTTTTCTTTCTATTCACTTGCCTTCTCTGAACGACATTCGCCTGAGAATTTGTCCATTTTCGATGCATGCTTTGACTCGTAATGGCGTTCTAAATTGTACTCTTTCATTACCGCTACTGATTCATTGCAGATTAAGCACACTGGTTTATGATTGATTGCAGAAAAAAAGCACGCTTCAGTTAACTTTTCTTGAAAAACTCGTCCTTCATCTCCAATCACTCGTTTTTTACAAGCCATTTCGAGAATCACAAACAAACTTCAGAGTGAAACAAAAACACTACCGAACAGTCGCACGCGTGAATGGGAGTAGAATTAAGAATAATTTGGCTCTCATTCATTTGACTCTAGCTCTCAATTCATATGAGAAACGAGAGAAAATTAAATGCTCTCCTCGCTAAATACTTTGCACGACGAATGACTCAAATTTCGGTAAGAAAATGAAAAGGAGAATGAAATGGTTTTGTGAATAAAGAGAGAACTGCGACCAGTGTGCGAAAAATTTAATAAGCAGTATCCCGTGAATTTATCCAACATTCATCTCGTCATTCACCGATTCGGTGCAAAACTGAATGTTTAGAAGAGCCAAAATTCGGTCACTTCGTCAGAATGTTTGTGTTTTGTGTAGCTCTCCTCTTTATTAGTAATTCCTGTGTTCAGCAAAGCCCAAGGATTGAATAATGTGTTTTTTCGCACTCATTTCGGGCTGTCAATTTTATCACACACTGGCTGCGACAACATGAGCATTAACTAATGTGCCATTAACATGCTTTTCAACGGCAGACGTGAGAACAGCATTTGACTGCATGAACACAAGCAAAGCAGCGTATGTTGAGTATAAACATCACAATCGCGGTTTTAAGAGATTGAGAATTCTCATTAACGGAAACATGTTTTAGCAGGCAACAATATGTGTTATCTACAGTATGTTGCTTGATATTTATCTTTTCTGTCATACGATTCAAAATTTCCAAATTTATTTTCCCTAACAAATATCACCATATTCAGAAGCAGCCCACGGGTCGTTTCTTATTATGCAATGAACTTAATATCAAATCCTTTCGTTGATAACTGGAAAACAATGCATGATGTACGGCAGAACTTTTCTATTGGGCGAAGTTCTGACGATTTTGGCGGATTTGCCTCCTGCGGCACAAAAACAACACCGTGGGTTTCGTACCACTCCATCACCGGTTTCGCGTAATGGTGCGATACCAGACCCGTCAAAACAGAATGTCACCTTCGTGGGACCGGAGGAAGAGCAGCAGGCGCTTCTGGAGGCATTCTTTTTTTTTATGTATATTTATATTTGGCTGTTGATGGTGCCCGGCTTATGTACGGCTATGCTGAATTCGCCGCACCCACAGATCGCCTGCCACGTACTTCTTTGCAAATTTGTTGACCACCTTCTTCCGAAACTTCTCCGGAACATCCAGGCGAGACTTGCCGATGAAAAACTCCAGGCCGGGGATCTGCTTGGCGTCCGCTTTAATGTACGTCTCGTCGTCCATTACGATCCATTTCGGCTGCACCAACCCCTCGCGGTACAGTTTACTGACGCGGGATTTGGCCACTGTATTCTGTTTATCGGTACAGGTAGGCGCCTTCCTTTTGTTGAAGATATGAAGTCCTGCTCGCCTCATTGTCTGCTGGACGAACCAGACGGAAGAATTGACCTTCTTTGCCACGTTCCGGATCGAATGGTTCGGATTGCGCTTGAATTAATCCCGCACCTAATCCCTCACGGGGTCGGTCATCTTCGCTTTTCTTCCGCTGCTATCTCCTGGGTCTCCTTGAACGATTTTACCACAAGAAACACGGTCGAATTGTCGATTCCCAACTGTTTCACGATCCATCTGTGTGATTTCAGCACTTCTTTCTTTGAAGCCATCTCGATAATCTGTCAAGTGGTTATGATGAAATTTTGCACATGTAAACAATACACTCTAAACTAGTCTCAGCCATTTCATTAATGTATACCCATTCAATAAAAGGTTATACACAAAAGAAAGTGTTGCATTTTTCTCGAGTACAATCTTGAAGAGGATTACCGGCTGGTTCAATAGATCCTCAACTTCGTAGAGCGAGGACTCTGTTCGATCGTAGCGTCCTTCGAATTCCAAATTAAGCGCGGTTTTCAATGATAATGCGTCTTTGTATGTCTCGACTGGTGTCGTTGTCGGCGGTCACCAATGAACAAAGATACATGAATTCGTGTACCATCTCGATTTCATCACCGTCGATCTGAACTAGGAATGGGAGGCTAACATTGTCATCTCGTGAACCTATCCCTTTCATATATTCTGTTTTCAACTTATTAATGATGAGTACAATCAGTCTTTTTTCACCCTTAAGTGTGATGTACGTTTCCGCCATAGTCTCAAATTATTTCTTAAAATTGTATAACACCTTCTAAAACAATCCTATAATTTTATCATAATCTTAAAAGACATACAGAGTAGTAAGTAGAATCGAATTTGTAAGACAAATTTATGAAAATAATTAAGCACAACAATTTCTTCACGCATTATCGGACATATCTAGTCTCGATGAATTGTGTCGTAAGCTGATTTAAAAGCGATGAATAGATGATGCGTTGGCACGTTACATTTGCAGTATTTCGGCAGAACTTGCCGAATCGCGAAATACTGGTCCGTGGTAGCGTGTGCTCATGAATTTCACATGTAACCCGCAACCCACCCCCCCACCCCCCAAAAACCGAAATTGTTTGGTTTGTTTTGTATCGTAAACAAAAAAAAACGAACAAAACAGAGCATAGGATAAGATCCCGCCCAGCGCGGGCAAAATATACTATTACTACAAAAAAAGAAAAAAAAAAAAAAAATTATTTTTTTCTTCCTCCAAATAAATAAAAATATTTTTTTTTTAATTTACATCAATCATCAACAACAACCCCCCAAAAAACAAAAAAAAAAAATCACCCCGCCCCCCCACCAAACCCGAAAAAAACCCGTCCCCAATCCCCGAAACTTAAGCATTGATTTCGGGAAAAACCAAAAAACCCCCAGAACCGAAACAACTAAACAAGAAAAAAAACACGTTTTTAAGAAAAAATTCTGATAACGTAAACTAGTTCTCCGTCCGTTTTCATTTTCGGGAACGCTTTTGTTGCTGTGTATTGACTATCGACCGCGTCCCGAGCAGAACACAAAAGCATATGAATACCTAATTTTGATCATGATAACTGGCCTTGGTATTAAAGAGCTCAGATTAAGAGGTAAAATACCTAAGCAAAATACTTAAGAATTGCAAGCAAAATGTCTCTAGAATAACTAAACTTGATATTCCGGATACCTGGGTAAGTATCTGGTCACCTTAGAGGTATTATTTTGGTATTGTCTTACCTCAATTCGGTATTCGCATGACATTGTGGGAACAATTTGATGGAATTATCCTCAGGTATTTTACCTCTTAATCTGAGCTCATAAATACCAAGGCCAGTTATCAAGTTATTCGCTTCTGCTCGGCCCTTAACTTTAAAAAGAAAAATAACATCGCCTCGTTAGTTTTCCCTTTTTTTTTTTTGACCCCCCCCACACCAGAGTTTTTTTTATTCTTCCCCCTTTTTTATTGGCCAAAATTTGGCTTACCTTTAATTTGCCAAAAATTTGAAACGGAAAATAAAAAAAAAAAAAGAAAAAAACCAATAAAAAAAATTCTTTATCTGGGAAATTAGAATTGGTTTTCCTAAAAAGGAATTGTACGTGGTAAGCATGGTTCGCGATAGAATTCGAGCCTTCTTCTCGGTCTTTTTTGGAAGCAGGTTATTTCACTCATCGGTCTTCTCAACTGCTCAGCATCCGCTGACTGTCAACTGGCTTAGACTGGTCAGCAGTTTGTTTCACTCCTCATCGTTGCGTCTCATCGGCACAACGAGTAGTGTTTGTTCACATCGACTATTGCTGCGAAAGTTTGACGGTGCATACACATATGATTGGTGGTATACGTGCGTTAAAATAGAACATATGCGAATAAGCTGCGGTAGTAGGAAACGAATTGCCTACAAAAGGTTATTAGCCAAATGAAACGTGTCCCGTACGGTAGTCGTTGTATAAATGGTAGTGCACCTGTGTTCTTAATGGGAAATTATAGGTTCAAGTACCACCGGTTACCAAAGTTTCTTTTCGCAAATTTTCTCGCACGTATCTCATCAATCATGTGTGACTTCTTTCTCAGCAGTTGCTATTTAATATCTTAGGTATTAGAGTGAACATTTACCGCAATATTCAAATTCAATTTAGAATATCAATTGAATATCGTAATGAAAATACGCGCTCACGGCTAAGATGTTAGAGTCAGCATAATTATTTGGATAAATCTGTGTGATTAATCAATTCAACAATTTGTAATGTTATGTTCCTTGACTCAGCCTAATATGTTCCTTGACTCAGCCTAATATGCAGCGATCGATTACATTTTGTATCATAACTTATAAAGTATTTGAGCTGTGAGCAATATTCAACTTGTTAGACACTTGCTCTGATAAGTTTAATAAGACGTTTGGTAGTATATCACGAAAAGAAACACAACTAAGTTTATATAGTCAGAAACTTTCGAGAATATGATGGATGTAATGTCGGTTTATAAGCACCAAATTGGGTCTATTCAAGGATGCAACTTCGTCTCATTCGATAGATTTATTATCAACTGCAGTCTTCGTACATTCGTTTTCCTGATTTTATGATTTAAGGCATTGCAAGCTGTATTCGTTTTACCTAACACAAAATTTCATAAAATAGACTTAAATAAAACTGATTTGAAACACTTAAATGGTTTTCACTTATGATTTATTGGTCATTCGATAATGAAAATATTATAATTCACTCTACACAGATTTTGTTGAGATGAGCCATTTGAAAAATATACATCCACAAACTCACACATTTCCATTGAAAATTTTACCAATAACAACATTTTAACTAAATTATTAATCCAACAAGCCATTGTTGGGAACATAGAAAAAAATATATTCTTAACATTGGGTCCTCGGTTTTCTTGTTAAATCCTTGTTAATTGTTTTATGTGAACAGTTTGTTTACAACCTGTGACTACATTACTCGGTTTACCGGATCAATTTGGCCAAATTTAGATCATTCGAAGATCGTGGAGATAAGCTGTTCAGCTTAATGAAACCGAAAATTACGTAGAAGTGAACAACTGTTAATTGATCAAAAACGTCTCAATTTCTTCGGAATAAATCAATCCTGATGTTAGCAACGTGTTTTTGTGGATTGTTGCATAACTAATGACATATTAGGTACATAAGACGAATAAAGGAGCTAGGCTAACATTACATCCCCTTACCTTACATCACATTTTGAAAATCAGCTTTCATTCCATCAGTTGAAACCAATTATCGGTAAATCAATCCAAAATTTCTTACATTTTTTCCATTTCATTTCCATTTACTTTGAAGACAGTTCAGATTTTTTTTTCGAACGTCTTAGTGAAATTACGAATTTATAGATTAAATTTCAAGGTTTTCCGTGAAGCGGGACATTAACAATCATTATAAATAGATTTTTTACCTTCAGAATAGTGTTCTTGAAATTGTGAAATTTGAGTAGAAAATCATCCTTCATATTTCGTGGATAAAGTTTCTACAATAGGATTGAGCCAATAATCGAGGCAAATCAGTATTTTCCATGAGTATGATTATCAATTTGCAAATAAGTTTATTACTGTAACAAAAACTCTGTCTTGAGTGCAAAATTTACACACCCTTATTTACATGATATCATTTCACTGAAGGCATTCCCTCTTGTTGAAAATCTAGGGGTAGATTGTCACGGATGTTAAAATTTCATAACGTTGGAGATGATATTTTAATGAGTCGTTTACTGCGTCTAGCGGTTGGTACAGGATATTTCGCGGTGTGTTTGGGATGCTCCAATGCCAAGTTCTAAACTCTCGTGAAAATTCCGATTTTATGCTCACCATGACAGTTCACGCGAATTACCAAGAAATTCTAATCTCCTCCTCCGTGTTTGGGCAAAAGGCAAAAGGGAGCAAGCTAATTTATTTCTCAAATATTAAGTTTCACGTCTCACTTACTTCGCCATAACTTTCTCTCCGTCAATTCGGTTTGCTTTCCACAGGAGAAGTATTTGCCATTTTTTCCATTTATCACGCTGGAGGGTAGTAACAGAATCCGATTCTTTCATTTTGCATGGTTCATCGAAAACGTGATATTGTAGGAGCGCTGGAGGTGCAATAGTCTTGATGGCTTTTAGAGTTGTTCCTTGTGCTAGCAGAAAGTCGAATGTGGCAGGTGTGATACTTAGGCGTATAATTTACTCCTTGGTGCTTTCCAATAAGTGCTCTATTAGCTGTCCCACGATTTCGCTGATTGCAATTTAGATTATTCAATTAATTGAACATTAGATCATTGATACGAGTTTGATGAGCAAGTGGAAAGTCCCGAAAAAGGATCATACTTTATCTTCTATCAATTAAATTCTTTTCCAAGTTTGGCTTCTATTTTCCAGCCTAGCTACTCATCTATTCACGGACAGAAAAAAAATCATTTATCTTCGTCCTTTGTGGTATCCCCACTGCATTCGGCTTGAGCTTGGACTCAGGCTTGTGCTGGTGGTAAGGGATATGCTGTGGCTTCGTATCGCATTAGTGACACCATGTGGCCAGTGTGGCTTTTTTTGCTTCTAGTGACACTTTTGCGACTTATTTGTCACAAAATTCAATTAAAAATTTATTTTCGCACAACGATACCAATTTGCTCTCGTTTTTCGGTGTTTTTTTTTTAATTTTTTGTTTTGAATTGTTCCACCCTTTTTGGCTTTGTTCATTTAGTGACCGCTTTCGGCATCTAAGAACCGCAACACTTTATCATATTTTCCCGTCATTTTGTCCTCTTGTTTTTTATTCTTTTTGTCGTCCCATGGCAACTTTGTGATTAGCTCTTAAGGCACAAAATATCAACCCAAAAGGAACTGTGCAAAGATATAAATTATAACATAATTGTGTCACACTGCATCTGCTTATTGCTGTTCTTCACATAATTTCTAAAAGATAGTCATTTACTTTCTAGCCAAGTTTCTATTTTTGTTCGTGTAGTAGTATTTTTTCTATGGGTTAAGAGTTTTAGAAGTCTCATGGTTCATTAACCTCTATTTAAACAATATAATCATTTGTTCATCTGAATATTTTAGGATTCAGGCTTAACCCTTACATTTCTATTTTTCAAGATTTTCCACGACATTATTGCACAATACAAAACTATATCCAACTAATCTAGAATAAATATCACAGTGATGATGTGTAGTATTTTAAGGTTTTTTTTTTAGTCAGCAGAGATCAGTGAAATCTTTCTGAGGTGAAAAAAAATCTTTGGTAACGTCATCCTTCGGAAAAGAAGTTGGCTCTGGCTCATGTGTTGATGAGTGCAGTATCTAGGGTGGATGTGCTTCTCTACGGTGGTGAACCAGTCCAAGATTGAAAATGACCTGCATAATGAATGAAGAAGAATAATCTTTTTAACGGTTAGATGAGTTTTATTTATTTACCATGTATTTTTATGATTACACATTGTCACTTTCTTTCCACCTGCACTTCATTTTTAGCAATCCCAGGATTTTCTTCTCAGCGGCTGCTTCATGATCGCCCATTATTTTCCGATTCGTCAAAGTTCTAGGCGATTCGGCGGATTTCTGACCTTAGGAACAAAACTTGCTTTATTGTCTCGATGGCAAAACACTTTAGTACCACTAAGCTTATTGAAACAAGGAAGCAGTCATATTTGAAGGTGATTTCGAGATAAAACTTCTTACTGAAAGTACCGGTTTTACCAGAAATCTGACTTTGTTCACCATAAATGCAAATTGGTTGACAATTATATTTTTTTGAAAAATTTAGAAATTGTTTATGCTTGAATTTATGCTACATCGAATTTATCTTTGGCAGTGGAATTTCCAAGTTTTGCGCGAGTTTTAGCCCCCAAATTTCACCGTCCATCACAATTGGGGAACATTTCAACCTTGTACGTACAGTGACCGGCAAAAATAAATATCTACCTTTGATAAATGTATTATTGTTGAGGAAAAACGCATATTTTTTTAAAGAGTAGGGTATTCAAATACATCTTTCCGAAAGATGAACATAGACGAATAATTTCAGTTGAAAAAGAACGACAACTTTTATTCCCAATAAAAAAAAGATTTACTTCATGTTTGAATAAAAAAAAATCAATCAAAAACAGTTGGAGTCAACTCTTCAAAATCCTTCGAATGATTTTTTTTTCCTATTTTTCGTCAACAGTCACTCATCAGTTGGCAGCATAAATAGAGTAAAGGAGACATGGGGCGATGGCAATATCCTATCATCCCAAAGGTGTTTAAGGAATTTTGGTTTGAGGGGATGGATATGGGTCGAGACTTCAATCGTGTGATGTCTCACCTCATGTCCAATCATTATTCTTTAAACGCTCATTTATACCGTGTTTGGCTGAGCGACAGCAATATCTGTGAATGTGGAAAATATAATCAGTACGCAGATCACGTTATTAGGTCTTGTGGTCTTTTCTTGTGTAGGTCTTTTTTTTTGAAAATATTCAAGCCAAAACTAAAGGAAACGTTTTATAGCCATGAACTATGATTAGACAATTTACAATTTAAAATAAATGTGTTTTGTAAATCATACTTTAAATTCTCGCCTACCCTCCTATTAACTTCGAGAAACTTGTCTCTGTTAAGTTTATTTGATTGAGCCCAGTATTGTCTGCAATCGATTTGGGATGCTTTCGATCAGGTTTCTGATTTGGTGTGGATCCAAGTAATTATTTTTATCGATGATACAGCTCTGTTTTATCCTCATGTCAATGCAGGTTCCATAGGCGTAGCCAGGATTTCGAATAGGGGGGGCAAGCTTAGTTTTTTTTAGAGACAGAGAGAGAGAAGAGAGAGAGAGAGAGAGAGAGTTAGAGAGAGAGAGAGAGAGAGAGAGGGGGGGGGGAGGGAGAGAGAATTACACCGTCTTCAACCAGTTGCTGCACAGACTGAACACTTAACAATATACAACGGACAACACAACGCCCGGTGGACCCATATAGTAAGGACATTATCGAGTTCCGTCGGCTGGAGCGGGAATCGAGCCCTCACTTTGTGACAATCCACCTGAACGACGGGTGGATTAACTTTTCTGCTCTCACCCAAAGTATTTTACAATACCCGTCCGATTTTGGCAACAAGATTAAACTATTCTAGACTTGATCTGGAATGAAAAAAAAAAGATTTTAAAAACTCTCGATTTTCCCCAAGTTTCAAAATCGAATCCCATTAAACAGGAACCATGCTGAAATCTAACAGTTTTTACTGAAAAAGTAATTTTCCCACTCGCCCACACTGAAAATTAAATTTCGTTTTTATTACGAAATAGAATGTAGACAAATCTATTCTTTGTTTTCTTCACCGAAATTGATTTGTACTTTTCAAGAAACTACCTTCGTATTCAATGCCACAATGCTCTTACATAACTGTTAAAAACACGAAGCATTAGGTGACACAGAAAGAACACTCGTTCATTGTACGAAAACAATACAGAATGCTACGAATATTAGTGATTGACTGACAGAACTTCTATATCGACTTAGTATGTAATTGAAAAAAAAAGCGCAAACCACGAGGAGTTGTTCAGATTTTTTTTAAATATTTCTGAAATGAGGTTCGAACCTGTAATTTTGGGAAGACTTCCCAACAAACATCGGTGTTGAATTAGAGCTTGTTCAAGCAAATTTGGAGAAGCTATTCAGCTTTTTCTTCTAGAATAGCTGAATAGCTTCTCCAAATTTGTTTGAACAAGCTCTAATTCAACACCGATGTTTGTTGGGTTGTTATTGAATCCGTGGTTGATCTTACTAAGCCATGGTGACTCGTTAGAAGTTACTTGATTAATGAGTATGAACTTATAACTCTCGATAGCGCTTTAATTTTTATTTTGGGATAAATCGATGATTCCAGCCCACCCAAGCAGCAAAACCAACATGTGTGAGTATGATTGAAGAAAAGCAGTGATAGGTTGGTCTTCAGAAAATTCATTTCGTGCATTGTACAGAAAGGTGTAATGACAGCATTCCACCAGATGACAAGCATAAGGAATGTTTCATACAAATTACGAGGAATTTATTCTATGAACAAAATCCATGTTTACGAAACAAGGGAAAGCTAATTCACGAAAATAAATTTTCAGTGCATATGTTGACAAAGCAAAACCGCAAAAATATCGTTTTTTACTCACCGTGCTCACACCGTTTCAAAAGTTTTTTTTTAATAGTTGTTCAAATAATAAGTGGTTAGCTTTTAACAAACATACATTTTGAGTTTTGGTGGTTTATAGCCACCCTGCCCACCCTGCCCCCCTCTGGCTACGCCTATGGCAGGTTCAATAATAAGTAGTATAGAAATATTTTTCAGATTCTCCAGGATTATTTTCGTGATAACTTACTCTCACTAAACTTGCAGAAAACAAAATATATGATTTTTAGATCACTACAAAAAGTCCTTCCTAGCGTTCTAAACTTAGATGTGGGAGGTAACACTGTGGAGATAGTAGAGTCATTCAAATTTCTGGGAATTTATATGGATTGCACTTTGTACAACCAAATAAATCATTCTGCCAAGAGATATACAGATGATAAACAATCGTATATTATTCAAGTCAAAAACTAAATGTTATTTACTTAGTCAAATACCCGCACTTATAATATTAATTACTCTCTTTGTGTTTTAAATAAACAATTTTATTTGTCTGTCGTACGCAGTCGTAGATTTAAGTAATTTGTTAGTTTGTTCATAAAATAATACTTTATTTTGTATTAACTTTTTTACAACTGTTAAAGAAGCACTCTTTTAAAGGATACTTATTCAGTAGAAGCACAAAGTCGTTTTGTTAGTGTTAGTCTCTCATTTCTAGTTCTTAAATCAAAAAAAAAAAAAAATTATTAAATAAATAAATTCCAGTTCTCTTTTAATTTTTGGGAGCATTTTGGATCCTATAATAACTGTGCAAAATTTCAGTCCGATCGGTGAAACTATATTTTAGCGCCTGCGGTTTTAATTTTACATACGGTTTTCCATGGGAAAACTTACTATTACAGAGAAAAATCTGGAGAGGTGACCCCTTGTCCTGTAAAAATAATTCAGTTTAATCATTCCCTGGGAAATTACCGAAGGAAACTTTTCTTCGAGGACCGTAAAGTGATTTGACGCTTGTGGAAAATATTATTTAGCTAAAACTTGTTACTATCCAAACGAACGGCTCATTGGACTGTTTTTCCAGCAGCACTGCCCACTGCAGCATGACCTGCAGCCTGCTGCTGTCTGCGCAAAGCAACCTCGTTGTGTGCGGTCGGGCGTTCACTCGGCACGGAGGAAAACCGATATCATGCGCATAGAATTTTCGATTCGGATGATACTTTGCACACGCTTCCGGTATGGGGCCCCATGAGTCATTAGTAAGCAAGCGTAATTTTTCAAAAGGGATTATAGGTTTTGGTACAAAATTCCTTTCAACAAATAAACATTTAAATATGTCAACGGAAAACATCGAGAGTAGAGTAAGACCGCCTAAAAAAGAAATGTAGGTTGAACCTGAAGCTCTAAAAAATAAGATATGCTCGGAAAATAACGAAAAAATCTCTCTTTCAGACAATTTTCTCTAAAAGAGTAAATTTCCGTAAGCCTCTGCGCGCAAAACATGGGGCGACAACTTCAAACCTGCAGCCTCTTGTAGTAGACAAAAATCAAATCTAGTTATCATTTCTGAAAGATAATTAAATTTTCTACGGTTTGAACTCATTGCATAGTGATCATTTGAACTGAAAAGTTTAATTTTTCGCTACTTTTTTTCATTTCAACCGTGTTTAAAAATGATTAATAATTAATTATTAATGCCAATTTTTAGTTCAACTGTACAAAAAATTATAACATTTCAAACAGTTATTTGATGGAGGGAATCGAATTAATAGTTCAAGCCCGGGGCTTAAAGTTAGATTGTAAAACATGGGTTCGAGAAAAACACGTTCCAAGTTTTTAGAAAGCCCTCGCAGCGCACGTGAGACAGGTGTGTTCGAGACGCTGCCATTCAATAAATATTCATCGTATCAAAAAATCCTTCTACACATACAGGGAAGATGTATCTATATTAATCTCATCACTTTGCAATTCATCCTACTTGAAATAAAACGATATACACGTGACAGGATTAGTTAGTAATGTTTGTTGTAGTTATTTAACGTAAGCAAACATTAGAAAATGAAACCGATCCTTCAACTGTCCAATTGTTTGATTCATCGTAGGATGTATATTAACAATGAGATTAATATGGGGGCAGTTTCCCTATTCTACAAATATGTGGCTTTCAGTTTTTTCCAAAAAAAATCGATTTTTTGGTTCAAATTCAGGGGAGGGTTCCCTTAAGTGTTTCAAAGCAGTTTTATTTTAGATTGTTTTGTGAACTTTTGTGTTAAGTAATGCGAACACAAAATAGCCCCAATTTGGTGCTTATAGACCGACATTAAATCCATATTCCTCGAATGTTTCTGACTTCATAAAAAGAGTTGTGTAACTTTTCGTGATAGATACTACCAAATGTCGTATCAAATTTATCTTAGCTAGTGTATTACTAGTTGAATCTCGCTTACAGCTTCAAAACTTTATGAGTTATAATAAAAAATGTAAACGATCGTTGCGTAACAGGCTGAGTCAAGGGAAACATACCTTACTATTTTCCATAAACATATATCACTGTCTTTCGGTAATACAAGAAGCTGCAATTGAATCAGCAGCAGAAATAAGTACTTATTACCTAAAGTTCGCTTAGGCTTCCTTGTTCGTTTATTATTTCTCTTTACAGGCTCGGCTGTTGTAGATACTAATTTTATCAATTTTAACATCTATTGATCATTATTTTGATATTAACTGTTAGCACAGAGTACGTCGGATATTATTCTGTTAAAATATCCTAATACATGTTATTACTCCATAGAAACAGCAGAAAGGAAATCACTATTTTAGAAATTTCTACATGCAGGGTGTACAATTCTAAAACATTATCCAGCCCAGGCTACCCATTTTGCTGTATAAAATAAACTTATTTCGTTATTATATTCATGAACCTTATTATAATTATATTGCATGAACCTTATTATATTTCATTGATTTAATACATTTCAATACTGGGATGGGAGGGTGCACCAGGGCATCATTGAAGTTGCAATTGGACAATGGAGTGGACAGCCAACCGGAGTCTAGGAGGGGATGTGTCTTTCATTTATGATTGTTACATTCCACTCCAACAGTTGTAATGAATTTGACGCGCCTTTCTCAAACAAACCATCTAGTGGAAAGCTTAACTGAATTGCGTATTTTGTTATTCGTTTTATCGGATCATATCGCTGGAAGGAGATTCTTTTATTCCCGCAGGTTTCGCGTAAGTGTGTCTGCTTACGGGCCTGCCCAACCCTTTTTGGCCCTTCATACAGCAGTATGTTGAATTTAGAATGGTAACAACGCATGATCTTTCTGTCAAGTGGAACCGCATGCAGGCCCACGCTAGGATGGTGGCTTCCTACATACATACATAGATACATATATCACTGTCTTTCGGTTGGTAATGATGAATTTTTTTTTAATGAGCATGACACATGAAAGAAAACTGACATGATACTATGATTGCTTATTGTTGCTTTCCTCTTAAATATTTTTCATTAGCTTCCTATTTTTCTGCGGTCTCACCGATAAAATCGGTTGAGATGTTCATCACAATAAATAACTCTTTTAAAGCCTCAGTAACAAAGTCCAAATGGGTTGAATGGTCGTCGCTGATATTAGTAGCTCTGACGGAAACTTTATTATCGCTGAGTTTGCGTCGTTTTCCTGATATTTCTCTCGTTTCTCTCGGCTTATTCAAAGCGGCAACCATCTTTACTTTTTCGTCAACTCCAAGTTCTGGATAGAAAAAAGTAGGGGCCGCATTCCTTTCTGAAAAGTACCAGAGATGATTTTGGAAGGCTTTTATGTCAATTGCAGCGTAATGTTGATCGTGACAAACATAATGATCAATTCGAGGAGCTCTTTGCAATCGGATCTTTGTTTTTTTTAATGAACAGCTGGTCGTTACAAAACACTATAATTCCATCTCTCCATGGGTCGGTCCGTTAATGTCCTAAGCTCTGGGTAATCCATGACGGTTCGTATTTTTCAGATACTCCGATTAACATTGAATTCTTTTTTGAATCCATTGAAAAAATCCAGATGACTGGATGTTTGCATCTGCCGTTCAACTTGATACGGAGGGTACCTAGTGCAGTTTAGATACCCCTGCTCCAGAAATAACAATGAGGATCAACCCGCTTTCCGTTATTGTCAGGCAGAATCTTTTCTTCTCAGTGTACTGCCAAAGGTAAATCAGGATCGGAGCTATCTAGCAGCTGATAAATTTTCACCGAAAACGACAAACTGAAGACAATTTTATAATAGAATATTCAATCGAAATGAACAAAATAAACTCATTACAAGTTTTAAGAATTCAAGAATTTGAGAGTTTAAGAATTGAATAGGGAGGAATTCAAGGAATTGAAAAATAATAATTTTGACAGTAACGAATAATTAAAATTGCTTTAAAAACTATAAAATTAAAGATTCTGAAGATTTTAGAGTTTTATAGTTTAATAATTTTGTCAAACTTTGTCAAACAACATTGTCGAAGTGGTCAAGTCTTTAACATGTCACAGTAAAAAGTAAGAATATGACGCCTTTATGTGGATGTGATTGAACTTTTTGTTTATGAAAATAGATTAGTTTATGACCCTTATTATGACAAGAAACTTTCCAAAGATTTCATGTCGCGGAAATGCTTCGTTTTAGAATTATAATTTTTTCCCGCTAAATTGAATTCCCATATGGCCCATGTTATGAAAATTACCTGTAACCAATAATTATTAACTTAACAACCATTTTAGCCATTTCTTTGATGCACTCTTGGATGGCATGATGCCAAGTAATTGGCATGTTGAAAAGTTATTCGAATCTAATCTTATCTAATCTCACACTAACGCAGCCAATTTAATTGGCATGATGCCAAGTAATTATAATAAAACATCACTTGAAGTGCTTTCCTCTTTGTTGGCATTCTGTTTGCTTTAAATGCGTTTAAAACAAGGCCAACCAAAGGAATCGACACTTTTGGCCGCAAACATTGTTTTGCTGTTACAATTTCTTAAAGCAACAAATTATAATTCGAACTTGCAACGGAAGCTTTGTGTAATTTTGTTCAAACGGTGTCAACTGTCATACAGTTCTATACGTATGATATCGGCTTTCCTCCATGCTGAGTGAACGCCCCACACAACGAGGTGGCTTCGCGCAGACAGTAGTAGACTGCAAAATTTCCCAGAGAATGATTTGAATAGTTTATTTCTACAACGGGTCACCTCGCCAGATTTTTTTCTGTAAAAGTAAGTTCCCCCATGGAAAATGCTATGTAAAATTAAAACCACAGGCGCCCAATTTTGCACAGTTATTATAGGATCCAAAAGGCTCCCAAAAATCACAGGGAAGCGGAATTTGTTTTGTTTCATATGTCCTGGCTAATATACATATATGCCGTCATAATATCATTGGTTAGTGCCAAATTCCCCACTCCAAACAATGAGAAACAGCGTGCTTCATAAGGTGTGCGCATAGCAAAATCTAACCATGGTTTATTAGCCACATATTTTTTATTTGTCAATATAAAGATGTCACCAATATCGCTAAGGCAATGTCATTGTGTGTGTGTAGGTGTTTTGACAAACGGTTTGCTATCACAAAAGCATTGTATTGAAAATGGAGTCAAAAGAACAATAAGTGCATAAAAACATGTTGCACAAAAGTGTGGAAAATTTCAACAGTTCAACTCGTTCAACAGTAAGGAGCGTTTTGAAATGTTTCCGGGATCGGTTTAGTCTCGATCGAAAACCAAAATCTGGCGGCAACCGGAACGAGAACTTCAAATCCCAGGGTAGCGGGATGTAAACCAAAGAACCGTATCACACAAGCATCCTTTTATAGAAGCTCCATCGAAGATTTCTTTTATCCTTAACATGGAGGCAGGCGTAATTATACGAATGCTTTTCTTAACTATTGATTGTTTTGAAGTAATGATCAAATAATACTTTAGTCACAACTGTGTCTGATACTATCATCGGAGGGAAAGAGAGATATGCTGCAGCGTGCGTTGTCAATGCTGGCAAAGCATGACTGTTGCAAACTTATATTCTGGCGTTGGTAGAAGGCTTACAATTGAGCCGTGCAGATATCTGTCAGTTCACGGTCGTGTAATTTTAAGTGTTTCAACCCATAAAATTATCTCTTTTTAAAGTGACAATCATTATTTATGGATTTGTATCTATTGAATAAATCATAAGATGGAGCACTGAGTTATTGTTCGATACATAGTATATTAAGTCGCGTTATGTACCAAATTTACTAAGAAGGACCCCAACAAACATCGGTGTTGAATTAGAGCTTGTTCAAGCAAATTTGGAGAAGCTATTCAGCTGTTTCTTCTAGAATAGCTGAATAGCTTCTCCAAATTTGTTTGAACAAGCTCTTATTCAACACCGATGTTTGTTGGGACTTGGTTGTTGTAATTGATGTTTTTGCTCTAAACATGATATTGAAAGTTTAATGATAATTATTATAACATAAAAAATAGAAAAGAATGCGCGGAACATCTTATTGCTATGCGCTCATATTGTTTTGGTGAACGATTCTTATATCCATCCTACGCTGATTCAAGAGATTGAAGTGTTTATATAAGCTTATAAGCTTGTTCCTTTCCATAATACTGTTAGCTCACGTTTAGAAACAAATATAAACCTAACAAACACCCTATTTGTGCGTCAATTCGTAGTTTTCGAGTAGAATGAATTGCGAAGTTATCAGATTAGGGTTAAGAAAATTTAAGAGACTACATAAAAATACATGCCAAAACTAAATAGAATTGTTGCTGCACTACAGCAAATAAATCATTAAAAAGTTCGAAGTCATGATGCAGTTCGGCTATGATTTACCTTGATATAGGAGCATGTTTTATTATACCAGAGATATTTTAAAATGAAAACTCGATTTTATTGAAAATAATTAGACACTATAGTTCACGTAACTAGGAAGCTAAGTGGTTGCTAAGCATACTGAGGAGATGGTCTGGTGTTTAATCGCAGGCCCATCCTTTTTCTTACACATTGTTTATTTTTATCCCAACTAGATTTAAAAATAAAATGCAGCCTACTACTCTCTTATTGATCAAATCACCTACCACAGTGGATTCTGATCTAAAAACAATCATAACCTTGGCAATTTTAGTGACACAGGGGTAAACACGGTTTCTACAGGGTGAGTGGAAATTTCTGTCAGTGAAGTATATGGTCATAAAAATGAGAAGCTTGAATGAATTTTAATCTTCAACAATTTAGTTCATATTTAACTAATTATGTTGTTGTGTTGTTGCATGAAGCGTAATCAATTATAATGTTTTGGAAAATGGGAAATATCCATCTTATCAACATGTAATCCTAGGAGTGGACAGTAATTTCTGCTAGAACCAAAGATGTGAAGAGAAAGTATTGATAGGTCCGTAAGAGCACGGCAGGTTGTGAAATTGAATAGAAGTAGTTGAAATTGAGCGGAGGACATGTTTGTTAATGTAAATGACGACGAGAGAAATATAATAACCGTGTAACATTAGTAGTTGTGTTCTAAAAATACTTCTAATTGAAAATTGATTTCTGTATTATGTAGCCTTTAGGAACTGTAAAACAAAAATTTCACATCTAGAACTGCTCTATGCCATTGGCGGTATATGAGCACGATCAGGCCGGCACTCTTTTGCCTACCACGCATTGCGGCAGTTTGGCAAAAGATTGTCTGCTTGATCAGATGCCCTCCGCTTAATTTCAACTACTTCTATTCAACTTCACAACCTGCCGTGCTCTTACGGACCTATCAATACTTTCTCTTCACATCTTTGGTACTAGGAGAAATTGCTGTCCAATCCTAGGATTACATATCGATAAGAAGGATATTTCCAATTTTAGTTCAGGTCAAATCTTTCTCTCTTTGCCTTAATTGCCAGCCGCATGCGTTGTGGGAGTTATTTTTCAATGACCGGTTCCTTTGCTGCGTTTGAAGGTACGAAAGAAATAAATAGAAATAGTTCACGGTCTAAAATGTTTCAAATACAGATTTATCACGAGCTCCCATTTCTAACATGTTTAAAAACACTAATTTCCACTCGCCCTGTGTAAACGATTACCAAACTAATCATCAATCTTTTCCCCGAAGACCGTAAGGACTTGGTACTGATTTATAAATGCAATGGGTTAGTTAGCTTGTACATAGAAAATGGAAACTAATACCAGGATCATATGTAGCTCTTTGTACAATTACCGAGGCAATTACACTACCCGTGCGCTAACGTTGACGTTTGTTTTGAATTGAAGTGAACCCGATAGAACTACAATCTCTGGCTCAGTTGAATATCAGTGCTGTCAGATGCTTTCGTTAAGCATCATTCTTACGATTTACGATTCGGATCCGTGTAATGCTTAGATTTTAATTATTGTTTTTGTAGCAGTCTCGGTTGTAGAATAATGTGTCGAGTTTTGAAAGAGCGCAATGGAAAAAAATACAACTATCTGGTGCTGTCACCCAGTATATCATGAGCATCCTTAAACTATTATTTATTTTCTGTCCAGAGTATTTTATGCATTTAATCTAAACATTTGACAATTTTTTTTTTTCGAATATCGATTCTTTTTGCACTTTTCCGTATCAATGGAGATTAAACCTCAAAACGCTGCAGCTTCATCAGCAACTTGTCAACAACTTTTTGTCAACAACTGGTTCTGATCATTAACGTAGAGAAAACTACGAGATTTACGGTCTTTTTTTAGAAAAAAAAAAATTAAAAATTACAGGACACAAAATTTGGCATAGTTTTTGTCTTAAATAAATTGAATAAAAAAAAAAACACTAAATTAAGATCGTATAAGCTGCAAATAGTAAATACACTTTTTCTTACTGTTCACTTAGAAAAAAAATGTTTATGTTCTCTTCATTCATCTCGGAATCAAAAGGAAGTTAATCGTTTGAAATTAGATTGCATTAATTTGCGTGCAATTCAAATGAACTTTCCCACTCCAATGCTAAGGTATGCGCACAGCAAAATCTAGCCATGGTTTAGTAGCCACATCTTTGGCAGGCTATTTGTAGTTGTGGTTTGAAGAGCTAAATCTTCATAACTAAAGGTACGATAAAGCAACAAGTTTACGTGAACGAGTGTCTGCAAAAACGGCTACTTCCATTCATCCCAAAGCATACGAGTTATGTGTTGTTTTGGCCTGATTTGGCGCCTTGCCATTATGGCAAAGCGGCTCAGGAATGGTATGCAGGAAACAACAACGTCAACATTGTACCGAAGGACTGTAATCCTTCGAACACCCCAGAACTTCGCCCGATTGAAAATTATTGGGCCATTGTGAAGCGAATCCTTGGAAAATCGAAATAATGTGAAAGATTTAGCTAAAAAGTGGGAAAATCCTTCCAGAAAGGTGATTGAGGACACTGTGCAGAACTTAATGGATAGTATCAAACGAAAAATTAGAGCATACGGATACAAGAAGTCAGAATAATATTATTTATTAAATTAACCCTTTGTTACGATGATTTTTTTTTCTGATTTGAAATAAATAGAAATAATGTTTTACTGCGAGTTTTTCTTTGGCTAGATTTTGCTGTGCGCATACCTTATGCAGAAATAAGTTAGTTGTACTCATAACTAAGTGATTATGATTTTGCGTAATGATGGCTTCCCGAACCTTAGTGTCTCTGTTGAGTTATGTTGCCTCTCCGCTTTCGATAACATTAGAAGGAAGGAAAGAGCCAAACGAGCCAACACAAATTAGTAAAAGTGAACTGGCCTTTGGGTACCTTAATCTTATTTTGTGGACTAGCTCAGTTATTCAAATGGATTAAATATTGAAATGTTTTGATAGAATTACACCAGAACGCATTAGCTGTGATATTCATTCGTATATTTTATTGCCATCAGTGAACATTTTCCTTCCCCACACAGTGTAATTTGTTTTGCGCAATCGCACAAACTTCTCTCAATTCTCACTGTGAGCAATTGAAGTAGGATTTCGATACGTAGGAAAGTTATTGAAATCCTTATCCTCCCTCAATAGCATGGAACACACGACATTAGGAGAGCATTGAATTTGAGCGAAATGCATGCATTGCTACGTTGTGTGATTTACATATGTTTAAACACCTAACAACGAATCTCTACAGACAATGGCACCGTTGGAAATGTGTGACTTTTGAGCACAGCTGTTGTGAGAAAATATTGGAAATAAAATAAGATGTAGTGATTTAATGCGTAAACATTTAAATATATTATCATATATTTAAAAAAAAATAAAAAAATGTGTCCGATTAAAATAGGAACTCACGTTGCGATAATTGTTTATTTTGATCATCCTTTTTTTTTAATAGATACGTTTGCAAGTTTTTTGATTGTGAAGACAAATGTGCATCGTTTTTAAACGCAATCATATCCTATAGTATGATTTTTATTTTTTCGGTCTCAAAATATGTTCAGAAAGCTGCAACTTGAAATTTGTTTTGAAAATGGTTTCTAATCTAATCTAATCTCACACTAACGCAGCCAATTCTTGAAAGCATCCTGGAAAATGATGGTTACTTGAACATATCATTTTTCTTGTCATCGGCCAAGCCAACTGCGTAGTGTGTGCCGCAAAGAGGATTCCAAGAAATAGAACGATTCCAGAAAGATCTAAAATCGCTCTACTGTTCTGAATCAAGGGAAGGAAGAAAGCGTGGACCTCCCGTACCAAACGCTTCCATGTAGAGTTAAACATTGTGATAATTTGTACTATCTCGTTGGGAGCGTAGATGCTAGAAAGATTAGTTTATGCTCCTTTAGCCTATGGGTGAACTCTTTGCATTTGAACCAAAAGCCTGGCAATAGTTGCCAAGGTTATAGCGCCTTATCTCGCTCATGAAATTTGTTTTGAAAATGGTTTCACTAATTAAGAACAGTTAGCTCATTGCTTGCTATCAACATAGTGTTCTAAATACAATTCCACAGTTATTAATTGGGAGCATTCGATGCCAGGTACAATTTCTGCATTAGTATGGTTATGTGGCAAGTAAAATCATATCGTATGCCCTGGGAGTCGAGAAATTTTCCTCAACGAAAAATTCCTAGACCAGACCGGGAATCGAATCCTGCCACCTCCAGCATAGTGTAGGTTTGTAGCTGCGCCTTTGCCAACTGAGTTAAGGGAGACCCCTTAATTGAGGTGGTTTCTATAAAATGGTTCACTTTAGGAAGGTTTACTAAGTCAGAATCAATACCACGCCTTAAATCAATTGCAAAATATGTTCCTAACCATGGCCTTATGAATTTCTTTCAATAAAAATAAACTTTACGAAGATTGTTTCTAACGAGAAACCTAAATGATGAGATGGTTCTACATGTCATGGATATGCGTCGAAAATTTTTGTTATTAAAAAGAAAAAAATTCTCGGGGTTCAAACAGCAAATGACTTATAGCTCATCATAGCAAACGTATAACTAGTTAAATATCGTTTCCAGATAAAATGTTTTGTGAGTTCTTAACAATTCTTACAATCAATTAAAAATATAATCGAATGCTGCATATTAGGCTGAGTCAAGGGGCACATACCCTAATTAATGAACACGCTTCTACAATAGTGTACACACGCTGAAAAATATATCTTAATCATATCGTTTATTTTATTGCATTGAAGAAAAAGGAATTTTTTTTTGCAGAAAATGGAAATTTCAAATCTTTGTATGCCGATTAGAATAAAAATTTCCCAGCATTTCTCCCACTAGCACGCCCACTCGTCAAGTAGAAGTGATGGTAATGAAAAGTCTTATTACCGATTCCTTGAGCCGAGTGCACCTGCACCATATTACAAAAGCAATAACAACCTCCCCCTTGTGCGCGCGTATGCTGTGTTAATGTAAACACCAACTAATGCAACTATTTGCCACATTGTTATCATTCTACGTTCCCTCTGTTATATTTATTTTATGGAAGAACAGTACTGTGCCGTGCGGCAAACAAATCATCTCTTGTGCTATATTAGTCTTTTGTTGCAATTTCACGTCTCGTGCAAGGCTGTGAGCAACACATGTCCTGCAAATGAAGCACTCCATGCACCAGGCTTCTGAGGAGATAAAGAGGTTGGGCGTGGGGAATAATTTTGCAACTCGGTGGAATAAGTCTGATCCGCGGAAAGAACAAGCGTTCATCATGAGCAAACAAACAGACGTAGAGTCTAAAGCGGAAGGAGGATAGTAGAGCTATGGAAGTTTTAATTTATAGATCTTGAATCAAGAACAGAGGGTGGAGTGTTTTGTGAACAAAGCTTAATATGGGTTTTGGAATTGGAATTTCAACCCCGGCTGTACCTACGAGCGGAAAGTGCACATCCGACATTGTTTACTTTAAGTATTCCGAAAGAAGTTCTTGCATGCAATTTGGACGTTCATTCATATGAATTGTGTGCACTCGGTTTGCAGAAGAGATGTGATATTGCTGGTTGTTTCTGGAAAAACGACGTGAGGATGCAATATCCACCATTTTCAAAGGAATTGAAAGAGAGTGAGAAAATTGTGTTTTGATCCTTCAGATGGTAGGGAATGCTATTAATTTGTAAGACAAAAAGCAATAATAAAATGACACTGTGAAATACTTTGTCACGGCAACACTTCCCGAAGTAGCGACGCAGCCGATATTCATCGCCTCGCTTTACAGCAGGCCGCAGCTGATCCATATGTCATGAATGACAAACGCTGTCGAGAAACGTCGGAACAATAGAGATCTGAAAATTCCGAGACAGATACAAAGAACCATTGTACGCAACTCGATGGTGCTACACGTTTGCAGTATTTGTTATTCGATGGAATATTATTAATTAAAAGCTACTTAGTCTACCATAAACAACTCACATCGCCAAAAAGTTGTTTGCTGTCGAGATTTGGTGACCTCGCCTCGAAACCGTAGTGGAATTTGAAGGCGGCGAACCAATTCTAGCATTTGGCCAACCCGGTGCTGATGCAAGAGCTTGTCGAGAAGCTGCCCGGATTACTTAAAATGGAGTGGGCAGTCTACAAGAGCAAACAACAATATGCTACTCTGGCAACGTTTGGTGACTTCATGGGAGGTTTAGTGGCAGCTGCAAGTCAGGTGTCTTTCGATCTTCCGAGCTCCAACCGGACCTTCAAGGGTGAACAAAAGAGGTCCAAAGAGAAAGGCATGGTACAGGCGCATTCGTCGGTCCCAGCGTCGTCTCCCGCCGTTCCAACCCATCCAGCGTACAAGAGAGCAGGTAATCCATGCCACCGTTTCAAGTCTTTAAGTGTTGATGAACGGTGGAAAATTGTTGATAAAACGGGGATTTTTCGTACCTGTCTCAATAGTCATGGAAAGTGGCCTTGTAAGTCCTGGCAAGGTTGTGGGATCGAGGGCTGCCGTCAAAAACATAATAAACTTCTTCATTCCCCGTCCTCGTCGCAACCATCCCCAAACATGACTGCAAATCACCTCACGCTAGGAAATGGTCATCTTTCTATGTTCCGCATTCTTCCTGTGGTCCTACATGCGGGAAGTCGTTCCGAAGCCATCTTCGCCTTTATCGACGAAGGTTCTTCCATTTCCTTCTAGAAAAGACGATCGCCAAGCGGCTCGGTGTATCCGGGCCCTCGGAACCGCTAACATTACAGTGGACGGGTAAGGTAACCCGTGAAGAACCAGGGTCTCAACTAATTCAGCTGGACATATCGGAGAAACGTGCTGGTATTCGTCACAAACTGTGCCAAGTTCGCACGGTCAGTTGTTTGGTCCTGCCTCCGCAAACACTGAAGTACAAGGAGCTTTGCCAACAGTATCCACATTTATGGGGTCTTCCGTTGGATGACTATGATCAAGGCCAGCCAAAACTGCTGATTGGATTGGACAATCGCCATCTGGGAGTTCCACTGAAATTGCGGGAAGGTGGGCCAACGGATCCAATTGCTGCAAAGTGTCGTCTAGGTTGGAGCATTTTCGGGTGTATGGCTGGCTCATCAAAGCAAAAGGCAGTGGTCAACTTCCATGCTTCTGCACCATCAGCTCAACGAGCAACTACGAGACTACTTTGCGTGGGAAGACACAGGTGTAACCGGACCCTACGATGTCCTGGAGTCGGAGGAGGATAGTCGAGCTAGAAAACTTCTGGAGCAAACGACCAGGCGGAACAATCGGGGCTTCGAGACTGGTCTTCTTTGGAGGGACGAGAATCCGGATTTTCCAGATAGTTTCCCTATGGCAGTTCGTCGACTACAGTCTTTAGAAAGAAAGCTTAACAAAAATCCATCCTTGAAAGGGCAAGTCTACGAGAAAATTGCTGAGTACGTGCAAAAGGGCTATGCACACAAGGTTACCGATTCTGAACTGGCAAACGCAGATACGAAACGAGTCTGGTTTCTCCCACTAGGTGTCGTTGTCCATCCCAAGAAACCGAACAAGGTGTGGCTAGTTTGGGATGCAGCTGCAGTTACGAATGGCGTTTCTTTCAACTCCAAACTTCTTAAAGGTCCAGACTTGTTAACACCTTTACCAGCTGTTATGTGCCGCTTTCGCCAGTTTCCCGTGGCCGTCTCGGGTGATATCAAGGAGATGTTTCACCAACTGTTCATTCGTAAGGAGGACCGCCTGGCGCAGTGCTTCCTCTGGAGGGATAGTCCCTCCGAGCAAATCCAGGTTTTCGTCATGGACGTAACCACCTTCGGCGCAACTTGTTCGCCCGCTTCTGCGCAGTATGTTAAAAACATCAATGCACAGGAGTTTTCTGACCGTTATCCACGTGCGGCCGCCGCCATAATAAAAAACCACTACGTTGATGATTACTTGGATAGCTTCCTGACTGTCGAAGAGGCGGTTGAAGTCGTTAAGGAAGTGATAGTAGTTCATGCAAGAGGAGAGATTCGAGGGGTTCCGCTCGAACTCGGTTTAACTGCTTCAAGGGATAGAGCAAACTACTGCTGACGGTCCGAAGACTCTGATGCTCGAAAGAGAAGGGACGTACGAATCCGTCCTGGGGATGAAGTGGCTCTCCAAGGAGGATTGTTTCACCTACACGGTAACTCTGCGAGATGATCTTCGTGCTATCGTAGACGCGGTACACGTCTCTACCATGCGAGAAGTGTGGAGGGTTGTTATGAGTCTTTTCGACCCACTGGGGCTGATCTCCCATTTTCTTGTTCACGGGAAAATAATTATTCAAGGGACATGGGCTTCCGGAACAGGCTGGGATGATCCAATAAACGAAGACCTCTACAGAAAATGTCGCTCGTGGGTGGACCTCTTCCCGGATAAACTGATGATACCACGTTGCTACTTTTCACCGTTCCCTGCTCCGTTTTTCGGGGTTCCTGTTTTTGCAGCCCCCTCTCCTGTGGGGATCACGGGCTCCCCCCGCTTTCCTCTCCGCCTCGTGGGGGGCGGCGTGTTGGGGTTGTTTCATGCTTCGATTCTGGGCTATCATACCTTTCCGTTGCTTAATGTTTCTTCTGGAGTGACTCCACTACGGTATTGCGGATGTTGCTATCGCCGTTTCAAATGGAAGACCGGGCCGAAGTGGGTATCACGAAGTGGAATGAAAGAATGACTAATAGTGCTTGGTTTCGAGGACCTGAATTTCTGCGCTATGATGAGGAGTCTTGGCCGCAACAACCCTCCGTAGCTACAATCCATGAAGACGTGCGAAAGGTTCAGGTACACTACAATCATCCAACGCTGTTGGAGTATTCCAGGTTTAGCAAATTGACAAAGCTGCAGCGAACCCTGGCGTACGTAATTCGGTTCATCGATAACTCGCGCCTTAAGAACATTCGACAGAATCTGCGTATTAATGTACTCACCCAGGGAGAGTTGTCCAGATCCGAAATGCTGCTGTGGAAAAAGGCGCAAGACGATGTTTATCCAGAAGAGAGAACCAGACTGGAAGAAACTCGGGGTAGCCCGGATAATCGTCATCCCACCGTGTCCAAGTCGAGTTCCATCTACAATATCTGGCCTTTCATGGACGGCGTTATTCTTCCAAAATGTCATCCAGTAACAACACTCATTACGGATTGGTACCACCGTCGTTTTCGCCATGCCAACCGCAAGACAGTGGTGAACGAAATGCGGCAGCGCTTCGAAGTGGCCAAGCTGAGATCTCTTGTGCAAAGGGTTGCAAAAAACTGCGTGTTCTGCAAGATCTCCAAAGCCATTCCCAAAGCCCCAGTGATGGCACCTCTCCCCATGGAAAGATTGCAGCCATTTGTACGTCCGTTCACATTCGTTGGAGTGGATTACTTTGGACCAGTGCTGGTCAAGGTGGGACGTAGCCAGGTGAAACGCTGGGTCGCATTATTTACTTGCCTTACGATTCGAGCTGTGCACATGGAGGTAGTCCATAGCTTGTCTACGGAATCATGTGTTATGGCTATACGGAGGTTTGTATGTCGTCGTGGATCACCAGCAGTGTTCTACTCCGATAAAAGCACCTGCTTTCAAGGGGCCAACTGGCAGCTTCAGGAGGAGATCGCTATAAGCAACGAGGACATAGCAAACACCTTCACGAACTCAAACACTGCCTGGAAGTTCATACCTCCTGCAGCCCCACACATGGGTGGAGCGTGGGAGCGAATCGTCAGGTCAGTGAAGACAGCAGTCGGCTCAGCTCTGGACACTCTTCGAAAGCCAAATGACGAGACCCTGGAAACCATCATTCACGGCGCAAAAGTTTTGGAAATTCCCGACCCCCGACCGACATCCCCCTTTAGTCAGCGGGACAGGAGAGGTTTACACCCAAACACATTTTCCGCGGTGGCTCGGGGGGGAACAAAAGTCCTTCCCCCACCTGAGCAAAAAGCTACCCAGCCCCCCCTAGTAGTTGGAATTTGCCCAGTTTAATCTTGGGGGGGTTTGGAAAAGGGGTGGATAAGGGAGTATTTCCGGCTCTTTACCCCCCGATGAAAATGGTGGGAGGACGAAAAGAGCTAGAAGAGGGGAACCTTCTACTTGTAGTCAGTTTTTTTTATGATTTTGGCTGTTGGAGAGTTTAGAAAAACCATTCCAAGTCTTTAGTGAAATATAATCTTAAATAACACGTTTATTTTACAAGATAATCTTAAATAACACGTTTATTTTATTGTTTTCAGCTGTTTTTTTTATTGAGCTTTATTCTAAAAATATATTATTATATTGTGTTTCATTTCGAGGTTTGCTGATACAAATTTTAAAACTGTGATAAGAAGGTTTAAATTATTAATCAGTTGAACAAGAATTGAGTGCAAATCCCTGAGGATTTGACAAATAAAGGGTGTATTCGATAAAAATGGCACACACATATATACTCATCAAAATTAAACTGATTATCGGATTTTCTTGAAATTTTCAGGGAATGAAGAACAACTAATGAGTTTTGATTTACAACATTTGTTTTATTCAATTTCGTCTCCCATCCCGAATGCCCACACCTTCCTTTTCACTCCACCCATCAAATTTTGTACAACCGATTTTCCCAGTGTTTTTGTTGTTTTTACCCAAATTTTCTTCAATTCTAGCTCTGTTTTTATAGTTTTGGGATGTTTGCGAAGTTCCGTTTTCATAATTGCTCAGAATTTTTCAATTGGACGAAGTTCCGGGATGAATTTGGTGGGTTCATATCCTTTGGCACAAAATTGACTCCGTTGGCTCGGTACCACTCCAATACGTTTCGAGCGTAGTGGCAGGATGCTAGATCAGGCCAAAACAGAGTTGATCCTTTGTGCTTCTTAATGAATGGCAAGAGACGCTTCTTAAGGCACTCTTCCGTGTAAATCGCACCGTTTATTGTTCCGGAAGTGATGAAGGGAGCACTTATTTCACCACATCCGCAAATCGCCTGCCAGATTAGAAACTTCTTTGCAAATTTCGATAGTTTCTTCTTTCGAACATCCTCCGGAACATCGAACTTCGACTTGGCAACGAAATATTCTTGCCCAGGAAGTTGACGGAAGTCGGCCTTGACGTATGTTTCGTCATCCATCACGATGCAACCGGATTTGGTGAGCAGCTTCGTGTAAAGTTTCCGGGCGCGGGTTTTCGCAGTGATGTTTTGTTTTTCATTCCGGTTTGGGGCTTTTTGCACTTTGTAAACATGTAACCCAGCACGCTTCATGGTTTTCTGCACAAAACCGACTGACACCTTAGACTTTTTAGCGACATCTCGAATTGACATGTTTGGACGGTTCTTGAATTGTTGTACGACTTTCCTGGCCATTTTACTGTCCATTGGACCACTTTTACGACCACTCCCTTCCTTCCTTTGGACACTCAGACGCTCCTTGAAGGTTCTTATTACACGAGACACAGTTGTATTTGCAATTCCAAGCCTTTTAGCAATCCACCGGTGGGACGCCCCTGGATTTTGATTGTGAGTGCACAAAATTTTCTCACGGACAATTTCTTGTTTCGACGACATGACTGGAACTACTGAATGTATAACTATGAAACTTGGCAGATGTAAATAATACACTATGGATAAGATCTACTCAAATTTCTAGGTTTTTTACTCATACGATTCAAAAGTTACAGAAGATTTTCTGTGTGCCATTTTTATCGAATACACCCTTTAATAGGGTGCGGTCCTCTTACAGGGTCGGAGCACCCAGGCCCCCCCCCCCCCCCCCTTTTTCCCTTCCTTCTTTCACCACCCCCAAAAAAAAAAAAAAAAATTAAGCGCTTTTTTTCACTGATCGCATCACTTACCCCAGGCATCCACATCTAAAAATAACCCGCCCCACCACCACACCACCCCCCCCCCGCACTGTAGAAATGCAGTGGTGTTCACGGTCTCTAATAACAACGATTGTCAAACTAAATCATCCTTCTTCCCCCTTCCCCAAAAGACCGTGAGGACGTGGCCGGCGCCGGTACTGATCTATAAATAGAATTAGTGAACTTGTACATTGAAGATGTAAAGCTTACTCCCAAAGCTCCATCTATGTGGTTCTCTGTGCAATTCCACTAGTTCTGTCAGTAAGGGAGTAGCAACTACGAATTTGCACGGTCTTTTTTTTAAAAAAAAAAAAAATACACCCTTTAATAGTGTATATATTTATGTAAATGAAAAATACTACAAGCTACAATATGATCTACATTCGGTTGATCCTGAAATGCAAGAAATGTTGTAAAGTGTTAAAGTGTTGAGTTCTGTGGTTCTGCGCTTAAGCACGTTTTCGTTCGTTTTCAGCGATAACACCAAAATCTTGATTTGAGGTATTATGAAAAAGTTCTTTAGATCTATTGAAATTTTACAAAACTAACATTTATAAATTTTAATTTACTGTTGCCATGGTCACTATTTGCTGCTTGATGCTGATTTTTTTAACAGCTCTGATATGATAATTGGACATTTAAGACATAATAATTAAAAGCATATACAACCTATTAGGTAAAAATTATAAAATTATTTTTATGTTAATATATAAATCACATAAAATACAAGTAATTATAAAAATGGTAATGATGATGATAAAGATGAATGGTAATGGTCATGAATAAACAATGATATATATAGTGAAGGGATATTATAATATAAACTGAAAATTACATGTGTGCCGACTGCTGTTTGGTCGCAAATGTAGGCAAACTTGCGCATCCATTATGAACCAGAAAATTTAGACAATGTATGACAGACATGAGAAAAAAAAATTCAATTTAATTTCAAATTATTTTACAATACTTGATGACCTGGAAGACCTGAAATACATTCTGCAAAAGACCGTACATCCCAAATTTCAATAACCTGAAACCAATTTATATGCAATAATAAGCTAACAAAAAAAGACAAAAAATTGATTTTGCCTCTTTTTCCCGTAATGTCCTTCCATGCTATTAGGATGGATCTAAGGCAAGGATGATCCCAAAGCGCGCTGCAACTTCAAATCTTATATGAATAGTAAAATTCCCAATGTGACCTCCAGGCACACGATCCTCTGTAGCAGGTGGAAAAACTACTTGATGTGATATTTCCAAGAATCACTACTGAACCCTTGCGACACAGAAAGCCTGCCAGTTCAGCGCAAGGGCTTCTTGAATCGTCCTGGTATAGTCTGAAAAGTTTAGAACATCGTTTCTATATTTGTAAATCAATTTTCAGAAATAGCATAGTTTATTTATCAGAATATTTTGTTCTGCAACAGCAAACAGACATCTCATCTTGTTCATGACCTAGAGTAACCTTTTCATTCAAACCCTACAATACAATTTGGCGGGTCGTCCACATAACTGTCTACGTATGTACATAAGTGTGTTAAATTTCAGGAAAAATAACATGCTCTTAACAAAATGCACCACCAACTGTGTACTCTTCCGGTTGAGTGTTTCGAAGAGTAGCTTTTGATAACACTCAAATTTCCTGAAATCTTGGTTAAATCCAATAAAATTCCACCAAACAACCATTTATTCCTTCTACACAAGCGTTGTCTCGACCATTGCTTGTTGTTTGATGCTGAATTTAGAACTCTTATTTCAATGGCAGATAGGCCGGTAAAAGGTTAAGCTGGTTATTTTTGGATATTTGGATCAACAATAGACAACATTTGTAAACAAACACTTCTGAGCCCTTTCTCTCGCAAGCCGTTGGTTACACACGCAAACCTACAGAATCGTCTTGTAGGGAAAACTTTTCCCTACATGAGGATGGTATTGGTTTGCGTGGGTGGCCTACGCTTTGCGAGGAAATAGGCTCAGAAGTGTTTGTTAACGAATGTTTTTATGCCCTTTTCTATTGTTAATCCAGATATAAGCTGTAAATTCCCGTTACTTTATTACTTTCCACTAATAACCATAATGCTACCCTCTCCTTCTTTCCTTAGCATGTTGTTTGGTTTTTCTGAAGTGTGGCCACCCTCTAGAACTGCACTACACTATCATGGATTATGAAAAAAAAAAAAAAACGAAGGCCTATATCTCTGTCCGATAAGGTTCCGTAGCTTCTTTGTTGCGCTGCATTTTTTGTCTGTGAATATTATGCTTGTGAGTTGAAATTACGCGAAATTCTTGTTATGATTTCTAAATTCATTTATTGCAGAAGGAAAAAGCTTTTTTTGAGTAGAGTTTCATGCATTTCTTTCTTTCTCAAAAGAGCATAAAAAACCATCTGATCCTCTGACCCTCTGAAAAAGCTAATGCTCTCCAGGATTCTTCTGATCTTTTTAATTAAATAAATTTTAACAAAATCTGGTAAGCAGAAAAAGAAGCATAAGCATGAGACCAGAGAAAAAACAAACAAACAAAAAAACAAAAATAAAATATTGCTGACATCCTGATCTGATGCTAAGCACTCAATCGTTCGATATCTTTCCTTGTTTGATTTTAGTCTGTGGAGAAAAGATCAAGTCTAGGGACTTTTTTCATTGAGAGACTCGCTTTGATTACTTTCTCTTTCATTCATATTCCAATCACCTTTACGTTTTTCATTCTATTATTTATAGAGTATGCTAGCCAGCACAGTAGTGTTTCGATCTGTACCAAAGAATCCCTCGAAAGTTTAATAATGGCACTGTAATAAATGAAAGAGAGCGAGACAGAAGAGAATCTCTCAATTGAAAAAAAAAAAAAAAAATATCCTAGAAGTATCAACCATCCCCCTAATAGCCCCACCTGCATACAGTCTGTTCTCTCGTTATCTCTTTCTCTCTCTCTCTTTCTTTCATCCAAGAAAACATGCTAACCCACCTTCTAGCTTCATCCAAGAACGCAACACGTACACCCACCCATGCACGTACTCGCATACTCTCCTTTACTCTCCTTTATACTAAACATACATATATACATACATACACCCATACACGTCTATATACCCAATTCCATACCCACACGCACACATACACTTGTATGTATCTATATATACACCTTTAGAGGCACATAGCTCAACGTTTCCTTATACTCTCCTTCTGACTTAAGCTTTTCTTTTCCAATACTTATAATTTCTTTTTCCTTGACTTCGTTCTTCTGCTTTCGTTTCTAATTTATCTTTGTCTTGAACTAGCTCTTTCCAATATTTTTTGTCGATTTCCTCGTATCCAGCAAAGTCCTGATATAAAGATTTTTTCCAAGTGAGACTTGGTCTTCCTTCTTTTTTTCTTGTCGAATTTTAAACTGTATGCTAATTTGAGAGGGTGATTCTGCTTTCTTCATCTAATATGCCCATAATAACTTATTCTGCCTACCCTAATGCGTCTATTAATAATCTTTCCCTCCTGTCTGTTAGTTAAATTTCTGTTCAGTGTTGCAGTAAGACAAACTCCTAAATATTTAATGAATTCGTTAGTTTTAAATGGAATTCCGTTCAGCTTTATTTCTTTTGGCTGTATTACCTTGTTGTTTGGGTATCTAATTAATACTTGACTTTTGTCCTTACTAATCTTACGACCTATTTTGCTGAGTTCTTCTTCTAACAGCTTAAAAATATTTTATAACACATTAATGTTTCTGGCTATTATTAAAAAATCATCTGCAAATGTTAAAATTATTGGTATTTTTAAGCAATCTGCAAATGTTAAAATTATTGGTATTTTTAGATCTATGGCAATTTAGATCTAATAATTCTATTTCTTGCAATTTCTTTTGCAATTTTTCTAAGTATATCTTGTATTTAATAATTGAAAAGCTGTGGGGAAAGAGGGCATCCCTGCTTGGTTTCTTTTTCTCTTTTGAATTCTTTTGAAAATTGGTTCTAACATAATACTCTAGTTACTCCATCTTTCACACATAATAACATCCTATCAACCAATCTTGACGGAACATGTAAACTTATCAAGGCTTCTTTCATGCTTTGTACCTTCACTGTATCGAAAGCCTTACTTATGGCTAATGCTAATACAATTAAATCTTTGCCTGCGTTCCAGTACTCTTCCATTACTCGCCTAGCTATAAAAATATGGTAATCTGTCGAAGTGAACACTGCTTGGTGTAACCCTGGCTCTCCTGTGAATTTTCGTAGTTGAATACTTATCCATTTGGCATATATTTTGTAAGCAACATTATTAAGAGAGAATCTACAAAATGATCGGCTCCCGAGGATCCAGCCTTTTTTGGAATTGGAAACTCTGTTGACATTTTCCAATCAGTACGCATTATATTATCTACATATACCCTTCTCTAAATATCAACTAGTTGTTTCCTCATCTGCATTCTTAATATATTCAATATAAATGCGATCTGATCCTGGTGTATTTCCATTAAAGTGTTAATTATAAATCTAATTTCATATGAAGTCGGAGGGTTTGGTAGTGGCAGATAGTCATGTTCTTTACAAAATTCTAGCTCTGGCCCTTGACATTCTACTAATATAGTTATCCCAAACACGCGCACTGATCTTAGCTAATTTTCGATTTTTCTGTTTTCTGAAGCTTTTAAGGTAGTCATATGTTTTCTCTACGTGAGCACGATCTGACGCGCATTTTTTGCCTGTGAAGGTGGCGGATTCGTCCGTGCCTTGACCTACCCCGCATTGCGGATGTGAGGCAAAGAATGCGTCCTTGGTTCGAGTACTACTATATCCAAGCCCTTCGCTCAATTTTCGATACTTCTATTAAATTTTCACAACCAGCCGTACACTGACGGAGCTATCAACACATTCTCTTCGTATCTTTCATTTCTAGCAAACATTACTGTCCACTTTGGGCCTCATGGTGATGAGCGAACATAAGCGTTTTATTGTTTTCATCACCGACCGTAGCAGATTAATCAGTCATAAGTCTTGGAGTTTGGTGGCCGTTTCCTCTGAACACTGCTGCTGCATTGATTAAGCGCCTATTAGTGAAATTGTAGAGCAGCTAATGGTAAAAATGAAATTTGAAGGGTCGATCATAAGCATCGGAGGGATATATTTAAAGGGTGAGTCGATTATTATTGTGACACTTGTATACTTCCTTGCGTTTGTTTATTCTTGACCGAATTGATTCACAGTTTGCTCAATTTTTCTTCATAGTGTATCGTTTACATCGGCTTAGTACTGCAGTTATCAGTGAGGTTCTGGTCAAAATGGAAGAAAATCAGCAAACCGTTCCCCAAAGTATATAGTAAACCAACATGCAAATACCTTGTTTGTCGCATCTTGGAAAAACTGATGAAAATACATGATTCGGGTTCAATGAACGATTGACAATGGACCACAAGCAATGAACTGGACGACAACTGGTAAGAACGTGCCAAAAGTCCGATAGTGAGGTAATGGAACTAAATCATTAAAAGCTTAAAATATTCCTTTTACCACATATGCATGTTAGGCGACCCGTGTCGTGTTGCCAACAGAACCATCTGGTGATAAAAAAGGTAATCAAAATTTATCTTACCTCCTTTTATGAGTATTGTTTGCTCACACAGAGAAAAGTTTGATTGTTTGATGGTCATCTCAAACTTGTCAGTACAACCATATAATTTTTATCGGAGCACTTTTGAGAACAACGTAGGCACGTTAAAATGTGTTTTTTTTTTACTCCTAAATAGATTGAGAGCTCTCGGGAAACCTTCTTGTTGTCTGAACAAATGCGATCAATACCCTCGGTGTGCTTCAACTTACTCGCAATTCAGCCAGATGTGTAATGCACTGTATTCGCTGTACTTATGTTCATTCTTAAATCGGTTTCGAAAACGGTAAATGTCAAAGAGCGACAACTGAATTATTTTCGCCAACATAAATCAAAAACTTCATCTTGTCTGAGCTGCTTAACAATGGAAGTGACCAACACCAGGTTGACAAGTACACACAAAGAATAATGATTGTTAGAATCAAAAAGCCATTGTTAAAATTGAAAAGTTGCGTTGGTTCTTTTTCGTAGAAAGCGGTTTGCTTTCACAACAAAAACGTTCAAACTGTCAAATCAAAATTTCCCTGCTTGGTACATTTAAAAGTTGAAACTTTCAAAACGAATTGTAGAACTCTCAAATCGAAACCGTGGCATCGTTTATTCCAAAATAAACTTTCAACAAGAAAGTGTTGTGTAAAAAAAATAAAAATATGCCATTTTGATTGAAATAAAAAAATAGTTTTAACATTAAAAGGTTTATTTTTCATATAAATTGTAGAATTTTCAAACCGAAAACGTGGCATGAAAGCAAATTATTTTTATTCCAAAATGAACTTTCAAGATGAGAGTGCCGTGCAATTAAAGCAAAAGTATGATTTTAAAATGAATCTTTATAACTTTCACAGCATGCCTCAGGCAAACTGCAGGTAGTCTGTCTGACCGATGCTTTCTAGGACATAATTGTGAAGGATTATTATATGTAAGTGCTCCAAAGGTTCTCCCAAATCACGAACGAATTCCTTCAATGTTTGTTCCATGCGCAGTCAAATGTGATCGACCAGCGATTGTAGCATATCTATCGGATTCCATTATCACGCTTCGCCTGGAAAAAATAGAAGCAAAAGAATTACTCACTTTCCGGAACTACTTAAATCGAAAACACAGCCGACATACTTTTTTTTTTATAGAAAACGAACACGAACAAACCATTTTCCTCGCAATTTTTACCCAACGCGTATGCCACCGGACGGGAGTAACGAAAAACGCAGTAGATGCGTACGCGGACAACAACATTGAGAATTTGCAAACGACGACGACGGCGACTTGTTTTGTGTTGGTGGATTTGACAGTTCTACAGTTTTCATAGTAAAAGAAAACACTTTTAAATTTACACACTGAACCAAAACATAACACTTTCAAATCAAACGAAGAACTTTCGTTATAGACAATTTTACTTTCAATTTAATGAAAAATAAACACTTTTCCGAAGTAAAGTGCAAAACTTTTAATAAAACAAGATTCATTTTTTGTGTGTATGTTTTAAATTCGGTTCCGTTTCCGATGCCGTTGTGTTAGGGCCAAGGAATCAATTTTTCTCCACAAACCGTGAAAAACTAGCTACAAAAGAGCAGTTCGATATGTGTTTGTCCCAACCATTTGCCAACAATAAAATGTAGTTGTTGGCATCTAAGATCAAAAACATATTGTGGTTTTTTTCAGTGCGTGAATTGAGGACCATTTTCAGGCCATAATTTCATCTAAAGGGTGTTTCGATCCAAATTTGGTCGACTTAAACTTCACGCATTTCCTTTCATCGTGCATTAAAAAAATTTGTTCAGCCTTCATTTTGAAGATGTGTGCGTGTAGCATCATGCCTCTATTTTGATTTTGAGATTAGCACTTCAGTTATCAGAATGTCGTCGAAGGAAGAGAAGCAACGCATCAAAATTTTGCACGTGCATGGCGAAAATCCAAACTACTCTCACGCCAAGTTGGCGAAATTGTTGAATGTGGCTAAATCAACTGTTACAAACGTATTAAAGTGTTCGGTGAACGTTTGTCGACAGCCATGAAAGCTGGATCTGGGGGAAATCGAAAACCGGAGGCCACAGCGACGACAAAAAGAGTTGCCCGCTGTTTCGAGCGAAACACCAACCTCTCCGTCCGAGATGTCGCAAAGAAGCAGGAAATGGCGCCTTCAACCGTGGATAGAGCTAAAAAACAAGCTGGACTGTCGACTTACAAGAAAGTGGTGACTACAAATCGCGACAATAAACAAAACACGTCGGCCAAAGCACGATCGCGAAAGTGGTACACGACGATGCTGACGAAGTTTGATTGCGTGGTACAGGACGATGAAACTTACGTCAAGGCAGACTTTAAACAGCTTTCTGGACATGAATTTTATACCGCAACCGGACAGGGAAAGGTGGCAGATATTTTCAAGCACATTAAACTGTCAAAGCTCGCGAAGAAATGTTTGGTGTGGCAGGCCATCTGTACCTGTGGCTTGAAGAGCAATGTTAACATTGCGACCGGAACCATCAACCAGGAAATTTATCTGAGCGAGTGCTTACAAAGCTTCTACTGCCTTTCCTGAAGCGACACAATTGTTCCGTTCTATTTTGGCCGGATTTGGCATCTTGCCATTACGGGAAAAAGGCCATGGAGTGGAATGCTGCCAACAACGTTCAAGTGGTGCCCAAGGACAAGAACCCTCCCAACACGCTAGAGCTCCGGTCAATCGAACAATATTAGGCCATCGTCAAGCGAAACTTTAAGAAGACTCAAAAGCTGTTGTGAGTGAGAAATAGTTCAAGGCAAACTGGAGATCTGTGGCGAATAAAGTGGGCAAGGAGACTGTTCAAAATCTTATGGCAGGTATTAAACGAAAGACCCGGCAATTCGCATTCGGTAACAAGGAAGCTTAGCTGAATATTTCTCCTGTATTCTGTATTAACTGAACTTGAAAAAGAAAAATAATTTTACTTATTAATAAAAACATTGATCGACCCACACACATTACTGTTTGACCAAATTTCGATCGGAACACCCTTTAATTGGATCAAAGTATCTCTACCTCCTAATATTATATCTATGATAATCAAAAATAATAATTGCAAGCCGTAAATCACGCTTTTTTTTTCCAACAGACGATGTTTTTCCTATCCTGTTCGAGTTGCAGCAAACCATAGTTGCGTGCTGCTTTTGTCATGACATTTGCAACTGGCAACAAGTCAACAAGTCGAAGTTGCGGTGAGTTTTTCGGAAATCCTTTTTCTTAGTTTGGGCCTTAGTTTAATAATTTGTTATTCATTTCAATTTGTCTTTTGGAATATTACGCTAGGTATAACAAAAGCTGGATAGCTTAGATTGAGCGTGTGCATTTAGTAGTTGCCACGTTTCTCACTTATGGTGCCACAAGCGAAAAAAAGGGTCGCCTGAAAAATTGTGTAGTCACTTATATTGTTAATATAGTATATTTGCAGATAGGCTGAAAACTATTCTCGGTTAATTTAACGAATATATAACATTCCTTGGACTTAGCCTCAACGATCGACAATTTAGTTTTTAAACGTAAAATAAACGCTGAGGTCGTCGACGAAGTAACAATTCTTAGGAAGTAACGAGACCACTGCATTATTTGGGAGTAACATTAACGACACGTTAAGAAAGGTAGTTGACGGTTAGGACACGTTGCCGTAATAAGGTCCACGTGACGCACTCAATAATGGATTTTTTTAGATGCAATGAGCCGAGTTGACTAGTTTGAAGAATAATTTACAAATTTGTTGTCGCCACGGCTTTGATCTACGAAACACAAGTGGCCGTTCTCACGAAATATAGTAAAAATCTATTACGAGGGTCAGTTTGTGGTAGGTATGTTATTTGAGACCTCAGCGGCTGAAAAAATGACGACCAAGTTTTAAATGGTGGGGCATTATTCGTCAAAACATGGTCCGATATGGAAGTTACACGTACGAAGATAGGAAGTATCTAGTATAGGGATAGAGATCGTTTGAAACTGAAATCTGAAACTGCAGAAGGTTCACGAGTCTTTTTTTCGGTTCACGTACAGCCGTACTTTTAAAGCTCCAGTCTTAGCTGCAGTCCCAACGGAAGTTACTATTTTCGTGGTACAAAATAAAACGATACTCAACTTCGCTTCAGATATTGCAAATGAAAGCTTCATCCCGATTGCAACTTTTATCTCCATGAACACAACAGGGATGCTTTCACGGTACTGCTCTTTAGCACACGATCATCTTCAAGGCACTTTAAAATCAATGAAAAATCTTCTGCTACTCAGAAAAGTACGGAAGAAAGAAAAAAAATGACGGCACAGGAAGAACGCGTCCACTCTGAGCCAGAGCCTACTTCCGTTCTTCGGTCATCGTTAATTACCATTTACTGTGCAAAAAATGTTCACTTGCGGTCCAATGCACCGAGGCGTTGTTTTTGCTGGCCTGATTAGTACGTTCAAGCTGCTTATGTTTGTATAAGTGGAAATAGTGAATCGCTTTCTTCAAACCGGCCAGCGCACAAGAACCACTATTGTCTACATTTCGGCGATTAGCTTTGAACCATTTCAATTAGATGCAATGAATATTTATTGAGCGTATGTTACGTTTTGTGTGTTTGTTATTTTTATGTTTATTTTTCAAATGAATAATTTGAAAAGATGCTCATAAACGACATTCTTGAGGGATTTGAAACCTAACTTCGCTCCATTACAGACTTATCAGTAGAATTAGACCTTAGCAAAGTTAAGGTTTGTAAATGAAGCACGACACTTTTATTTACGAAGATGTTTGAATTTGTTTAACAATAACTAAACTCTACAGAGCCTGCTTGCTATACCAACCTTATCTATTTGACAGATCGTTTGTTCGATTGGATTACTGGAATGATAGACAACTTTTGACATAGGACTACGTCTTTGTTTTCTATAGTGTTTTCTATTTAAAAAAAATCGAATTGCAACCGAAAACTTAATATCTCAGTCATTCCTCAAAGATTTTCAAAATGTTTGCACCAATCGATCGGAAATATTTCTACGCAATAGATTCCCTTACAATCAGGTTTGTAAATGAAGCACAATACTTTATTTACGAAGATGTTTGAATTTGATTAACAATAACTAAACACTAAAGAGTCTGCTATACCTAAGAGGTGAAACCTTATCTATTTGACAGATCGTTTGTTCGATTGGATTACTGGATGATAGACAACTTTTGACGTATTACCACGTCTCACCAATCGATCGGAAATATTAGAGCAATAGATTCCAATAGAGGACATTGTTGATTTTGGTACACATAAAGACTGTATTCGATGAAATTTGGACACACGCAATTGTTCGTAGCTTTTTAGCGTGTGGGTAAAAATTATTGAAATTTTAACTGAATGTATTTCATTGTTTTGTGTCAATTGTGTGGTACAAAGATAATAATGTAGTTTTTGTACCAAAAGACGTCAACCCTCCAAACACCCCGGAACTTCGCCCAATTGAAAAAATTTAGGCAATCATGAAGGCATATATATATATATATATATATATATATATATATATATATATATATATATATATATATATATATATATATATATATATATATATATATATATATATATATATATATATATATATATATATATATATATATATATATATATATATATATATATATATATATATATATATATATATATATATATATATATATATATATATATATATATATATATATATATATATATATATATATATATATATATATATATATATATATATATATATATATATATATATATATTTTTATATATATATATATATATATAAATTATTCATCTTTTTTATTTGTAAAATTTCAAATACCTGATTAAATAAAATGGCAGTCGTTAAAACCTCTAGTTGCTAAGATCAAAAATTCCAATCAAACAAACTCTCTCAAAATCGAATTGGTCGTCCTGAAAAGGACGGATTTGAAATGGACCACATTTGAATTAAAACCTTCTCGGTCTTTTGAAGAGGCAGTTTCATACGTTGCGTCTTACCAAAAGATGGCTACCAACAGGATCACACACAAGTACTTTATTTCGCTACTCGTGGTTGCGCCAACTGGCTGGCTACAAATACATAGCTGGCTTGGGCAACCGACTGCCTAGCACACGACTGCATAACTAATGGCTGCCTAACATCTGTTGTAGCAAGGGAGCTCCTTACAGCACTAGAATAATCTGAAAAACGATTAGATCAAGATTGCATTGCTGTTCGTGATTCCCATATTAACAGATCAAACCCAGATAGGCAGTCTCAAGCTCCCTATCCAAATTGTTTCATTTGGGTGCCGTGATGGTTCCTCCGTTTCATACACCCAAAATAAAAAAGCAAGATTGTAATGCAATTTCGCATCATTTTGTTTTATTTCTCGCTGTGGATCGTAACTTGATTAAAAAAAAAAAAAACATTCTGTGGTATCCCAAGTAACAACAGAAACATCTTCTTTGATAAGAATATAAGAACTTTGTTGTAAAGAAGTTGTAACAATGAAATACCAAACAGGTCTGGTATGTCTGGTAGATTTGAGTATGTTTTTCCACACATATTCGGTTTAATCGTGTTTCCAGAACAGCAAACACATTTTTGTTCTATTTTTGTTCGATCGAACAAATTTTACTCCTTGAAAATACCGATGTTGACTGTTTGTCATCTTACCACTACGAACTATCTTTACTCACTTTCGAGTAGCCATACTTTTGACTGATTTGAGTCAAACGTACTTAGTTTTGGGTTGTTTAGAAATAGCGTGCACGCTAGTTGTTTGTAAATATGTTGATAGGTTGCACTCCAGATAAACTTTAAACATGTTTTTAACATCCTAATGCAACAGTGAAATTATTCAGAACAGACCAGTGACGGCTGAAAATATGTAGGGAAACTACCCCCATATTAATCCCATATTCATCCTACGATGAATCAAACAATTGGGCAGTTGAAGGATCGGTTTCGTTTTCTAATAATGTTTGCTTACGTTAAATAACTACAAGAAACATTACTAACTAATCCTTCAACTGCCCAATTGTTTGATTCATCGTAGGATGAATATAGGAACAATGAGATTAATATGGGGGCAGTTCCCCTACATACTGTTTATTTAAAATACTGGAATAAAAAAACACTACTTAATTGTAAGATTGTGGCGCCACTCGCTGATTCAAATAGAAGCCAAGTTGGGCATAGGAATTTGTTCAAAAATGAAGTAAAGCAAAAGTTTGGTAGGTTGTTAATTATTTATTATACATTGTTATTCTTAATTTGTGGGGGAATCTTTTGAGATGAAGTTACGCAGAACATAATAAAAATGAATGTTGTTTTTGTATTTGTATTTTCCTTCATATTGACATTAATTTTATGAGAACTTGTTTGTTACGTTTAGGGATGGGGGTGTTTGAGACGGTTGTTATATACTATTACAAGGGAGTGCGGGTCTTGTAAAAACGTTATTTAATATATGAATAACCCCAAAGTTCACTCTTCTTTTGAGAATTTTTTTTTTTCATTGTTTTTTTGAGAGAAGAGCAGCTAACAAATACCACAGTGAATTTTTATAAGGTATTGGACAGTTCAAGTCATGCACTTAAGTTAGGGTTAGTGCTGGAAGTTTCGACAATTTCCCATTAAACGACGGGTTTAAAATCTGCCGTACCATGGGCTATGAATAACGTTGCAGACGGCATCAAATAAATTAAAAATAAATTTTTGAAGCCGTCACAAATGGAGTAAGGCTTGTTCGCGACAAAATCTGGACAGATTAAATTTGGAATAAAACAAATTTGCTGTTAGTTCAATGCAAGATGCATTTTTTATTCATTTAATTGTGCATTATTAGTCATCTTAAAACTAATTACAGTTACTTAAGTAGACTGCATGAAGAAACTAGGAACTTTAGAGTCTACTCCAGCTAGTTGTTTATATTGAGAAAGTTCTCTCTTCACGAGAGCCCAATACCGCTCGATAGGTCGCAACTTCGGGCAGTTAGGTGCATTCGCCTTTTTCGGTACAACATGGACTCCATTTGCTTTATACCATTCCAAAACATCTTTGGCGCAGTGACAAGATGTCAAATCAGGCCAGAATAGCAAGGGAGCGTCATGGATGCGTAGGAATGGTAACAATCGCTTCTTTAGGCATTCTTCACGGTATATTTCCTTGTTTACCGTTCCGGTAGTGATGAAGCTTTGGCTTTCTCGACCACAGCTGCATAATGCCTGCCAAACCAAATATTTTTTTGGAAAACTTAGCCTTTTTCTTCGTCCTGAAATGCTCCTCTACGCTGTTCCGTTACATGGCAGTATAATAAGACATTCCGGGAAGCTGCTTAAAGTCTTCCAGCACATACGTTTCATCGTCCATTATCACGCACGAAAATTTCGTCAAATATTCGCAATACAACTTGCGAGCCAGGGTTTTAGCCGTCACATTCCGTTTATCATTATGGTTCGGTACAGTTTTCACCTTGAACGACTTCATACCTTGCCGGTGCTTGGAAGTATGCACGAAAGATGGGGACATTTTTATTTTTCTAGGCACAGTACGTACCGAAAGATCTGGTCTCTTCTGCAATATTTGCTTCGCCTTCGCGTCCTTCTGGTGGTTCCTGAGATCCGTTTTTGTTCCGCTCCTAGCCTTCCTGGCTGTTGTCGAACGTGTATCAAAAGATTTAAGATCGATATGGACAGTGTTTGCAGGAAAACCAAGGTTTTTTGCATGTTTTCTTACTGACAGATCCGGATTTTCATTGCGACCGCACACAATTGCTTTTCGTACTTAGTCTTCTTTCGACGCCATCTTCGATCTAAAAGCTTGTAGTATCACCAAAAAAATTTATTTCACGCGTCGATGAAGTATTTCCAGAGATACACGTATTTAGGGGTGTCGAGATTTTGTCGCGAACAAGCCTTACTCGCATCCCGCATGTACAAGTCGCTTAGCAAGCCTTGAATTTCTCGGCAAATTTCGAGATTTTTTGGTTCCGTTGGTGCTCTGGGACATTGAACATGTCACTTGCAGTGTAGAACTGATGACCTTAAATCTGCTAAAAGTTCGCCTTTATGTAGGTTCATTATGCGTTTAAATCTTGCGTGCCCGTGATTTTGCTGCCACATTTTGCGGATCGTTATGATTTGGTTCCTTTCTGGACTTTGAACGTTCGTCGCCCAGCTCGATTTTTGACCTTATACACACAACTTTTGGTCAAGGTTGGCTTTTTTACAATATCCCGGACAGAAGCGTTTGGTTTGCGCCTGAGACCTTCAACTGCCCTCCTATCGAGTGGATGTTTTTGCTGACGCTCCTGTGATGATGTTTTTGTCCACTTCCTTTTTCCGATCAGTGGTCAGACGTTTTCTGTGACGTTTGATGACACGAAAAAAAATAGAGTTCACGATTCCCAACTTCATTGCTATTGCACGATGCGAAGTATTTGGATTTTTTAAATGAGCGTGCAAAATTTCGTCGCGAATGCTTTGCTCTTCCGACTTAACCAAATATAATTATAATAAGAACGAGCAACATTGGGAGACCTAGCTATCGATATCAATTTTGAATTTCGGTAGGTTAAACATGTTTTTCTGGCAACTCAGTAGGGCAGACATTTTCTCTTAGCTCTTAAGTGTCCGAACTGCGCTCACACCTTGTTAGAGGCCCGCCTAGCAGTCTTGATGTCTCCAAAACTCACTCATATACGGTAAGTATGGAAAGATACTTAGCAAGCTTGTATCGAAATTGTTTCAACGCAAACGAGCACGCTTATTGGTCTCGCGTAGGCATAAATGGTCATCGGTGGTGATTTATTAATTTCCCTCCCCATTTTACGATTTTTTTGGTGTTTGCTTTTGTCATCTTCACCTGTACGATGACAATGGAAGAGATCGCGATACGATCCGTTGGAGAATCCCCAACGATGTCGGTCGATCGATGAGTTGTCGCCTTCGGTTGTTTTCCAGTCAGACAGTGAAGTTAGTTCGGTCGCATTTTTCGGGCAAATCAGAAGCCCAGTGGTATTTTGCATTGCGTCGTTGTCTTCATCTAGTTGGTCGCGTGAAACTTTTATTCGACACGATATCCCGGAATCAGCATCGTAAAGCGTGGTGGTTTGCCGATATTCGGTTTTTGGAAAGTTAAACGATTGAACATTTTAGCGCGACAAACTCGTTAATGTTTGGTAATTAGCAGATTCGAAGAAAGTGTTTTTGAACTGGTTTATTACGATAGCAATGAATTGCTTTGTGGTTACTTTGTTATGTTTGACACTGGTTTCTTTGATTGGATCGGTTGCCTTGGAAAGCAAGTACAGATCGTATGCAGCTGTACGCACAGAGCGGCAAAATAGGGAGATTAATGCGGCTGAGGACGGTGCAGACGATGATGATGATTATGATGGAGAGGATGTCGTTTACGACGAGAGGCAAACAGACGGAGAAACAAACATACGGTTGCATATCAAAAACTTTCAGATTCAAGTTCCGGAATCTTCGTTGAACAACCTGCATAAATCCGACATGGCCAAAATGATTCAAAACTCAATATTCAAATTATTTGGAATCCCATATGAAGAATCCAATCAGCCGGCATCTGGGCAGCAGGATCTTGTCGAAGAACAAGAACAACAACAGCAGCAGATAGCTTCTAATTCAATGCTTCAGGTGAATGGAAACAATTTACCGGCCAAATTTTTTCTCGAGATTAGCGACTTCCTTATGAACAATCGCGACAATGATGCTGTGGACGATAAGCGCGTTGAGACGAATCATAAGCAGAATGCCGAAATTCACGCAACAGAAGAGATTAAAATCGAACGGCTCGAGAATGTTAACAATGTAAAAAATGAAACTATTACCATCAGCAAAAAGCGGTACAGCCAGGGGTTTGCGGATAGTCAAAATCTGACCACGTTCGAAATGACCGAGAACAAGTTCAGAAACAATGTTACTTCGAATAGTACCGAGAAAGAGGACCGCTACCAACAGACGCGACCGATTCGGTTGGACACGGTTGTGATGCAGGTGGAAACTGATGCTGCCGGAAGACCGAAAACACTGCGTGAGAAGGTTATCTGGCGAGCGAGCGAAGACGACAGGGATGGTAGCAATTAAATCGAGTTTTTATTTTTTTGTAGCGTTAGTGACTCAACATATTTCTATTCAGGTCTGAATAAAGCAGATGTTATTGTTCGAAGTGACAAGTGATAAATTTGAAAGTGATCCAATTGAGTATAGCTTTAAAGTCTCGAACCCGTCAATAATAGAAGAAATACACCCAAGATAAGTTAACAAGAAATTGGAAGCTTAATCGAACAACTGTCACGACAATAATGATGTGAACCAAACGTTTCAACGTTAAAGTATTTGCAGTTGTTGAATTATAGAATCAACAATTGTTGAATTTATTAACATAGGTATTGTATGGCATTTGCGCTGTGGTTCATAGAAGGTGTAGTTTAGGTAACATTTCGAATGAGGTGTTGAAATATTATCGCTGAAGGTGAAAGTTAGATAAGATAAATGATGAATTTCAAAAGACGCGTTAAATTTCCCCTCGTTCAATTGCAAACCAAAGCAAGCATAAACAGCGAAATTGTTTGCCATCTTTCATAAAGTAGATATGAATTAGACTTAAATATATGGCTTTAACTGTAATGAAGTGCAAAAGGCCAGAAAAATACATGATTCTCTCAAATTGTGTACACTGCTGAGTCAGATCTTGAAATAACGAAGGTTTCACCTTTTCTTCCATCTTGGCAGTTCAATATTATCGCTTATCACTAAAGAGCCTAGAATATAAAGAGGAGAAACCTTATCCCTGATAAAAATAAACAATCGGCAACCATAGATTCTGAAAGCTTGACTCCTTTCACGAAAAGCTCGCGATTCCCATTTTGACAGGTCGTCTACTTGGTTGGAACAAGATAGAGAAGAAACCGTTTGTTCCAATTTTTATGTTTCTCCTTTTTAATATTCTTACTCTTTACTTGTCACTAGTGTTGTACACACTAAGAAATTCCTAATTTTACACGTGACTGACTTCACCTTTTACCTAAAGGAGCAATAAAAAAAATGTATAATTAAGTGTTCCGGGTCTGACAGGCGCATCACAGTACTCTTGACTGAAATTTGCCTTTATTATGACTCAAACTTTCGTCATAAAAGACACTCGTACATGTCAGTCTCAGAGCACCTCAATTTACATTATTGTTAAGTGTGTAGATACACTTCAATTGAGCGCTTCCGATGACAGGCCAGTAAACACTATCTCGACCGAAACATGTGTGGGAATTTAAATCATACCATATTCACAGGGAATTGATACATGTTCTCTTAGGAATAATATTCAGACCACAGGACTTGAACCCAGAACATTCATCATAGTCGTCCTTTTAGCCGAGCTAAGAGAGGAATCGTCTTAAGAAATCAAATAACATGACTTACATCGTATACGCGATCATTGTGATTTATAGGTTTCATGCCAACTGAAACTTGAAAGGAGAAAATAAAACAGCCGGTGGTAATTTTTGGACTTAATCAACCTATCAGCCATGTTCAGATTACGAAGTTGAAACTTGATACAAGGGTGTTATAAAATATCGACAAAATCATATTTTGCTTTGTTGCAACTTAAAAGTCTTAACGTAGAATAAACTACTAGGAAAAAGAAGATATTTGTTAAACAAAAAACTCTCCAATGTTGGCCCACACACTTAGAAATTTTTAATTTTACATGTGACTGAAAGGAAAAGACGTAAAAAATACAAATCAAATCAAATTAAGTTTTTCGATACTGAAATGCTCATCACTCACACATAAGTTCGTTTTGATTGAAATAGATCGATCTTGCATCTATTATAACACAAATTCATTCCAAAATGGATTATCGTTTATGTTAATCTCCGAAACTTTAGAAAAAATAATGTTAATTTAGTTGGTCATAGATGCTCGTAGATTTAAATCATTATAAACGCAAAATTAATTCCAATCAAATGCACTTTTTTAGAGTTTTTAGTCACGTAAAACTTAATTTACATGATTTATTTATTTACGTTTTTTTTTCTTTATGTCAAGGAAGATTCTAAGGGACCAAAGCATTACTAAGGCACAACGGACCATTTTCAACACACCGAATAGAAATATCAAATATAGGGTAGGGAACGGCTCCAGCTCCCCGGGACTCAAACCTGCATCGCTCATTTTTGTAGTATGATGCTTCGCTAGATGAAGCACCATGCTGCAAAAATAAGCGTTGTAAGTTATCGTTTACCCCATGCTTGAAATTGGTTCCCGGGGAGCTGAAACCGTTCCGTACCCTATCAATATTTCGATATGAAATACCAAAGCAATGTCTGCAATGACGCATTTCATGAATGTTTACATCCTTTTTTCGTCAGAAAATAAAATATGTGCTCCAGATTAAGCCATTTTTTCTTTTTATATGGTATTTCAATGTGTTGTGCCGGAATTGAAAATCGTATGCCAGAATTGTGGTTAGGAAGCCGTGTTAGATTATTAATAATATTTCAGTAGTCATTCAGTCAGTTAAATTGATTATAGTTAAGTAGTGCTTTATTTTGATTTATATTTCCGTAGCGATTTATTTTCAAATCCAACGGGACGGATGGGCAGTTAATAAATACCCTCCCCTCAGATATGTGATCTGGTCGCGATGGGTGAGCCTACGCCATCAACACTGCGATGGCAACCAAAGACATATCCTGACGTGGTGGCATCACATGTTGATTTTTTTTAAATTTAATGTCGCGTCACATATGTTGCATTGGTGCACTGATTTTACAGATGTGCTCTAACGGACGTCCTGTCTTGGAGCATTGAATGCTGTTGCAGTCTGGTGGGGCTCTTTCCTCGGTGATTATGATGTGGGATTTCTTCTTGGCTGCAACACCTTTCTTATGCGTTCCCTGACATGATGAGCCGTAGCCACGCTTAACCGTTGTGTGTCAAACAAAATAAACACTTTTAAGAGGCCGACAGGGAACATTTTTACCCACGCAACCAAAATGACCATTACTATAAAAATATCCAACCGATTTGAAATGTTTTAGCAAATTTGGATTCAAGAACTCAACAAAAGAACTTTCACAAAATTGTCTTATATAACCGATTGAAATCATCCGTTTCCGGGAAAAACCAGATTTCCGGAACCATGTTCCGAAAATGGTATACTTATAAAAGATTCCAATAGAAAATCAGCAATAATTACACTAAAAGTCTTTCAAAGAGTACACCGGAATGTGAGTGATTGCCAAGTGACAATCCGGTGACTTTATCCTGGAACAGTCACTTCAGAGCAGGTTTCCATGAGGCCACGGAAGGCCAGAAAACTATTTGAATTGAATTCTAACAATATGGGTGTCATAATTCTTGGAATCGTTCCAGAAGAAAATTTCTTATCGTTATTGGTACATCCGATGACTTGGCTTCTGAGTGGCCAATCTAGAATAAGAAACGCGAGTCAGTTTTCTTTTATGAAAACTTTGCATTGGCATTGTCAGGGTCCATATTTTGGATGCATAATATACAAGTAATAAGCAAACATATTTTTCAGTGGGAATTCAAACTATATTCGAGAAATAAAAGAAATTAAGAATACTAATAGAGTTTAACATTTATTGCAAACATTTCGGCTGTGTGTTCGGAAAACCACTTTCAAGCAAGACTAGCATTTCTTTCTAGTTATTCTGCGTTTCATTGCCGCACTCCTTCATGTGTGGCAGGCACCATTGTGTGGAACCCTTGTGGCTGCATCATGTTCAGCAGAATTACAGGTTCAGGCACGACCATCTTGCCTACCCCGCACTGGGGTAGCTTGGCGAATAATTGTGTGCTTGATTGGTTACCGCCTTTTCAAAATAGCCCTCCGCTCAATTTCAACTACTTCTATTCAGTTTCACAGCCTACGGTATTCTAACGGACCTATCATATTTTCTCTTCACATCTTTGGTTCTAGCAGAAATTGCTGTCCACTACTAGGATCTCATGATGATGTGAAGATATTTACAATTTCAAAACATTATAATCCACGAACTTGTTCAATGGCCGTCCGCTTAAACAAATTGGCCAGCACTTTTGGATTGTCCATTCGGGATTCTATTACCGACAAAAACAAATGTATCAATCGGTCTTGACTCACGTTTCTTACTCAAGACTGGCCAATCCGAAGCCAAGTCATAGGATGTACCAATAACGATAAGAAATTTGGTCCAATAACTATGACAAACGTTCTTCTGGAACGATTCAAAAAAAAATCGAAACCCATTGTTAGGGTTCAATTCAAATAGTTTTCTGGCTATCCGTGGCCTCAACAGAACCTGCTTCAGTAGAGTGGGGCTTATTTTAAAAAAATAATCGGGCACATGTTTTCCCATGTCGAAAATGATCTTTAGGGTCCATTAGATTACATACTAAAATTTCAGATTTTTCTGTTGAGGTTTAGAGGTGCCGAAATGGACGTAAGTGCAATATGTCGAACGGTAGCAAATATCTTCCAAAACATATGCATCTCTAAGTAAAAACGTGGTTATGTGATCTTGATCTTAAAGGGCGAAAATTTTGTCGGTTTTGCGATATCTCTTAACACTATTGAGATATTAGTATCAACAATCAAGGCAAATTTGGACTTACGCCAACAAACTTAAACTCTAGGGTTTTTTTTTTCATTAGGGCGAATGTACAATTTAAAGCTTCTCTCCGGGCTCGCTCTTTTTCATTCATTTCAGCGCCATTATAAAACTTTCGAGGGATTCTTTAGTACAGATCGAAACACAACAGTCCTGGCTAGCATACTCTACAAATAGTAGAATGAAAAACGTAAAGGTGATTGGTTTATGAATGAAAGAGAGCGATCCCGGAGAGAATCTCTCAATTGTAGATTCGCCCTAATGTAAAAAAAAACCCTAGAACTGTCCTGGGTAGCATCGTTGCATCAACCGCAAGAATATCGTTCCGCCTATACAAAAACAGTGAGGACATGAGAATTAGGAAAAATGAGAGAAGAGAGAAAGAAAGAGAAGAGATAAAACGAGAAGCGTCAAACGCTTGTACAGTCGAATGTTTGAACTATTTAAGTTTTTCTGCTTCGGTAGTTGATTTGTCTTGGTTCTATTTCAAACACAAAATGGCTCTCAAATTGCGAAGTGAACCAAATATCAAATATAGTGGTATAGAATGTCCAGATTTATTAGGTGTGTGTGTGTGTGTGTGTGTGTGTGTGTGTGTGTGTGTGTGTGTGTGTGTGTGTGATAAGAACCCACCATCAGTGCAAGGATTACCTATGGCTGCAGGACTATTCTCCGCAGGTTGTTCTGAGAGAATAGCCTACGTGATGGCTTCTTGTAGCAGGGTCAGCCGATCTCAGTGAGGACCTTCGGAAGACTACGGCCAGAAGGCCGCGTGTCTTCGCATGACAAGGGACTGGCGACTCCACGAACCCTTGTCCAGTCAACAAATCCTTCGACTGCCTTAGGCTACCCCCCTTAGGCAATCCCCGTTATATAGTTGTTAAAGGAACAGTGGAAATTTTTAGCATGAATGACTTATAAAATAAAAAAAAAGAAAATGTTAAAACAAAAAGAAAATTCCACGGCTATACTGAACTTTAGATTCAATTAACACATTTTATTTGTTTTTATTTGCACTAGTAAATGTACTGGGATATTGCAAATTTCTACTGTTCCTAATAATATAGTTGTGGGCAATAAAATGAGGAAGGATCTCACCAAAAAATTACATTTCAAATAACTTACCATAAAAGCATATCAGTCTCTATGTTCCATGATAAAATCAAGGGATACTACTTTCCAACGCATCTTCCGCTGCATGTTATTCGTATAGGACTAATTTGCTTTTATAGACTGATCCAATATGAATGGATCAAGAGCTTAACTGCATATACTGTGCTGGTTTTTACAAGGTCTCACTCTTCTCATATTGAAAGACATCATGAAAGACCCAATTGCTATATATACAAATTTCAACTTGAATAATTTACATGGAATTTTACACTATAAAAATTAAATTACTTGGCTATGTAAAAAGCAGCTACAGTAAGTCAATTCGCTTCCAACCGTTCACTTACCGAAAACCCAACCTACCTCTTGTTGCATTATTAAATCCTCGTAAATTGAAATATAAAGTGATAGTAACAATCCTCCGAACCTCCCTCACGTCCTTACACATTAAGAATGTCCAGATTTATTAGGTGGTAGGTAATTATTTTTACCTCCATCGCACTTTGAAAAACAGTATAAGGAAAAGTTTGAGAATTACTGTGAGAAAAGCCATTACTAATTTTTGGAATAAAACCTGCATTCCACTACAACAAGAGATAAAATCTATCTTAAAAATCGAAAACCTGTATGTGCAGTGGAGATCTCATTCTAAGACTCGAAGCAATCAAAAACGGCTCTGTGAAGAAAGCACTCGAGGAAGATATTTGTTTCCTCGAAGATCAATGAAATTTACTTCAGGCAATTATCGGTGGACAGAAAAAAAATCTTTAAAAAGTTCAGAAGAAGATAGAGAAGAAGAACGCTCGGAATATTCTGGTTAGGTTAGGTTAGAATTAGGTTTAGAACCCATTTTAACACATTTCTCAGGAGGGCAACCAATGGGTGCTTCTTTTGAATATGATGACAACGATTCTGAAGTTCAAGGGGAAGCAGATGAAGTACAAATATCGAAGAAGCGGAGATGAACTAAGAATATAATTTCGTCAGAGTTAGCACAAGCGCTGGATGTGTCCAAAGTTAGCAACAGGGATGCTACCTTGATCTGCTGCTGCTAATACCTTTGGAACTTCTATTGAAGATTCTAGATTTATTTGATTATGAAATTTGACGTAAACTTATCCACTTCATTTTGATTGTTTTGAGTCTTAGAAAGAGACCTCCACTGCACATAAAGTTTTCCGATTTTGATGATAAATGTTATCTCTTGTTGTAAAGGAATGCACGTTTTATTCCAAAAATTAGTAGTGGCTTTTCTCACTGTAATTCTCGATTTTTTTTCCTGATATTGTTTTTCAAAGTACGATGTATGTATGATGTATGATATGTACTACCACCCATTGTAGCACGGAAACTAAGTCCGACAGCAATGGGCTCTCCTCTCTGTTAGACTTGATCAAGCTTTAATAACCACTGATTATCCTAATCATGCCATTGTATGAAGGGCCAAAAAGGGTTGGGTGGATCGATAGGCAACATCACCTATACGCATCCACAGGGATAAAAGAATCTCCTTCCAACAACAAGATTGAACAATTGGTCATAAGAGCGAGCTATCTAACATGAGGATGCCCCAATGGGCGGGTAGAAGAGCCCGCCCTCTATTCACAAACTGTTATCAATGGGGAGTTGGCATTCCCACTCTCCCCATCCAGAGTGCTTCAATCGGGTGCCATGATGGTCTCTCCCGTTCCCATGAAATATTTATATAATAGTGTATATATTTATGTAAATGAAAATTACTACCAGCATTCGTATCTATTATATCTGATCTTCCTTCGGTTGATCCTGAAATGCAAGAAATGTTGTCAAAGTGTAGAGTCCTGTGGTTCCGCGCTTAAGCACGTTTCCGTTCGTTTTCCGCGATAGCTGCAATTCACCAAAATCTTGATTTGAGGTATCCTGAAAAAGTTTGTTAAATCTATTGAAATTTTACAAGACTAACATTTATTAATTCAATTTATTGTTGGATGGAAATAATACGATGTTGTAAAGAAATACTACATAATGTACATTTAACAATTAAATGCCGCTATTTGCCTCTTCTGCTGCGATCTTAGATGATTGAAACTCTAAAATAGCGAAAATTCCAACGCGATATAATGAAATAAAGTTGATCACCAGTTGATGGCAGCCAAGCAAAATAGCAAAGAAATTATTTAAGCAAACGATAATGAGATATAATTTGTATATGAGTATTGCTGCCAAACGGAAACGGAACAACAACAAAACGAGAATGTTTTTTTTTATCAAATCAACGGAAAGTTCCTCCATGACTTTTTTTTTTTCTTGGGGCCACCAAAGATTTCTTTTTTTTTCTAAAAAAAGATTTTTTTTTAAATAATTATTTTGGACGAAGAATTTTTTTGTAGAATTTGTCGTAAGGGGCGATACGGTCAAAATTTGGTCAATATCAACTTGACGTATTTCTTTCAATTTTGCATTTGAAAAACCTGAACACCCCTCATTTTGAAGGTGTGTGTGTGTAGAATGTTGCTCCTATTTTGATTTTGGAATTCACTCTTCAGTTGTCAAAATGCCGTCCAAGCAAGAAGAGCAGCGTATCAAAATTTTGCTCGCGCATCGCGAAAATTCGAGCTACTCGCACGCAAAGTTGGCAAAATCGCTAAAAGTCTCCAAATCAACCGTTACAAATGTAATTAAAGTATTTGGGGAACGTTTGTCGACAGCCAGGAAGTCTGGATCGGGGGGAAATCGAAAACCGGAAGCCGCTGAGACGACACAGAGAGTTGCCGGTAGTTTCAAGCGAAACCCTAACCTATCTCTCCGAGATGCCGCAAATAAGCTGGGTGTATCGTCTACAACCGTGCATCGAGCTAAAAAACGAGCCGGACTATCGACTTACAAGAAGGTAGTGACTCCAAATCGCGATGATAAACAAAATACGACGGCCAAAGCGCGATCCCGGAGGCTGTACACTACGATGCTGACGAAGTTTGACTGCGTTGTAATGGACGACGAAACCTACGTCAAAGCCGACTACAAGCAGCTTCCGGGACAGGAGTTTTATACGGCAAAAGGAAGGGGAAAGGTAGCAGATATTTTCAAGCACACGAAACTGTCAAAGTTCGCAAAGAAATATCTGGTTTGGCAAGCCATCTGTACCTGTGGCTTGAAAAGCAGCATTTTCATAGCTTCCGGGACTGTCAACCAAGAAATTTACGTCGAAAGAGTGTTTGAATAAACGTCTACTTGCCTTTCCTGAAGAAACACGGTTGTTCGGTACTGTTTTGGCCGGATTTGGCATCTTGCCATTACGGTAAAAAGGCCATGGAGTGGTACGCCGTAACCAGCAACGTGCAGGTGATTCCCAAGGACAAGAACCCTCCCAACACGCCAGAGCTCCGCCCAATTGAGAAATACTGGGCTATTGTCAAGCGGAACCTAAAGAAGACCAAAAAAACTGCTAAGGACGAGCAGCAGTTCAAGGCAAACTGGCTTTCTGCGGCGAAGAAATTGGACAAGGTGGCTGTACAAAATCTGATGGCAGGGTTCAAGCGTAAGGCCCGGCAATTCGGATTTGGAAAAGCGGAAGCCTAACTGAATATTTTTCCTGAATTTTTTATACTAATTGGACTTGAAAAAGAAATTTAATTTGATTTTTTAAATAAACGATTTCACCGATTTACACGCACGTTTTCCCTTGACCAAATTTTGACCGTATCACCCTTTATGATTTTGTATAGGCGGAACGATATTCTTGCGGTTGATGCAACGATGCTGCCCAGGACAGTTTAAGTTTGATGGCGTAAGTCCAAATTTGCGTTGATTGTTGAGGCTTATATCTCAATAGTGTTAAGATCAAAATCACGTTTTTACTTAGAGATGCAAATGTTTTGGTCGATATTTGATACCGTTCGACATATTGCACTTACGCCCATTTCGGCACCTCTAAACATCAACGAAAAAATCTTAAATTTTAGTATGTCATCTAAAGGACCCTAAAGATCATTTTCCACATGGGAAAACATGTGCCCCATTATTTTATTAAAATTAGCCCCACCCTACTGCTCGAGGAAGACGCCACCGGATTGTCACAGGGCACACACACATTTCTGTGTATTTATTCCACAGTTTTTGTATCATAAATTTTTGGTTTTTTTTTTAAAAATTTTTAAAATAATACATTTTCAGAACACGGTTCCGGACATCCAGTTTTTCCGGAGACAGATGATATTCATCGGTCATATAAGACAATTTAAAGAAAGCGGTTGAGTTCTTAAATTCAAAACTGCTAAAATATTTCAAATCGGTTGGATGTTTCCATAGTAATGGTCATTTTAGTTTCGGTCATTTTTTAATTTTTAGTCCGCCCTAGCAATCCAACATTATTTTTCTCCTAGATGATAAGATATGATATGTCACAAAGTTTCAACATCCTACTATGAAAAATTAATGAAATATTAATATCGGACAAGGCAACTTTGTTCCCTGTTGGTCACATAACGGTTAAATATAAATCTAACTTGATAGGTATATATTGATAGGCAATGTGTTCAAGATTATCGAAATTCATAGGGAATTGACTGTTTGATTCACTGAGTGGAAGTTTGATTAAAACTAGGAACGTGGCGCCAGTCTTATTTTGTTATGTCTCACTTCAAAAAGCCGTAATAGAAATACCACTCATTATAACAATGGTATACAAACAATCTTATAACGGCTTCATTCTTGATAATTTTATAATAACAGATAGGGAATAGGCGTGATGAAGCTTTACTTTGCCACCGAAAAGTGAATCTTATAGCTGACCACGACTCAAATAATCATTGTTAGACTTGTTAGATGTAAGACTTTGAAGTGATTAAACGACTCTAACGACATGTGTATTAGATAAATAAAAAGGAGGCAATGAACTGCCAAGTGAACGTAAACTTTTCTACAATGATCATATAATTTAACTGAATAACGCAGAAGATAAGAACTGACTAAAGAGAACAAAGTGGCAATTTTCGAGGTAAGATAAGGTATGCATAGATGATTTTCAGAGCACATAAGAACTAGACATCAATTAACTAAGTTATAACTGAACTGAAGAACTGAAGAAGTAACGAAATACCCTCTTAAACGTAACACTGACTGACTAATTAAATACCATAAACAGACGCAACGACCTTCCATACTCTTTTAAAGGAAACCTCTTTCTCACGAGTCTCACCAGTAAACCATCAAAATTATATTGTTGGGACTACTAAGAATTGTAACATCAGATATTACTACAACTGGTAGAATTCAAATATCTCGACGATATAATGACAACCTTTTTTTTTTTTATTCAAGAAACTACTTCAGAATACTCTTAGAGCAGATAAATGACACATCAACGAACAAAACCACAAAAGACTGAAGAAATTGCAAAGATAAGAAAAACGCCTTATTAAACTGGTAAATAAAATAAATGTTTATTTATCAGGGGATTTTACAAGTTAAGGTGGTTTTAATTGATTTACAGTTCTTAAGAGTCGAAGAGAGCTTCAATGAATTGAAGTTACTGTATCGGGATTTGCATTTAGGGAACAAGCAGTCAAAAATCATGGTTCTTGGATTATAATGCATGATCCGGATATGCATGTGTATATTTATTTATTTATTTATTTATTTATTTATTTATTTATTTATATATTTATTTATTTATTTATTTATTTATTTATTTATTTATTTATTTATTATTTATCTATTTACTTATTTATTTATTTATTTATTTATTTATTTATTTATTTATTTATTTATTTATATATTTATTTATTGATTCGTCAACAGATAAAAATGTTTATCCCAATGACAATTAGATAAAACTATGTCGCTGATATTCTTCGAAATAACCACACACTTGTTGACGACAAAAAAAAACAAGTGATTGACGATGAGTTGTTCTAAAAATTAAAATTAATGAAGAATGATAATAATTGTACACATACGAAAAAGATCGCAAATCCTTACGTCATCCTTTCGCAGTTCATCCGAAATTTGATCCATTAATTTGCTTTGATTTCGCGAACGCACAAAACGCACCAGCAGTAGATTATTTTTTTTACTTCTGAAAATGGCGGGTTTGAAAAAGTGGCAACTGTGTTGCCGAAATTCGGCAAAGGATGACGTCAATGCTGAGATCTCAGCAAACCCCATTTTTGACTTTGGTATTTTTTCTATTTGCTGATCTCATCAGTGAATTACTTTGCAAAATTTCGGTAAAAAAAGATAATCGCTAATATTTCGGCAAATATTTTTGGTAAATCTCGGAAAAATTATGTTGTTTACTGAAATATTAGCCAAATTATGAGTTGCGTTTTTTTTTTCTGCCGAGATCGCGAGTATGTTTTAAGGGTGTACAGTAGTTTTCCAGAAAGCAGACAACCATCAACTAACGTTGCGGAAATAGCACAGATGAATTTTATGTTAAGAATGTTTCCTTTCTACACATGTGACTGGACGTTCCAGAGGCTATGAGCCAATCTTTCATTGTCGACCGCTCTGAAACGAGCAAGGAACTGGTTGCATATGCAAATTGCAATGAAGCATTCTCTTTCGCGACTCAAGCGCTCGACTTGAACTGCATCGGCGACTTATTCAATTTTTATCCTTCAGATAGCGAACGATAAACTACTGATGTAGATGGCCTTCTAAAGATTGCCAAACCGCTTCGAGATCGATATTTCGACATGACTTCTGAGTGTCTCCCAGAATATTTGATAAAGTGCACTTCCAGATCATAGACGGAGACTTTCTCGGAGCTTGTACCGTGTGATTTAGAATTTTCATTGCAAAATTCATCGGGTGCGAAGTAGTGATGCAGTAACGGCATGATTCCACAAATCCTTCTGTTAAAAATTAATTTTTATTTTTCCCTGGCACAATAGGACGGCCCCATAATAAACGAGTGGCAGAAATTCCAACATGTGAATGTTCGATTTGTGTATCAGATAGGGTAGCGGGATGTAATGTTAGCCTATCACCTTCATTCGGCCTATGTACCAAATATGTCATTAATATAGTGATAATCAACAAAATCATGTTGCTATTAGGATGACCGATGTAATCCGAAGCTATTGAGACAATATTTATGGACTTATAGTTGTTCACTTCCGCGTAGTTTTCGATTTCTTGAACTTTTGGGGCATCATAATTTCACTGGTTTAGCTGCACAGACGATCTCCACAATCTTCAAGTGATCTAAATTTGGCTTAAATGAATCGATAAAGCAAGTCTGGATGTACAGAAAATAGTTACACGTTACAAACTAACTGTTCACATAGCTAAAATAACAATGATGTTACAAGAAAATCGTAGACCCAATGTTGGGAATATATTGTTTTGTATGTTCCCAACTATGGCCTGTTGTATCAATGACGTAGTCAAAAGCTTGTTATTGGATTTTTTTAAGTGGAAATGCATGAGTTTGCGATTGTTTATATTCAAGTGGCTCATCTAAACACAAACCTAAGGCACAAAATCATTGTACAGTGAATTATAATGTTTTCATTATTGATTGGCTGATAAATCATATTTGAACATCACTTAAGTGGTTTGAACCAGTTTTATTTTATTTTGTTTTGTGAAATTTTGTGTTAAGTAAGGCGTATACAGCTGACAATGCCTTAATTCATGAAATTAGAAAAAAAATATACGAAGACTTTAGTAATAAATGCATCGAATGAGATGAAGTTGCATCCATAAATAGACCCAATTTGGTGCTTATAGACCGACATTAAATCCATATCCCTCGAAAGTTTCTGACCTTATAAAAAGAGTTGTTCGTGATACATACTACCAAATGTCTTATCAAACTTATCTTAGCAAGTGTATAACTAGTTGAATCTCACTTACAGCTTAAAAACTTTATGAGTTATAATAAAAGATCTAATCGATCGTTGCATAACAGGCTGAGTCAAGGGACACATACCCTATGTTATTAATGCACTGCTAATGTTCATATTCGGGACTTGTTCGATTTTTAAGATTTCAGGTTGGGGGATTACGGAGACGTTCCAGCTCCCCCCTCGTAAATAATATTTTTACAGTAAGTTGGTAAATTGGTCAGGTTTGCAATATTTTTGTTTCAAAAGTACTTTATTTTCATACAATTTGAAAGCTCTTAAAAAAAGTTACGCAAAGTTATGCAGTTACAAAGTAGTTGATCCGTCCATAATTTTCTTTTCCTCGCAGTTCATTTGCATGCTCTACATAACCCATGTAACAATTCTAGTATAAATTGGATTTATTCATATATCATGGTTGTTTCATCAAAGCATTTGTTTTATCAAGGGTTTTTCTAAGTTAATGTGTTATTTGAGGAAACCACCATAAAAATTCATGGTCAATAAGTATAATTGAACTAATAAGCAGCCTTAAAAAAATGAATAGTTTTTCAAGGTGACGCCCGGCACTTCTCCGGGATTTTCTGCAGCTGCTTCTCCGTATACTTCAGTCTGGGTGCTCGCTTGTATCGCTTGTGTCGAACTTCTTGGCAAGCTTCCTGCTGCTGGCGCCAATCTTGTTCGTGGCGACAGCTTTCAATTTCGTCCTCTTGGCGGCGCTTATTCCGCTCCGTCAGCCCGGTTTTTTGTTGTTGGCCATTGGCCCCTCATCGAGTGATCATGTTATAAATCGTGGATTTCTTTTGCCCTATTCAAAAAGCGCATTTCCATCTCCGATTTCTGATGCTATCCAAGCATCCGAAAGACGCGCTCGCGGAGAAAACTCTATTCCGCGACCTTCATCGTAAATAAACGAAAACACATTGAGCACGAACAACGCCCACAAAGAGAAGACAACAGTACACACAGCTGTTTGTCTCTCTTGGATTGATGTGTGTGTGGCGGAAAACGTGACATGAACTTAGTTGATTATGTCACACAAAAAAGTGACATGGTGCATTTCGCACCATAGGCAGTTCAGAATTTTAGACACAAAAAACGGTAAATTGTGATAAAAAATCAGCCAGTTTTCTTGCAGATCGTAGAACTAGCATCGTAACTAGTCGGTTCGTATCGAATTGACTTAGAATTTTCTCATTTCAACCCATAAGGACTTTTTAGATTACATTGATTAAATATTACATCAAAATGCTCTGAAACAAAATTTTATTTTGAAAAATTAGTTTGAAAGCAAGACTGGTAATTGTTTCAATTAGAAACAGTTCAAAACACAACGTAATCGAATGTTGAGGATAATGGTTTTGAACACGAAATATCGGTGATATTTTGGTTTCAAATTGTAATATTCCGCCCACTATATTACAAAATATTGCGAGTAGTTGAACGGATTGGAGATAAGCGAAGCATTGGGTATAGGGCCAAGTCTCCCCCGGTTGGTACCAAATAAATGAGCGTAGGAATCAAAAGAATCAATATCAGTTATTAATGCTATGATGGGCCACTAATCGGAGGGCGGCCCAACTTGTCTTATCTCTATTTGCAGGATATCCACAGAAAAGGGGACATGCCGCCGCTCAGAAAAAAAACGTACTCTAGTGAAACTATTACCTACACAGGCAGAAAAAACGAGTTTACGATGGTTAGGTCATGCCGAACTATTCAGGGCGCGGTGCAGCTGGCGTTCGATGTTCTGTTGCATGTTGGAGCGGACCCATGCTTTTTGCGGATAGTGCTAGTTACATACTTTCAGCGTATCGTTAACCAGAACGACCCCTGCTTCTAACTTTTTCCCAACTATCCAACATCCCAGTGATTTCTCGTGAAAGTGCAGAGGATTTCTCGGCTTCCTTCAAAGCGAGTATCATATCAACACGTTCCTTCCCATTCCCTACTTGACGAGCATTCGGGCACAGCTGGCTCTGGTATTGCTTCTTAATGGGTCACCAGTTTTTACGCATTGAGGATGTATGTTAGTCCCAAACATCATCTGTTGGTTCTTTGTGTAAATACAGCTGATCTGGCAATAACGGAGTAGCATCCGTGGGCGGTCAATTATGCTCATGCTCATGCTCTTGCAATCAATTTTGTATCGTGAGTCCTAGATAACTGTATCACCATGTGACGCACTCTTGCATACTCTACTCAGCGGATCATCCTTGCACTTTACATTATTGACATGGGCTCATCCCTCATTAAAACACTGATTGAATTTGAAGATTAATTCTCACCATGATTGTATTTGTAAACATGTGATAGGGATTCATAAATACATTTTACGTTCGTAGAATTAATCACTTGACAGAACTACTTTACCAATCTCAAGTTGTTATAACATCATCAGTCTGTAGTTGATGACTTCCAGTTGAGTACCAGTTTAATGATGACTCTCCTAAAATTAATATTTTTTACTACTTCCACTGCTTTGGTTCAAAGTATATTCCTCTCAAATCTGAATTCAACATGCTTCCGATGCCTTTGTGAATCATCTACCGGCTGTAGCAACCGAATGCGGTGTGATCAAGGCGTACGTATTAGCCTTTAATTATTTTTTTTATCAGTTTCGTCTGATGGTTGACTCCATTTCGCAGTACTGTGGTCCGTTTTCCATTTCACGTGCTTATTGGATCGATGCAGGTAAGGTGGTGAAGGCCCAGGATGACCCGAATCGTTGGGGAGCGTACGAAGATTGTGCCAACCAGTACGACTGTGCTACCAACATAATTACGCAATATATGGAGAAGTATGGCAAAGATTGCAATAACGACGGCTTGGTAGATTGTGTCGATTATGCAATGTTGCACATTAACGGAGGCCCGACGTGTCATCTGCAGCTAAATTTGGAGTTTAGTAGAAAGTTCAGTGCATGTTTGCAACAGAGTCGACGACTGAGTGACAACAGTGCAAAATTGGGTACAAATTTTGGGTAGCGGATCGTTCAGTTACTTCACCTTGTACTTTTATTAGCAACCATGACAATAATTGAAATCTTTGTTTTCATTTGGCTACTATCTTATTATAGCAAATGAAAATCATGTTTATGAACTAGTACAAAAATAAACGTTAAACAAAAAGTAAAATACTATACAGACATATTTTTTACAACGCGAGCACGATTATCACTGTAAATATTCCTGTTTGAACATTACTTATGGATGGGGTCGACAGCATGGGTGACAATGAATTTGTTTTTATGCTTCTGACTTTGGTGAGTAGAAGGACCTTCTCCGGAGGCGCTGGCGACATTTTCCAAGATCTTTGAAAGTGGTGCCGAAGAAGATCGAAACGAATCGGAAAACCGATGGTGGCTTCGGAAACCGCCGATATCAATCGGTTTCGTTCGACTCGTATGTCCTGGTGATAAAGGTTCCGACTGTAGAGTGTAAAAAATAAGATTAAATTTAGATTTATCTTGCAAGCATGACCGATGAAGAAAAATATTACTTCTTCACCCAATGTGGAAAATTTTGGTGGAGACCATGGTTTTGATGAACGTATATAGGACGATGGAATTCTGCAATTACAGATACGGATGTTAGTCACACAACGTTCTTTGGTATTATTTACTTACACCATACTTCATAAATTGATGCGCCGCGTGATGTGACGGGTAGTGACTTTGATTATCGGTGGTATTGGCGGAAAGGCTTAGATATAGCGCCTCAAGTTCTTGGATTGTGGGTCGATGTTCTTTCTGGTGATGATGTTGTCTTGGTGACCAGGTATTTTGTCCTGCCCGACCTATAGTGTTCAACCACCGTTCAGAGCCTTGTTTATCGGTTTCAGATTGTGGACGGAAATGAGACAGCTCTTGAAGCAACTGCTTATTCATCGTCATTCCGTCCATAGTGTGCATTGTTTTGTTGTAATCTCGAGCAATTTTTATATCGTGGTTCCAGAATTGTTTCTGATCCTTCGGAATAATTGGAGCCACCTCTTTGATCTATCAATAGTTAAGATACCGCGTTTAACAATGTGTGAATCAGAATGACAATAAGTACTTACCCAAAGAATAAAAATGCCCATGATATAGATGCAGCACACGTTGACCAGAGTAAGACAAAAACTCATACAACCGAGACAGAACAGCTCTACTGATTGGGTTTCAGAGTAGAAGTTCGTTTGGGTAACGGTGGAATAACGTTGTTCCGGCTCCTTGCCATAAATTGAGCTCAGCAAGGAAAGAGACCACAAAATACCCTGTAATTAATTACAACATTTAATGCGTCAATTTATCTAATTCAAGATTCGTCTTACAGCATTAACGGACGGGGGCAATAGAGAAGCCGAAATAGCTACACCAACAAGTCCGCCGCCGTTCTCGGCCAATATGGCAACGGCTACTGCAGCTCCTGAAGGTAGCGCAATTGCTATGCCCAATTTCAGAGAATGCGGTTGACAACGAGCCAACATTTCTACGGTAACACCTTCGCCCAGACCCCACTTTTCATCGGTACTGCTAATGATCAATCCGAAAAAGAATCCACTCAATAAAACTAATCCGATGGCAATCGTTTCATTTCGAATACCTAACATCTGCAGGTTCCTATCCTTGATTACAGTTCCGAACACTGCCGCTAGGATTGGACCCTGGAATGGTGAAAATGAATGAACATCTACATTTAGGCGCACATCTTCGATACTTACCATCAGCGGTGAAACAAGCATACTGGCGATCAGATTCACGCTACTGTCTTCGATCAATCCGAAGGCCGCTATGATACTACGATAAATGGTGTGTAAATACATTCCAATTAAGTTAGGAACTAAAATCTGTTGACAATGGTCTTAATGAAATATACTCACGCAGCTGTTATTAGCATGGTCACATAATCGAAAGTGATCACCGCGCCATTCTTGACGTTATCAACGATCGATGCTACGTTGAGTTGGGCTCGGGCGGAAGTTAGAAAACTATTCCAGGCGCTTGCTTTCCCGTTTCCTCTGTAAGGAGATCGTAGATTTTTGTTTAGGTGATTTGGAAGATATGGTTAAGGTGAAGATATAAATGAGCCTGACGGTGCACAAATTGAGAGCACAAATGTCATCTGCCACATAACATACAGTAACGAAACTTCAACTCCTTGGTCGGTAGGTTACAACGAACAAAGAGTAATAATTTCTTATGCGTTGTAACAAGGGAGATGACATTTGTGCTCGCAAAGTTTCATGATGAGGCTTACTTGAATCCTCATCTTAAATGCAAACATTTACATTCTTGTAAATAATCGTATTTGATCGTTTTCTTTTGATACATTTTGCTCGATATTTCATCAAACCCTATCCCTATTAAAGAACAAGTTTTGATCAATCTGAGGAGCTCTTAGTGTCTGAGAATGATTTTTTTTAGTCAAAATGATAGTTTATAAAAATTCGGTTTCCTAATAGATTATAATTTGAGTGTATATTATTTTTGCCAGTACTGTATATTCGAAAAGAACATTCAGCACTGTACGAAAACAGTTCAAAGAACTACGACAATTTTGATGACAAAGAATACGTCTCGCTGATGCTTACCGTTGTATGCATGTTTTAAATTGTTTATTCTGCTTCAAAGAGTGTATCGAAAAGTAGTTAGCAACATTCAAACAGTAATTACTCTAAAATGGCTCAAATTTGTTTATTGGCTGTTTGTTTACATGTCAATAACAGTTGTGCAATCGGTTGGTTTCGGATCGTTTCCGAGATCAGTCGAATTGATCTGGACACGCGAAAGAAAATTCTGCACATTTGGTGCTAGGAAAAGTGTGTCACAAACCGAATTGCAAAACGGGTGAAAGTGAACCAAACCAGTGTCAAAAATGTAATCGAAAAGTTCGGTGAGACCGAACCCGCCCGATGCTCCGATCCGGCAGGAAATCGGGTCCCAGCCAGCTCGGCCGGGACTTGAAAGTGATTGAGTACAAGAGGAATTAACCTATCAGCGTCAACGCGGGATTTGGCAAAGCAATGCAACACCAGAATCGGGATGGTTCAACGGGTCAAAGCTCGGAACTCACTGAAAACGTACAAGAAAGAGAAGGTGCCGAAAAAATCGCTGGAGAAGCATGCTCGGCCAAAACAAGAGCACGAATATTGTAATATTGTGAACCTGGAAGGGTTTTTGAATCCTCTTTGCCAAAGGTCTCTTCTTCCATCACAATACATGCAAAACTCGCGAATACAATTTCCGGGCCCTTGGAGCTGCACGTTGCTTCTGTTTTGCACTTTGTTTGGCGATTTTCTGCTTCTTGTAGGACTTGGGGTTGTTCCGTTTCTTGATACGTTGAATTATTCCAACACTGGTTCACGCCTTATTGGCCAAATCACTTGTCGACATTGATTTGTTCTTCCGAAGTAGAGCTACCATTTTCTGATCCAGTTAAGGGTTGGGAGATCCGGGTTTTCTGCCTGCCTCTTCCTTGCAGTTCATCCAAAAAAGATTGATCCCCAGACTTGGTTATGGAGGATTTTACATTCGCATGACGAATTCCAAAGCGCTTCCCCAATTTTTGCATAGTTTTCACGTAGCCATGTGTAATAAACCTTAATTTTAACGGCTTTTTCAATGCGCGACAATTTGAAAACGAAGAATTTAAATTATGCAAACAAGTAAGCAAATGAAAGATGACAGTCAAACGCACAGCATGCTATGATAAACATATTAAAACCTTCACAAATACACGCGTACAACGCAAACGTAAGTAGATAGCTCATTATCGATACATTCCTTAGTGTCGCTTATGATAACCTGTTCTTTCGAAGTATAAAAAGTATTTCGATCAAAATTTGGTCGACTTAAACTTGACGCATTTCCTTTCATCGTGAATTAAAAAATTATGCACACCCTTCATTTTGAAGATGTGTGCGTGTAGCATCATGCCTCTATTATAATTTTGAGATTAGCACTTCAGTTATCAAAATGTCGTCGAAGGAAGAGAAGCAACGCATCAAAATTTTGCACGTGCATGGCGAAAATCCAAACTACTCACGCCAAGTTGGCTAAATTGTTGAATGTGGCTAAATCAACTGTTACCGTGGTGAACGTTCGTCGACAGCCAGGAAAGCTGGATCGCGGGGAAATCGAAAGCCGGAGGCCACAGTGACGACAAAAAGAGTTGCCCGCTGTTTCGAGCGGAACCCCAACCTCTCCGTCCGAGATGTCGCAAAGAAGCTGGGAAGGGCGCCTTCAACCGTGGATAGAGCTAAAAAACGAGCTGGACTGTCGACTTACAAGAAAGTGGTGACTCCAAATCGTGACGATAAACAAAACACGTCGACCAAAGCACGATCGCAAAAGTTGTACACGACAATGCTGACGAAGTTTGATTGCGTGGTACAGGACGATAAATCTTACGTCAAGGCAGACTTTAAACAGCTTCTTGGACAGAAATTTTATACGGCAATCGGACGCGGAAAGGTTGCAGATATTTTCAAGCACATTAAACTGTCAAAATTCGTGAAGAAATATCTGGTGTGGCAGGCCATCTGTACCTGTGACTTGAAGAGCAACGTTTACATTGCGACCGGAACCGTCAACCAGGAAATTTATCTGAGCGAGTGCCTATAAAAACGTCTACTGCCTTTTCTGAAGCGACACAAATGATCCGTTTTATTTTGGCCGGATTTGGCACCTTGCCATTACGGAAAAAAGGCCAAGGCGTGGTATGCTGCCAACAACGTTCAAGTGGTGCCCAAGGACAAGAACCATCCCAACACGCCAGAGCTCCGCCCAATCGAACAATATAGGGCCATCGTCAAGCGGAACCTAAAGAAGACTCAAAAAGCTGTTGTGAGCGAGAAACAATTCAAGGCAAACTGGTGATCTGCGGCGAATAAAGTGGACAAGGAGATTGTAAAAAATCTTATAGTAGGTGTTAAACGAAAGACCCGGCAATTCGCATTTGGTAAAAAGGAAGCTTAGCCGAATATTTATCCTGTATTCTGTATTATGTGAACTTGAAAAAGAAAAATAATTTGACTTATTAATAAAAACTTTGATCGACTCACAAACATTACTGTTTGATACTGTTTTGATCGGAACACCCTTTAAATCCTATGTCAGATAGAGACGTAAGAACCAGTCGATTAGATTGCTTTTGAATGGTGCTTCAGTTACACAGAAAAAAATTAGGCATTTTAACAGACTCATTAAATATCCCCTCGTTCAATTGCAAGTCAAAGCAATCGTTAACAACAGAATTGATTGCAATCTTTCATACAACAGACCTGATTTATTCAATATTTGGCTTAAATATACATGAAATATCCCTTGAATTTAGACGGCGTTCCATATATCTGCATTAGGTTAGTTTTCGTAGAAAATTAGATGTTTCTGTGTATATCATCATATTGTGCTGCTCTTTCGTCATGATCTGCTTACCCATCTCATAGAGAGCCAGATGAGTATATTGCAATCACGCTGTACCGTTCGATCAAGAACAGCATTCACGATAGAATTAACCACTTCTACCTGAGTGATATACTTAAACAACCAGATTTTTATTACTCTTAACGTGAGCGAATTAGAGTAAAAAAATATTTGATTAAATTGAACATCATCGGTACCCAATTCGCAAGTTCTTAACGTGGATTCTCACCTTAATTCAAAAATGAAAATATTAAACGCTATGCCGTTTCTGCCAAGGCCCCCCTAGACCAAACCCACAAATCAAAGCGAAAAAGAAATAAAATTTAATTTCAATTTCTTCACTCTCGAAATCGTCATCACACTAACACAATTTTCTTGCTGTGCGCGCCCAGCACTAACATGCTGCGCTACTTTCCAAAGATTGCTCCAAAGAAACGATCGCCATTAAAATCATTTCCACATTGAAAAATAATCTTCCTCCATTTACAACATTCCCGGATATTTGCCTGGTTTGCTCTGTTCACCTCTCTAACTATTCTCTCTGATCTATGCTTTCCTATTTTTCGTCATCGTCGTACCGCGGTTGCTCGGTGAACAGCGTACACGAAGTGATCGAAATCATGTTCGGCCGGCACCATTCCTCGCCGTCTTACAAGGAGCAGAGAAGATATATCACATCATCGCTGCCGACTAGCCGATTCTCGCGGAAAACGTAATCTGAAACAAAGTTTGATACCGTGCCCATGGCGATGATTAATCAATTCGGTTGCCTACCTGATGACCGCGGCCTTTATTCGTTTCCACCCAAGCAGACGTTCGGATCTGCTTCTGTCGTAGGATTTCCTTCATCACTACCTCCAGAGCGGAATCCGCCGATAGTTGGATTTTCTCAGTTTCCTTCTGCAGCTCTTTGCATCTCCTTGCTGATCCCATGATGTCTTTGAAGCCTTCCCAGGATTTTCGCAGCGCAGTGGAACGATCGAGCGGAATCTGTAGATATTGGAATTTATTCGTCATTAATGTGGACAACAAATAAATGTTTGGATTACTCACTGCTAACGTATTGCCAGCGGGGTTGCTTTCCTCGCCTGGTTCCTTGTGGGAAACGAGAGGGGTTTTTGGAATTTCCTCTGCATCAGCATCGGAAATATCTATAAATGGAATCGTATCACCTTGGATGTTAACGGCAGGCTGTTTCTGTTGCTCCTCTTGAGGATCAGCAATGTCCAAAAGACTGTGGCGGTGTTCCTCATTTTGCTGCAATAGTGATGATTTATTATTGGCTGGTGCTTCTTGACAGTTAGTAGATAGAAGTACATGCTTTGGCAAGGGCTGAGTATGCGTGTTTGCATGTATAATTTTCTTATTCCCTATATTTACTTGTTATTTTGTTGTAAAACTAGACTAGCAACCAATGAGCGGTTCTCAGTGTGTGGATGAAACTTGTTTGTCTAAATATAGCGCATTGAACTCTTCTGGAGCCAAAACTAACTCTATTTATAGTACCGACGTTTCGCGGCAGGGTGCAATGTAGAATGTGGATTGGAAGTTCTTTATATTTCACTGTTATTATTTTATTTTGATGGCCGCTTATTCATCAATACGAGAAAATGCCCCTCAAATTTGTAACAGATATGCTTATCGCGTGGGTGTATACAATGTTGGAAAAGTCATTTCTTGGGTTGAATCCAATGATAATTCAATTATAGTTCCAATTCCTAGTAACCTAATCCTGTATTGAAAATAATCTCATTTTTGTTTGTATAGGATAGATATAGAACATTAATCAGGTATTATTGTATACACGCTGTATATAACTGCTGTACTACTGCTTTGAAGCTTCGTGTTCCATAACCCGCCCATACCACAATTGGTGAATTTCTAAGGTTTTTTTTTAATATTTGGCACCTCTTCCTATCTTTTTAATTCTACTTTGCATTGGGCTCGTAAAAAATATGGGGACATAAATAGGAGAATTCTACAATGCAAGTTGTATGCAACGAAGTGTCAACATTAAAGACTCTTTCTGATACACCGTTAAATCTTATTGTATGTATTTTATTGATGACAAGTCTCTAAATGTTCAGCAGTTCTGTACTAATTCATTAAGTGGAGTTTTCCGATCTACTGTGGAACTAAAACCACAAGATTGAAAACATTTGAAAATATTATAACACCTCAAAAATGTATAACTATTCAGAATGAGCATAGGGCGGTCACTTGGTTTGGTTCTCCGTGATTGATCGAAGTCAGCTGAAATTGCACAGAGAGCCAACAGAATGAAACTTTGGAGTAGTGAATAATTCTCAATGTGCAACTCCTGGTGTTCTCATTTATAGGATCAAGTTTATTTTTAATGACGTTTGGGAGCCTATTTGGACCGATTAAAAACAATAGTAACGGTACTGTTGTGCCCGCTCACAAAGTGTGATGGTGATTTTTCATTCGAAAAACAAAGCAACACGTCCTTGGAGATCAATTAGGGAAGGAAGAAATGTTAGTTCGATACTCGCTGATTCTAAAAGCCGTTTATACTACTGCACCCTCACGAGTATCTCAGGAATGGAAATTGTTAGGGTGGAATCGTTTTTAAGGGTTTCATCTTGGTAGAGTAGACAATAGTAAGTGAAACGGTTTATCCGATTTTTATATTATTTTCCATTTATAAGATTTTACAGAGATGCATTATAGAGATATTTAAATATAAGTACCAAAATGATGCTATTGGGGACACTCACAATGTGTGAAGGTGTTTTTTTCTCATTCAGAGAACAAGCTAAAATATAATTAACGCTTGAGAGCTGATTTAGACCAATTTGAGCCAAAAGTAAGGATGCTGTTAGGACCAGTTACAAAAAGTGATGGTGTTTTTTTTATTATGAACACAAGGTAACGAAGGTAAGTCACGCTTGAAAGCTGATTTGCAACTATTTAAATAAAACGGTAAGGATGCTATTGGGTCAACTCACTACGTTTGATAGTGGATTTTCATTTAAAAGGGGACAAGGTTAATTTGAAGTAACGCTTGAGCTGGTTTGGACCGATTTAAACTAAAAGTAAGGATACTAGTGAGTCTTTACCCACAAAGCGTGGTGGTGGTTTTCTTTCGCTTTGGAGAATCAATGCGAGTTCTAGGTAAAAATAATGGTCAAAGTATTTTAGTCTGATGGAAGATAAATCTGAATTATTAGATGACTGCCGCAAGCCCTGCTTTGAAACTAACGTATTTTGATTGCGTGTGTGTGTGTGTTTACAATCAATCCCCACCCTTCCATGGAAGAAACTTGTCTGCATTTCTTCAGTAATTTATATGTGATCACTATGTGCAAACATTTTTAGCCCTGGAGATTGAAGGTGACAGCTCTATTGGAAATCCAACGAGGACCCATTTCAAGAATGCCTGTTTATACACGTACATTCTGTGGTCATCTTCATATACAATAAACCCCGCATGAAAATTTTCACATATCAAATGGATATCTGAAGAGTTTTCACACTTCCAGAATCAAAAATGGAAATTCTTGATCCTGGCGTGTATATAGTTAAGGTTTATTTTTGATAATATAAAATGATTTCACCAATGTTCTTTATCTGATGCTGGAAAGCCTGTCCTGATGCGGGGACGGGGCACTTTAAAAACAAAAAAAAATGGGAAAAAACAATCGATCTCAAGAAACACGACCATTACACACGATGAGAGGGATTCCATTCACAAAGTCCTACGCAAAGCACTCGGAAAAAACTATAATCCCACCATTTATTTTAGTTGAATTATTTTATTTCCGCGAAAACGACTCAGCAAAAACAAAACACGTCATTTTCAAAGCACGGCTTGCTGCGATCTCAAACTAACGTATTTTGATTTTACTACAAAATTCAAATATTATTTCGTTATGCAACTTAAGTGAAATTTTAAGTTCTCCGTGTGCTTAGTAAGACGTTACCCAAGTAACCACAAGCATTATATTATTGCACTTATTCAACCCAATATCAACATCGGTAATGCGGGATCGCATCAATTCAACAGTTGTCAAGTAATGAAGCGTTAGATTAGCTTAAGAATGTAGTGATGCATTACCAATGCAATAATGCTACTTTAGCAATGTCTTATGGCATTACAAATGATATATCATTAGTTCGATCTTAGTGGGGCCCTTTTCAGCTTTAATCCAACTTCAATGATGCACTAGACGTAATACATATGCCCTATATATGCATGCTATTACAGCCTCGTGGTTACTTGGGTAATACAAGGTGAGTGGGGACTCCTGTCAGTAAAGTTTATGGTCATACAAATGAGAAGCTTGCATGTATTTTATTTTTCAATGTTTTTCTTGTTTGATATATCTTTAACATTTATCTTAATTTAGTTCAGATCAAACCTTTCTCCTTTTGCCTTAATTGCCAGCCACACGCTTTGTTGGAAAGCGTCACAGCTGACACGCTCGATATCTTGAGGCATGTCATTCCAAACGTTTCTTAAAAAAATCCAAGGTTAGTCCTTTGGTATTCCCCAGTTTGCTCAGCATGTAGCCCCATGCATAGAAGTGAAGAGAGAGTTCAAATCAGGTGAAGAGGTAGGCCACTCTTTCGAGGAAATAAAAACTGGAAAATTGTCCTCACACCAAGACTTTGTAGCTTTCGCCTGATAGGACGGCGCAGAGTTTTGTTGAAAGCAGTATGATGCATACTTGTAGTGTTTCTTGGCGAAAGAAAGCAAATGGTTTTTAAAACATTATCGATGTAATATTTACTGTTGATTTTAACACCAGGTTCATTGAACAGCAATGGAACATTCAAAGTTTTGGAGAAACATTACTCTTGAAACATTCTGGAACCTTTGAACAGCTAGTTTATCACGAGGAATATCAAAAAGATGTGCTAATACTCTTGTTCGTTGACTGCGACATTCCAAGTTCTTTGGCCAACTTTCGGGCAGACTTACCAGGATTTCACCGCATTCTCTCTCACTCGTTTGGTGGCTTCCATACTCGGAACAATGCGTTTGCGGCCAGGTCTGGGAGTTATTTTTCAAGAGCCGGTTTCTTTGTAACGTTTTATGGTGCGAAAGATGAATCTTTCGTTTATTCCAAGTGGTTTAAATTTCTTTAAAATAGTACACGGTCTAAAATGTTTCAAAAACAAACTTATCACGAGCTCCCTTTTTGCGTCCATGATTACCACGAATCTCAAACAAATGACAATTCATAACAAACTTGGAATCCATGTTGACATTTGAATACAAATGCACCCTTGAAATCTCAAAAATATTGCAGAAAAAGAAACTGAAGACCCGTGCAAACATTATACCGTCTGTGATTAATACACTCTCAAAGATCCCCATCCAAAGTTACTCATGTTTAAAAAACACTGACAGGAATTACCACTCACCCTGTATCGCTCGAAGATAGAAATTAAAAAAAAATAACGCTGTGTAAAGACACCAAAACGAAATCCGCTTGATAGTGAGAATTTTCTACTCACGAGTTCGTATCGTGGGAAGAAGATTCTAACTATCCAGCGGATTTCGTTTTGGTGTCTTTACACAGCGTAATTTTTTTTTCAATTCCGCAATCCTTTTTGACTCCAATACGACGAATGACAACATGACATATACATGCAAACATTTTTAGCCCTGGAGATTAACAGTGATAGCTCTATAGAAAATCCAACGACCCATTTCAAGAATGTTTGTTCTTACACGGTATATTTGAGGTAATTTGCAAATACTACAAGCCCCACAATGAAAAGTACACATATTAAATGGTTATTTGAATAATATTCACATTTCCAGAATCAAAAATTGATACATTTTCGATAATTGGAAACGATCTCACCAATGTTCTTCATCTGATGCAGAAAAACTCGTCACGCAAACAATTTTAAACCAATCTCAACGGCCCCACTTGATTTGAACCACAGCTCCGAAATCCCCTTATCGGAAATTTCGATTTAGAGCATTTTGCTTGAATTTGTACTTAACCTTCGGAGGAGTTGTACAGTAGGGCTTCAAATGGTGAGTTGACAACTTCGAAGGAGGGTGCGACCGACCTCTCGTCCTCACAAGTTCCTACCTCACGCCTCCACGAGTCATATGATCACAAAAGACTGCCAGCTGAAACATGGAGACGCCGGTTGGCGTAGCCTGGGCAATGTTGTCAATCTGACAATAGCGAAGTGAGGGGGTGCGACCGAAGATCTTATACCTTTAAATCATATTCTATATTTTCTATTCTAATTTTACTAATAATTTCAGCACGCTTTGGAATCATCTTTGCATTCCAAAACTATGTAAGAGCCGGGAGCAACATGTCAGGCATCAAAGGCGGAATTTGTATCTCAGCATTTCAGCATACCATTTTATTTAAAATTGCACTTCTGAACTTCAACTATTATATTCATAAAAGGCTGGCATGTGCTTATACGTAATGTAGGATTATATTTTAATGTTGTGTTTGTGGTATTATGGTAAGATAAGCCATTTCTTTCAGAAATTATCCCACCGGACTCTTCGTTCACTCTATCTTTGAAATGTTGCTAGAACAGTATAAAGAAAAATATTACAAATATTACTATGTTTTATAAAATAATATCTTTTATTGAAATTTTATCTTTTATATTTCGAATGATCTATTCTGTTTTCAGCTTTCCCAGGACTAGTAGGATATTGATACATATCTAACTTTTATTTATTTTTCAGTAACAATCCATTCAAGTTTGAAATTTGAATAAATTAGCATTTTTGTCTATAATGGTATCTTAATTTGTTGTGTACAAAATATATTATATATTAAATAACATATAACGGGGAAAGGGAGGGACCATCAGGGCACCCAAGTAAAACGATTTGGATAGGGAGCATGGGACTGCCTCCTCCCTATTGTTAACATTTCGTGGAACGAGGGCGGGCTCTTCGACCCCATCTATTGGGTTTATTCTGTCAATCGAGGGCTCGATTCTAGTGCTGTGAGTGTGAACTTGCTTTTGGAAGGAGATTCTCTTCCCTATATTCGCGGGTTTCGCGTAAGTGTCTCTGCTTACGGGCCCGCCCAAACGTTTTTGGCCCTTCATACAGGAGCTTGATGATCACAAACAATAATAGAATCCTGATCAAATCGTTTTTCAGATTATTCCACTGCTATGGAAAGTTTCCTTGCTGCAATAGATGGTAGTATTACATCATCATCATCATCATCATTGGGAAAGTAGCTTTCTTCGCCTAGAACGAAAGACTTTCCACCGTATTGTCGGATCATCCAGCGGCACAGAGATTGCACAGCTTTGATTTGTTCGTGTACTCTGGGGATCTGGTTTTCTTTCGACATACTATTCCCTCCTTTTTTTCAGAGTGTTAACGATGTACGACTTCGAACAATTGAAATTGCTGGCCACTTCCCACTGACTCACCGAATCCTTGTTGTTAAACATAGCGCACAGCGATTGGAGTTTCTTCTTATCCATAACCTTTATTGGAGGGCCATTACTTTTATTCCGGATTGCTTCCATGGTTGTCAGAGTACGGTATTTGACGATTTTCGAAACATTTCCACGCTCTTTGCGATTCCGATCTTTGTTCGCTTGCAAGAATTGTTCAACGCCCGCAGTACTTCCTGTTTCGACGGCATTCTGTAAACAACTGAACATTTTGCAGTGAAAGTGTGTTTGTGATAATTTTAGGAATATTGTAAGGATTCATTCACATATATTATGATGTGTAAATTTCTCTGAAAGCATAACTGTTCTGATAGAAAAGTATTTAAGTCATTCTCGTTCTGTGGTTACTAGACAAGTAGCAGTTTTAGTTTCGTCCGTTCCGGTTACCAATCGGCTAGATGACAGTCGTGTTTGACACGTTTCTCGATTTATGTTAAGTTAATTCAGTTGAATTTATCAGTATTTCATACATTGAATGGATTCTTTTGTACGTTTAGTTTTCTCTGTTTCATATAGCAAGCTTCAGTGCGGTTTGTTTAGTGGTTTAGAGTACAAAAAGGTAAGTAAGTTAAACATTGTAAATTTAGTACTTTAAAAGTAGTTTTGTGATTTCACGTTAGGCAGCTCGTCCAATGGACTTTTTTTTGGCAACCATCGTCAACGAATTTCGTGTGTATTGTCGCTTCAACATAGTCCACCATTTTCGTCCGTGTGCACAGCAAAGACTCGCTTTATCAGGGGTAGTCAAATGATGGTGATGGTGATGTAGTGATTTTTTTTCCATTGGTCATCAAAAGACATCGGCAAGGTCCCCACTTCGTTACAACCACCTGGGAACCGTCATTTTGTGAACATGGACTTTAGTAGTACGACGTCAATTAAGTACCTTGGTATGGATTCTATCCAACGAGAGGAGACGTTTCATTGCATCTCGGGCGGCCATACTGTATCTCGTGAAACCGTCCCACGGTACGTTTGCCTTGTTTCCTCCGCGGAATAGGATCTCCGGGGACAATCGTCGATGCTCAGTTGCTCGGTGTCAAAATCGGCAGCCTTCCGTCCAACAACCTCTCACTACGAACCTCTGATTTCAACTTTACTTCCGACGCTTTTGCAGCGGCATTGGCACAGGTCATCGAGAAGCATCGTCGCCATCGCTTGGCCGCCATCCGTCACCATAGCAGCACATCGCATCACATCACATCGCATCACATCACATCGCATCACATCACATGGCATCGTTTCGCTAAATACCTGCGCATGTATATCCGGACATTTTTCATGACCATGATTATTAGTTTTGATTCTTGGGATATGATCAGGTTTGCCCAATAAGAAGGATTGATAATATAATAGATGAAAATAAAGGCTGGCTAAAACTCGCCGACAACGAACACTCCGATTCGGTAATTTATTGGTGAGGCGAACAAATTGCAAAGGTACTATCTTAAGAAATAACTTGTTAAGTCTCTTAAAAAAAAATGATGTCCTTACTAACCTGTTCTGACAGTGTCAGCAATTTTTAAATTTAAGGTTAATTTCAACCAGCTATTTCGAGTCTAGTTGAACCGGAAGGAACAAAGATTATTATGTCAAATCAGCATAGGCATAGGCTATCATGTTCATTTTGGTGAGTTGATTTGGATTTGTAAAAAATCCACCAACAACAAGCTGCCAGCCACACCACCTACCTACAATGTATTTTATCCATCTGTTTGGTTCCGTTCCACACGTGTATTGATTTTCCATATTTTGGCTAATCTTATCTTCACTAAGCAAATTAACCGCTTGATGGCAACAACGAACCACTTGGTCTTCAAACACCTTCCATCAGCTAGAGTTGTAGATGAGCGTTTTTTTCTTATAAACAGTAGGTGTAGGTAGGCTAGCGACTCGTGTTTTGTGACATCATCTCAGCAACCATGCTGAACTACGAATCAGTGAAACCCCAAACATGCGTCATCAATCAAAGGTTGGACAAAAATGGTTGTTTCGCCATAACTGAACACGCATGGGTGGATTATTTATCGGCTTCAATGGATCGATGGTTGATTCATATTTTTCTACTATATATCTGAAGCGAAGAAAATAACCTTATACTCTTGTGAAGTTGCGGATGGCATGACTAGGGCGTTTTTGTTGTTGCAATTTTATATGCCAAAAAATGGCTTAATGGCTTAGAATGAAACTAGGCCAAATTTATATTTGCCTATATCATCTGATTGCCTGTAATTTAGTTGTTAGGTTTATTGAGGTTATTGCATATTTGAAATCTGCACTGTAAAATGATTCGTAATTCGAAATTTTATAAACCTGTGTGCACTGAAATTATTTTTATCAACTGCGATTACATTTGTTAACATTATAATTCACGTACCCCTCATTATCTGAGTAATTTTTTTGTATGGAATAAAATGTCATTTTATCAATTTAGTACCATTTAGTGAACTTATTTGAGTTGATTAAAATATCGAGATGAAAATTTATGAGGACGATAAAAATATCGTTGTACACAGGAAAAAAATCTCAAAGCAAAGTTTATTTTCATATTAAAAAACCAAATTGCATTTCATATTTTTTTAAATTTTTAGCTTATTGCTTATCACATTTGGAACTTATTTCCTATCATAATTATTGTTGGCTTACATCTTAGCATCCTAGATTGACTTCTACGGTTATTTAGTGGGAGGGGGAATTTAGAGAAGCCGGTAGCATTTTTGGTTTCACGTGTGGCAAGTTCATTCAAAGCGGGGAAAGAAGAAATTTTCTTATTCAAAAACATTGAAGATCATATCAATGTTTAATCTCACTTTCAATTAACTATAATTTCTCAATCGCAATAAACTTCACTCAAAATTATGATCACTTCAATCCTACGTGAAAACAAACGTAGATTTTTCCCATCGTACTTTTCACGTAAGAGCTAAGGGATTGGCATGTAAGGGCACTCAATCCTTTCGCCCTAATTGTCAATCGATTTGCACTATAACATTTACGGGTAGATTCATGTAGCATTATTCCCAATGATATTTTTAAAAGAGATTTCTTCATAAAGTAATTGCTTCTCCAAATAATCCCTCTACATATTTTTGTAAAACTTGATGAAAGACTTTAGGATGACAATTTGAAAACCTGTTGACATTCGTTGTGACGATGTGGTTTAAATTTAAACGTTTAAACTTCCGAACCATTTTTTTCCTTTCGAATGATTATGAAAAATATACCCAGTATTTGTTCGTAGTGATCAATTATTACTAGCGTATTGTTTTTACTTAATAAAGCTAGCGTATTCAATTACATCACGATACCTAACAGCTTGTAACTTTAACTTTATAACTTGTCCTCTGGGGGCGACCCCGGCGTAGTGGTTAAGATCCATACCTTTCACGCCTGAAATCTCACCCCCGGAAATTCACGAAAAACACCCAAAGATGTGTTCGAGTGACTACGACGGGCGATGAACCAGCCCAGAGTTGAAAATCTCGATAATACAGAAACAAAGAAAAAAAAAAAAAACTTGTCCTCTATTGGAACCGATGCGTAGAAATATTTCCGATCGATTGGAGTAAATTTAAAAAAAAATCTTTGGTGAAACGTCTGAGATAATAACGCTCAAAACCTGACCACTTTTCGTTACGGTCGCAATTCGTTTTTTTAAATTTTACCCCAGTATAGTATAGAAAACAAAGACGTAGTCCTACGCAAAAAAATAAAAATTGGTTATTCTAAAAAGCTTCGGATACCACTATATGATACACTGGAAGTGGTCGTGAAATCTCTGATACCAAGAGGTCGACCGCTATCGTCACTATCATTCGTGTCATTCCAAGTGACAGGAGTAACTCCCAAATCGAAGTCTAAAGCTATGGATCCTTTATACTGGCTACAAGGGATTGAATTCAGGGAGTTTGGTACGGTACGACGACTCAGCATTTTTGGAAACCAGTACTGAACGTAGATTCAGATCCGGTGATCAGTGCGTAAGACCCAACCGAAATAATTAGCTCATCTACTTTGCCATCGCCGTCTGACATCAGCGAGCACTCGTACAATCTTGACTGTGAACTACCAGAACGTTCGTGGCCTGCGGACTAAATTCCACCGTAGATCGTTTGCTGGATAAAGTCATATTTATCTTCAAGGAAAGCCTTCGTCAAGGTGCGTGATATCAGATCTGATGTGTTCGATATTCCGTCGGGGATGTGATCAGGTTTTCTGAATTGTGGTGCACTATAACCGATATTGACCGGTTAACATCGTGGTGTTAGATAAACGAAATGCAAGCCAAAACTGCCAAATGCAAAATGGGCTACTTCCACCCGTAGTCACTCACCGGTCAGATTTGATTACTCGATGAGCCATACGCCGCTTTTAAGAGTCGACTCCATCAAGGATCTTGGACTCATCTTGAACAACAAACTATAATTTTGGCTGAGCGAATATCTGTGACCATTGCTAAAGCAAATCGCTGCTTCTCTATTGGTGTTGCTCTGGAAAAAAAAAAGCGGGAAGAACGCATTTATCCCAACAACAAAATTAAAGCGCTACCGTGAGTTATAACTTCATACTCATTAATCAAGGATCTTCTCGTGTGTCACCATGGCCTAGTGAGATCAGCCACGGATAATAATAACAGTTTCCTTACAAAAATACGGGATCAAATCCCATGCCAGAAACATTAAAAAAAAAATCGCTGGACAACCCCACGCGGTTGCGTTTATTTTTTTCAATTACCTTTAGAGTCGATAAAGAAGATCGGTCCGCCCCACTTGAACCCACTAGAGAGACGTTTCTTTTTCATTTGTAGTAAAATATTCGTAGTTCTTTGTAATTGTGTTTGTGCAAATTTGAACGATTATTCGTTCTGTTTCAACAAATGCTTCGTGCTTTTGACAGTAGCGAATGTGGAATTAATTACGAAAATAGAACGTACAAATCAGTTTCGTTGCAGAAAACAATGCATGGATTCGTAAGGGCTTACCTTTGATTTCCTAATATAAACTTTCTCAAATTAATTTTCAGTGTAGGCCCTTCCCGAGGGTTGCATGGAGTCCCTAAATATGATAGTGACTGATCCTATGCGTAAGAGATGGGCTTGTAAATGCAATTTTCTTATCTATCCATCTACCACAAAAAAATATAATAATCTTCACTGCTATTGTCACCATGAAAATTAATGTCAAAGCGTTGGTAATATTGGTTCATTGCCATTAAGTCACAACAAAAATCAAGTTTCACAACAATATATACTAGGGAAGATGTACCTATATTAATCTCATCACTTTGCAATTCATCCTACTTGAAATAAAACGATATACACGTGACAGAATTAGTTAGTAATGTTTGTTGTAGTTATTTAACGTAAGCAAACATTATTAGAAAACGAAACCGATCCTTCAACTACCCAATTGTTTGATTCATCGTAGGATGAATATAGGAACAATAAGATTAATATGGGGGCAGTAACCCTATATGGCATCCTGTGCTATAGTCTGTTTTTACTGCCATGAACACGTTGCAGGTGATGTCTCTGGCTTGCAATTTGAAAATAAGAAAATGTATGAGGATTTTCAGCATCATTAAGCAGTGTAACTGACAAAACTGGTTTTATTACTACGAAATTCGTAGCTAGATTTGAAGCTATTTCAAAATTCTAGCACAGCCAAAATAACCGGATTCCGCAATTGCAACAGAAAAGTCGGTTTGTTTGACGTAGTTTGTTAATATTTGAGTAAACCGATGTTCGGTTATTGCTGATTGGATTTATTTTTGTCAACCCAAGTTTTCTAGGTATATATGACAGATTGTGAGAAAGTAAAAGTTTAACGCGAACTCGGTTGTTCCATTTTGAACCGAACAGACTACCGAGCGTTCAGCAGATAAAAACTCGGATGAAATTAAACTAGGCTCAGTATTATTTTTCTAAGTGTGGATAGATAAATCGAAGATACGCAAGTTGACAGCTCCTCAACTTTAACTACATACAAAAAATCCTTACCTTAATATTTTATTTCATAACAATAATTTTCATTGTAGTTCATAACAATAAGTTTCATTGTAGTTTTTTTTTATGAATGAGATAAAAATAAAAATTTTGAATTCAACTTTTTAATTTATGGAACGGAAAATTGACTCGGTAATACATTGTAATTCAATAGATATTTTTTGGCCAAAGAAAATATCTGTTGAATTTATCAAATGAGAACTAAATTTTGATTTAAAATACAAAACTGGAAAGACCGTTATAGGAAAAAGAAAAGAAAATTGTGTCATCAATGCAAATATGAAACAATAGTGTAAGATTGCATACAATCCAAGAAATAGATGCAGGAATGTTTACATAATCACGCATGTAGCGAATATAACATAACTCGCTCTCTTATTACGTTTTTTCGTTAAAAGAAGTCTAATATTGCAAAAAAATGAATATTACAGACTTTTTTTATACATTCCCAGACATTTCAAATTTTTATCGCAGACATTCAAAAAAATATATGGCATCCGTGATCCATCCGGCATTGTTTTGTGTTGGGTAACAGATGAACGATAGACGAAAAAGAAAGCAGCAAGTAAAACTGGTGGCAAACGGTGGATCACAACTTCGGCGTCGACACATTCCCAGCAATCATCGCTTTTACACAGCTTTATTTAAACCAAAAGACTTGATTTTTATACATGGTAAGTATTTGTATGGTACACGTTCAAAAAATTAAGCGGTTTGATTTAAATAAGGCTGAGCAATTTACAATGATGGATGGAAATGAGTCCGCTGCAAAGGTAGTGCTCCACCTTACATGATAGATACATGTGAACGAGGCTTTCACTTTACAACTAACGGTTCTATGAACTGAAACAAGAGGAGTGTTCTACTCTAATTTACAGCTATAACCATTTAATCACAATTTAATCAAGAAATACTTTTGATAATTATTTTAAACTGTGTAAGCTTAGTCGGTAAATGTGTATCGACTGAGCATGAATGACAATTTCGGAGGAGAGCTTGATTTCCGGTCTGGTCAATGCTGTTCGCCAAAATTGTTAGAATCTCTGTCAAAGAACTATGGGTTTGTTATTCCACGATTCATTTTGTTATTTAAGGCGTGATTTGGCATCAATCAGCAATGTTCTATAAGAACTGACATACAACTTATTTGTTTGCAACAACGAAGAGTAAAAAGCATACAATTTTACGAAGTAGTTAAAATTTTTTTTTTATGTTTAAAAAGATTCGATTCAGAAAGTTTTCCATATTCTCATGGTATAATGTATACATATATGGTTGAACTTGGTAGTCAAAAGCGCTCAACAAATCACTGCATAGCTGAGTCGTGAACACTTAATTGAGGGCCGGCAATAAGCAAACATACGATAAGCAACAAGCTTGAAATTCCAAGGAAAAAATGTAGAAGAGGGTTAGGAATTTTTTACACTTATCTCTAGCTTGCAGTGATTTTTTTTCTTTATCTATTTTCTCATCCGCAAATCCTGGCCGGAACTATACTTCGTGTTGTTTTCATTATTTATTGGTCACAGAATTTACGCCCTTATGATATATTAAGCGAGCTATGTATCAGATCGGAGTATTACCGGCGTGGTATTGAACCGGCTGTGCACCGATTGATTTTCACATTTCAATGGCGAGAGCGTAACGTTGCCAGCTTGGTCTACCAATGCTACAACAGGCCTACTGCGATCAACAACGTAACATAAAATTTATGAAGTTTGAGCTTCCAGTTTACTGCATGTCAGAAAATGTGAATGTTCAGTTTTTTTTATGGCTGTTTGAAAGGTTCCGCTCCCTCTTCTTTATTCACTATGAAACTTTTTCACTTATCAGTTTATTCGGTCAAAATTTATCGGATACGTTTGAAACGGAACGTACTTTTCGTAAGCATGGATAAGTCGATAATTCGAATTTTGCCAAAATTTACAAAAATCCGCTTCTTAAAATTTGGCACTCATGATATTGTAGGCTATTCAAGCGTTAATTGATCTTGAAGCAAGTCTGTTTTTTTTATTCAGACATGAACTTCCAATGGCCTATTGGTAAGAACTAGTTCTAACTTCTGGACAATATATCCCCACAATCCACTTTCACCCACTTATCACATCAGTATATCTTTTCAAATGCAAACAATAGGCCACACGTTGAAATTATAATCGCCTACCGTATTATCACTCTATCATGGCGGCGTCCTTGGCCACCAACAGTAACCACAGAAAGCTGCCAACGTCTGTTTTCGTTTTTATCACCGAATAAACTTGCCTCTATATGCACTTGATCTGTTTCTTGTTTGACTGTATGTCATTTTCAAATATGGTAATCACACGATCACTTGTTTAAATACGCTTTGGAGAAGTTATTTTTGTGCCAGTTTCCAAAGAAACATTTTAATTTTCTTTTGAACTAAAATAGAGTCTCATACTGTGGCAGCACCAGAGAAAAAGGTTGGTAACATCTGTTTTACTACAAAACGAAGCAGAACATTTTCTTTCTTTCCTTACCTGTTGCAGATGCCGTGGTGGTTGTGGTGTGAGGAAAGGCTTCGTTTCATCACCACCACCGCCGCTCTTATCATTTTTCGTCTCATCTACCACGGAAGCATTGATTTTGGCCAACTCCTCGTTAACCTTTTGGCGAAGAACCTTCTCGTACCTCACCGAGGGTATGTGCACTACAAACATAACACCGGACATGGTGACCGGATTGAAGGTCGCCAATAAATGCCGAGCACTTGCACCCTGGACTACTTATTCTAATTATATCTGTAATAGCCCCACATGTGCACTATGGAGCCGGCCGGAAAATATTGATTTCTTGCACCAACGCTAGAACTTTTTGACACGAGACAAATGCTATCCGTCTGCGCCTAAAATTGATGTTTTATTTTAGATGTTTGTGTCACATTCGGCCGCCTTTTTCTAAAACGCTGTCCGCCGAGACCAGTCTTGCACGAGGTTCATATCGTCAGAATTTGAACAAAACGAAACAGTCATTCAAACCGTCGTCTTAAACACTATGATACTCGACAACACCACGATCAACACTGGCAACCACCTACCGACAACGGACTACTCGACCGACAGCGACATAGACTCGAGAGCTAAACCGTTGCGTTGCTCATCGTTTCCTACTGAACTTGAGAGAGCGATTTTGGTTAACCGTTCCGTATGCCAATTTTGCTTTTCACTGTTGTTTTAAACTATTGTTTATAATGACGTTCGAAGTTCAAGCGACTATTTACAAAACAAGAGCTCATACTAAAAGCGGCTTCTGATTTCAATGAGATGTAAAGAATTGACTCTCAGTTTCCAAAACTTAATTAAACTCAATGTAAAGAGATGTGGCAAGTGTATTTATCACATTCTGCACCTCGTTTGCATTCGAACCATATTTTTCATTCAAAAACAGCTTTTTTAATGACAAATACAGATCAAATGCAAATAGAAATACCCTCTTCTGACTTATTATAGGGTGTCCCAGAAAGTCCCAGCACGAATTTGATGCGCCTCTGTTGTTTTTAGATGACGTTTTAACAGCTGATAATTACTGCATGTCATAGTTTACATATCAATTTCTAACTCCGTGAGTTGCAAGTACCGGTGCATTTAATTTTGATGAAAATGTGGAGTATTTCCCCGGAAATGCAAGTGCACCCTTCCCGGAAATGCAAGTGCACCACACACTTAGAAATTATTATTTTTCCATGATACTTAATCCAATTTTCATTTAAAGGGTGTCCACGATGAAATTGCCACACTATGAAATTGCTCTAACTTTTTAACAGTTGGGTAGAGTTTAATTAAAATTTGGGTGGATTTAGTTCATAGTGCATTTTTTACATCCTGCAAGTTTTAAAGTCCTGTGATCAAAACTCGCGGAAATGGAGTCGAAAGAACAGCTCGTGCGTGATAAAATCTTGCGCATTCATCACGAGAACAAGGATCTCTCGCATCGTTCCATCGCTAAAACGTTGGGAATCGCGAATTCCACGGTGTCGCGAGTGATTAAGCGGTTCGAGGAACGGTTGACCACCGATTGGAAGCCCAGAAGTGAAGGAAAAAGTATTCCGTACAACACCAAAAATCACAACCGCGTAGTTGGGGCCTTCAACCGAAATCCGAACGCCTCCGTTTGGGATGTGGCTAAGAAGCTGCACCTAAGCCGAAGTTTTGTCCAGAAGGCCAAAACTAAGGCTGGGCTTCGAACGTTCAAGGTACAAAAGGCCCCTAATCGCGACGAGAAGCAGAACAAGTCCGCCAAAACCCGTGCCAGGAAGTTGTACCTCAACATGCTGATGAAAGTTGAATACTGCATCATGGACGACGAAACATATGTGAAGGCCGACTTCAAACAGATCCCCGGCAACCTGTTTTGCACGGCCAATGATAATTTCAGCGTTCCGGAGCATGTCCGCACTCAGAAGATGTCCAAATATGCGAAGAAATTCCTGGTTTGGCAATCCATCTGCACGTGCGGGAAGCGGAGTGCACCTTTCGTGACCCAGGACACGATGAACGGACAGGTGTACATAAAAGAGTGCCTCCAGAAGCGGCTGCTTCCTCTCCTGAAGGCCCACAACGTCCCAATAATCTTCTGGCTGGATTTGGTCTCATGCCACTACTCCAAGGACGTGCTGAAGTGGTATGCGGACAATAAGGTCAATTTCGTGCCGAAAATGTTCAACCCTCCCAACACTCCGGAGATCCGCCCCATCGAGAAGTACTGGGCGATTATGAAGCAGCACCTTCTTAAACGACCTAAGGTAGTGAAGACAGTCGAGGAACTGAAGAAAGTATGGGTTTAAATGCAAAAAACGGTTGATTCACAGGTTGTGCAGAATCTTATGGCCGGGGTTAAGGCCAAGGGGCGGGCATTTGCGTATGGACTGTAAATAAAATACGAATAAAATGGTACAATGAAGTTTAATAGTTATTTCTCAATCCCTGAAAATTTGATGGCAATCGGATGAAAACTCGAATTTTGCGAATCAATTTTGTGTGTGGCAATTTCATCGTGGACACCCTTTATGCCAAGGAACCTAGACAAAGATTTTTCGTTAAACTAAGTGTCCCGAAACAGAAAAAGACGGAATTCAACAAAAGGTGTGTTAGATTGAACTTATTTTCTTGTCCTTTTTATTGCTTTTCTTTTCACAGGGCACCGAAATTTACATGAAATTTTGGTAGTGTGCAAAACAGACATATGAAAGAAGAAAAAAAAACCGCTCCCCTTTGATTTTAGATAGCCTTTTGGGTCCTACAATAACTGTGCAAAGTTTCAGCTTCTTCGGTCAAACTATATTTTAGCGCTCGCGGTTTCAATTTTATATAGGATTTTACATCGAGAAACTTACTTCCACAGAGAAAAATCTGGCGACGTGATAAGTTGCCCTCTAAAAATAAATCAATCCAATTATTTGGGAAAGTTTCCAAGAAAAACTTTTCTTCAAGGACCTCAAAGCGATTTAACGCTTGTGGAAAAAGTTATTTATCTAAAACTGATTGCTATCCAAACAATCGGCTCATTGGACTGTTGTTTTTTTCTTCTTCTAACAACACTGCAAACTGCAGCATGACCTGCAGCCTGCTGCTGTCTACGCAAAGCAACCACGTTGTGTGGGGCGCTCCCTCAGCATGAGGGAAAGCCGATATCATGCGCATAGAACAGTTTGACAGTTCACACCGTTTGAATAAAATTACACAAAACTTCCGTTGTAAGTTAGAATTATAATGCTTGAAGAAAATGAAACAGTTAACAGCAAAACAAATTTTCTCATGAAAATACAGGAGCTTCTAAGTGCTTTATCTTCGCGTTATTTTATCATCATCTTTGTATGGGTCCCACCTTATTGTTCAATTCTGGGCAATGATAAAACGGACTCGCTTGCAAAGGTGCGCCCTAGAGAAGGCGATTTTTACGATCGACAAATCGCCTTCAATGATTTTTTTTCCTATTTTTCGTCAACAGTCACTTGTCAGCTGGTAGTATAAATGGAGTAAAGGAGATTTGAGGCGATGGTAACATTCTATCATCCCAATGGTGTCGAAGAAATCTTGGTTTTTGGGGATGGATGTGGGTCGAGACTTCATTCGTGTGATGTCTCGCCTCATGTCCAATCATTATTCTTTAAACGCTCATTTATACTGAGTTGGGCTGCGCGACAACAATCTCTGCGTATGTGGACAAGGTTACCAGGACGCAGATCACAGCATCGTGGAGTCAGATCTCAGCTTTATGATTCCCTTCGGGCTCGAGGTAGACAACCCAATGTACCGGTTCGAGATATTTTGGCTGTACGTGATCTGTAGTTTATGAATCTCATATATGTGTTTTTGACTAACATTAGCCTTAGATTGGTGTTAGTTTAACCTGTATGTTTACTATAAGTTCTTTTATCTGTGTTTATATGTTTTTTTTCTTTCTCAAAAATGTGCAAGTCAAAATAAAACCAAAAGTTGTATAGTTATAAGTTTTTAGCCAATTCCGAATTTAAAATAAGCGTGCTTTGTAAACCAAACTTGAAATTTCCGCCCATCTTCCCATCCGTTCAATTGTTATTCCTATTAACCTTGAGACAGCCGCGAGTAATCGGTTTATCCCCTTAACGTTAGTTTTAAGATAAATGATGTATATAAATATGAAAACTTGGCTCTGTAAAATTGATTCGATTGAGACTGTACAAATAAATGATTTATATAAAAAAAACAGCACAACCATGTTTTCGACCAAAAGTGTCGATTCCCTTTGTTGGCCCAGTTTTGAACTCTCTTAAAGCAAATAGAATGCCAACAAAGAGGGAAGCGCTTCAAGTGATGTTTTTTTTAATTACCTCCCAGAGTGCATCAAAGAAGTGACAAAAATGGTTGTAAAGTTAAAAATTATTGGTTACACGACTAAACGCGTCGATAAGGTGCAAATGTGTCCGCAGAAGTTGTACAAAAAATTGGAGAGGTAAACTCCAACGTTCTGAAACTCTAAAATTTTGAGATTCGAAAATTCTAAAATCAGTAAACCATAAAATTATAAAATCAGTAAACCATAAAATTCTAAAATCATTAAACTATAAAATTCTGAAATCTATAATCTATAATTTTATAGTTTTTAATGCTATTTAAATCTTCGTTACTCTCAAAATTAATTTGTTTGATTTCTTGAAATCTTCAATTCTTACATTCTAAAATTCCTAAATTCTTAAATTCTTGAAGTCTCAAACTCTGTAATAATTTTATTGTGTTCATTTTGTTCATTTTGATTAAATATTCTATTTTAAAATTGTCTTCATTTTGCCGTTTTTTTTGTAAAAAATTATTAGCTGCAAGATAGCTTTGATCCTGATTTACCTTTGGCAGTACACTGGCCCGGAAAAATTCTGCTTGACATCAACAGAACGCTAGTTGATCGGCTTGCCATTGTTGTTACTGAAGCAGGGGTATCTTAACTGCTCTCCGTACCCTCCGTATCAAGTGAAACGGCAGACGCAGAAAGAGCTGCGATAACGGCGACCATCAACGAGTGGGGTCTGCAGCAACGGATAGTCGGCATGAGTTTTGATACAACTAGTGTCAACACTGGCATAAAAACTGGCATCAAATCCCTCTTCCGGTTCAACTAAAACGAAACTTGCTATCATTAGCATGTCGCCATCACATCGCTGAAATTGTGTTTAAACACGTTTTCGAGATATGCGGCAATAAGTCCAAATCCAGTAATCTGGATTTGTTTAATGAATTCAAAAACAAAATCAAGGAAAATCGGAGTAACCTAAAAATCCGAACCTTCCTGGATTATCCAGAGCTCAGGACTTTAACGGAGATGGAATTATCGCGTTTTGTAACGACCAACTGTTCATTAAACAACATCGATTACAAAGAGCTCCTCGAATTGATCATAATGTTTTTTGGGTAAAATTCCTAAAAGATTCCGAAAGGCAGGTAGGCTCAGCCGTGCGAGGTGGATGGGTCGTGAAATATATCTTTTAAAAATGTGGATATGCAGCGTAAACTTCGAGAACCAATCGCTCAGAAATCATTGTACAACTTTGGCTTTGTTCCTGTCTTCGTTTGATATTGATATCGTTGAGGCTTTGTATTTTCTGCCCCTCGAGTGGATCTGGGGTTTTGGGTAGATCTCCACAACTTTGACGACCAACATTTCGCTGCAATTTCCATAAAAGCATTCCCAAATCTTCTCTGGTACTTATCAGAATGGAACGTACCCCCTCTCTTTTTTGATCCAGAATTTGAAGTCGACGAAAAAGTAAAGATGGTTCCGCATTCAATAAGCCAAGAAAACAAGAGAAGTATCAGGTAGACGACGTAAACTCAGCGATGATAAAGTTCCCGTCAGAGCTACTAATATCAGCGACGACCATTCGATCATTTCGGACTTTGTCACTGGGGCTTCAAAAGAGTTCTTTTTTGTGAAGAACATCTCCACCAATTTTATCGATGAAACCCCAGAAAATTGGAAAACTAATGAAGAATATTTAAGAGGTAAGCAAATATAATCAATCATATCATTAGGTGCGCAACTAAGTTCCCGCTGTTTAGCAATACATGGCGTCAGTAGTAAGTGCTGGTCGAATGTTGTACATCTCAAGCGTCATAAACCAAGCTCAGACACATGGTAAACAAACCGCTTTGCTAAATCAGTGAATTTGGTCTAGTGTTATATATTTTGGTTCTTTGAAGATGTCTGATTTCGTGCCAAATAATCGTCATTTGCGGGAAGTGTTGATTTTCTTCTTTCATTCGAAGAAAACGGCGGCTGAAGCACATCGAGAGCTCCAAAAAGTTTACGGTGATGCTGCTCTGAGTGAAACAACGTGTCGTGATTGGTTTCGTCGCTTCAAAATGGTGATTTCAGTGTTGATGATCGTCCGCGTGAAGGAAGGCCAAAAAACTTCGAAGACTCTGAATTGGAGGCATTGCTCGATGAGGATCCGTGTCAAACGCAAGAAGAGCTTGGTTCAGGATTAGGAGTTTCCCGCCAAGCCGTTTCTAAGCGATTGCATGCGTTGGGAATGAATCAAAAGCAAGGAACTTGGGTTCCTTACGATTTGAAGCCAAGAGATGTTTAGCGTCGTTTTTTCGTCTGTGAACAACTGCTCCAGCGGCAAAAAAGGAAGAGTTTTCTACATCGCATTGTGACGGGTGACGAAAAATGGATTCATTACAGTAACCCAAAACGGAAACATTCATAGGGACTGCCCGGGCATGCTTCAACATCGTCGCCTGGGCCGAATATTCACGCTGCGAAGGTTATGCTGTGTATTTGGTGGGACCAAGTTGGTGTTATTTATTATGAGCTGTTGAAACCAAACGAAACCATTACCGGGGAACGGTATCGAACTCAATTGATGCGATTGAGCCGAGCACTGCACGAAAAACGGCCACAATACGAGCACAGACACGAAAAAGTGATTCTTCAGCATGACAACGCTCGACCTCACGTTGCGAAACCCGTGAAAACCTACTTGGAAACGCTCAAATGGGAAGTCCTACCCCACCCGCCACATTCTCCTGATATTGCACCGTCCGATTATTACTTGCTCCGTTCGATGGCACATGGTCTCACTGGTCAGCAATTCCACTCATATGATGACATCTCAAAATGGCTTGATTCTTGGATAGCATCAAAAGACGAACAGTTCTATTGAAATGGTACTCACGTTCTACCAGAAAGATGGGAAAAAGTCGTAGCTAGTGATGGGCAATACTTTGAATAATTCGTTTGTAACCTTTGTTTTCAAAATAAAGTTCCCTTTTCACCAAAAAACAGCGAGAACTGCGCACCTAATATCATAGTCATTTTTCTTTCATGTGTCGTGTTCATGAAAATTTATTCACTGTTACCAACCGAAAGAGAGTGATATATTTTTATGGAAATTAGTACGATTTGCAACAAAAAAGTGCGTTAAAATTATTAAAATTAACTGTGGTTCTAATCCTTCAACAGAACAGCAGCGAGTTAAGGCCCTAACTGTTGTGAATGATGTTGTGGAAGGAACCGTAAAGCTTGTTTCCGACCTCATCAACTTGATCACCTCATTCACCACACTCGAGGAACACGGATACCTCCTGAAAGTTGTGGAGTACCACCGAAAAATTAAGCCGATGAAGTATTGAAGTTGAAGCGGTACAATGAAGCATACATTGACTGAAATAAGTTTTTTTTTCCAAGTCAGATTTTTTATTACCATTATTTGAATTATAATGTTTAGAGTAAATTGCCTGAAATTTAAATTTTGTCCCAGGATAGTGAGCATCCGACTAGTTCGTACCGCGATTCGGAAGTATGGTGAGGAGTCTTCCTTTCAGGACAAGGAATAATCTGTACGAAACTAGGCTCTGTGAACCAAAACCTGGACCATTCCTTCGAGATATGGCAGAAAAGCTGGAAGCTCTGGACAAGATTTGCCGTGTGAAAATGAGCGGTAATTTGCCGAGCTTGCTAATTCTATCCCAATCCATGACGGACGCCGTGTAATGTTCCTGTCGCTATCTGGCACATTTTTCGAAGTGGATGCCCACAATCTGTCGTCCTGCGCGTTATGAGACTGCTGCTGGACAAAGAATTTCTCGTCGGAAAAGGCGAACTCCTTCGCAGCGTTCCACGATAGAATATGACTCGTTCTTGTTATCAATGTCCCTCGGACAGAAGTATCGGCCGTTTGCTATAAAACCCGACGTCAGCTCGTTCTCAATACATGACCTATGTTGGCAACTCTGCTATACAACGACCAGCAGTGACGAAAGCCCGTCATCGTCAACTCTCTCGCCCTCACTCTTCGGACCGTCAACGCGAGCACACGCATCGGTAAGTAAATACTAAGTCTTTGTCACCGTTCATGACTGGCGGAATGCGGAGCCGTACATTGACGATCCTGCCTGGTTATTTCTGGAAAAGTTCTGACACTGCAGCTTAATTAAATTGCAATAGATTTGAGTGCAGGCTCTTCCGGTTCAACTAAAACGAAACTTGCTATCATTAGCATGTCGCCATCACATCGCTGAAATTGTGTTTAAACACGTTTTCGAGATATGCGGCAATAAGTCCAAATCCAGTAATCTGGATTTGTTTAATGAATTCAAAAACAAAATCAAGGAAAATCGGAGTAACCTAAAAATCCGAACCTTCCTGGATTATCCAGAGCTCAGGACTTTAACGGAGATGGAATTATCGCGTTTTGTAACGACCAACTGTTCATTAAACAACATCGATTACAAAGAGCTCCTCGAATTGATCATAATGTTTTTTGGGTAAAATTCCTTCAAAAGATTCCGAAAGGCAGGTAGGCTCAGCCATGCGAGGTGCATGGGTCGTGAAATATATCTTTTAAAAATGTGGATATGCAGCGTAAACTTCGAGAACCAATCGCTCAGAAATCATTGTACAACTTTGGCTTTGTTCCTGTCTTCGTTTGATATTGATATCGTTGAGGCTTTGTATTTTCTGCCCCTCGAGTGGATCTGGGGTTTTGGGTAGATCTCCACAACTTTGACGACCAACATTTCGCTGCAATTTCCATAAAAGCATTCCCAAATCTTCTCTGGTACTTATCAGAATGGAACGTACCCCCTGCTTTTTTTGATCCAGAATTTGAAGTCGACGAAAAAGTAAAGATGGTTCCGCATTCAATAAGCCAAGAAAACAAGAGAAGTATCAGGTAGACGACGTAAACTCAGCGATGATAAAGTTCCCGTCAGAGCTACTAATATCAGCGACGACCATTCGATCATTTCGGACTTTGTCACTGGGGCTTCAAAAGAGTTCTTTTTTGTGAAGAACATCTCCACCAATTTTATCGATGAAACCCCAGAAAATTGGAAAACTAATGAAGAATATTTAAGAGGTAAGCAAATATAATCAATCATATCATTAGGTGCGCAACTAAGTTCCCGCTGTTTAGCAATACATGGCGTCAGTAGTAAGTGCTGGTCGAATGTTGTACATCTCAAGCGTCATAAACCAAGCTCAGACACATGGTAAACAAACCGCTTTGCTAAATCAGTGAATTTGGTCTAGTGTTATATATTTTGGTTCTTTGAAGATGTCTGATTTCGTGCCAAATAATCGTCATTTGCGGGAAGTGTTGATTTTCTTCTTTCATTCGAAGAAAACGGCGGCTGAAGCACATCGAGAGCTCCAAAAAGTTTACGGTGATGCTGCTCTGAGTGAAACAACGTGTCGTGATTGGTTTCGTCGCTTCAAAATGGTGATTTCAGTGTTGATGATCGTCCGCGTGAAGGAAGGCCAAAAAACTTCGAAGACTCTGAATTGGAGGCATTGCTCGATGAGGATCCGTGTCAAACGCAAGAAGAGCTTGGTTCAGGATTAGGAGTTTCCCGCCAAGCCGTTTCTAAGCGATTGCATGCGTTGGGAATGAATCAAAAGCAAGGAACTTGGGTTCCTTACGATTTGAAGCCAAGAGATGTTTAGCGTCGTTTTTTCGTCTGTGAACAACTGCTCCAGCGGCAAAAAAGGAAGAGTTTTCTACATCGCATTGTGACGGGTGACGAAAAATGGATTCATTACAGTAACCCAAAACGGAAACATTCATAGGGACTGCCCGGGCATGCTTCAACATCGTCGCCTGGGCCGAATATTCACGCTGCGAAGGTTATGCTGTGTATTTGGTGGGACCAAGTTGGTGTTATTTATTATGAGCTGTTGAAACCAAACGAAACCATTACCGGGGAACGGTATCGAACTCAATTGATGCGATTGAGCCGAGCACTGCACGAAAAACGGCCACAATACGAGCACAGACACGAAAAAGTGATTCTTCAGCATGACAACGCTCGACCTCACGTTGCGAAACCCGTGAAAACCTACTTGGAAACGCTCAAATGGGAAGTCCTACCCCACCCGCCACATTCTCCTGATATTGCACCGTCCGATTATTACTTGCTCCGTTCGATGGCACATGGTCTCACTGGTCAGCAATTCCACTCATATGATGACATCTCAAAATGGCTTGATTCTTGGATAGCATCAAAAGACGAACAGTTCTATTGAAATGGTACTCACGTTCTACCAGAAAGATGGGAAAAAGTCGTAGCTAGTGATGGGCAATACTTTGAATAATTCGTTTGTAACCTTTGTTTTCAAAATAAAGTTCCCTTTTCACCAAAAAACAGCGAGAACTGCGCACCTAATATCATAGTCATTTTTCTTTCATGTGTCGTGTTCATGAAAATTTATTCACTGTTACCAACCGAAAGAGAGTGATATATTTTTATGGAAATTAGTACGATTTGCAACAAAAAAGTGCGTTAAAATTATTAAAATTAACTGTGGTTCTAATCCTTCAACAGAACAGCAGCGAGTTAAGGCCCTAACTGTTGTGAATGATGTTGTGGAAGGAACCGTAAAGCTTGTTTCCGACCTCATCAACTTGATCACCTCATTCACCACACTCGAGGAACACGGATACCTCCTGAAAGTTGTGGAGTACCACCGAAAAATTAAGCCGATGAAGTATTGAAGTTGAAGCGGTACAATGAAGCATACATTGACTGAAATAAGTTTTTTTTTCCAAGTCAGATTTTTTATTACCATTATTTGAATTATAATGTTTAGAGTAAATTGCCTGAAATTTAAATTTTGTCCCAGGATAGTGAGCATCCGACTAGTTCGTACCGCGATTCGGAAGTATGGTGAGGAGTCTTCCTTTCAGGACAAGGAATAATCTGTACGAAACTAGGCTCTGTGAACCAAAACCTGGACCATTCCTTCGAGATATGGCAGAAAAGCTGGAAGCTCTGGACAAGATTTGCCGTGTGAAAATGAGCGGTAATTTGCCGAGCTTGCTAATTCTATCCCAATCCATGACGGACGCCGTGTAATGTTCCTGTCGCTATCTGGCACATTTTTCGAAGTGGATGCCCACAATCTGTCGTCCTGCGCGTTATGAGACTGCTGCTGGACAAAGAATTTCTCGTCGGAAAAGGCGAACTCCTTCGCAGCGTTCCACGATAGAATATGACTCGTTCTTGTTATCAATGTCCCTCGGACAGAAGTATCGGCCGTTTGCTATAAAACCCGACGTCAGCTCGTTCTCAATACATGACCTATGTTGGCAACTCTGCTATACAACGACCAGCAGTGACGAAAGCCCGTCATCGTCAACTCTCTCGCCCTCACTCTTCGGACCGTCAACGCGAGCACACGCATCGGTAAGTAAATACTAAGTCTTTGTCACCGTTCATGACTGGCGGAATGCGGAGCCGTACATTGACGATCCTGCCTGGTTATTTCTGGAAAAGTTCTGACACTGCAGCTTAATTAAATTGCAATAGATTTGAGTGCAGTACAATGCATTGGTTTGCAGTCCTAACTGCTGCTTGGTGTTCCGGAAGAATACAGGAGTATGCTCAAACATATTTACGAAAATGTGCTTAAAATTGGTTTGCAGCTAGGTATGCTGCAAGGCGTTATAGAAGAATACCGGAGTGCCAATAGAAACACTGCAAAAAAAAAAAGAAAAAAGAAAAATAAGTTCCTGGCATTGGTTTGTGGTTATGAAATCCACAAGGTGTTCTTGGAAAATCCCGAGAAAATTGACTGAATACGGCTTAAAAGCCACATCCTAGATGCTTGTATTGGTTTGTAGTTAAGATGCTGCAAGGTTTTATAGAAGAACACCGGCTATGCGTGTTTTATCCAACGTAACGGACATCAAAGAAAGTGTAGAAGCATTATCACTTCCAAACAGGACAATAAGTAGGAAGTAATTTAAATCATTTACCAATTCTTTGAATTAAAAAAAAAAACCTAACGTAAAATATGAGAAAGATTAAAGCAGATTTCATTTTACAGGCCCTTAATATATAAGACATGTAAATTTACAGCATTCTACAGTGATGTACATGCTACATATAATTCAATTAAATATGATAAAGGTCAATTTGTTACACCCAATTCACCATACTTTTTAAGTTTCATTTGACATGTGTGGATAGTAGAAGAAGGATCAAAAATAGGAATATCTATTTTTTCTATTTTGCGAACTTCAAATAGTGAACTGAAAATTCAATTTTAGCGTCCCCGAAGTCGCCTCTTTCTTCCCTTCCTTCCATAGAAAATGTGTTTTCAACATCTTGATAAGATTACTTTTCTTGAGGTGATTGTGAAACAACAGGTAAGATAAATATTGGCATTTCGTGAATGGACTCATGTTGATATAAATGTTTCATAGCATTCGGATGAAGCTAATAAAACGTATAATATATCACTGAATTATCACAGTCAAACACGATTATTTTAATATGTATGAAACCCATTTAAAATTTTGCACTCTGCGCACGACACTTGCCCACACTGAAAATAAATCAATAATTTTTATTATTGAATTTGGCACTTAAATCGGTCAATTTTTGCTTCGAATTGAAATCATGTGAGCCAGTATGATTTTCATTTGCCGCACATAATTTTTAACACCCGTCACTTAATAAACAGGTTCGTTTCCAATGAGACTGATATGGTCCGCGCATAATTTTCAATGGAGCGAGAAATTTCATTCAAGTGTGTTTTCACTTTGCCCTATTCTATCCATCTTCGCACTTAAAACGAAATAAAAAACCGTGCGCGAAAAACAATCAGCTGCTTTATCGTTCTAGAAGAAAAAAAAAAATGCAAAATGGAGAAGCAAAGTGAAGTTTACCGGGTGGTGGTTAAGGTACTTGGTTTGCCAGCGGAAGTCACTAAATTTTTTTAAGGTAATAAATTACTATAGATGTTCTTCTTTGCCCTGTTAACGGTGTTTATTGTGAATATTTCAGATCTGCCGAGCATTTTTGCCATTCCCGCAAAGAGCTGCTGAACGCGATAGCTTCAAAAAGTGATGAAGTTTTTATGATGGTACAAATAAAACCTCTTTTATTTACACATTTCGTTTTATTACATGAAAAGTACAAAAAATCCAATACTAAACTTTTTATGAAAAAATAAAATCCATGCACCATTTCACATATAACGTATTAAAAAACTCATTTAATTTTTGCTAGGACAAGTTAATGCAATCCATGTACACTATAATTAATATCTATTCAGCTCTTGCACTTAAAGACTATATATTTATTGCACATGTGGTTAATTGACCACATTTAATAAAAAAATAAGTGCCGCACCAATACAGAGCAATAACTTTGCACTTTGCCCAAATCTATAGGTGATTGCACTTAAATATACGGTGCATTGTTTTTTGAGTGCATACACAATATGGCACCGGTATCTCTTTCATTCTATATAACAAGCAGCGCGCTGGTGCTAAGTTGTGTTGAGGTCATGTAAATTTCCAGCGTTCAAGGTGGATATTTATATGCTATCAAGTACAAATGAGAATTAAAACGGGAATACTAACTGAACTATGTTATAAATTTCAGTGCAGGTAATTCATTTAGATATTTATAGTAAGATATATTGAATTCAAAAATGCGGTCAACCATAAATTATGTAGACATATTTTCAGTGAAGGTTCAAATTACGTGATTATTAATTCTCATATATTTTTTCTGTGTACGAATAGCACCGATGCTGTTGACAATTTATCATTTTTTTTTCCGTCAGTTGCGTTCCTTTTTCCTTCAACAGATTTCGCGAAATGTACAACGGGGGAAAATACGTGCTGGCTCCGATTGCCGACGATGGCTCAGGAAGGAGTGAGATTAATGAAAACCAACGTGACAGAAGTTCAATTTGTTCTGATGATCTGTAGGTTGCGGGGCATGAAAACGTTGAAACAAATAGACCAACAGGAAATCGATGAGGCGCGTGAGAGATCACGTTGTTTATAGGAAACGGGAAAAAGGGTCGGAGGATGGGCTTTTGAAACTAATCCGACAGCAGAAACAGTAGGTGATAGAGAATCACATGATTTCGAACCGTCTCTACACCCCGCACTCGCCGACAGAGGATGCAACATTCGGTGGGACCTCATTCCCAAGTTCTCAAAGGACATCCCGTCGGGCAAGCTGTGGGAGAACTGGCAATCCTTCATCGAGAACTTCGAGATCGCTGCGTCGTTATCTACTTTCACCGGCCCAGCAGACCGTGCAAAGTTGCTTTACCTATCGCTTGGCAAGAACTTGCAAGATATCATCAATGCAGCAAACCTTCGGCTGAACTACCGGGACCCAAGATGCTATTCGACCCTTGTCGCAGGGGTGAACAACTATTTTAAGTCAATGACTGACACGGCCGCGGAGCACGAGGCGTTCCAGGCAATGCGGCAAGTAAAAGACGAATCGGTTGTCATGTTTCACGCTAGACTCACGCAAAAAGTTCGACTGTGCGGCTACAGCCCAGCTGACCAAGTCCGTTTTGTGCTCGCCCAGCTTTTGAAAGGAATGCAGAACCGTGGCCTAGCGATAGCTGCTAGAACCTACGGACACGACGCGAGCTATATCGTGCAAGCAGCTACACGGGTTGAAGCATACACAGCCCGCGAGCAAACCGTGGAGAACAGTCCATCAGAAGTCCTTCCTTATTATTATTAGTAACCTTTAACATCATCGGACAACATGGTCTACATGATAAAACTTAAAGTACAATATTTAAACTACGCAAACAATTCTTGAAACTATTATTGCTACTCGAGAAGTCAAACAGATGATACACACTATTAAAACTAACACACATTGCACGAATTGGTTCGTTTTGTCCATAGGCGTAGAAAGTCTGTTGATCGCAGGATTCTCGGTGGAACATTAATATTTACTTTCGCCAAGATGTTTGGAGCATCAACTTCTCCACGAAGCAGTTTTCCGATGAACAAAGCCCGCAAATCTCTTCTCCTTTTTGCCAAAGTCTCTATGCCCAAAAGTTTACATCGGCCTTCATAAGGGGGAAGTTCGACTGGATTTGTCAGTGAAGAAACCTTAAGGCATACCTCATAAACTTTCGTTGCACTGCCTCAATCCTAGTGCACCAGATTTCAGTGTACCACACGTTTATTCTCCGTGTCTCTTCCCCATCGGACGCTAGATTTGGCGATTAATGGATTTCCATGTCCATGTACGCCAGCTACGCCTGCCTCTAGTCTGGTGTACGAAGATTGTCACTTGTTGATGGCGCTGGCAGATTTCAACAATTTCGTTGTCTGTGCCCCCTTCGGCTTAAATTAAACCAAAGGGAATTGTAGTTGCGTGTCAAATTCATTTATTTTTTCTGTGTAGGGGCTTCATACTACTGCAGCAGATTCAAGTGTTGAGCGTACCAGCGCATAGTATAGAGCTCTCAGGCAATAGGGATCACGGAACTCTTTGGCAATCCGCATAATGAAGCCAAGGTTTTGATTAGCTTTCGCTATTATATGACTGTAGTGAGCCTGAAAAGTGAGCCCAGCATCCAATAAAACTCCGAGGTCCTTCACAATGTATTCCCGTTGGATTGGTCGGCTGTTTACCGTGTAACAATACTCTATAGGAATTTTCTTCTTCGTAAAACTTACAACCGAGCACTTCGATACGCTGATACTTAATCTGTTGCTAGCGCACCAACTGGAGAAAATATTTATCAGTTTTTGCAATTCCTCACAATCAGCAGTAGAGCGTACAATCAGGAATATTTTGAGATCATCAGCATACACAATTTTACATCCCGGAGGAAGTGCTAAACAAACATCGTTAAAATACAACGAAAACAGGAGTGGTCCTAGATTGCTGCCTTGTGGGACGCCTGATGTGCTTCGAAAACTCCGAGATTCAACGTTGCCTAGTTTCACAGAGAGATGACGGTCTGATAGGAATGATTCGAGCCAGCGAACAAACGAAACCGATGCACCCAAACGTTGCATTTTAGTCAGAAGTATAGAGTGGTCGACACGATCGAAAGCAGCTTTGATGTCGGTATATACTGTATCAATTTGTGAGCCCTCTTCCATGTGATGAAGACAAAAAGAGCTAAACTCAACAAGATTAGTGTTGATCGACCGACCAGGGCAAAACCCATGTTGGTTTACGGAAATATAGTGTGTAACACTGCGCTGTAACGTATCGCCGATTAGAACCTCAAACAGTTTTGAGCACGCACAGAGTGAAGTGATGCCTCGGTAGTTTGAAACGTCGCTTTTGTTTCCTTTCTTAAACACCGGGGAAACGTAAGATTTTTTCCAGTCATCAGGAAACGTTGTCTGGGTGAGTGACAGGTTGAAAATTGATTGCAGTGGCTTCGATAACGAGGTAGCGCATTCCTTCAACACAATAGAAGGTATGCCATCAGGACCAGGTGATGCTGAAGGCTTCAACTTTCTTATAGCCGACTCTACTTGGTTCTCAGTGAAATAGGTTGGGTTTATGTCACAAATGTTTGCAGGGACGAATTGCAACAGCCAACTGTTGATTGGAGACGCTATTGGCAAAAACGCTTGAAAACTGCTGAGCAAAGAGATTGCAAGTGGTTTCGGGTGAGCTGGATGAGTAGTCACCTAGAAACATGCGTGCTGGCAAACCAATTTCCTTTCGCTTTTCGTTAACGAACGACCAAAACCGTTTCGGGTTCTGTTTAAGTTCAGTTTGCTTCCGCTGGACATGGCGCGAATAGAGGTAACGATTGTAGCTTCTGTACCGATGGCTGGCAATATTAAAATCACGCTTACATTGTTCATCGTGTTCACGTTTGTATTTTCTCAAAGCAGCAGCTCTTTCGCGTTTAAGCAAGCGAAGACGAGGATTAGACCAGGAAGGCTTCTGGTGTACTTTTGGCTCAGGAACGTATTGACGAAAGAGCGACACGAGAGTCTGGTTGAAAGATTGTACAACTTCATTCACATCACCATTTTCCAAAAACGACCAGTCGTTTAGTTGTAAGGCTTGGTTTAAACCAGCAAAGTTAGCTCGGTTGAAATCAAATTCTCTTCCATCAGGGACGTCGGTGAATCTTACTAGTGACGGGCATTTGATATTGACATGTATAGGAGGATGAAAAGAATCGGCATCCACTAAAGCTTCAAGTGCTTGAGAGACCTCACACTGACTAATCGCATTACTGCCAACGAAAATCAGGTCCAAAGTTCTGTTCAAAGAGTTCGTCACATAGTTCATCTGCAGCTCCCCCCCCTCGTGCGCGAAAAGCCGGGCAAAAAAAAACCACCCCCCGCCCCACCCCCCCCACCAACAAAAAAAAACAAAAATAAAAAAAAACAATTCGGCCCCACAGAGTTAAGGGAAAGAAAAAAAAAACCCAAAAAAAAAACCCCCCCCGCAACACCCCCTTCAAAGGTTAAATTAAGCATCGACACCAACCATTTTCAGAAGATTTTAAATGCGTTCAATTTTACCATGTCTTCGATTAAAGTCAACATGGTATGGTTGAAATCAACATACCGTCTGTCGAATGCACCATAAATATTGTAGACGGTCCCATAAACGTAGTAAATTTGATTGAAATTTTATGGTTGTTTTTGAAAATGGACACAGTGGACTAAAATGGAATTTCGTATTTTTTTACTGTGTATAATGTGAAAATTTCTCAAAATGATTAAGTTCGATTGTTATTCTTGCAGCACCTCAGCCGAGAGCAAAGGAAAGTGGAGGTAACAATGCCAGTAGAAATTAACAAAAAAAAGGCTAACTTTATTTTAGTGTGGAAAGGGATGTGTGGTATCAGTACCCCTCGGACAGAAGTATCGGTCGTTTGCTACAAAATCCGACTTCAGCTCGGTCTCAATACATGACCAATGTTGGCAACTCTGTTACCCAACGACCAGCAGCGATGAAAGCCCGTCATCGTCAACTCTCTCGCCCTTACTCTTCAGACCGTCAACGCGAGCACACGCATCGGTAAGTACTTGGTCACCGGGCATGATTGGCGGAATGCGAAGTCGTACAGCTCGATAGCCTTTTCATCTTCGAAAGCTCGAAAGCTCCATGAAATTTATATTTTTTGAATGCCTGGAGTCCTAGATCCTGTTTCAGAATGCTATACACGGACGATTTCGAAACATTCAGATCTTCAGCCAATTTCTGTCCGACCGTTGAGATTTTCACCGAACCGGTGCCTGACCTTTTCAGACCCAAATCTCTTCCGGTCATCCATGAGGAAGTATCACGGTACCTTTTGATGATTCGATAAACGAAATCGCGCTTCACACCTAGGTTCTTCAGATCGCTGTGGAAATGGCGCCCGGACGCTCACCTTTAAAACAATTAATTCACCGCGTCGCGAAATATCTTTAAAACTCATGACAGAAAGACACTGAAAAAAATAACAACAACGTGCCATGTTTGTACGTATTCATTTGTACAACCCAATAGAGGATTAACAATACATTCCCGATATCTGTGGCATTGTTAGACGACCATCTCGCAATCACACAATCCGTGGAAGTCAAAGTATTGAGGATGCCGATAAGTCAATTTTTACAGAAAAAATCGCTTGGCAAGCAATTTGTAAGTGCTGTAGTAACCTTGCTTAGCTCCTTTTTGGATGCTTTGAAATCCATTTGTATTAACCGATACGATGACAACTGATATTTGACAGGGAATGCTTGAAGTGGCGGCTGCTCTCTATGATCCGGAAACATCATAATCCCCTACTGATTGGGCCGGATTTTGCATCAGTTACGCAAAAGACACGGTAGCGCTAATTGATCTCGGAAATTTAACTTTCAACTATAGAAGCATATTGTTGATAACATGAAAGTGAAGTAAAAATGTATTCTATTCAAAAACCGAGCTCGTATTGTTATTTTCAAATCTTGCTTAGACTTACTGGGAAACCCTATGTTTATGTTTCAACATTGTTACTTTATAAAGACCGCTTTTCCAAACTCCAATTATTTACGCAGTGTGACGTTAAATTCCTGCACCCAGAGGCAACTCAATGCTCAATTTAACCATAACAAATAATGCTCAATTTAACCATATCTCAGCGGAAATCAATTATATTTTTGCATTGATTTTCGGATAACCCATGTGTATGATTGAAATATGCTTAATTTAGGTTAATTTTATCATATAATATTTTTGAATCAAGCTCAGTAGTGTGATTGTAATGTTATATAACAAAAATCGGACGTGTAGATTTTGACAGTTAGTCGGTTGAACCATGAATATTATTAAATCAACGAAATCGTCATATTTGATTCGAACAAGCTTAGGATCTTTTCATGTTTTATATAATAGACTGTTCTTTACGCTTTTCCCGTCGCGAAATAAAACAACGACGGCTGACCGTTTGCCCTCTTGTTTCGACATCTTTAGATTTACTCAACAACCAACAATATAAACTATCTAATGCTGCCAAATATATCTGAATCATGTTTCGCAAGCATGAGAAATAACTATTTGAAATTTACTGCAAAAAATCGTCACGCACCCTGTACTAGGAGCTCAGATGGCTCAATCGATTAAAGCACGGTTTGCAATACTGAAGGCGGCGGGTTCGATTCCAGGTCCGGTGGAGGAAATCTTTCAGGTTGGAAATTTTCTCGACTTCCCTGGACACAAAGCATGATTTTGCTTGCTACACAATACAACAAATCAGGCATTGGTGTTGGCATAGAAAACTCTCAATTGATAACTGTGGAAGTGCTTCTAGAGTAGGTAATTGGAAGAGTACTTGAGAGCGGGCAAAAGCTAGGTGAAAAGATCATCAAGCCAGTTAGAAAAAGAAGGAAGAAACTATACTAGTGACCATTTTTGGATTCTATCAGCTTTCACCGTACTTGAAATGTGTCGGTTGACACGCGCGAGTGTTTGGCGGAACGAAACCGTCAGAGGATGAAACAGTAGATAGGTTTATTTATAAACTTGTTCGACGTTGGCGGTGGAAAAGTCTCCCATTACCTATCAGCTGAGATTCTGAATCGCCGATTACGATTGTAAATCAATTCATAGACTTGAGCTTTGGGATTATGTTTGTACAATCACTTAATAGGTCAGCATCGTTCACATCGATTGATGTGATTGATATGTGTTCGAAAGAGGTGTTGAATGGTCGAACAATATATGATGATATTTCCTCAGTTCTGTTCACATAATCAATAATTGAAGATGGATAGTTTAAAGTTACTTGTACCACATTGACAAACCCTTATAGGTTTTTTTTTTCATTGTGTTAAGCAAACATTTTATGATGAAGATACAAGCATGCCATAGTGTAAAACTTCGAGAGCACGAATGTTAGCTGTCACATAAAATAATGTAATGAAATCAATCAATAATGTAATGTTTCAACCAAGGAGTAGAAATTTCATAGCTGCATGTTAGAAAGGGAATGATATTTGTGCTCTCGAGGTTTCACAGAACGAAAAAATAGTTCAAATTCCGGTTTCACAGATTGGGAAAACAGTTTGAATTTCGGTACAAATCATGCACATACATTGAAAAAGAATCACAAAGCATACAAGTTTCATTATAAATCTGACACATTTCATACATTGTTTATATATTTTATAAATATTTTATGCAAAAGTCCGCTTTTAGTATAATTATTTCTTCCAAGTAGCTGCTTCTTGTGGAATGAAGTTTTTAATTTTTGAAGGGCGGTGGGGGCTGGGATGCTGCCTGTTACAAGTAACAGGGAATGGTTGTTCAAATATTTGGGTCGATGTCAGCGCATGTGAATAATTTCAGAATGCAAGAACTAGAGTTGATCAACTTTGCTGTATTTGCACCGATCTCAGTCTACAATCCATCCATGATCTCAGACTTAAAGTTAATCTTAAAATCACTATGTGACTTGAGTGATTGTTTCTGATCAGCCTAAAAAACATCACGTGCAGTTTACCGGAAGCAATCGAACTGTCAAGTGGGGTACCAAACAAGTGAACAATTTCGATTTGTTGAATAGTAGAAGGGAAGTTGCTACAATTACGTTATAATCTTCACTTAAAAAGCAAAAACTATTGAACATAAACGGAAACAAATAACAAAGTATCCATTAGCGGCCAGTGTACCAGATTATAAGACTTTTTTACTGCGTGTATCTTAATATAAAGTAAGTCTCTAATTGAAACAAAAACAAAACAGAAATTCATCATTTTGCAGATTTAATCAGATTTAATTGCTAATTGCAGAATAAAATCACTAAACAGTTACACTAACAAGGGACATTTGTTCCATTCAATCATATTTTGTAGATTTTATTTGTATATTGTTTATATGATTTTTTTTATGGCCATCCGAAATTATTCCATTTTTTTAATGCATACGTTGAACCTAATTGGTAAAAACCTCTAATCTGATCCCAATCCCATTAAGTCACTCCGAAAAAAAAACAGAATTTTCGGAACAACCTCTACCTCAACGTCTTTCGGAACACTTACACCCCGTTCGCACTACAACCTATATTACTTGATATAGAGTATCTTGATATCAAACGACATGCACATTATTTCAAGTGAAAACTAGATGTATAGATACTGATATCAAGAAAGTCTATATCACGTAATATACGTTTTAGTGTGAACGGGGTGTTAGCCTCTTCTTTTCTAATTGTCACTCTATTGTAATCGAGAGGAACTCTACTTATTGCAACTCTTATTGCTGTTGTGCCGCTCTGCAACAAATTATCAAGCCCAGCAAGTTTTATCCAAATTTGAGTGAGACTTCACTTCGGGTAAAATTTTGAGTTCAGTAGAGCGTCCATATAGATTAAATACCTCAACGACAACAACCAGCGCCGCTCCGGTTTCATCGAAAACCAAATACCTAGTGCGATAATAATAGCTTTCATTCTTACCTACACTCCGGCGACTTGCTCATCAGGACGCTTCAACTGCTGTAAAAAGACACTGCTGAGTATTGCTTTGAGTCATTCCATTAACCTACTGTAGCGTTCATGAGCGACCAACGCTATTCATTGGTAGTGGTTGTTAACTTTTCAATTTTAAGCCATCACGTGTTGGGACCAAGCCATCAACTGCCAGTACACGCTTCTAAAAGCTAGACCAAACATAGCAATTTTGAGATTAGGCAGCGTGCAAACATACAGTCACCGCCAGAAAAAAGTGCCCACTTACCCCAGTTTCTCCTTTTTGTGCAGCAAACTGTAAAATAAGTAAAAGATTCTAAATTTTGTTGTTTTGATGGCATATTTATTATGATTTTTTCCTGTCTGGTACATAAAAAAAACACTTGTCCTGCAAATTCATTTTTTTCTTCAAGAAAGATCAAACTATAGTAGAAATTATGCATGTCAAAATAAAGTGCCCACTTCTTATTTGCTTAAAAAAATGAACAAGTTGTAGATCAAGTCTGTTGAGTGATCAGTAGTTGATGTGTCCTCCCCTGGCCTTCAACAGTTCTTGCAAACGTTTCGGCATACTCTCCACCAGATTCTTCAGGTGTTGTGGGTCAAGATCTTCCCAGGCGTTCTCAAGAGCTTGAAAATACTTATGTTTATTGGTAACTCCTGTCTTATCAACTCGTGAATCCAAGATGGCCCACAGATTCTCTATTGGGTTCAGATCTGGACTCTGTGGGGGCCATTCCATAGGTTTAATACGGCAGGAACGGAAGAATGCCTTTGACTTCTTCGCGGTATGTTTTGGGTCATTATCTTGCTGGAACACAAATTTGTTTTCCAGCCCAGTTTTAACCAACGAAACCTCCAAATTCTCACGCAATATGTCGATGCAGGAATCTGCTGTCATAATATTTTTACCAAAACACCAACACCCGCCCAAGAAAAATACCCCCACACCATCACGTTCCTTCCACCATGCTTAACTGTGCCCTGTATATGTCGATCATGAAGCGCCTCTCCAGGTCTACGCCATACACGAGCTCGTTTTTTGCTGTTGAACAACTCGAATTTGGACTCATCAGTCCACAAAACAGTCATCCAATATTCTAAAGGTTTATCAGCATGTTCTCGAGCAAATTTGAGTCGTTTCGCTTTGTTGACTTTGCCAATAAAAGGCAACTAAAAGGCAACTAAAAGGCAACTTCTTACAAAACCTGCTCTTCATACCGTGTTCAGCGATCCTTCTGCGTAGAGTACTGTCCGCGATCGGTGGTTGAATCACTTCCTTGATCTCCCTGAGGGTAACCTTCGGATTTTTCTTAATTTCTCGAATGATTCTCGCATCTGTTCGGGAATCTGTTCTACCTTTCCTTCCCCTTCCTGGGCGATCAGCTACTGAACCATAGGTTTTGTACTTTGCGAAAAGTTTGGTAACCGCTGCTTTGCTGTATCCATACTATATAGTTTTGCTTGCCACCGTATTATCCATGGTTATTTAGATAACTCGCACTGAATCTTTCTGACCGACAACTGAAATCCGTAAGAAGATCAACAAACACTTGGAAACGTCAAAAACAATTGAATACGAGGGGCGTTTGGATGTAAAAATGACATAAATACACACAATATATTTTCAATTGGGCACTTTATTATGACACACCAAATTTACACCACGTATGGTTCAAAAAATAATTTTGCAAAAATGTGTATTATCCATTGCAAAAATACACATGCATCTTTAAAATAATAATATTATCATGCTTAGAAAAATATATGAACACGATATAATGAGTTTTTTAATGACTTCATAGATGAAGCGTGTTCATGAGAAAAGTGGGCACTTTATTTTGGCGGTGACTGTATGCTCACCACCGTGCCAATGTATTAACGGAGAGAGTATTACTGAGTGTGGAATGATAACGATGAGAGTGATAGGGTGAAATACTAGAAAGTAGACTTGAATTGGTGATTCTATTTTATTGTTGAAATTACTTGCAGACCAATCATCCATCAACAACAGTCGTTACGTGCTGCAACAAAACTGATAATTCATATACAGTTAATTGGATTTATCTTGTTTGCTTCTTATCTACTTGAACAACAGAAGCAGCATTTTTCCATGTCCAACAGTCTACCGAAGGAGCGAGTTGGAAACTTTTAAATCAATTAGCCATTGTGCCCATTGCCAGCTGCCAGTAGGATTTTCTAATTGAGTTCTGATTTATGTTATTTATTGCTTCCTTATCAGGTGGTTCCGAGAGCCATAATGAAATATTGAATTGTTGATTATGTAGCTTTTACCCTAGTAGCACGCTTGTTGCGACTTAGTCAAAGTAACTGCAATGTGACTCAATTAAGTCATAATCAAGTTGCTCCAACCAATTATGACAGATGTGTGTTGCTTGGGTACCGTTGATACGAAAGTGGCAATTAAACAGCTAGCCCTGTTCGTAGACTGCATGCATTTGGATGTGGTAAGTTCAATTTCAAACCGCGTGATATTTTCGCCTTTGGTTATACTTCACGGATGTTATTGGGCTACAGTTGGTTGTGGAATATTAGGGATGATCAAAAACTATTCTATCATTGGAATTGCTCGAATTGATGGATTCAACAGAATTTACTAGTAAGTAAATCGCGTCATAAATTACGGTTGTACAAAGAAGTCAAAGGTATCATGGCATGCTCATTTAAATCATACGCCATTTGTATCTAGCCGAGGCGAATGAATTCTTAAACAATTTAAAGTCTCTCTAATGAAAAATAGGGGATCTAGTCATCTAGCAAATTTTCAGCGTGATTCCCTCAGGCGTAATTTCTTGCCAAATATTCTCCAGTGGATGGTCTCCATCATTTCTTCGCCTTTCTTAACTGCATGCTGAATTTAATTTAAGATATAGAAGAGTCAGCTGTTGTGGTCACGTCCGAGGAACAAAGTTGAAATTAAAATTATAGCAAAGCTACACTGTTTCAATTATCCCAACAGCGGTTGCTCTGATGTAACGTAATTGATTAAACATATTTAGTCAATCAACAAATTTTTCATATTTATTTCATTGCGCAGAACAATATATCCTTATTAGTAACCAGTAATCAAATAAATAAAATAAAAATCATTCATTTAAAAAAAAACATGTAAACAAAAAAAGTTACAAATTAAAATTTAAAAAAATATTCGTAAAGGTAAAGGAATTACTCAAAACGAAATCAAGATACTAAGTTATGATTTGGTATGGTCTTTTTTTGCTGTAATTACAGTCTGTAGGTGTTATTTCATCCAAAGAGAAAATTTTTGGGTTGTTGCGGGAGAGATCCTCTGCCACTATTCCATGAGAACCTCTTCTAGCTGATTCTTATTCTGAATCGTTTGTTCCCGGATTTGCCGTTCCAGATGATCGCACAAATTCCATATGGGGTTGACGTCTGGTGATTGGGAAGGATGTAAGGGCTGCGACAGAAAATCAGTAAGTTGAGGAGCACTCCACTTATGATTTTATTAATTTCCCGCAAAAGTATGCGATGGTGACGAGTTGTAAGCTTTGGCTTACGGCCTCTTTCAGGAGTCGTCTCTAAGGATTGTGTTCTCTGGTAGTTCTGAAGCACATACTGACTGACGATCGTGGTTCTTTACTACGCCTGCAATTTTGGAGAAGCTTCTAGTGTCGTTCTTCAAGCCAATAACTAGTTTACGAGCTTCGGTGCGAAGTAGCCATTTTCCTGAAAATGAATGCTGGTATTGTGAAATATCAAAGACAAATATTAAAATACGTAAATTCTACCTTGTCTGCAGTTGTAAATATTAGAAAATACTTTTCTGTTTCGCACATTTGTTAAATAGACTTATTTGAAATATGGACGTAAGTGTACGGGTAATTCATACATCATTTCTGCAGCTTTTCAAAAATATAACGGTTCTGTCTAAAAAAATATGTATTTATGGGTATGCGAATGACAAAGATACAAAAAGGATATGTTACGATAGCACACCGATGAGCCTAACAAAAAAGTAATTTTGTGCTGAATTTTTCTTCTGTAGGTTTGCACAACGGGGCTAAATTGTCTGTTGGTTTCCTTAGATTTTACAATATCAATCACACGCGGAACTGGCTTAATAATAACATTAAGTACAATTTATTCTTTTGCACTAACTTTCTATTTCTACTAAATTAACTTTAATTCATAATTTTTCAAAATTAGATTTCGATTTAATTTTGACTACGATGATTGCAGCTGATGATGACTGCGGGCGATGATGACGGTGGGCGATGATGACGGCAGGTGTCGTGTTGAAAAAGAAGAGAGCGAGATCCGTCGTCCGTCGGTTTTAATAGATGGTTTTTCCATCTTATTTTGCTGGCGGAAGATTCACATCTCAATTTGCAGACGAGCGCCATGATGAATGAAGATTCTGTAGTTGGTGCTAATGGTGCTAACGAACGACGAAAATCCACACGTAGATGTCGTGATAGTACATTTCTTCGTGTGCGAACAGGATACTTTTCTATAGCAAATGAAACACTTTCAATTCTGACTCAATTTAATTGTTTTTTTTTTTTTAAGTGATGCAACATTTCAATCAATGCTGTATCTGTACACTGTATCTTCCACCATTGACAAATTTCACGCCAAGTCGTCTTCGTGATTGGCAGCACCCTCTTAGAATTCAATAAAACTTTGTGGATGTGTAGACTACACTCCCGCTTCATGTTACTCAATTTTTGATTACAATTGTATACTATCTCCTTTTCTCTCACGGAAATGTTACTCAATTTTCGTAAAAAGTGGATCTACTCATAAATTGAGTAGACTACTTACTACTTACTTTTCAAAATATATCTAGCCATTTGAAAAGGGCTTAAGTTTTTTGATCGATTTTTTTTAAATCAACATTACTCATAAAGGATGTTTGCGGAAGGAAAGTCAAGATTTGCTAGATTAGTACGTGTACAAGGTATGGGAAAAATTGTTATAGAGGGGGCCTGATAAATCTAAAATATGGCTAAAAAAATTTGAACCGTCTTTAAATGGATTTGCATCACGTCTTATCAAATAAGAAGGTTTTTGCTTGGTTTTATTTTATTTATTTTTTATATGTACATTTTCACGTATTAGTAATTAACATAGTAATGTGATGTGATAGAAAGCCACCACCAGTGCAGGACTTGCCATGGCGTACAGTTCTTCCTAATGGAAAGATAAAACTGTACATACCTGTAATCCTCACTATTTCGTTGTATGAAGGGCCAAAAACGGGGGTGTGGACCCGTAAGCAGAAGCACACACACGAAACCCACGGAACGGATAGACAATTTCCTTCCAACGAAATGCTCTTATTACAGGACATTTAAATTAATGTAAAGTAAGCAATACACATTAGGATTTCCGTTTGGTGGTTTGTTAAACAATAGGGTTAGCAAACTCACTGTAGACTGTCGGAAGATAATTAGACCTTCGCTGATCTTGATCCGATGATTTCCATCAAAGAAGGCATAATTGTCATCCATGACTTCGGCCCGATAACCCCGAATCCCTCATCCAGCCTATACTTCGTCTGGCACCCTGTATTCCCCCCTTACCCTTTGTTAATGATTGTATGTATGTAATGTACGCAATATAATATAATATATGTTACAAAATATAACTGACAGTCACTGGATTGTTACTTCAAAATAAAAATTGGATATGTATAAGTATCTAATAGTCCTGGAAAAGCTGAAAAGCAGAGTAGATCAACCCTTTCAACAATTTCAATGAAAAGATATTTCATTTAATACGAGAACATAATATGCGTATGTATAAAATATATCTGACATCCACTGGATTGTTACTGAAAAAAAACATAAAAATTAATTATGTATTAATATCCTACTAGTCCTGGAAAAGCTGGAAACAGAATAGATCATTTCAAATATCAATGATAAAATATCAATAAAAGATATTATTTTATTAGACATGTTGTTTTTTTGACAATTTTTTCTATATACTATATAAGCAAATGTCAGTATTTTATGAATGTAGTAGTTGAAGTTCAGAAGTGCAATTTTAGAGTAAATGTTATGCTGAAATGCTGAAAAACAAATTGAGCCTTTGATGCTTGTCATGTTGCTCAAGGCTCTTGCTATAAATGGTTTTGGAATGCAAAGATTCCAAAGCGTCCTGAAATTATTAATTAAATGAGAATGGAAAATACTATGATATGATATACAGTTTGATTTATAGGTACACGATCTTAAGTCGCACCCCCTCACTTCGCTATTGACAAAATGACAACATTGCCCAGGCTACGCCAACCAGCGTCTCCATGTTTCAGCTGGCAGTCTTTTGTGATCATATGACTCGTGGAGGGGTGAGGTAGGAACTTGTGAGGACCAGAGGTCAGTCGCACCTTCCTTTGAAGTTGGTCAACTCACCATTTGAAGCCCACGTATTAGTAATTAGCATAGCGTCATATATTTAATTTATATATCTTTCACATACAAAGTAAATTTCTTTGTATTATCCTTTGTATCAGAAAACCTTTTAGCTGAAATTTTATTTTCTGAAATAATACAAAGCAATGAACCTATGCACCAGTTTGTCTTTACGTGGCTTTATAACTCCTCAAGTTCTTCTGACATTTTAGCATACTGTTAGGCTGATATGAAGCAGAAATTCAGTTTTAAAATAGTTTTAAATTATTTGACTGTGCAACTGCCCAGTCATTTAGTTCCCGAGGGGTTTTGATGGTGTTTCCATAATCTTGAGCAAGGCTTGCTCTCTTTGCCAATCGCTTGAGAGTACCAACAATAGCTTCAAATAGACCCATGAGACGTTGCAACGAAGTGCCATTCTGCTTCCAATCCATACTTGAAATTGCACAAGCTGGAAAAGTTCTCTTTGTTTTTATAATGGGCCGCTGCTCCATCTGACATGAAAATAATTTTTGAGCAAACATTGAATTTTTTTTTAATGAAATCTAGCAACTTTGATATTAGCAACTGAACTGCTATTGAGTCATGGGTCAATATTTCAGATATTATGATAACTCTTTTGTTTTCCAATTAATTGTCCTGCTTGTAATGTACTTCAAAGTTTTGCTGCTCAACCTGATTTAATTGTATTATCACTAAAGTTTAAAAAAATTTATAATTTAAAAATAAGCCCTTTCCAAATGGTAACCTTGATTTTTCAAACATTCAAAGACCCTTAAAAAATCCAAATTGTCATTATAATCAAATTGAATTGGCTTCTGTGAGGTTATAGGACCAAATCATAAGAGGAGTGGGCGCGATACACGGTAAAAATAGGACATGGAAAAATTGCTAGAAAAACTTTTTTTCCTTAAAGTGCCCATCTTGCAATGTATGGCGAACTTTTAGACAATTATATTGCCTTTATTAAAAAAAATTTCGTTGAATTCTAAGATAGCCTTGTTTTGCAAATTGGCCTTAAATTTTAAAATATTTGTTTTAGCGTGTAAGAATCGATTTTACAAGACAATTTTTTAAAAGTCACCCATACATCACTTTTTTGTAAGTCTTGTCCTTTTTGAGTTATGTTGACATGAAACATTTGTTGTAAGAACAAACTTTTTTCCTTAAAAGTGCCTATCTTGGATTGTATGGCGAACTTTTAGAAAATTATATTGCCTTTATTAAGAAAAAATTTCGTCCAATCCAAAGATAGACTTTTTTTGCAAATGGACTTTAAATTTTAAAATATTTTTTTTTTTGCGTGTAAGAATCGATTTTACAATTTTTTTTCATAAAAGTTGAGACGTGCAAGTGTTGACTGGGATGTTAACAGATAGCAGCAGCGACGAAATCCATACCGCGGACCAGCGGACGTGTTGGACCAAGATCGGTACCCTGGTGGTGTCCCGAAGCGAAGGCGGCAATCCGACTGCGACGAAAGTGCCTGAGGACCCTTCGACGATTGCAGCAAGCTGATCCTGAACAACCCGATGCATTAGCAAGATTCCAGGAAGCCAGATCGGCAGCACGAAAAGCTATTCAGCAAGCAAAGGAGCAATCGTGGGAGAACTTCGTGGCGACTATCTCCCCACGCAGCACGACGACCGAACTGTGGCAGACGGTGAATACTCTGCGTGGCAGCAGATGACAGGTGGTACTCAAGAGAACGGACGGTTTTACTGACAACCCCGAAGAAGCAGCGGAAGAACTGGCTAAATGCTACAGTGCGAGATCAGCGACCACCAGCTACATACGCCTCATCGTTCCAAATGGTGAAGGCAGCAGCTCAACGAGAGTCCATAGATGTTTCGCCCAATACTGATGATGTATACAAGATCGAAATTACCCTGAATGAACTTCTGTGGGCTCTCGACAAAGAGCGAGGTGCGGACATGATAGGGTATCCATTGCTTCAACGTCTTCCTCTGTCTGTGAAAGCTACGCTCCTTGAACTGCTGAACAAAATTTGGCACAGTGGTGAGTTCCCCTTCAGCTGGCGGAATGCAATTGTCGTTCCCATTCCGAAACCAAACTGCCACAACTCTGGACCTGATGCCTTCCGACCGATATCGCTCACCAGCTGCATGGCGAAGCTGTTTGAACGAATCATCAATCGTCGATTGATTGCCGAGCTAGAGTCGAGTGGACGGCTTGACAAACGCCAACACGCGTTTCGAGCAGGACGAGGTACCGAAACCTACTTTGCAGAACTGGAGAAATCGTTGCCAACCTCAGGTGAACACTCGCTGATAGCTTCCTTAGATTTGGCGAAGGCATACGATACCACTTGGCGACATGATATTCTGCGCACGTTGAAGACTTAGCGGATACGTGGTCGCATGATAAACATGTTGCGGAGTTTGTCCCGTGAATATGAGTTGGAAAATGGAGTGCCACAAGGCTCGGTTTTGTCAGTAACGCTGTTCCTAGTCGCGATGCAGCCCATTTTTCGGGTAGTACCGCGTGGATCAGTGTATTGTTGTACGCGGATGACATCCTCCTCGTGGTACGAGGAGCAAAAAGTGAAGGCCTCCATCGCAAGCTGCAGACCGCTGTCAAGGCCGTAGACAAATGGGCGAAGAGCGTGGGATTCTCCATGTCAGCAACAAAGTCACACGTATTTTATTGCAGTCCGAATGCACTCCGGGAACCTACACAGGACATAACCATCGAACGAGTCGCCGTTCCAAGGACCAACCGGCTGAGGGTTCTGGGTGTTACCCTGGATCGGACCTTAACATTCAAACCACACTGCCAGATGGTGAAGAAATCGTGTGAGTCTCGTTTGCGGATTTTGAAGTTGATCGTTACCAAGCTTCCGCGTGGTAATCGGACATCGTTGCTGCAAGTAGGATCGGCCATAGTAACGTCAAAGCTGACCTACGGTATAGGCTTGGTGAGCCGAGGAGGGCCAGCAACTTTGCAGACTCTTGCTCCTTGTTACAAGTCCATGGTTCGGTATGCCTCCGGAGCTTTCGTGACCAGTCCGATACTTTCATTTATGGCTGAAGCGGGAACCCTACCGTTCGAACTGTTGGCAGCAGAGTCTATGCACGGACTGCCATCCGAATAGCTGTGAAGAATCGTGGCAACACCACCCTTCCGTTGATTTAACGAGCCTCGAACCGCCTCGAACCGCCTCGTAGAATTGACAGATACAGCGCTCCCCACTGTTGGTCAACTTGTGAGGCAGAGTGATCGTGTATGGAACGCACGAAAGCCTTCGATTGTGTGGGACGTAAAGAAATGCGAACGAGCCGGCGACCCTCCGGAAAAAGTCCGCCCAATCGTGCAACATTTGCTGAACACCCGCTTCCATCGATCGACTGTCGTCTACACCGATGGCTCTAAGGGTGAAGGTACGGTAGGGGCACCTACAGTCTCCCAAAAGCATGCAGCGTCTTCTCTGCGGAGGCATACGCCATAAAGATGGCTGTCACGATTCCGAATCAGAATACCGAGTTGGTTGTCCTATCAGATTCTGCTAGCTGCCTACTGGCATTGGAGGCCTATTTGATTCTGCTGGATTCCTGGGCACGCCGGAATCAGTGATAATTCCGAAGCCGATCGACTAGCCAATGAAGCCAGGAGGGAACAGGCGATCGATATACCAATTCCAGGAGAAGATGCGCTGAGAGAAACTAAACAACTGATACGTCATCGGTGGGATAACCAGTGGTATGAGAATAGGGAGTCAAAGTTGAGAGAAATAAAGGAAGATACCAGCAGGTGGGCGGAACACGGGATCACGGCCGAACAGCGTGTTCTTACACGTTTACGGATCGGACACACACGTCTAACACACACATACCTGTTAAAGAAGAAACCGCAATCCAATTGTAAATGTTGCGGGACGGTGATGGATGTCCGGCATTTAATTCTCGAATGTTGGAAATTTGTAACCGAAAGGCAGCAAAATAGCGTTGGAACCAGCATACGTGACGCCCTAGGAAAAACCGAGGAGCAAGTAACACGAATGCTGGACTTTCTAAGGAAAACAAGACTGTTCTCCAAACTTTAGCGAAACCAGAAAATAGAAGAAGCTGAAAAGGCGAACAGAAGTCGATGAAGAAAAACTGGTGAAAAGTAGCGAAAGAAGAAACAACGATGAAGTACGGAGGAACACAAACTGAAGAAGAACAGTTGGCCGAAGACGAGAAGCCGTAGCAGTAGCCGAAGAAACGAAGCCATGGCAGTAAAAAGTAGAGGAAATTGATGGAGGCACAACGCAGCAGTGCAAAGCAGTGGAAAGAAGCAAAATAAAAAGTGAAATAGAAGAAGACAACGTGAATGAGAGAAACGTAACACAATCGAAGAAGAAGAAAAGGGAAGAGGAGAAAGTGGACGAATAGAAGTCGAAGAAGAAAAAAGGAAGAGCAGAAGCACAAGAAGTTGAAGGCGTAGAGAAACAGAAGGATAAAATCGGAAGAAGATAAGCAGAAGAAGAACAGTGAAAGGAGAAAATCAACAAAGAAGGATAAAATACAACAAAGAAGAATAATCGCAAGAAGCAGGAAAAATTGAAGCAAACTAACGGAGCAATAGAAGCCGAAGAAGAGAAGCGTAACGGAATCAGTGGAAGAAGAAAACCGAAGCCGATGGAGGAAAAAATGAAAAGCAGTGGAAATTGAAGGAGGCACTACGGAAGAAGCAATGGAGTGGAAAGAAACAAAACCAAAAAGTGAAATAAAAGAAGAAAACGTGAATGAGAGAAACGTAACACAATCGATGGAGAAGCAAAGCGAAGCTGGCAAAATGGACGAATATAAGTCGAAGAAAAGAAATGGAAGAGCAGAAGCACAAGAAATTGAAGCGAAACAGAAGGAAAAAATGGAAGAAGATAAGCAGGAAAAGAAAAGTGGAAGGAGAAAAAGAAGCGTATCGGAATCAATGGAAGAAGGAAACCGAAGCGGATGGAGAAAAAAAAATTGGAGAAGATAAGCAGATGAGGAAAAGTTGAAGGAGCAAAAGAAACGTAACGGAATCAGCGGAAGGAGATAACCAAAGCGGATGGCGAAGAAAATAAAAAGCAGAGGAAAAGGAAAGAGGCACAACGGAAGAAGCAAAGCAGTGGAAAGAAGTGAAATAGAAAAATGAAATAGAAGAAGGCAACTTTAATGACGGAAACGTTACACAACTGAAAAGGAAGCGAAGCGAACAAAGTGGACGAATAGAAGTCGAAGAAGAGAAACGTAAGAGCAGCAGCACAAGAAGTTGAAGACGTAGAGAAACAGAAGAAAAAAAATTAGAAGAAGATCAGCAGAAGAAGAAAAATGGAAGCAGAAAAAGAAGCGTATCGGAATCAATGGAAGAAGAAAACCGAATCGGATGGAGGAAAAAATGAAATGCAGAGGAAATTGAAGGAGACACAATGGAAGAAGCAATGTACTGGAAAGAAGCCAAATGAAAATGTGAAATGAAAGAAGAAAACATGAATGAGAGAAACGTAACACAATTGAAGAAGACGCAAAGCGAAGCAGAAGAAGAAAACGGGTAGGAGCAAAATCAAAAAAAGAAGGAAAAATTACAGAGATAAGAAAAGCAGAACAATCGCAAGAAGCAGGAAAAATTCGGAGCAAATCAGCGATGGAACAGAAGGATAAGTAGAGAAGCTGATTTATAAGGGTTGAGAAGGGCGGAATGAAGTGAAGTGGGAAACGAATAATTGGATTAATATTATATGTGAATATCAGAATTTCGTAGGACACTAATGCACCCTTCTGGTGTAAAGTGTCATTGATAAAAAAAAAAAAAATATTTCTTCTGAGCAAGTAACGTTCAAAGCTGCTCAATATTATTAGCTACAAATATAGCAAAAAACAAAAGCAACCCAAAATTGTTTATCACAACACCAGTATATAACACCAGCTCATAAACACCTCTGTCATTGATATACATGCATTAATAAATTTTCGACAAGTGGTGGTAAACCAAAGCTGACCTAGAGATTACGTTACTCATTTGGTTGATTGTTACGTATGCAACGTTACGGTGCAACGAATCTTGCTTAATAGCTCCTACTCAGCTTATTCAACTAGTGCTTCATCAAAGGCGTGTTTTTAGCCACCACGATTAAGGTTTGATCAATCAGATTTGCGCGTATGGAGGTTGAGTAAAGGTTGTTCTACATCATTATATTATATCTTCAAAGCTTAGATTATTGAAAATGTTACGTTTGGTTTTGACTTAGGAGTACGCCTTTGTTTTCTATACTAGGGCACAATTTTAAAAAAAATCGAGTTGCTGCCGTCACGCAAAATAGTTAGGTTTGAGCTTTAATATGTCAGTCGTTTCTCCAAAAACCAAATATCAAATTATTACACCGATCGACCGGAAATATTTATACGCATCGATTGCAATAAAAGATGTTGTTGATTTTGGGCAAGCAAAATTTCATAGCAAAAAGTCGTGCCAAGGGGCTTTACACCATTTTATTGCAAACATTTTTTTTGTATCATAATGGACGACGAAATATACGTACTCGAAGACTTTAAACAGCTTCCGGGTCTGGCTTTTTATACCGTAATGCAATGTAACGCCGTTGCCGAGCATTTCCAGACATAGAAGGCGTCCAAATTCCCGAAGAAGTATTTGATTTTGCAGGCCATATGTAGTCGTGGTCGAAAATCTAAAAGTTTCGTCTCTACCGACGCTATCAATAAGGATGTGTACGAGAAAGAATGTCTGCAAAAGCGGTTGCTACCATTTATCAGAAGCCACGACTCTCCTGCTCTGTTTGGGTCTAATTTGGCCTCTTGTCACTGTGCGAAAGCCGTCCTGGAATGGTATAACGTACAAGTAAAAAAACCCTTTAAAAAGAGATGTTAAAAAAAATTTACCACTAAAGAGACTCTAAATGATAATTACTCAAAGTTTAAATGAAACTATTATGTAGGAAAATTGAAATGAAGGAAAAATAATCTTGCTAAGTAGCATATTTCTTGAGTAACAGCCAATTTTAGACTAACATGTACCAAAACATTAAAAGTTCAATAACTATGTAAACTTTGAGATTTGACAATATGTGTACAATATTTTTTTTCATCAAATATCATCTCATATCGCTCCAGAAAATATTTGCACTAAGGAACCGAGCACCCTGTATAACTTTCTACGCTGCAAACGACTCGAGCAATCTCCGGTGGTGAATCTACTCTACACCGACGGTGAGTTCCCCGAGACTATCCACTGCGTCATTCAACCACTCGCTTGATCTTCTTGCCATTTTTGCTGCAGAGCCGACATAATTTGCGCAATGGTTCCATTAATCGCGTTTCATGTATTTTCGTCTTGACAAATTCTGTGGACTGTCTCACAAAGTCTGGACTGGTGTGTGCCCCGCTAGTTTCTGAATCTGTGCAGATACTTCCTGTAGCAGCTATGACCTGACAGGAACTGCGTCAAGTGGAAGTTAACTTCGCCACGTCTTCTGTTCACCCTGGATGCCAGAACCGGTATAAGCCTGTGTGTCCACCTGCCGTTCTGTGCCGTGTTCCAAACTCTAAACTTCCAAATTCCAATCTTCCAAACTCATTTGATTTCACTTTGCTTGAATTGCTCGTTATCCTCCACTAGGGTAATGCCGATAAGGATCATCATACTGCTTCCGATGAGATGGTCCTGTAAGCACTCATGACTCGCATTGGCATGCGAGACGATACGTCCTGTTTAACTTCACTCGACTTCACTGGGTTTCCAGTGCTACTAACCCATGCCGAACCACTATAACTCAGTATCGATGAGCTGTATTTTGGTCCACTGTTATTTAGCATCATTCTAGCTACTGCGTTTGTTCCCCCCGTTTGTGTACAAACACTGGTTTGTTAGCTACAAAGCTACAATTTATATTTAATTATTTTTATGTATTTCTAGGGTTCATAGTTGTCTACTTACAAATTCGGTATTAACGGTAGACCAGTTTCAGGACGTTGTACAAATCGGAAGGATACTGTGGAATCTACAGATAAGTTTGCTCATTATTGCAGGTTAGCAAAAGAAGGTGAGACCTTAAAATTGTCTCCGCAAACTATGCCAGAGGACAATCTGTGATTCAACTGATGAACTTCAACTATAAAACACAATGAAACTAATCAAGCAAATATTATTTTACCAATTAACTGAATTCAATTCTTACAATATATAATGCAATTCTGCTCCTACTCAAATCTGCTGACTAATTTCTTTAATTGTTATATCCACTGTCGTTGCTACGTCAAGATGACTTTTCGTGTGACGGAACGGACAGTTGGCTCACTTATTTTTTCGCCACAACGAGGGGTATCGGTGACATTCTCCGATCCGTGAACTACTTCCTTTTCCTCCAACATCCTCCGGATCCTTCCCAAGCAACACACAAGCTTTATAACGGTTGAAAATACTTTTATATGACTAGATTTGGTTATATAGAAGCTTACTCAACATAAAATCATGAAGCTGTGTTACTCGGGTTATCAGGAGCCGCAACGTCGAGAACCGCAAGCTTTACAGCATGTCTGATGAAAACTTCTCTTTTAGTTTGCACCTTTGCTCGACGAACTTGTCCGGATTTATCCGGAAAAGTTTCCAGAATCCTTCCTCGCTCCCATCTATTCCTGACCGTGTTGTCAACGACAATGACCAAATCGCCTGGTTGCAGCGGTTTCGTTGCCTCGAACCATTTCGTTCGCCGAGTCAGTATCGGGAGATACTCCCGCGTCCACCTGCACCAGAATTTATCAACAATACACTGCGACAGCCTATAACTGTCTCTTAGAATGTTCCCGTCGTTCACAGGATTCACTGCCGGCTGTTTGATACCCGTTGACCCGTACAGTAGGAAGTGGTTGTGTGTAAGTGACTCTTGATTCTCATGTTCTAAGGGAATGTAAGTCACTATTCCTTCGGCCTTCAACATAATTGTCTCCATAACTTCGTCACTGGGGTGACGGGGGCTGCTAGATATACAGTACTGGCAGAAATAAAGTGCTCACGTTGGTTTATGTTTATTTTCTCAATACAACTTTTTGATTTGCAGCGATTCAGTGGTAACATATTGGGTCAAAATGAATGACTTCAATTTTTCTTTCGAAATGAGAAACAACAAACGAAAAACTATTCATGTTACTTTATTAACAAAACAATAAACAAAACAACTTTTTAATTCAGTGGCAAAAATAAAGTGCTCATCCGTGATATGTTTACTTCAAAACCAAGAATATTGAATTTAATATTTCGTGTGACTTCCTTTAGCTTTGATGACTGCTTGAAGACGTCGAGGCATGCTTTCAACTAGGTTTTTAAGATGGTTCTCGTCGATTCTTTGCCAGGCGCACTCGAGGGCTTCGAAGAGCTTTTTTTTGTTTGTTACTCCCCCTCCTCTCCTTTGTCAACTTGCTGATCGAGAATTGACCATAGATTTTCAATTGGGTTGAAGTCTGGTGATTGTGGTGGCCATTCCAGAAGTTTTATGCGACATCCACGGAAAAACGTCATGGTTTTACGGGCCGTGTGCTTCGGATCATTATCTTGTTGAAAGATAAACTTGTCTTCCAGTCCAACTTTCAACAAAGACTCCTCCAAGTTTTCATTAATAATGTCTATGTACCTATCAGCCGTCATTATACCATCGATTTGAGTCAAATTACCAGTTCCAGACCAAGCAAAACACCCCACACCATTTTGCTTCCTCTTCCATGTTTTACGGTTTTTTGCACATTCCGGTCCAAAAGTCGTTCGCCAGGTTTAAACCACACTTTAGAACGCCCTTTCATTCTAAATAGATCAAACTTGCTCTCATCAGACCATAAAACTTGTTTCCAGAACGCAACTGGTTTCTCGGCGTATTTTTTAGCGAACTCTAGCCGTTTAACTCTATTTCTCTTTTGAATCAATGGGCGACGTACTGCCAATTTGCTCCTTAAACCTGCATCCTGAAGCCTGGAGCGTACAGTGCGTTCTGAAATACTCAGCTGCAGATTTTCCTTTATCACTCGGCTCGTAACTGTTGGATTTTTCCTGGTTTCACGAATAATTCTGGTGTCTTCACGCGGAGTCGTGAGTCGCTTCCGCCCGCGTCCATGTCTATCAGCTACTGATCCGGTTTCCTGAAACTTTTTCCAAACTTTGCGAACACCAGAATAACTCACTCCATATCTAACGGCAATTTTACGCATAGATATTTGCTGTTGACAGTCCCTCACAATTAATTTTCGTACGGATAGGTTAATTTGTTTCGAATCCATTTTCAACATTCAAACGAAATCCGAACCGGCGCGAACAGAACCAAAACAAACAGTGCTCGACACCTTCTGATAGGCTGAATGTGCTGTGACAGTTTGGTAGGCAATGCCATGCAAGATGCACTCAAGAAAATTATATGTCGGTTTTGAGCACTTTTTTTCTGCCAGGCGGAAAAACATTCACATGCATATGATACATCAGAAACTAAGCTATACAAACTTAATCATGATTTTGAATAAACAGAATGATGATGCTATACAAAAGCTGCATTTTGGTCGAATAGACTTTATATTTTAGCATCAATACAAAATTGGTATAATAATGGCAATCATTTTTTAGCTGGGGAGCACTTTATTTCTGCCAGTACTGCAGCCTGCATCGCCACCTTAACAGAGCGCACCATGCGTTCCCAGAGATCTCCCTTGTGAGGGGCAGCCGGAACGTTAATGTGCCATCGGGTGTGTGTGTGTGTGTGTGTGTGTGTGTGTGTGTGTGTGTGTGTGTGTGTGTGTGTGTGTGTGTGTGTGTGTGTGTGTGTGTGTGTGTTGGTAAACGTAGATGCGCAGCTCTCGTTGATTGCTTTAATCTTCTGCTTTTCCTCAGATAACTGGCGATTAGCTCCCACAAAATTGGTGCCGTTGTCTAAAAAAAAAAACCTCAAACGGCGCTCCTCGTCGTGCCACAACCATTATGCCATTATGCAGGAGGTCGTCGTTAGGCTATGTACCAACTCCAAGTGGATAGCGCGGATTGTGAGGCAGGTAAAGAGGCAAATCCACCGCTTCACACTGCTGCGTCCGACCTTCACCAGAAAAGGTCCCATGTAATCAACGCCCACAAAGGAAAATGGTCTGACGAACGGTGTTAGGCGCTCTCTAGGCAACACTCCCATGTGCGGTGCTGCCGGACTGTCATTCTTAATTTTGCAATGCTGGCATTTTCGGCTAACTGTTCGTATCAGCACTCGAAGCTTGGGTATATGACACTGTTGACGAAGTTAGTTGCAAACTGTTTCACCATTTGCGTGTAGAAACCGACGATGAAAAGACTGTACAAGAAGATATGTTATACGACTTTCTCTGGGGAGTATTACTGGATATTCTGCTGCCAAAGAGACGCGCGGTGCTGCGTTAATTCGGCTGTCCATTCGAATCACTCCCTGTTCATCAAAGAGTGGCGACAATGTGTATAGCGGACTTCTTTTTGCGACTCTGCAACCCTTCTTAAGCTCGTTAATCTCCTCCGGGAACACATTTATCTGTGCTTGCCGCCACAATGCTACTTCAGCCCTCACGAATTCTTCCCGGTCTATCCCTGAACTGCGTTTGTTCGTCTCACGGATGTGTTTCCAGATATCCACAGCTCGGTTTACGTAGACCATCGTCCGAAGTATACGGTGCCAATTCGAAAAGCGTTCGACGTCGATTACATTCTTTATTACTCGGTGTACTGCTACGAAATTAACCTCTTAGCTTGCGGCATCAGCTTCCTGAACTTTACCTACTGATTCCTTTGGCCAATCCTCCTTTGGTTTCCTCAGAAGCAATGGCCCTTGAAACCATTGACTATCAGGATTGAAAGACGGACCCGAATTCCACTTGGTGGCGTCGTCAGCTACGTTTAGTATTGACGGTACATAGTGCCATTCGGATACACTAGTAAGCGACAGAATTTCGCCCACGTGAAAAGATACAAATTGGTGGTACCGTCGGCTGTCAGACCGAAGCCACACCAAAAACTGTCGCTGAGTCGGTCCACAAGAATCGCTGCTTTATGTTGATAGTGATAGCAGCACTGATGTTTTGCAACAAACAAGAACCCATCATGGCTGCCTGGAGTTTCAGACGAGGGATTGACAGTGTGCGAGGTGGAGCTACCTTTGTCTTTGCAGCAACTAGCGAACACCAGCCCTTCTCCTGATGGGACATCCTCAAATAGGCCACGCATGCACAGGCTGCAACGCTTGCATCTGTAAAAACGTGGATTTCTACTTCATCGATGTCCTGTGGTTGAAGGTCGCCAAAAAAACTGCGAGGAACTTGAACTTCGTCAATGCACTCGTACAACTGTATCTACCTGTTGCACAGCTTTTCAATGTGTTCGGCAATGGGCTCATCCCAGTTCGTCCCCGACCGCCAAATTTCCTGCATAAGGATCTTTCCATGCACTACGAAATGCGCAACGGATTCCAAAGGATCGTACAATTTCATTACAGTTCGAAGAACTTGTCTTTTCGTTGGAGTTCCAGAATGACCCATGAAGACATCTTGAAGGCCTGTTTGATCAAACGTGAAGTGATCTGCTAAGGGAACCCACATAACTCCTAATACCCTTTCCTGGACTACCTCTTTGTCCACAGTTAACGTCTTACTGGATGGTGGACTGGTCTCTCCAAGGCGGTCGAGTACCTCTGGTGAGTTGGACATAATTTTTCCAAATTCAAACCCAGCGGCTGCGTGGATAAGCTGCACTTGCTGGACCAGCTGGACGGCATCCTCTACCGAATTGACGCTGTCAAGGAAGTCGTCCACATAGTGGTTCTTGATGAAGGCGTCCACTGCCCTGGGGTAATGGTCCAGAAAGTCTAGGGCATTTTTGTTCTTCGCATACTGCGCTGTACACGGAGAACTAGTCGCTCCAAACATTGCAACGTTTATCACGTATATCTGCAGTTCTTCTTCGGGACTATAACGCCACAGAAAGCACTGTGACATCTTATCAGAGTTCCTGATTAAAATTCGCAAAAACATTTCACGAATGTCAGAGCATACATCCCACACCATCCGGATTTTGTTGGTTTTTTTGGGATTTGTCACAACTCCTAAGGGTAGATACGATCTTCGATGAGGATTCGAGTTCTCCAGCTCTTGTGGCGTGATTTTACGAACATACTCTTTCTGTTCAAAGCTTTCGATAAGCTCATTCACTCTCCTACGCAGTGCTGGATCTTTCACAAGCCTTTTCTCTAAGCCTTTCAGCCGGTTGAGGGCCATTTGGTGACTGTCCGGAAAATACACGTCGTCTTTCCTCCAGAGTAAACCTGTCTCCATACGGTTCCCCTTGTGCACCGTAGTTGATTCTAAGATTCCACTTGCTCGCTTGTCGTCATCCGATTCTATCTGTTTCGAAACCACAGCATCCTCTACCGCAAAGAATTTCCGCATGGAATTGTGGAATTTGGTGTTACTAATACTTTCGACGGCGTGAATATGTAGCTGCTCGACTGAATCTTCACCAGTATAATTTTCCCCGTATACACACCATCCTAACCGTGTTTTTGACGGCTACTGGGTCACTGTTACCGCCTTCTTGCGTCCTCAGGCTTGAAAGCATCCTGACGTGTTCAATTCCAATGATCATGCCAGGTTTAGCGTTGGCGTAGCTAACCACAGAAAGTCCCTGGAGGTGGGGGAACGACTTCGATAATTCTTCGTAATCTAGCGTTTGAACTGGAAGTCCTAGCTCTCGCACTGTACGCACGTCATTCAGCAGATACTTCTCCTCTTTTCCAGCACCAGATATTTTCACGCTAATCCGCCGTGAACTCTTCTCCTGCCGCCCAATCTTGCCAGTCCAACTTAGTCAAAGACGGCAGCAGGGTAAATGCACCCTTCTTTTTGGGGAAATGCTCCTTAAACTTTGGAAAAATGCTCCTTAGATGCGTTTGCCCGGTATAATGCAATCGGAGGTATTTACCTTCTGGTTAGCGCTTGCCGGTTGTTTTGACGGGTCTTAAGTTTCTTCAAGATTGTATAGCGGAGCTTCACTCCACAATCTTCGAAGTAGTTTTGACGGGTTTAAATTTCATTTTGACGAGTCTTAATTTCATTTCGACGGGTGTTAATTTCGTTTTGACGGGTCTTAATTTCCCCTTAAAAACCCGTCAAAACTATACAATCTTGAAGAAACTGAAGACCCGTCAAAACACCCGGCCAGCGCTAACTAGAAGGTTAATACCTCCGATTGCATTATACTGGGCAAACGCATCTAAGGAGCATTTTTCCAAAGTTTAAGGAGCATTTCCCCAAAAAGAAGGGTGCATTTACCCTTTGCCGTCAAAGACTGTCCTGTTCAACTACGATTCCTAGTTGATCTGCAATTTCTTCTTCGAGTAACGTTGACGACCCGTCATCCAGGAATACAAATGTGTTTATCCTCTTTCCGTTTCCACACAAGGTTACCGGAAGGTATCTGAAGAGAGAATTATCCTTGTTACAATAAGAACACGCTCTCGATGGCGCTTCCCCGAATCCATCATCCTTCTTCGGAATGCTTGATGATTCGCCAACGTGGGTGAATAGTTTTTCTTTAGGTTTCATTTTCTTTTCTCTATGCGGCTTCTGGTGATTCTGCGCCGAATCTACATCGATGCTAAGCTCTGATGCAAGGTTCACTAATCCCGACATGAAGCTATTGAACGTTGCCAGATTGCCGCTCGCGAACTGTTGTTTGAAGCTGCCCCACTGCATTTTAAACGAAGTGGGCAACTTACCTATCAACTCCTGCAACAGCATTGGGTTAGCTAAATGCGCTTGTTGATCAGCAAGAACAATGTGATCGACGAGATTTTGTATCGATAACCCGTACGCGACAATCGTGTTAAGGTTGTCTGATATATGAACGTTCTTAACCTTTTTCAAAAGGGAGTTTATCAATATCTCTGGCCTTCCATACAGCTTGTGTAACGTATTCATAAAGAAAGCGACGGAGACCGGAAGAAGAAGACGGCTTCGAACTGCTTCCAGAGCTGCACCTTCTAAACATCGTTGCAACGTAGCGAGATTTTCAGCATCGGTGTATCCGCATACTTCCGTTGTGTTTTTAAACGAACTATAGAATATCGGCCACTCTTGGGGTTCGCCACTAAATCTTGGCAGCTCACGCGGCATTACTTGCCGTGCCGCCAACTGAGCGTTAGTGGGTCAGAGCGAACGGATAGTAGGGTTACTTTTTGGGCATCCTACTCCTGCCGGGTCTAGCACCATCGATGGCTGAGGATTCTGCACTGGTGTTGGATTACCGAGTGCACTAGATTGATACTGGATACTGGAACGGATGACTTATTGGTTCGACTTCTGGATACTGGACCACATTAACACTTGACGATACTGTCCTGTTGGCGAACGACTCTTTAACTGGCACCGGTGGAAGGAAACACGGCAATCGCGGACATGAATTATTCATTGTTGAAACCGGGTACTGCTGAGAAATAACACGTGCACTGCTCCAAGCGTATGAATTCGATGGATTTATTCCTGCACTTAACGACGTGAAACTCATCTCAGGATACGTGTAGATGGGTGCTGCAATAGAAAAGGTAGATTGTGGGACTTGGATTCTTTTTGGCTGTCCTTCAACGATTGAGCAACTAACTGTCGGTGCTGTGCCTACTGCTGTAGTTGCAAAACCTCCAGGTGGGCAACTTTTTGACCCTCCCGGGACACTTGTGGCAGCTAGTAGTTCATTTGACTGCGCCAGAGCTGTAACGCTTCCACCCTGTACTGCAATAGTCGGATCTCAATATAGAATTCCTTGATTCAGGGCATCACAAGTGTTCACATTCCTCGTCTCCACTGAGATGCTAGTTGGAGTCATCGTTCTAGAAGCCCTTGTGCTAACTGCTGGTAATGGCTTCTACTGACCAGCTCCGTCACCTATGGATCCCTTACTAAGCCACTTTTCCAGTTGCTCCCGCTTGCTTCTCACGCTTACTCCGCTTTTTCTACCTGACGCACCCTGCTCATCACTGATCTGCATAAGCAATTCGTAATTCGGTTTCAAGAAGTCCTGCTCGTCATCCATGACCTTTAACATAGCTTTTTCCTCCAACTGCCGCATCTTCAATTCTTCTTCTGCTCGCTTTTGCTTTAACCTTTGTTGTTCTTCCAGCAATCGAAGACTGAGCTGCATACGCTGCGAGATCCGGCTACTCTTACTAACGGAGGAGTCGTGAAAGGATAAAACAGACTTGGAAGAATCTTTCCAATCCGCCAAACAATCACGGCATTTCCAGCTACGATCTGGGTCAGCTATAGAGTCTGAAATTGTTACCATGTCTCACAAGTATCACAACACACCAAATCGTCCTCATTATCACTTCAATCGCACCTTTTACAGTGTTTTCCACAACTTTCCGTAGCCGTAGTAATAACCTGGTTTTGCGACATCGCGAGACAGATTAGTCTAAACACTCTAACCCTACTCTGACGTCTCTATTTTGACTATCCTATGCTTTGCTTATCAATTCCGCAGATCTCAACCGACAAAGGCGGTAAATGAGAATAGGAATGATGAATTCCGACTAAATATACTGCACTTAGCTGTACTTCTGCACTTAATCCTAGCTGATGCACTTCGTTCCTAGCGGCACTTCTGCTTAGTGATAGGTAGTAGTCGTCTTCAACGATAGATCCTCTTAGCACCTTCACAGCTGTACCAACATCGAACCAAACCGCCGACGGGCAACAGAAAAACATCCAACTAGGACGAATTTCTTTGTAGTTTTGTTCCCGTAAATACAAACACCGGTTTGTTAGTTGCCGCACTGTGCAGCTACAAAGCTGCAATTTATATTTAATTATTTTTATGTAGTTCCAGGGTTCATAGTTGTCTACTTACAAATTCGGTATTAACGGTAGACCAGTTTCAGGACGTTGTACAAATCGGAAGGATACTGTTAAATCTACAGATAAGTTTGCTCATTATTTCAGGTTAGGAAAAGAAAGTGAGACCTTATGTTTATACGCTCAACCTATCGTTCAAAATTGTCTCCGCAAACTACGCCAGAGGACAATCTGTGATTCAACTGCTGAACTTCAACTATAAAACACAATGAAACTAATCAAGCAAATATTATTTTACCAATCAACTGAATACAATATATAATGCAATTCTGCTCCTACTCAAATCTGCTGACTAATTTCTTTAATTATTATATCCACTGTCGTTGCTACGTCAAGATGACTTTTCGTGCGACGGAACGGACAGTTGGCTCACTTATTTTTTTGCCGCAACGAGGGGTATCGGTGACAGCGTTGGTAGTCTTCGCCGTCTTCTCTCAATTTGCTTGGTCGGCTTCCAGAGAGCAAATCGACCATCCAACATTCACTTTTCCAACGCCACCTGCCTGCCACCTTATGCCTGCCGCATCCGGATTATCATCCATTTCTCCCTGCCATGCTCCACCAGAGTACGTTTCACCTCATCAACTGTAATGATGTCGTCCAGATCTCTGTACTCGATATATATCTCCTGGAATAAAACCCTGACGTTAGCCTCCTCACACAGGGACTTTTCGATGAGCATCTAAAAGGCTGAGAACTTAGCCCCAGGATCCTTCTTCAGCTTGAAAAGCAACTCACCATTCTGGGTGCGCCTTGTTTTTACCTCACTTTCTCCTAGCTCCTTCAGCTGCAGGTCAGGATCTCACCGTACGATGTTGCACCCTGAACCTCGATGCTCAAAGCGTCTCCCTGTTTCCTCGGCGGGGTTTGGGTTCAGCTTTCTTCTTGCCTTCCTTCTTCTCTTCTGTGTGTGTGTGTGTGTGTGTGTGTGTGTGTGTGTGTGTGTGTGTGTGTGTGTGTGTGTGTGTGTGTGTGTTGTGTTGTGTGTGTGTGTGTGTGTGTGTGTGTGTGTGTGTGTGTGTGTGTGTGTGTGTGTGTGTGTGTGTGTGTGTGTGTTTGCGCGCGCGCGTGTGTGTGTGTGTGTGTGTGTGTGTTACAAATAATGTCACATCGGTTTATCAGGCGTTTGTGAGCCGATTTCAGTTATGCTGACGGCAAATGGAAGCTATTACATTCCCATCGAACGATATTCAATTTTTTTTATTTCGATATTTCGTTACGAAGAGATGAACGATACAGTACTTTCCGGCCTATTATAATAGTAATCAAACAGTGAAGTCTCCGATTACATACTGATTTGTGTACCGATTTTAGTTATGACCAAAACAATACATGAGAGCACACAATTGTGAGATGAAAATATACCCCGTCCACCAAACCCAACCCCACCCCCCCCCCCACACCACCCCTTCTTTTTTCCCCCTGGTCCCCCCGCCCCCCCCACCCCAAAAAACAGACGATGGCTCGTGTTTTCCACCCAATCCAAAACACACAAATCCCCTTTCTAAACCACACAATTTCCACACACATAACAAAAAAACATCAAAACCCACTTTAATCAAAATTAATCCTTAGTTTTTTTAAAAAATTACCCCCCCTTTAATCACCCCCCCCAATTTTAAAAAAAAAAACAAAAGTGATGAACTATATAGGGTTGATATGCTAGTAATGGACCCCTTAGTAGAAGCTTTGAACTATTTTGATGAATTCCACAAGAATTTTAATTACTTTTTGTGCAATACTCCAACATTTGATGAAAATAACTAGTCATTTACACAGAATTATGGTAAACACTAGTTTTTAGTCCAGGTTTTCCTGGTAGACATCGATAATTCGCACTGGTCATAATGCGCGTTTTTTGGACCCATTTTCTTATTTTAGACCCGGGTCTATAATGCGCATTATAGACCCGGGTCCATAATACGCATATCAATTAATTTGATTAAAATGATTGATCTGACACTGCTAAGCCAATTTGTTATCTCGTAGACAAATAGGGTAGCGCATATATTTTGGACATGTATATATTATGGCCACCTTCCATCACGGAGAGAAATGAGGCTTGTTTGAAATAATCAACACTATGGTTGAAATGTAAACTCTGGCTCTGTTTGAGTTGAAGTTAATATTTGTTTGCTTCAAACTCGTGATTGCAGTTGAAGCAAACCGATTTTTCAAGTGATTTCTACTCAGATAATAACATTGTTTTAAATTTAATGTAAGTTGATTGGAACTACAAGTCCGCTTATTTTCAAACCTAAAAATGTTTGTTTTAACCAAAAATTAAATTGCTAGACACAGTTCCGTTTTGCTGATTCAAACTGTGATCTTAAGTTAAAATAACCTGAATGTTTGGTGAAAATGGCCATAGTTTATGGTTGTGTAAACGATAAATATGATTGAGAACAAACTACGTGATTAGTTTCCCTCATCTGGTGTCAGCAAAATTCCTATCAGATGTTTGTGCGGGAAAATTTCGTGAGTCCGGAGTGATTTAGTGTGATTTGTGATACAGCATATGAACATAATTGCATTAAGGAACCGAACACCCTGTATAATGTATTTTACAGCAAAGTGACCAAAATACATACATGTTCAAAATATATTCGTTCCCGTAGACTGCACAGTGGTCAAAAAGTCGATTTTATCGCTCTAAACTGATAGCTCCTTAAACAGTGGAGCTAGAGCGATGGCGTCTTTGGCAAAGTTGATGGATATGACAAGTGTCGTATTTTGACGGCATGACTTTTGTGATCAATCCCTCTAAAAGTAAGATAAAAATTCAACTTCAAGAGCTGGTACATTCAGTGATGGCAACATTGCACGCAAGTTGTTTTTTTTTTTGTTAGCCTGAACAGTTTGAAAGAAACGTGTAATTTTCCGCGATATCTAATGCACATTTGCTATGCAGAATGCTACATTTGGCTTTAGCTCATGTGATATTTGATATAAATTTAGGCCTGATGTCGACTGAATTTGGTCTGTTGTATGAAACTTTGTAAACAAACTTTGTAAACACTTTGTAAACAATTTCTTTGTTAACACTTGCTTTGACTAACAATTGGTTGGAAATTATACGAGTCCATTTAAATTCTTTTTTTTTATTATTGCCAGAAAATGAGCGTTTGCTGGTCAGTTTATACCCTTGGTATACCGAATATTGTTTATAAAGTATTCAAACATGGATCGACCGTGATTAATCATTTCCTTGTTCAAATTGGTCAGCTATCTGAAGAAATTTAAGAGGCAAGATGATTAGAGGATATATAAATTTTATACTGATACCAACGAAAAATTTTATTAAACTTTATGTTTTCAACAGACATCGAGAGTTTAATACCCGCAAGCCTTCAAGTAACCTACGAATCGCGATCTTTTGAACTGGCATCTATTATCATCAGATCCATTGATTACAAGTATTCGTCGTTGGACTAAAAAGCATTAGAAACCATTGTCTAGAGATGATAAGTAGCTGCTAGCAAAAGAAGCGGTTGAAATGAAAAAAACGGCATTGAAAATATTAATGTTTAATAATAATTGAAATAGTATAGTATATTCAAGAAAGTTTTGTATTTTGATATTGCAAATAACTTTATAGAACATTATTTTGTCCTTAAAATTGAGAAAAAAAATGTTTCGGTGAAAAATGTGTTTTTGGGGTTTAGTTCGTAGAAAACGCTCTCTATCTCGAATTGGGTGAAACATACGATTTATATGTCTTCAGAAAAGCTTTTTGTATTGACTTTTTCTACAACTTTGCCAAAGACATCAACTCTCTATCTCAAAATTCAAAAAAAGTTGAATTTTTATCTCACTTTTAGGGGGATTGATCACAAAAGTCATGCCGTCAAAATACGACACTTGTCATATCCATCAACTTTGGCAAAGACGCCATCGCTCTAGCTCCACTATTTAAGGAGCTATCAGTTTAGAGCGTTAAAATCGACATTTTGACCACTGTGACCTGATAGAAAAGGAATGAAAATATCTATATGTCCGACACTTTAGATTCCGTGTAAGTATGCTTACATTTATTAGTTTTTTTCTAATCAACAATTTTCACTTTCGACGCTGTGCAAACAATAAGTTTGGTTTGTTTACAAACTGAAATGAAGGGTTGCCAAATAGGCAACAAAGCACTTCCAATTAGTCCTAAAATGGACCCTCTAAATTTAGACAATTTTTCAAATTTTTCGTTGTTTTTATATCTGCATAGTAAAATTTGATATAAGTACTAGGTATGAACGTGTTGAAAATGTATTTTTATGATCTATAATTTATTTATATGATCAAATGCTTTTTTTCTCTCCTGTAACGAAAACACTTACAAATCACTGTACCATGCAGTGATCAGGTAAAAATAATTAATAATGATGTTTTATGTGTAACAATTGAGAAGAATCATATTCTTACCTTTGATTTAGTGTTGATACTATGTGTTTTAACTGAAATTGCTAAGGTGAAATTCGATTATTACGAAATAATTACAATAATATGCCAGGGGGTCCATTATACGCAAATCCAAATAAACAATTTAAAAAAAATAAAAAAATAATTAAATAAAACATAACACTTTTTTTCAACTAAAACCAACAGTAGTCACCCAGCATTGATTCGTCCCAAAAGCCTTGATATCGTCGTTCTATTTGCTTCATTTGTTCGTGGAATCGTTCACCGTACTCATCACTTTCGTCGCCAAGATTCGGTGGGAAGAAATCCAAATGTGAGTGGAGGAAATGGATTTTCAATGACATGTTCACACCTATAGTCATGAAGAGCAAGGAGTTATAAACTATGTACATGAAACATGGGTAACTTGATAAGTTATTTTTAGATTTAATATTACCTATTTTCTTATAGTTTTTTATAGTTTTTTTTTATAGTTTCTTATAGCACTTTTAGTGTTTCCTAGAAAATTCGTAACGACCAGTCGAAATGATTTCCACGCTTTTTGCTCATCAGGAGCCAAAACTGCGAAGAAATGTTTGTCCTCAATCAATTTTGACGTAGACTACGTCTTACGGGAAGGGTAGGGTGTCAATTGAAAATCTAAAACTAAGCGACCGTCACGAAATATCGTTACAAATGAAACAATAATAACTTAATAAATGCTCAGTAGATTTTCAAGATGTTTACATCAATCGGTTGGAAATTTTCCCGCGTATCAATTAAATAATCAAACATTCGTCTTTAACAAGTTGTAACTATAGAAAATATAAAAAATATAAGGTTATGTCTTATAATGCCGATTTTTTAGAGTAAATTTACTAAATGCACTGTACTTTACTATCACAGATTTCAAATGTAAGCAAGGGAGGTCTCAGATGCAGCAGTAAACGATATAAAATGGGTACATCTTCGCAAATTTACTCATTAGTGTCGCAGTGCTGGTGCTGGGCAGACCATCGAGGATCATCAGCTGGCGATGGCATAAGCTCTGGAGACAACCTCGATGGCACGAAGCCTTATAGTGCGGAGCGGCAAAGCGCCAATGTGGATTTGGAAGCTGGTGGTGGCATGTACCATAGAAGGTGCAGTGGCGACCAACCAGTGGACAGGTAGCTGATTGCTCTGCAGGTTGTTGTAGCAAGCCCTTGGCTAAGCAACCGTTGCTAGGCAGCCACTAAATAGCAGTGGTGTGCTAGGCAGTCGGTTGCCCAAGCCGGTGATGATTTGTTGCCAACTGGTAGCCGCCACCACGAGGAGCGAAATAACGTGTCTGAGTGTGTGTGATATTCTTGGTAGCCATCTTTATTTATAGCACATCGTGCATGGCAGAAATGAACTGCTTCGTTAAAAGACCGAGAAAGTTTCAATTCTAATGCGGAATATTTCAAATTCGTCCTGTTCAGGGCGAACAATCCAATTTTGAGAGTTAGTTTAATTTGAATTTATCTAACAACTTACCAAATGGCAGACAGCGGTGGCTTTAAATAGTTTAGTTTTCTCTTCGTTGCATACCTTGAGCATTGTGCGCAATTTACAAATGGCTGCCGTCATGAAAAATTTAAACATCGGTCGTTAATAATTCGGTAGTTACTTGATTGATTTAATTTTGAGCTTAGATTTTTGCTCTAATCTAGATGCTTTTACGATTGTCATTTTATTAAATCGAGTATTTAAAATTTTACAAATAAAAGATGAATATATTTCGCGTACATATTCATCAATCGGTGTTGAATAATTGTAAGGAATGTTGCGTTCCTGCAAGTATCAAGAAACTCCCTATTACGGACAACGTTTTAATTCTCGAACATGATATTCCGCAGTAAAATTCTTTGCACATTCCAATTAGTACTATTATGAATAGTTATTCTGTTGTGTTAACGATTCGCGTTGGATAAGAGTTTTACTTCAAGGGAGAAATAAGTTTTGAGAAACTAAATGTGAGAATAAGTACGATGCCTAATCGATTTGATGTCAACCGTATGCACAAATTTTGAAAGCACGGTAAAATCGAACAAACAGAAAACCCTCCGAAACGACCATGTACCGATCCTCGGAGACAGTACCTACGTTGCAATGTTCCGCTACGAAACTAAAGAAACTAATCAAATGGTTTAACGGACTCTAGGTCAACCGGTCGTGTGTTATACACAACCCCACTGATTTTTCTTCGTTTGTCTCCATTCTGTTGGGTCCTGATCCTTGGGTCTCAATCTCCAGTAGTTGTAGATAGTCATGATCCCATACTTATCAATGCAAGCAGCAAGACCATGCTAGGATTGTCACTCGAAGTTTATAATTTATGGTGTCATTTGAACATTTTGCATATTTTGCCAACCGTCACTTACGAGTTCCACCACAACTACTGGAAGAGGATTACTTTTTAAAATATGTCAAATAATGCCTGTAGTGGTAATGAGCTTGCCGCTACATAATATATAACACGTGCGGATTCTAAATGGGCAGTACTTTAAATGTTATGTTTTCTAACAGTCATTTTGAAACTTATTTGTGTTTTTTTAAATCATTTATTATTTATAATGTCATTTAATTTGATTCCGTATTTTGTTAACCGTCGCTTATAATTTTTACGATGTAGCGTCACTTAGATATGGCCAAATACGGTAGGAATTGTACGGTGAGATCTTTTTTCAAATAGTCTTTGCTATTCAAGGTTGGTTTGTCATCAATGATTTGCACAGCAATGATCCATTTCTAGTCACCAAGTTAAAAAGAAAGTCTAATCATTCTCTTCCATGAAGTTAGAAGTTCATGCATTGAAGGAAACTTATCTACGGACCGCCCTCGCGTTGCGTTACTAATGAACCAATATCAATGTGTACGATTGTTCTTTTCAAGTTTGTTATTTCTCTCTCATGAGCCGCCAATCGAACGCTTTCCAGACTGATTGTTATCTTAATTGAAGTGTAACATTCATCAGAAACTAACTCGAACAATGTTTGACACAAACTGGCACGTGACTTTTTCGATTCCATCTGTTGGTACCTGCTTCCAGACGGGACTTATGGAATTCATAACTTCGTGTCAATAGGTACAATCTGATCTGCTGCATCTCGTGGTCACTGATAACCACCACCTAGAAGCAAGTATCCATCCTGAGCAGCTATTGGCAAACAAAAGATATCTAATTGGGGCTACGCCAAGTGTTGCTACTTTACACTTACCTACACTTTTACAGCAGGTGTCACACGAACCACTTGCCCGTCAACCGTTCATCAACTTGGCTTGGCAGACTACCATCCATCGGGTAAGTTGGAGTGCTTACCTAGGAGGCAATAAAAGTAATGTTGAATTTAATTAACTGATAAAATTTTCATTTTCTACTTCGCCTTCGGGTTGCAAGCTCGCGGGAAGTGTTTTCGAATTTTCGATTCAGTTTGTTCGCTTGTTGTCCTGCGTTACGTTCGGCGTGCGTGTGCGGAAAAGGCTGGACTAGAGAAAGAGTAAGACTTATTCGCTGGATCGTAGTTCAATTTCGCTTTCGTAAATTTTACGGATTTTTTTAAAATGAGCTAAGTGTAATGAAACGTTTTTGTGGTTTTCGACCATGCGTTCGGTTATATTCTGTGAAGAGTTCGTTATCTGGTAATGTGCATTTGTTATCCAAATTAGATAAATAAAGAACATGTGTGCAAATTATTCCATGTAAGTAACAATTCAAAGAAATTTAAGTGAGGTGATGATTTTGTTCACTGTCATCTATCTACTATGTAAATAATTTGTCATTAATTTAAACGCGATGAAAAGCTATAAATTAATTATTTATTTTCATGACTTGTGTCCATGGCCTAAAGTAGCGTTAGTCGTTTATTAATGATTATTAGTGTGTATCAAGAAATGTTGCCAACATTAAAGCATTTTTATTTAAAAGTAGAAGCAAGTCCAGGTCGATCTGAATATCTAATTTATCTTCTGCTTAATTAGTTCTCATCCTAAATATTATCGACATCACTGACGTACACATCGATCATTTGCACCCCCTCACCCTTCATCGCCGCAGGCTCTGCTGGGTTCGAAAGCGATGTTCTAGTTTCTTCAGCTGCTTTAGTAGGGGGGGTATCGAAGCTAATGAACGTTCCCTGTTGTACAAACATATACATATAAGCAAACAAATAGCATCATGACATGCAAAAATATGGCTTATATTTGCATAATTGGAGACCATATATGTGCAAATTCCATTGTCTTCTAAAACGAGTAGATTTGACATCGTATGCGATTTTATCTGTAATAACAAATTCGATTTAAAAAGTCTAACCATGTAAATCCAATTTAGTTTGTGACGCAGTACGATGGATAGATAACACATCGTATATATGTCAAAAACTTGCACTCTTTACGATTTAACTTTCACATATTACGATAATGGCCACAATGTTCACAAATTTTGAATTCAAATGTTAGAATATACGGTACTATCTGAACCCTGTTGTACGACTTCTGGTTGTTTGGGTTTGCACGCCAGTTATCACCATTCTCATCATCGATATTAAACAGGGATCGTGTCATTAGTCGTGCCATTAAACAGGAATCGTGCCATTACTGGATTTAGTCAGATTTAGGAACTATGCAACAATTTTGATTCAAGCAACGGATTTATAGTAGACATTTTACAGAATGATGTTTAATTGAAGCGATTTGTTTGTACAGGTTATTTATAATTTCAACAAGCATTTTTATGGTCAGCTTGGCTAAGAGTAGGAATGACGTTTTTTTAATAGTCTTGGGAAAACAGTTATATGTATTACTTAAACTTGTTCCGCCGAAAAAAAAAAACGTTTTTTGCAAACAAGAAACCATATTTTGATTTGTCAGTTTTAAGAAATTTTTATCTTGTTTAATGATTGAGAAAACTGGCCATAATCCAATATAATTAATGTATTCCATTATTGTTGTCTTGTCTTGGTGAGATTTGAGCTTGTGACTTTAATGTGAAAGGAACCGTTCGAAAAAGTTGATAAGACAATGTTCAATATATAAAGCCTGTGTATTTTTGTTTCAGAAAGTCTTCTTCTTGGTGCAAGCTCAGAGCAAGCCCAGAGCAAGCCTGGCTGAGGCTGAAAGTCATCCTAAGAAAGAACCCTAATCATACACAGATATAAATAATGAATATTAACAGATGCGTAAAATTTACCCCCTTCAATTGTAGGGTTACAGCAAGCGTAAAAAACGAAATTGTTCGCAAAACTATTCATACAACATACCTGATTAAGGCGATATTCGGCTTAAATTTACATGACATATTCCATGAACTTATGCCAAATCTTGCATTCCATATATGTGCATTAGATAACGCAGAAAATAATATGATTCTTTGAAACTGAGTAATCTTCTTGAAATTTCAACTTTCAACTTATAACTTAGTGCATCGAATCCAAAATTATTCACTGAGGGTTTTCGATGAACAACCATGATTTTGAATAAGCTTGATTGTTTACTATTTAAAAAAACAAAACAAACCAGCATTCGAACCCTGCGACCTCCAGTGTCTTCGGCGAATGCGTTGAAGGGGGACCCGAGTCACAACAAACATTTTTTTATGACCGATAAATGCTGCGCCGGAAGGAGTACTCAGGGCAATATAAAATTGCTGATTGCAATTGTGACTCATTGAAAGCTTAAATGTCTTCTGTGGCTGTCAAACAAATACCTGCGTCTTGGCTTGCGAGTCAACAAAAAAGAATAAAAGGCCTACTAGGGTAAATGATCATCAATGAACTTATTAGAACATTTTGCACCTTACCTTTATCTTTCAGTCGAAAATTATTGCCCATTGCTAAACCAAACACAATATTTTTTTTTACCATTTATGAAAGTCATATGTTGAAACTAAAATTGAAAAATATCAGGAAGCCAATTAACTATAGGAAATAATGAAAAGAGTTAATTTCGTTAAGTGATACCTTTGATCTAAAGTTTACATATACTGATCATTAGTGGAACTACAAGTAATTATAGAAACCAGGGGTGTCGTCTGACTTTCCATCCAATAAACCTGATACTGTTAACCTGCCTTCTTGAGTACCTAAGCATTTCTTTTAATATTTGTAATTCATATCGATTGATTGATTTCCTGTTTCTTTTAATCACTGCTGCTGATTCAATGCATATGTGGTAGAAGGTAAAATAACTGTTATGTAGATAAGTTTTGAAAGTTCCCACGGTGTCTCAAAGCAAATCAAGTTGTCCTGAGCTATGTACAATCGAGAGATTCTGGGCTCTGATGAAGTGGAAACTTTCTGGAAAGAAACAAGGAACCAAAGATATCAAACATTTCCAACAAATTTGGACAAATACGGCCACCATGGTATCCGAAGAGTCTGTACGAACCCTGATGGACATACAAACAAAGTTCGAAAATTTAATGCAAATACCGAATGTTCATTAGGGCCTTACTGACAAACATAAACAATTGCCTCTTCTTTAAATTTGTCGATCTTGGAACCTTGCCTCATTAATCAACCACATTTCAAAGAACAAGAGTCCTTCTATTCGATAGAATTGGAAGCTTACATGGGTAGATTTTGTATTACGAGAAATTTACGGAAGAAGCCTTTGTTTCCTTTTGTCAGTTAGGTCCTAATGAAAAATCTTTGTCGAACTATGTTTTGACTTTGTGAATTGTTAAATCATATTCCATGGATCTTAAATGGACAACTAAAATTGAAATATTATTCGAAATTTGTGTTTTATTAAAGTTTTGTTTTGAGGCCCATGATTCAAGTTTTTAAGCGACTCTTTGAAAACGATAATTCTGGTTGTTATTATATTTATTTATTATACTAATTATAAGTTTTTTTTTAAATCAAAATCGCTGAAGAAATCTTTGAATGTAATGATCGGCGGGATGAAACCTCCATCAGCTGAACTGTACAGGTGCAAGATAAATTTTCCTAAAGTTTTCTCGTTCAGCATTGTATGCCAATTTGGTACCCTTCCTAGCAAACACTTTCTTTGGTGCAGGATTCATTACGAAATTGGTCTCATCGACATTCCATAGCAATGCCGGACGTTCCAGAATATGCAGAGAACTCTCCCGTACGCCTTGGTCGTAGTCGTATTGGAAGCTTTAAGAATAGGTTTCAAGGCACTCCTTCTTTAACCCCGATGAAGCTTTTCCAAGCGCTTTTCAGGAATTACAACCACCCAGATGTTGGAGGGCTCTTTTGGCTACTTACATTACAGGGTGAGTGGTAATTCTTGTCAGTTTTTTTTAAAACATGTGTAACTTTGGATGAGTGATACATACATGTGATACATACATGTTTGCACATTTTTCTTTTAGAGGGTATTCAAATGTCAACAAGGCTTGCACGTTTGTTTTGCATTTTCATTCGTTTGAGACTCTTGGTAATTATGGACGTGAAATGGGAGCTCGTGATTATTCTGTTTTTGAAACATTTTAGATCGATTTAGATTTTAACTCAAAAGCAAACGATTGGATGAGTCAAAGGTGGCGAAAGCTACTCAAGCGGCACGGTGTTCATGTAATTCTGTTTTCGGACGAAAACATGTAGAAAAGATTTTCAAACAGGAAATACATTGACAATTAAAATACATGCAAGCTTCTTATTTTTAAGACCATGCACTTTACTGACAGAAATTACCACTCACCCTGTATGTACAACGAAGGATTTGTCTCCGTTCTAAATTTTTACGTAACACAAACTAGCGGAAACGCTTTGATCACAAATTTCACCGCCCAATCTACGAACAGTCAGTTGTAAACAGAGACCGAAATTTTTGCCTACTTGAGAAGAGAAACGTAATTTTTCACCCGCTTGGAGAAACAGATGAGAATGTGAGAAGCGAGACACTATTATACGCTCACAGCAGTTTTCGCGAGAAAAGCAACGGCGATTTATAATTTTCGGAGAGCATGAGTAGCTGATAAATCGTTTCTTTTTCAGAAAATCCTAGATGCCGATAATTATTTTTCACTTACTTTTTGGCACCTGAAAATGCACCAGACTTCATTTATCATTCATGGTCCATGCCCAAGTTTTTCATTTATGGTTCATGGCAGTACCAGTGTTCACCGGCTTGGCCTTGTTTTATGTTTTTGCTGCTCGTATACGATCTAGGTAGCATATTTTCAGCGAAAAATCTGACATGAGAAAATATTTTCGTTGAATTTTGGAGAGAGATATTTACGAAAAGAAAAGAGAATAAAAAAGACAGCAAGGAAGAGAGAAAAAAAAAATGGGCTCCCGCCCACCGCCAACCTGCAGAAGAGAGGCTTTTTCCCCCCCCCGGAGAAATTCTTTTTGGTTAAAATAAACCCGCCCCCCCGCATTTTAACCCCCCAAACCAAAATTTTTTAGTTCAAAAAAAAACAAAAAAAAAAAAAAAAAAAAAAAAAAAATGTCTTTTTTTTCGAAATTTTCAAACAGTTTACACTGAAAATTTATTTTCGTAAATTTGTTTTCACTCGCTTCGTAATCATGTATTCTGTACATAGAACAAATGTCTCGTATATTGTATGAAACATGCATATTGCTTTTTATCTAGAGAAATGCTATCATTACGACTTTTGGTAAATTGCACGAAATGGATTTCGTTATGACTGCTTCGCTGATGTTGCTGTTGGGATGGGCGGGAATAATTTATTTATCCCAAAATAAAAATTGAAGCGCTGTCGAGGGTTATAACTTGATACTCATTATTCAAATATCATCTCACGATGGCCTAGTGAGATCAACCCCGGATTCAGTAACAGCGCTTTCCAAAAATACAGGATCGAATCCCGTGTCAGAAACATTAAAAAAAAATACGCTGGACAACTCCACGTGGATGCGCTTTTTTGTCAATTACATTTCAAGTCGATAAAGTAGATCTCTCAGTCATTCAGGCAACCATCAGAGAGACGTTTCTTTTTTTATTTTGTAACAAAATATTCGTAACTCTTTGTATTGTTTTCGTACAATGCACGAATGTTGTTTCTGTGTCAACAAATGTTTCGTGCTTTTGACAGTTGCGCGTGTGTCATTAATTACGAATGTATCTTCATAAAAAGAACAAATCAGTTTCGTTGCTGAAAACAACGAACAGATTCGTTAGTTCTACCTTCGATTTCGTAATATAAACTAAAATTAACTTTCAGTGTAGAACTTGCGTTTGACTGTATTTGATAGCTTGATTAAAAACGAATTGGTTTGGTAATCTTTTGTTTGGTATCCATTTTTATAATAATATATAATATTTTTTTATGATTCATTATATGGAATCATCATATGTATGCAGTAATGAGTCAACAATCAACGAGTTTTCGAGTGACATATGTCTATGTCTATGTATCTGTTTTCAAACCACCGCCTGGCCACAGCAGAAATGTTTCGTTGCCTGTAGAAAACAGTACAAAAATGTAATGACATGTTCTCCAATTGCGTTTGTTCCATTTGGTTGTAATGAGAAACGTAAAATGTTATGGAAATAATTCAAAACACAGTACATTTACCATCACTGCCAGTAACTCACATCAACCATTATTTGCCATTACAATTTTGGCCATTTGGTGCACAAAATCTCCACAATAGTCGTTATTTAGTTCTACGAGACCTCAACGCATCACAATTCGATGTTTAAACAGTTGTCTTCAAGAATATGAAACTTGATAATTTGATTGAATCTATTCAACTTCATTAAAAAACCAAGCAGAAAGCTAATCAAAATTACATGTGATTGGCTTCACCCACTTCCAAGGAGGTATTTTTGGTAGTGTGCAGCGAGCTTTCTTTAAAGATGGGGAAACTTCACTGCTGGCCATTAAAGTAGGCGATACGAAATTTTATGTTATTTTCATTCAATATTCATTTTATTTTATTCAATGTTTCTTTTTTTCAACTTTAGAGTTAGGTATTTGATAGTGTATTATTAATTTAAACAGAGCTTAAGCATTAAAAGACTCACTTATTAGAATCAAATATAAAATATGCCTGGTCAGTAAGATATAGGTATGTTACATGGAACTATACTGTAGGAAGCTTGAACTTGCCAATCATGTTTATTAGGTTAATGACGTTTAGTAAGCGCTGTACCCCCCATTATTTAGTAGAACTTTGTCCAATCTTCTTGGCATTGATTCAACCAAGCGCTGACAAGTTTCATTTGGTATATCATAAGCATAAGCAACTGCGGTCTATAGTTGATCCTTGCTTGAAAATACTTGACCAGATAGTTTTTTTTTAGCTCGTTCCATAAGTTTTCTATGGGGTTGATGTCAGGAGACTGGCTTTACATGAAATATAACCGACACTTTGTTTGCATGAAACCACTCCTTACATACTTAGAAGTGTGTTTCGGATCGTTGTTCTGCTGGTAATGTCATTTAAGAGGCATATTCTCTTCTGCATAAGGGAGCAACCTCTTCCATGATTTTTTTTGTTTTCAAATCTGATCATGATGGAATTTGTACGAAAAATGGGACCTACTCCATACCAAGAAAAACAGCCCCAAACTATGATGTTACCGCTTCCATTCTTTACGGTTTTTACCGTGTACCGCGGATCGAACTCTTTGCTGGATGGTCTACGAACATTTCGTTGATCTTCAGGTGAAAATACATTTATTTTCGTTTCATCGCTCCAAAGGATATGTTGGAAGCAAATTTCTTTCGTGCCAGTAGTTTTTTTTTAATCCGCAATAGTGGTACCTTTTTTGCAATTCTTTTGAGAAGATTAGCTTCCTGAAATCCGGTCCGTGAACTTACCGTGAACCAGGAATCATTCGAAGAGAAAAACTTTTCTATTAAACATCTCAATTGTTTGAGTTTAGCGACTTCATACAAACCTTTCACAATATTACTAGTATTTTAGTTAAAACCAAGTGATATTTTCAACACACCTATTGTATTGTCCAACTGCAAGATCAGAAGCTACCTTTCTTTCATTCCAATCGACGAAAGCAAACAGAGAAATATGTCACATATTTACAATGTTCATGATGTAAGATGTTTTGATGAAAAGAAATGTATGGTAACGTTAAAAATGCAAAAGTGTGCGTTTTCATGCTAATCAATAACTTGTAGTCGCGCACCTATTTTAATTTAATAAGCTTAAGAAATGTCAAAATTGGTTTAGAGGCCTTAAAACTTACATATAATATGAGGAAAGTTGGTCAGTTACACTAGTCGGCAGTGTTTCACTCCCTTCAAGTATATATGTTGAATTTTATAGATTTCGCCACGCTGAATTCAAATATGGGCTCAGAAATGCTGTAACACGTCCAGTTTTTGAGAAAAATGTGATTAAAATTCACAAAAACACGTATTTCCGTAGTAATATGATCTACCTCATCAACAACCAGAATATTGGCTCTGCCCTTTGCAAGTTGGACTTGGATTTTATGGAATGGACCTCCCTGAATCCATTCGTGAACACAGATTTTTCGTAACACGTAAGATTGATGAAATAAACCGGGATTTCATTCACAAAATTACGAATTTTCATAAAAATCAAGATTTTCTATTTTGAAAACATGAATTTCAGCTCCGCCCTTTGAATGCTGGGCTTGGATTTTATGAAATGGACCTCCCTGAATCCATTCGTGAACACAGATTTTTCGTAACACGTAAGATTGATGAAATAAACCGGGTTTTCATTCACAAAATTACGAATTTTCATGAAAATCAAGATTTCCTATTTTGAAAACATGAATTTTCGCTCCGCCCTTTGAATGTTGGGTTTGGATTTTATGAAATAAACCTCCCTGAATCCATTCGTTATCACAGATTTTTCGTAACACGTAAGATTAATGAAATAAACCGGGATTTCATTCACAAAATTACGAATTTTCATAAAAATCAAGATTTTCTATTTTGAAAACATGAATTTCAGCTCCGCCCTTTGAATGTTGGGCTTGGATTTTATGAAATGGACCTCCCTGAATCCATTCGTGAACACAGATTTTTCGTAACACGTAAGATTGATGAAATAAACCGGGTTTTCATTCACAAAATTACGAATTTTCATGAAAATCAAGATTTCCTATTTTGAAAACATGAATTTTCGTTCCGCCCTTTGAATGTTGGGTTTGGATTTTATGAAATGAACCTCTCTGAATCCATTCGTGTTGAAAAAAATGAGTTTTTATTCACAAAATTGCGAATTTTCATGAAAATCAAGATTTCCTATCAGTCAGTCAGTCAGTCAGTCAGTCAGTCAGTCAGTCAGTCAGTCAGTCAGTCAGTCAGTCAGTCAGTCAGTCAGTCAGTCAGTCAGTCAGTCAGTCAGTCAGTCAGTCAGTCAGTCAGTCAGTCAGTCAGTCAGTCAGTCAGTCAGTCAGTCAGTCAGTCAGTCAGTCAGTCAGTCAGTCAGTCAGTCAGTCAGTCAGTCAGTCAGTCAGTCAGTCAGTCAGTCAGTCAGTCAGTCAGTCAGTCAGTCAGTCAGTCAGTCAGTCAGTCAGTCAGTCAGTCAGTCAGTCAGTCAGTCAGTCAGTCAGTCAGTCAGTCAGTCAGTCAGTCAGTCAGTCAGTCAGTCAGTCAGTCAGTCAGTCAGTCAGTCAGTCAGTCAGTCAGTCAGTCAGTCAGTCAGTCAGTCAGTCAGTCAGTCAGTCAGTCAGTCAGTCAGTCAGTCAGTCAGTCAGTCAGTCAGTCAGTCAGTCAGTCAGTCAGTCAGTCAGTCAGTCAGTCAGTCAGTCAGTCAGTCAGTCAGTCAGTCAGTCAGTCAGTCAGTCAGTCAGTCAGTCAGTCAGTCAGTCAGTCAGTCAGTCAGTCAGTCAGTCAGTCAGTCAGTCAGTCAGTCAGTCAGTCAGTCAGTCAGTCAGTCAGTCAGTCAGTCAGTCAGTCAGTCAGTCAGTCAGTCAGTCAGTCAGTCAGTCAGTCAGTCAGTCAGTCAGTCAGTCAGTCAGTCAGTCAGTCAGTCAGTCAGTCAGTCAGTCAGTCAGTCAGTCAGTCAGTCAGTCAGTCAGTCAGTCAGTCAGTCAGTCAGTCAGTCAGTCAGTCAGTCAGTCAGTCAGTCAGTCAGTCAGTCAGTCAGTCAGTCAGTCAGTCAGTCAGTCAGTCAGTCAGTCAGTCAGTCAGTCAGTCAGTCAGTCAGTCAGTCAGTCAGTCAGTCAGTCAGTCAGTCAGTCAGTCAGTCAGTCAGTCAGTCAGTCAGTCAGTCAGTCAGTCAGTCAGTCAGTCAGTCAGTCAGTCAGTCAGTCAGTCAGTCAGTCAGTCAGTCAGTCAGTCAGTCAGTCAGTCAGTCAGTCAGTCAGTCAGTCAGTCAGTCAGTCAGTCAGTCAGTCAGTCAGTCAGTCAGTCAGTCATTTAGTTGAAATTTTCTCTATATTTTTCAACTTAAATTCACTTTGTTTTCTTTTTCCTTTTATAGTTCTCCAAAGGTGTTTGCCTCTGTAGCATCCAGCAGTAGTCCGCTAGCATCGCTGGGCTCCATTTGCCAGCAAAGTTCTTTTCAGTCTGTGCGATATCTTGATGAAATCGTTCTCCATGTTCATCTGAGACGGCTCCCATATTCTCTGGGAAGAAGTCCAGATGAGAATGCAAAAAGTGCAATTTAAGTGACATATTACATCCCAGTGCAGCATACGAATCAACCAGCTCTTGAACGATGTGTACATAATCCGGAGACTTTTCATTTCCCAAGAAGTGACCACAAACCTTTTGGAACGCATTCCATGCTCGTAACTCTGTCGCGTTAAGAGTTTGCTGAAAATTGTCGTCTTTAAGGAGTTTCCTAATTTGAGGGCCAACAAATACTCCTTCTTTCACCTTGGCTTCGCTCAATCTCGGAAACTTTTTCCTCAAAAAACAATATGGTTCTCCTTGAATATCCAGCTTTTTGACAAAATTTTTGATCAACCCAAGCTTAATATGTAGCGGAGGTAGTAAAATTTTGTCCCTGTCGACAAGAGGCAGATTTGACACATTTTTCTTCCCAGGTACCATCTCGGTACGTGCTGGCCAATGCTGCTGGTGGTAATGTTTATCCCTCGCACGACTGTCCCATTCGCAGAGGAAACAACAATGCTTTGTGTAGCCTCCTTGAAGCCCAGTGAGCAATGCCACTACCTTAAGGTCTGCACAGAGATTCCACTGGTGTTCCGAATATTTGATCTTTTCCAAAAGTGTTTTTATGTTCTCATAAGTTTCCTTCATGTGAGCTGCAAATGCAACTGGCACTGAAGAATACTTATTTCCATTGTGCAGTAACACTGCCTTCAAGCTTTTGCTTGAAGCGTCGATGAAGAGCCTCCAGTCAGTTGCGTGATACTCTAACTGTAGCTCTTCCATTAAACCTTCGATGTTGTTGCAAAAGACAAGATCACCGTCCATCGAAAAATATTTAATGTTATCTGAATGTCTCTTCCTATAAGATGACACCTTTACATCTTTTTCCAGGACATTCCACTGCTTTAGCCTTGAAGCTAGCAGCTGCGCTTTGGTCTTGGGTAGCTCCAAATCTCGAATCAAATCGTTCAGCTCCTCTTGGGTTATAACATGCGGTTCCTCAGACTCCGAAGGTAAAAAATCTGGATCATCCTGAAAGCTTTTCTCAGATTCGCCTGGTTCCGAATCCAACTCATCAGCACGTCCAGCAATATTTGGAGATATTGGAACTGGCATTGCTTCGGAGTGCAATGTTGGCCTTGATGGGTATTCGATTTTATGCTTCAAAGCTTTGGAAAATCCATGAATTTTTGTCAAACAAAAGTAACAATCGCTCATGTGATTGGTTGGATTAGTCCACACCATAGGTTTGGCAAAAGGTAAGCCTTTGTGCGTACCTTTCATCCAACCAAGCAATGTTCGGTAGCATGAGCAACAGGAGTATGTTGGAACCCATGGAAACTCACGATTTGGAAGCTCCTTGTCAAAATACAGCTGATATGCTGTCTCCAACAAAGGTGTAAACCCCTTTCTCTGTTCCTTCAATATCACGTCTCCACAAATGCAACAAAATTTTTGCGGATCGTTCAGACAAATTCGCGACATTTTTACAAAAATAAAAAAACGCGTCCGTAACACTCAAATAGCTAGCTTTGAATGAATAAAAAATGATTGTGCAAGGCTGAAGAGAGTCAACATGAGCATTAATTGACGCCAAAGCAAGACAGCAATAATGACACAAATTTTGTGCCGCAAATACGCCAATAGACCTTTTCGACATTTAATCGTCTTTCTTTGTCTAACATGCGGGGATTAATGCACGGTTTGGTTTCCCACAACTTCGTTGACTTCTCACTCGCACTGCTTCGATTCAAATCTTGCAGTAGTGTGCGCAAATTAAACGTCAAAAAGCTCTATAAAATGCCGCATTAAGCTACGTGCTTGAGGATTCTTGCTTTCTTTTTTAACATATCTTTTCCTTATTCTCTCGAGCAATAGTGACTAACACAGAGTCTTTTGTCTCTGTCTATTCTTTTGTTTTTTGAGTGTTTGCGTGTTTTAATGCTGTCTTGCTCACTCCTATCCTAACTTAAAAATACGGCACTGCTGAATAGAGTATTTAATGAGGCGTTTCTGAAGGGCTCTGTGCAGCTGACTTTTGAATTAATGAATGAACTTTGAAGGTCTTCAGTTCCCAAACTGCTGTAAGAAGCAACATCAATATACTCAATATACTCAAAGAGGCACAGCTAAAGGGATCGTTCATAAATTACGTTATGCTTTGAGAGGGAGGTGGGGGGGGGGGGGGTTAAAAAGTGACGATGCATACAAAATTTTTCAAAAATCCATACAAAAAATGTGATAAAGAAAGGAGGGGGTTAAAAATCTGTATTTTTGAGCGACGTAATTAATGGACGGGTCTTGATTTTCATGAAAACTCGTAATTTTGTGAATGTAAACCCGGTTTTTACATCAACCTTACGTGTTACGAAAAATCCGTGTTCACGAATGAATTCAGGGAGGTCCATTTCATAAAATCCAAGCCCAACATTCAAAGGGTGGAGCTGAAATTCATGTTTTCAAAATAGAAAATCTTGATTTTTATGAAAATTCGTAATTTTGTGAATGAAATCCCGGTTTATTTCATTAATCTTACGTGTTACGAAAAATCTGTGATAACGAATGGATTCAGGGAGGTTTATTTCATAAAATCCAAACCCAACATTCAAAGGGCGGAGCGAAAATTCATGTTTTCAAAATAGGAAATCTTGATTTTCATGAAAATTCGTAATTTTGTGAATGAAAACCCGGTTTATTTCATCAATCTTACGTGTTGCGAAAAATCTGTGTTCACGAATGGATTCAGGGAGGTCCATTCCATAAAATCCAAGTCCAACTTGCAAAGGGCAGAGCCAATATTCTGGTTGTTGCTTAGGTAGATCATATTACTACGGAAGTACGTGTTTTTGTGAGTTTAAATCACATTTTTCTCAAAAACTGGACGTGTTACAGCATTTCTGAGCCCATATTTGGATTCAGCGTAGCAAAATGTATAACATCCAACCAGAAATGCCGACGGGAGCGAAAAAAGTTCCGATTTTGCCGACTAGTGTTATTAAAATTATTCGTAAACGTCACTCGCCCCTTTATCAGAAGAAAAAAACCTCCCACAACTATCGTAAATCGTTATCAGCTTACTACAGAATTCATGGTTGACATTACGCATTAACAAGTAGGTGGCACTTCAAAATCCTGCAAAAAAAATTAAATCCAATTCTAGCGCATGTGTATAACTATTAAGCCCTAGCTGACAGATAGCAGTGTTTGGTCTAGTTTATATAATGTAAGTTTTAGTTCATGCTAGATAAGGATCGGCAACGGACGCTTTGGTGCTTCCAGTGTGTGACCTTCTCCGCTACCAGTAGGCCAATGAAGAAGACGTTGTCATATTGTAACAATTTGCCAGTTTACGATAGGCCTACATAGCTCTATGTGAGTTGTGATAAATTATGGCTTCCATAATCCAGTTCGTCACTCTTGAGAGGTGTGCAAGAGATTGTTTATCGGGTCAGAGCTGTTTCAGTTGGTATCTAGTGGCGTTTATCCAAACAACTGCTGTCGTCTGGTTCATCTGTGGTACGAGAGCTTTAACAGAGCTACAATTAATTGTTTTATCTTTTGTTCAAAAATGTAACTTAATTAAGGTATTTGTTCGAAAGCGAAGTGAGTAATTAAACTGAAATGTTTGTGTATTTTTAGATTATTAATTTTAGCTTTAACACCTTTCACGCTTTCAAGAATGTTATCTATTTTGGTATAAGAAAAGTCACACGTCAATGTGTTGAAATTCTTTGCACCCCCTCACACACTTCAGAAAAGCTCAAGAGTGTACAAATCAGCTTCATTGCCCTTGTTAAATATGATTAAAATATACTTAAGTAAAAATACTTTCATCTTAAGAAAGTTTAAAGGAGTTTATCCAACCCATATAATCGCGTTTTAGTACAACATTTAGGCGTACACTCAGTAGCAAAAAAAGCCGAGCAAAGTTTTGCTTCCAACATGAGAAGCTGGCGTCAAAGTCGACGCACCAAGATGAGTATTTACCTTTTTCACCCGATGTTGACCATGCTAAAATATCGGTGCAACATGACATGTGTTATGAAAACTTCAACATAAAATTTTGGTCACAAAAGGTCTATACATTGGTTACAGTTTTGTCAAATTTTCAGCCAAAAATTTCGATAATTGACAAAGTTACAGAAGGTTGAACCTGGCGTTTTTTGTTCGGCTTTTTTTTGCTACTGAGTGTATTTTCATTGTTTTGTTATTATCTACCATTTGCGTAACATTTTACGCTAGTAATTTCCATGTTAGTCGGATACTAGGTTGAAATTCTCATGATTGTGTAGTGTATCGGACAAAATAATTAAAATTTAGCTAACTAAATTAGGCGTGTATGACATACTACCTGTCATTTTTTTAAATTGTGAACAATACAACATACTTTTCCACTACTATTGTGGTTGATTAAATACTTCAATAATTTACAGATTACGTTCAAAATATCGAAAACTAGCGTAAAATTCCTGGAGTGGATATACTTATTTTTACACTGTTACACATTTATAACTAACCAAGAAATTATGACCTAGAAGGTTTAATCTTCGTAAAGTAGCTGTGACAATGGCAGAGATGATTATGTTACATCGTAACAAAACTGTTCCAAAGTTTATTATGTTTAAGTTATATCTATATCATAGCTTGCTACATTTTTGTTACCGCTAGAGTTTCTCATAACGATTTATCCTATTTTAGCACTCTTAGCGATCTAAATTCTTACAACCCTTGTTAGAAATGCAGCGTACTAGAATCAAAAAACATGATACAATTTTGTTGATATTTTCTGGTTGGAATGCCATTAGATCGAATACCATAAAGTTGAATGGATAGTTCAAATTACAGACAAAAGGGCGGTGAGAGTATAGATTTAGCTCATCCAACTCAACTGATTTCTAATACCGTCCTGATCTTGCTACCAAAACCTGAGCTCTTTTGTTTGCAAACTCGTTACTGCACATGCCCTTTTAAAGTTTAAAAAAAAAAATTGATTTGATTTAAGATAACATTCCGAACCAAAAAATCATCTTCTATCGAGATTTCCCTGTATAACGATTATGTCATTAAGGCTAGATGATTAACACTTTTCTTGTATTCAGAACTCAAGATCTACTGTTGTCATTATGGCTTTTTGGGATACGCAAACTCCCGATATGTATTTAAAGATCTTCAATAGACATTGTAAGATATATGGTGTCCCATAAAGTATAAGCTCGCTTTCTACACGAAACTGCACGAAACCGTATGACGCAAGATTTTCACTATGTGTTTTTTTTTTTTACATTCTGACAAACAAGTTTGTTTATTGGAGTTGAGTTTTTGCTACGAAGTCATCAACATGTGAAGTATTTCTCCCGAAAAGCGTTAACAGATTGTGCACAAATGGTGTTCTATTTCAAATATTTCACTAAGTCAACTGCTGAAACTGGAAAGGCTGAGTTTCGGAGCGGTTTGAAATGTCATCCGAAAGTTTGGTGAGGATTGTACCCTTGCTAACGCACCGAAATGTGGACGAAAACCAGGACCAATAGAAGATCATGATAGCTTTTTCGAATAAAAAAACCTGTTCTGTTTGGGTATTGCTAAAATACTGGGTACTTCTAAGAGTAACATCCAACGTGCCAAGGCAAAAATCCATCTAAGAATCTTCAAGAAGTAGAAAATGCCAAAACGGAGTGAAAAATAGGCAGCAGCCGTTAAACCGCAGTCTTGAAAATTGTTTGACGGTCTATTGTATGGAAAATCAGCGTGTATTGTTATGTATGATGAAAAGTATGTAAAATATGACTATAATACGCTTCCGGGAGATCAGTATTGCACCGTCCGTGAAAGCCAGGTCGTCGGTGATGCCGATAAGTCATTTTTTACCGAGAAGTTCGGTAAACATGCAATGGCTTGGCAAGCTATTTGCTAGTGCGGAATGTGATCAGAGCCGTTTGTGACATCAGAGACAATGAGGATAATGCGTACCTCCGGGAATGCTTCAATTGGCATTTACTGCCAATGATCAGGAAGCATGATGGTCCAGTATTGTATTGGCCAGATTTGGCATCTCTGCATTATGCAAAAGACACCATCGCATGGTACGACGCTAACAAATTTTAATACGTGCCGAAACTTACGATTCCTCCGAAACTGTCCTCAAACCCGACCAATCAAGACATTTTGGGCTATGAATAAAGCATACCGGAACAGTGTAACAGTGTAAAAATAGGTGATGTTCAATAGAATTACTAGACGTTTCAATGTAAGAACAGAACATAATATGACAAAACGAAAATCTATAATGCCTAGAAGAACGCGAAATACAATACGCTGAAACGTCCGAAAATAGGAAATGTATCTGTCTCCATTATTTGAAAGACTGGAATCCAAAGAAATCATCTCATCAATACAAAGTCACAGTCGATAATCAGTTGCAATACTTAGGGTTTACAGTGAAAACAGTAGGTTTTTCGTTAATTGATAACAAATAAAACGTCAAAGCCGGTTTAGGTCATGAAGTGTAAAAACTACATCTTGAACAACAATAGAATAGGGCCTTTCAAAATTTGTAAACAAACGCTTCTGAGCGTTTTTCCTAGAAAAGCGTAAGCCACCCACGCAAACCAATGCTATCATCGTGTAGAGGAAACTTTCCCATACATGATGATGGCATTGGTTTGCCTGGGTGGCTTACGCTTAGCGAGAAAAAAGCTCAGAAGCGTTTTTTTACAAATGTTGATAGACCTTGTTCTAACGTTTGCATTAAAAAAATTGACTTTTTTTTTCGGATGGCGATAAAAAAATGCTAAGACAGATAATTGCTTTTGATAAATTTTCCATGGAAGGTAATTATTGAAGCTTGCTTGCAAAAAAAAATTCTACGCCCTTGCGAGCGGCCTTCCGGCAGTTAACCGGAACATCCGCCATGGTGGACGAAAACATGCGTGTAGGCATGTTTTTGAGTTCTTTCTTTGTTTTACTTATCAATTCCTCCTCAGTCTTCGCGACAAAATTGTTGGAGTAGATCTTACTATGAATCTATGAAGCTTCCTTCGTAATTAATGCCACACGCGCTACTGTCAAAAGCACGAAGCATTTGTTGAAACAGTAAGAACATTCGTTCATTGCACAAAAACAATACAAAGAGCTACGAATATTTTTTTCTCTGGTGGGTGCAGGAATGACGGACAGATCTCCTTTATTGACTCGAAATGTAATTGAAAAAAAAAAAAACGCAACCGCGAGGAGTTCTCCTGCGTTTTTGTTATGCTTCAGGCATGGGATTTGATCCCAATTTTTTTAAAGAGCTGTTGTTGAATGCGTAGTTGATCTCACTGGGCCATGGTGACACATGAGAAGATCTTTGATTAATGAGTATGAACACTCTCGGCAGTGCTTTAATTTTGTTGTTGGGATGAATAAACTATTCCAGCCCATCCCAACAGCAACACCAACAGAGAAGCAGCGATTGGCTGGTCTTCACGAAATCCATTTCGTGCATTCTACAAAAAGGTGTTATGATAGCATTTCACCAGATAAAAAGCATTATGAATGTTTCATACAAAATACGAGACATTTGTTCTATGTACAAAATCCATGTTTACGAAACGAGTGAAAACTTTTTTACGAAAATAAATTTTCAGTGCGACGCAGCTTCCGGCAGGCATTTCGTACTATAATTTTCCCCGTTCACGGCCAGTCCGGAGCGAAAGAAGAGCGGCTTTGACATCCCCTTCTTGCTGATTGTCAGCCACAGCAGCACCTTCTTGGGGAACTTGGTGTGTGAAATGAACTTCTCCCCGGAGCTCACTTCCTTCGTGGGGGAAGTAAAATACGAAGTGCCCTGCCAGTCGTTGCCATCCAGGGTGAGATAGGTCTCGTCGTCCGCCACCACCACCACGTCGCGATTCGCTGGGAAAATCGAGTTGACCATCTTATTCAGCCGCTGCCGCTGCGTCATTGCCTGCAGCTCCGAAACCAGTGGACGCGACTTCCGCTTCCTGACATGCATGTTTATGTTCGCCAGGTACTTTTTCACTGTTTGGCCGGTTGGACGGACCTCCTGGCCAAGCGTACACAGCGATGTAGCCACTCTTCTCTCGGTCTTCCTCTTCAGCATCCTTTGGAGCTTCTTGTCGCTGAGGGTCGTCGGGCGCCGGGAACCGGGCTTTCTTTCGATGCTCTGATTGTTGTCTAATAGTGCCAAGATGTTGTAGATGCCGGAACGGGCGTATCCGGCGTCCACAAAGAGCGGAACGATGTCCGTTTTCGACGCGGTGGGGTTTGAAAGCGCTCACTTCTGAACGGAGTTGCTTCACTGTTTTTGCCATCATGGTTAGAGTTCGACTGATAGAGCTGTCAAATTTTGTTTGCTGACTCATGGGTTACTGTGATTGATGCTGTATGGGTAGTTTTGTCAGTGTGGGTAAAGGTAAACCCTTGAAAAATCGGCAATTTTTTGACGTAGGACTTACGTCTCTCTTTTCTATTCCTGTATAGGGGCGCTGTTCTAAAATTTCTGAAATCACAAGCGTTACGCGGGTTTGGAGACTTTGAACGATAATATCTCCTCTCTGGCCCACAGCAATTTTACGATAAGTATTTCATTCGCAAGGTAGAACATCAAAGCTGAATCCCTGCTGCAAACTTAATTCATAATGTTTGTTTAAACTAATTGAAATGTACTTAAAAGAAAAATGTCTGAACGCACAAAGCTATTGGTCGAACATGACATCATGCCACAGTTACCGTGCCAGCGATTATCAAACATGTGGGGACGACCGACCAATCTTCATTTCTCGCTGAGCATCCGTATGCGACAGACGTGTTCGGCGAGCACGTTGGTAAAAAACGCCGCCCGTGAACACAAGAAGACCAGACCAAGAAGAATCATCCACGCCACCTGCAGCTAGCCATCCGCAACGACGAGGAGCTGAACAAACTTTTCTCCGGTGTGACCATTTCACAGAGTGGTGTCCTGCAGACCACGAAGACTGAAGAAAATTTCAATCGCGAACCACGTTATCAACTAAAATCCGTCCTTTTCAGGACGATCAAATTAAGTTGCCAACTAAAGAGTATGTTTGGTTGAAATTTCTCTTGAGCTCGATGAGCTCTTAAGGGTTCGATTCCCGCTCCAGCCTGTGGAACTTTTTGCAAAACGAAAATGTCCAGTCTAATCCACTGGGTGTTAGGTTAAGTTGTTCGTTGTAATTCAATGTTCAGTCTGTACAATCTCGAGTGGAAGACGTTGCAAATGTAAATTTTTATCGTAGTATTACGTGCTGCCAAATACTCAGGCCGTCCTGAAAATTTCAATCGCGAACAATGTTCCATCCGTTAACAACTAAAACCCGGTATTTTCAGGATGAACAAATTAATTTGCCAACTAAAGAGTATGTTTGATTGAAGTTTTTCTTGAGCTCATCGAATTTTCATTACCACACACCGGCTCAACATGGCGTTGCTTGAAAAGCCGCATTCTGGAGAAAATGAGCAACATTTTTTATTAATATCCATACATAAATCTCTATTTGCCATGTTAAAACTAGCAAGCACGTTGTACATTCAATAAACGAAATATTAACAGTTAAATTTCCTTAAAATTGAATACATAGAATGCGGATAGAAATAAAGCTCTTCTTCCTTAAAGAGTGCTTAATTTGTATTTGTGACCTTTTGTTCATGAGCAAATGACTACGAAAGCCATTGTTAACAAAAGCAGATTCGCCCTAATCTAATGTTGGCGCTGATTTAACAATCAAAATATCATTAACTGTCAATTCGAGCCGAACTGCAGTTTCTATAAATTTTCGTGGAGAACCAATAGCGAAAGAAGAACCAGAGCCCCACAAACCAATATCATAGGGTTTCATGGTTCTATAGACTGAATAAAATATAGTCGAAATTTATTAATTCGTGACATCAATTCTTCACAACAACAAGCAGCCCTACGTCAACTTTGCAGTTGTATCACTGACATAACTCACCCTTTCGTTTTTTTTTAATGCAACCGTTATAAGGAAAACCTTAAACTCAGAAGGAAGTTATAAGGAAAACCTTAAACTCAGAACCGGCGACGTCCAAAAATTATCTTATAATTAGGAAACAATATCTTATATCGAGGGATCCTTGTACTACAAGAGCCATTATGAAATCAATTTACCATCGTTTATTACGATTGTCAGTGATAGGAAGCACCATGAGATATTATAGACACTTCTTTGATGATAATCAAAACTTGAACCTCACTATCGATGACCACAAGCACAACCAAAAAGTTGCATGCCCCCAAGTACAGTTATGACAAAAAGCGGAACAACATAAAAAATAATAATAAAGCCTTCGCATTCAAAGTATTATTCGTTGGTGCGATTGTATGAGTACAACACAAGGTTAAACACGTTATAATAGTTGTTGAAAACGCGACACATGCTTAGCACAGGTTCGTGTTTTCCGTAGTTGGTCCTTGAGTGCCGGTTTATAAAGAAAGATTTTAAACGTAGGTTTCGTCGTTGAGTGTTGATGTTCAAGAGACCAAGTAATGGAACAGTCGATGTTTCCCTGAAGGATGTCACCAACGAAAAACGCTTTGGCCACCATACGCCTCCCTTGCCAGAACTCCAGGTTGACGAGCTTACACCGACTTTCATAACTTCTAGGGTTTTTTTTTCATTAGGGCGAATCTACAATTGAGAGATTCTCTCCGGGCTCGCTCTCTTTCATTCATATACCAATCACCTTTACGTTTTTCATTCTACTATTTGTAGAGTATGCTAGCCAGCACTCTTGTATTTCGATCTGCACGAAAGAATCCCTCGAAAGTTTTATAATGGCGCTGTAATGATTGAAAGAGAGCGAGCCTGGAGAGAATCTTTCAATTGCTGATTCGCCCTAATGAAAAAAAAAAAACCCTAGACTTGGCAATCTGCAAGGGTCTTGCCAACGAAGATGTCGCAAAGCAAAGCGTATAAACCTTCGCTGAACGGCTTCGATCCTCTGGACTGCATTTTGGTAGAAAGGGGACCAAACGATAGCACAGTACTCCAAAAAAAAAAAAAAAAGGACGAAGCAAAGAACAGTATAGTGCCTTCAGATAATAAACGTCTTTGAAGTTTTTTGCGATCCGTAATTCATCTTACGGATAGTAAGATGCTGCGATGAGGCTTTAGAAACCATATAGGTAATGTGGCTCTCGAATGACAGTTTGGAGTCGAGTATTACTCCCAGATCCTTGACTGTTGTTTTACGTTTCAAGTGCGTTCCTCGAAGGATGAAATCGTGGAAAAACATCGCACGTTTTCGGTCAAAGCAGATAGCCGAGCATTTGGATACATTTAAGGACTTTCTGCTGATTGTAGTTTGTGGTGAAGAAAATGGGCGTCTTCTGGGCATTTTATGACGTTTTACAGCTTTAGGTCGTCCGCGTAGGATAATTTCAGGCATTTGAGGAACAAGTTCACGTCGTTCATATATAACAGGAAAAGAAATGGACCAAGGTGGCTGCCTTGCAGAACGCCGGATGTTGCTGTAAAGCTGGACGAGACCTCGCGATAATCTGAAATCTTCAAAGACATTGTTCTACCAGTCAGGTATGAGCGGAGCCAGTTCAAAAATTGATCGTGAAGCCCCATTTTGTAGTATTTGGAAATTGTAATCTGATGATTCATTTTATCCAATGCCGCAGAGAGATATGTGTATATGGAGTCTACTTAAGAGCCGCGTTCCTTTTCACGGATGACGAACGATGTAAATACGGTAAGGTTGGTCACCATTGAGCGCTTAGGCATAAAACCGTGTTGGTCAGGAGAAAGAGTCTGTGAATAGTCATGGACCATCCTTTGGAGAACAATAGCTTGGATACAGCACTTAGTGCAGCAATCTCACGATAGTTGGCGACGGATCGTTTGCATACCTTTTTGTGTATAAGGATAACAAACGACTCTTTCAAGTATTCAGTAAACATACTGAAAATTAATGACAAATTGTAGACCGTAGCCAGGGGCACAGCAAGTGTGTTAAGGCAACGCTTCAGGACAATTGAAGGAATACCATCAGGACCGCATCCAGTTGAGGTTTTCATCTGCTTCCCGGCAGAAATCACTATATCACTATGGATAGTGCGTGCAGAGTCAAATACAGGCAAGGGAGAGCATTGATAGTGTACTAAGAATGACGTTGAGGAGGTCATCCGAAGTGTGTTCAACACCGTGGTTGCGATATGAATGAATTTCTTTATTGAACCTAGCCTAATTGAGACTTATTGCTACAATGTTACATAAAATGCTTAAAGCGAGAGAGAACGAAAGAGAGAATCGGAGGTGCCTGGTAACCAGATGTTTTGGAAATTTATTGCAGTTGACAAAGTGTCGAGAACTGCGGATAACAGTGTAATTAGAGAAATGTTAAAATTGAGCCTGGGAACTATGCATCGTTGGCGGTTGCAACATGAGCTATTGAGCTTGGGTGTTCTTGCGAGACCTGGACGATGGAAATATTGTTGCTGTGCCACATCGGTTGGCCATATGTAACTAAGATAATTTATGCACTACAATAGTAGCAGTTTCGAGGCCCTCGGCATCCAGAATTTCGTCACAGAAGACACTGCTGAAATGCAGAAGATACTTGATTAATGAGTATTTATTTATTTATTTATTTATTTATTGATATAATTCCAACTGACTTAACAGCTTATTGGAATGAAGTTATAACTTTCGATAGCGCTTTAATTTTTATTTTAAGATACATAAATTATTCCCTCTCATCCCAGCAGCAACGCCATCGTGCAAGAGTACGATTGAAGAGAAGCAGCGGTTGGCTGGTCTTCCCGAAATTCATTTCGTACAATGTAAAAAAGGTTTAATAATAGCGTTTCACCAGATAAAAAGCAATATGAATGTTTCATACAATATACGAGACATTTGTTCTATATACAAAATCCATGTTTATGGAACGAGTGAATGCTAATTTACGAAAATAAATTTTTAGTGTGTGACAGTCAATTAACGATATTGATTGTCACAGATTGCATCGCTCTTTGCAGTACCGGTTTGAGCCTAAGTTTTCAACAACATTATTTAAATCTTTCAACGAACATTTTACTGATCCTGCTAATGCCGTAATACATAAGATATTCTCGATATTTTTCATATAAATCTTCCATCTTGGCGAACTGAAAACTGTTAATTTAAACGGGTTAATTTTAATACATTCCATTCCGAGCACATGAAACCGTTGGGTTTCGTTCACTTGTTTATATCTCCTTATAGCTTCTTATGTATTTGCAACCAAAACGCAATTTCCACACAGAAACATTAACATCCACTCGACTTGTAACGAAGACACATGCATGTACAGCAATGTCGTGTTTAGTACGGATTTCTAGGCACATTTTTCTCATGTTTTTTATTTAGCATTTACAGCTTTTTATGTGGCTTAGAACGCATTTTTCGGAATTTACGTGGGTGGTCTTGATTGCGTGTTATTGACCTTCTTTATCCTTTTGTATAGCGTAAAATGTGACTCCAGTGTACTCACAATGTAAACAAAACATATCTAAAACCAACAAAAGAACGTTTAGGTACTTCAATCGTTCTCTTTGCGCTTGCGCAGCATATGAAAATGTGTCACAATCAGCTGCCAGAAGCATTAACCGCATCAAAACACTTTTTCACGGAGGGAGTGGGTGGTTTTGTTCAGATAAAATTATGTCCCTCAACGTTCTTATCAGCAGCGGTCAACCATTTTCGGAATGAATCAAATATTTAGAACCTGATAGGACTTGGTGCATGTTGTACCCAGGTTATAATGTAACCTTTTTCTAGCTGCTCATTCATACAAGCATTGTACGTTTGTTTACCAACAAATGAAGCTAAAGGTCATCATTATGTTTGTTTTGATTGCAACTTGTTTGAAAACAATGTCGACAAGTCACATGGTTGAGAGTTTTATCGCATATGATGAGACTTTTCGCTCAATTTTTCCACGGATTGAGAGTTTTCCGAGAGGATCAGCCATGTTTCGCTTAATGCACTCTCCCGAGCTCTCCCAGTGGCTCTTGCCAGCTAACACACGGGTTGGCTATGTAAAAATGTTTGGTTTCACACTGCCTGCAACGCTACCGACGGACGACCGACAGGGCCCATGCAGTTTTCCAAGGGAAAATCGAGCACCACTGATCATTACAGTCGCTGAACTAAGAAATGGCGGCCGCATCGAACCTGGTGGTGAAAACGCAGTCTCAAAGTTTTCCTCTGCTGGCAGTGCAAATCAGTGAAAATTTTAACTCTTTCCAGCTGAAACATTGTTTTTTGGTCGCGGATTTTGTGTTATCAATGTTTGCAAAAGTTGTGGAGTTTTCCTGAATAGTTTTCAGTAGGTTTGGAGTGTTTTTCCACCATCATCGGTGCATGGAAAATCTTGTTACATAAGAATTTCTTCGTTTGGCTGGAGAAAATCCACACTGATAGAACGTGAATCAATGCTAGTGTTGTGGAAACACAACCAATAAGAGCTGTGTTGTGCGTGAGAAATGTGTCAAGTGATATACAGGCAGTGTTTTTGACGAGAAAACAGTGTTTCAAAATGTGATGTTTGAATTGAAGGCAGTGCTCAACGAGCCATTGGACTCGTAAAATCACCAGACGGGTGACAGTATAGAAAACATAATCGAAGTCGTTGTTCTAGGATCGCTGCCCATTAAAGTTATGTAATTTTCAACCTTCGATTTCTTCTCTAACGCATCACTATTCTGTGGATAGAACTAGAACAAATTGTACAAGGTAATTTTTTCACTCAATTAGCATAATCATTCTGTTGCCAAAAAAGGGTTCTCTTGAACGAACGCAACAACGAGCGGCAAGCGGTTGGGTGTTTGGATTCTGACAAGCACTTCGCGTGCTAGCTGTATCGATTTTCTTTGACCTACAGTCCTGCGCTGCAATGACAATCAGACAGTATGTTTTCATATGTTTGACAACCTCCCAGGGCAGCCAGCTAGTCGTCGTTGTTGTCCTCATGGCTGGGAGCAAAACTGAGGATAGAATCGAACGAATGCGAACTCAGAACTTGACATGACACTGTAAAACTACCGTCAAAACACAGACGTAACTTACAATAAGAGAGCGTCATATAGACGACAAAGAACTGTTGAACCCTAATGCTCCGGGTTATGTTTTAATAATTTCTAAAGCTGATAAATATCAGCATAGCAAACTAAGGGAGTCTCTTAGTTTGCTATGTTGATACCTATGATTACATTTATCAGCTTTAGAAATAATTAAAACGTAACCCGGAGCATTAAGAAACAGTTCTTTGTCGTCTATATGACGCTCTCTTATTGTAAGTTACGTCTGTGTTTTGACGGTAGTTTTAAAGTGTCATGTTATAAAAGCTCTCGGCGTTAATGGGTATGAAGTTTGCGAAAAACAGATTCTTTGTTCTTCTTTATTGGTAGTCATTCGAGAAAGTTTGATTAAACAATTCAACTCAAATTTGCTTTAGCTAATTGTTCGATGGTTTTTGTGTTGGTTGTAAAGACATGAGAAAAATTGGAAACGTGATATAATTTTCACAAAACTATTTTTACACGAGAGTAAAAAACTATTGACAATTCTGGATCAACAATAGAAAAGGGCCTATCAACATTTGTAAACAAACACTTCTTAGCCTATTTCCTCGCAAAGCGTAGCCACCCACGCAAACCAATACCATCATCATGTAGGGGAAAATTTCCCCTACACGACGATTCTGTAGGTTTGCGTGTATAGCCAATGACTTGCGAGAAAAAGGGCTCAGAAGTGTTTGTTTACAAATGTTGATAGGCCCTTTTCTATTGTTGATCCAGAATTGACGTAAATTCAGGAAAGCGAAGAGGAAGAGCGCCAGTCGATAAAAGGTAGGTTTGATTGACGTGATTTTCACGTTTTCTTCAACTGCTATTTACGCAATAAAGGCCATGATAATTGTTTTGAAGTATGTATACTGTTTCTGGCAATGTTCTTCAAGAAGTTAAGTTTTCTCGGTGCTGGTTAAAAAAAAAAAAAAAAAAATTTTCTACCACCAACAAGGAGGAAACCCAAATAAAAAAAAAAAATTTTTTTTATTTTTTTCTAAAGTTTCTTTATCTAGAAGAGTAATGAATTCAGAAATTGTTATTCAACTCTCCTTGTGCAGCCCAGCAACATTTTAAAGCTATGTCCATTTAGAATCCGGAATAATAAAATCATCTGTATCTCGGTAACGAATTGACGTACAAATAAGTTTAATACGTCAAAACAAAGGTAATTCACTGTACTTTAAGGAAAAAATATCAATATAAATCATTTCTCTTCGTTTTTAATGAAAATTCGCACTTTCTTCTTTATTCCTCCCATCAAACGCTGCACACCTCCGAAGCAAACTTCCTTGGCACATTTGTTCCACATTTTGGTCATATGAGCGCGTCCCGAGCCGTTTTTCCACTTTTCTTAAGCATCCGCTTCATTATTGCCCAAAATCAATAGATGGGCCGGAACTGCGGGCAGTTGGGTGGATTTATGTTTTTATTGATGACTTCCCGGCTGTAGTGGCAACTCGCCAAATCTGGCCAAAACTTCACGGGACCTTTATGGGCTTTAATGAAGGGTAGTACGCGGTTTTTGAGGCATTCTTCCTTGTACAGCTTCGAGGCCATCGGCTTATTCGTTACGAACACTTTGGTCTTTGCTCCGCAGCTGCATATTCCTTGCCAAATCATCAGTTTTTTTTTGGCAAATTTGTCTATAAAAGCAAACTTAAACAAACTTAAATTTTTGGCCAGGAAGCTGTCCGAAATCCATTTTGACGTAGGTTTCATCGTCGATGAGCAGGCATCCTTGGTACTTCGTCAAAACCTGCTGGTACAATTTCCGAGCTCGAGTTTTGGTGACGAAACTTTGCTTCAACGTTCTGTTTGGTTGCTTGCTGGCTCGAAAAGAACGATATCCTGCTCGCAAACGAATTCTTCGAACGGTACTGCGAGCAGCAGCGTATTTTTGTGCGATTTCATTATCTGATAGTCCAGGGTTTGCTCTGACGGTTCTCAACACCTTCTGGTTCAGCTTACGGTCATATGTTCCACTACGACGCTTACCTTGAGGCACTCGATTCACGCTCTTTTGCTCCCAGAAACGTTTGAGCTCATCATACACGGTTGATTTGGCGATTTACAACGTATTTGCGATTTTTATTGCGGACCACGTTGGATTATCAACGTGGGTGTGCAGAATTTTTTCACTCCCCTCGGCTTCCATCTGGAATAACTTTTGACCCACTGCACAAAACACCGTGAAATTTATACCACAGAAAGTGGATGCCTAGGTTAACAAACCACTGTAAAAGAATTCTTGCAGCGGTCACTTTCCGTGCCGCTGCAACACAATAAGTGATTTCGGATTCTAACTGGACAGAACTTTAGGCCAACCAAAAATTTTTTTTTTTATTCAAAAAAACACAGGGAATCTACCTACTTTCAGAAATCCTAGCAGAGCCCACCCTTGAATGATTATTTTCTCAGCATCGTGAACACATCTGAACACACATTTTTTGCTCCTATCTCCTATCTATAACAATCGACAAAACTATCAAAAATTGCTCGAAAGTGCTTTTATAAATCCCACACTTCTGAATCGTCGGCAACCCCTGTATTATTCGGCTGTCATTCCATTTAAACTGTGTGTGTGATACAAATTGTTCTACTGTAGGCAATAAGACATCAGCAGCATTTTTGAGTGCTATAAGAACTATATACAGTGGTGGTCATAAAAGTAAGGCCATGTGCGTTTTGGCGAAAATTTACTATTTTTTAACGAAATTTTTGAATGTGCTAGATTTTGTTACTGAAGAAGTTGTTCCTGATTTCTCCCAGTGCAAAAAAAGATGCAATTGTACCATATTAATTGATAATTTGCATTTATTCTTGAAAAAAATAAAAGTATGACAATAAATTCCCTGGTCATGAAAATAAGGCCATTTGTTAAAATAACTTTATTTTGCTTTATTTTTTGTCGTTTAATTTCTTTTTTGATCCGCTTTGCTAGTACTTCGTTGCACAGCCGTTACTCTTCACAACAGCGCTGCATCGCCTCGACATAGACTCGACAAGCCTCTGACATCGCTCTACGGGGATCGAAGCCCACTCCTTTTGAATCGCTTCCCATAATTCCTGCTTATTTTTAGTTTTGTATGCAGATACTGCCGTTTTGAGGTCTTTCCAGAGGTTTTCAATTGGATTAAAGTCAGGTGATTGCGATGGCCAAGGAAGAACATCGATGGAGTTGCTTGCAAAAAATTGTTTAGCTCTGCGAGAAGTGTGTTTGGGGTCATTATCTTGTTGGAATACCCATTTTAAAGACATATTTTCCTCTGCGTATGGATGCATTATAGTTTTGAGAATATTAGTATACACATGTTGATCCATCATCTGCTTAATCCAGTAGATAGGATCTACACCGTACCAAGAAAAACATCCCCAAACAAAAATGCACCCCCCCCCTTGTTTGACCGTCTCTTTATTTTCCCCTGGTGAAAATCCCCGACCCGGTGGTCGTCTAACGTACGTTCTGCCATCCGACCCAAATTAATTAATATTTGTTTCGTACCCCCATAGTACGTTCCCCCCTTTTTTGATGCCATCGGGACCAGACCAATTAAAATGTTGTTTCGCAAAATTTAGCCTGTTTCGAATATTCTTTTTACTGAGTAGAGGAACCTTCCTAGCCACCCGACCATGTAAATTCTGCTCTTGAAGTCTTCTGCGAATAGTCCGTGCACTAATTTCAAGCTGAAGCTCCTGCTTTATTCCTGTAGCTGATTTAAAGGGATCACATTTGGAGACATAACCGATTCGACGGTCGGTATGACTTGATGTTTTACGTTTAGGTCCGCGGTTTTCAATATTGCTTTGTACTTTCAGTGCATTTTGCACCATGCAACGAGATGCCCCAACCATTCTAGCGATTTCTCTTTGAGATTTACCTTCACTATGCCATTTCCGAATCAATTGCCTCTCCGAGTGTGAACAATGAATTGCACGTCCCATTTTTGCTGTATATCAAACATAAATAGAACGAATATATTGTTTATCAAGTGTTATTTTATTATTTACCAGTTCAACACAGCCTACAACGACGAATTTTGTACAAGATTTCGAATTTGAGCGGTTCCGGTTATGCGGCCTTATTTTCGTGTCCAACCGAATTTGACAGCTGCTGGATAAATAAGTCTTTCTACATGCACGAGAGACACCTGGCAGATTTATTTTCAACTTAATTTGTTACTGACAAAGTTCCTCTAATGACAGATAGAGTGAGCTCTTTTTGTGATGTTTTTCATTGTGAATTTTATCGATATTGTAGTTCGAGTGAAGGGATGGCCTTATTTCCGTGACCACCACTGTAGCATAACGGGATGGCTTACAGTTTAAGTAACCAAGTTATCACATAAATATATTCAGTGACGTTTTCTGATGGAGCAATATACTTAATTAGATGTTAATAAATTGGTTGCTGAGTCAACATTTCCTCTAAATCAGGAATCTACACTTTTCATGAAGCCAACATACAGGGGGTAGACAAAATAACTAGGATAGGCAAATATATAACATATAATATAGGCAAATATAATATATTAAGCTTGAAGTGGACCTTTGGACATATTGACCACTCCCGGGGCCACCGAAATGTTCCTGGAGGAACCTGTAGCAGGGGCCAATTACATTTTGACATTTTGAGTCGAAAAATGAGTTGATCAGAAACGTCTCAAAAAAGGGCAAATATAATAATGTATAAATCAACTAGGGAGAGATCTCCCTGTACCGGATACCTTTCGTAAAACACCAGACATTTACCTGATTTTCATGGTACCAACGGTATATTTTAATCAACAATGTGCTACGAGCATTAGAGAAGGTGTTGCTTGCGCCAACAGGAGGGAAGTTTCCAAAACAATAAACCACCACAAGAATTAACGGTTGGTTAAAATTTCCTTTAATAGAATAATGATAATTATTGTATGAAGTGCATAGTATAGCATGACGTCACAGAAGGAATAATGAAGAACTGCACATGATGAGGCATGTCAAATGTACCGTTGATACCACGAAAATCTTAAATGTCCGGTATTGACGGATGTCCGGCGCTAGGGGATCTCCCTCTTCTGTGTCAGATCATTAAATGCTTTGTGATGAAAAACCAACAAGAAAAAGGTGGCGCACGGAATGTTTTGGCGTAAACATGTAATTGTCCCCTGCTACAGGTTCCCTCGGAGATGTTACGGTGCTCCAAGAAGTGGACAACGTGTCCAATTCTTTTCAATGTGGCTTTTCTAATATACCAAAACCTTATTTACCTAAAACCATGAAGATAGAGCTGTCGCACGGCATGTTTTGGTGTAAAAATGTAATAGGTCTACTACAAGTTCCCCCGGGGTCGTTCCGGTGATCCCGAGAGCGGACAATGTGGCCAATGGTCTTTTCTAGTATGCCAAAACCTTATTTATGAAAAACCATGAAGATAGAACTGTCGCACGGCATGTTTTGGCGTCAAAATGTAATTGGACCCTGCTACAGGTTCCCCCGGGATTATTCCGGTGGCACCGGAAGTTGCCAATGTGTCCAAATGTCCACTTTAAGTTTAAAGAAAGCTTTGTGATGAAAAAAGAAGAAGAAAGAGGTGTCACACGGCATGTTTTGGCGTAAAAATGTAATTGGCTCCTGCTACAGGTTCCCTCGGGAACTTTCCGGTGGCCCCGGTAGTTGCCAATGTAGCCAATGGTCTTTTGACATATATCTAAACATTATTTATGAACCATCATGAAGATAGAGGTGTCGCACGGTATGTTTGGGTGTAAAAATGTAATTGGTCTATTACAGGTTCCCCTGGGTTCGTTCCGGTGGTCCCGGGAGTGGCCAATGTGGCCAATGGTCTTTTCTAGTATACCAAAACCTTGTTTATGAAAAATCATGAAGACAGAGCTGTCGCACGGCATGTTTTGGCGTCAAAATGTAATGGACCCCTGCTAAAGGTTCCCTCGGGAACATTCCGGTGATGAAAAATAAAATGAAAGAGGTGTCGCTGGGCATGTTTTGGATGAAAGAAAGATCTGGCCGCATCCAGAACCCTTCCGAGGAACCTGTTCCAGGAAAATCCATATCTCGGCCATTTTAAGGCCGATTTCTGAGTTCGACGTATCATTCGCTTGGAAAATGTTACCGCTTTTGGCGTATTTACTAGAGAAAAATATTCTAAACGGCATCCTGTACAAAATTTCACCAGAAAATTGACAAGTAAAACGTCCCGGTATCTCCGGTATCTGGGAACCATGGCCATTCCGGTTACTGCATTATAAAAATGCATTAATTTTCTTGTCGAATGCTTTTAAGAGAATTAAAATCGGTCAGTATTTCGTGAAGTTACAGCACTCCAAAGTTGACCATATATTTGCCTATCCTAGTTATATTGTCTACCCCCTGTATCTCTCACCAATACATTACGTCTAGTTCAAGATAGATAGCAAACTGTGTCAGAAGGATCAGTACATAATGGTTATATATCTTATAGTAGGTTCCACTCCAAATTTATTCACAAAAGTTTCTTAGTTCAGTATGAAATCTCAATTGATCCATAACTGCACTTCGCCAGACTCACATTTAACTTTATCGATCCACCTTGCTCGTTGCTCGCTTCTTCTTCTTGTTTCCTTAGGTTCGAGAATCATTTTAACCAGGTTGTCGCCTGACATTCTTGCGACATGTCCAGCCCACCGTAGTCGATCGATTTTAGCGGTGTGAACGATGGGTGGTTCTCCCGGCAACTGATGCAAGTAGTGGTTCATTCGCCTCCTCCACGTTTCGTCTTGCATCTACCCTCGACCGTAGATCGTATCCTGCACCTTCCGTGCCTGCTTGCTGCTTTTTTTTTCCAGTACCTTCTTGTCACCTTTATGTGCGCCTTCCAGCACGCACTGCCTTCCTGCCGTCTAGAAACAAGATATTGGTGTCAAAATTCTTGGAATCGTTCCAGAAGAAAATTTCTTATCGTTATCGGTACATCCGATGACTTGGCTTTGGAGTGGCAAGTCTACAGTAAGAAAAGCGAGTCAAGTTTTCTTTTAACACATATATTTTGGATGTTGAATATACAAGTAATAAGTAGAAATATTTTACAGTGTGAATTCAAACTACACTGATAGACATAAGAATTCGTCATAAGCATATCGTTGGAATTGTTATTGAATATCTAAGATATCAATTTTAACAGAGTTCAAGTCATCATACAAATAAAATAAATCAAGAATAATTTTCATTCTCCTTAATTCAAAAGGCAACATATTGGATAAATTCAGGTGATATAATAAAAACTTTCAAAACAACATCAAAATAACTGGACAAAAGTATTCGTCTTACATAAAATGGATCAGAAAAGTTAGTTCTGATTATGTTTTTGAAAACTTTAATAATTCGTATTCAATCCTTTCTGCAAAATAACTGCTTTCAAGCGATTTTGCATTGAATGCACCAGTTTTTTGCATACAGAGGGCTCGATCTTATTCCATTCCTCACGAATAATGTCTTTCAGCTGCTTCTGTGAAGTTATGTGATGTTCCCAAATGCGTCGATCAAGTAACATATGTAACATAAGTCCTGTGAAAAATTCAAAACCATGGTACTTGAAATCAAACAATCGGATTTTAAAATGCTCTTCAGGGTATTTTATTCTATTAATAAATTGTTGAAAAATATATTTACAGTACGCTCAATGGACCATTATCTTCGATTTTACGCAGTGTACGGCGAACATGTTGAATCAGGTTCTGGACGGTGTCTATGTCTATTTCTTTCATCTTCCGCTTGATTCGATTAACCAATTGTTGCTCATTGTTAGCTTCCCAGCCATTGTCGTACACCATACGTTTGAGAACACTCCAAAAAATTTCAATTGGACGAGCCTGAGGCACGTTAGGTGGATTGTCCTTTTTCGGTACAAATGGGATGTTTTGCTCTGTTAGCGAATCTAATGTTTTTTTCGCGTAATGACAGCTTGCAAGATCCGGCCAAAACATGATTTCGTCGTCAGCGTGATATTTGTTGATGAATTGCTTCAATTTCGGCAAGCATTGGCTGATATACACGTCAGAATTGACAGCTTTGGCCTTGTTTGGGCGTATCAAAGGCGCCGAGATACCCTTCGATGACATGGCTGCCCACACTAACACCTTTGGCTCATATTTCGATTTGCTGGCATATTTAACATCGTCTGGTGTTGTTTTAATGTTAGCAGTATAGAAACCATCGTTGCCACTCAATTCATGGTGCGAAAACGTGAAGTAAGATTCATCATCCAAAATTATGGTATTTTTTTCGAGTTGTTGCTGTGTATATTTTGGTGCACGCTGACGTTTCCGATAGATTACGTTATGTTTTCTCAAAATCTGATGGACTGTCATGTTTGAAACCTGAAATTTTCGTGCTAATTTGCGTGTTGATTGGCCAACCTTGTTTTCAGCGCTTGACAGCAGTTTTTTCGTTGTTCTGGCATTCAATTTTGTTAGGCGACCACTTTTCTTTTTATTTTCCGGTTCTTTACCATCACGAAAATCTTTCAAAACACGGTATATTGTTGATTTTGATATTGGCTCGTCTTTAAACACGCTCAAAATTTCACTTGTACTAAGCCGCCCAAAAAGGTTGGCGACTTGTGCTCGTAAATCCAGCTTGTACGACATTTTTAATGGAAACTACTGCGCAATTTGAGTTTGACAGTTCAGTAGGAACACAGATGAACGTGACAAGTACACTGGTTGACATCTGTGTGTTTGTTAATGCTGTCAAATAAACGCCTGAAAGTATTCCCAGGACTTATGTTACACATGTTACATCCCACAAATGTTCAATCGGATTCATGTCCGGTGATTGGGGTGATGAAGAGTATTGTAAAGCAGCCATCGACGAACAACTTCTGCGGTGTGCTATGGTTCGTTGTCTTGCTGGAAATAGAAATCGCTTCCTATTCCCAACTTTTCAGCACTCTTCTTCATATTTTGCTTCAAAATATCCAGATATTGCTCCTTTTTTATTATACCATCTATAAACACCAGTTCCCAAACACCAGATGCAGCCATACAGCCCCAGACTATTACTGAAGAAGCTCCATGTTTAACAGTGGCTTGAAAATTCTTCTTCTGCAGCTCAGTTCCTGGTTTCCACCACACTTACGCATACGCCCGTCAGACCGATACACGTTGAATTTGCTCTAATCAGAGAATAGCACCTTATCTTAGAAACTGGTTGGGTGGTTCTGATACTCTTAGGGGTTATATACCTTTTTTGTCGAAAAAAAAAATGAAATTTTGGATTTTTTTTAGGTATTTAGCAATCTTTTTATTACATGAATGATTTTATTTTCTGACCGTACAGTCTATTGGCAATGTTTATGCAAAAAATTGGGAAAAAATTTCAAATAGTTTTTAAGGGATGGCTGTTTCTCTTATACAAATGAAACACAAATTTCTCACAAATCAGCTCACACGATTGCACTAATACCATCATACTGACTCGACTCTGGATCCGTTTTCGTTCGGTAATTGCGAGTCAGAGTCAGACCTGACCCAGGTTTAAAACCGAAAACGACATAAAAGATTTCTGCAACCCAGATAGGCTTCGTTCTCCTTCACGACTTGAAAATCGATCCAGTGTTATTTGCTGAGTTGTCAGCTTTTGTCTTCTTTTTTTAATTTTAATGTTTTGTTTTCAACTGGTTCAGCGTTTGACGCAACCGCACCAATGACATCTAACGAAATGGGCGTAGAAGCTGAATTTTGTCGCTTGCGGAATTCCAGGTCCTCGATCTAAACGAAGTGATAAAAAAACGCCGCGAAGTGAATGTCTTAGGGGCTATTCATAAACCACGTAGACTTTTTTGGGGGGAGGGGGGCGTTTGGCCAAAGTCTACGCTCCATACAAAATTTCAAAAAAATGTATGGAGGAAAGTCTACGAAGGGGGAGGGTGGGGGGGATCTGAGATTTTCAAAAATGAGTCTACGTGGTTTATGAACAGGCCCTTATGTCTTATGTATTTGTTTGTCTTATTTTTCAACAAATCCATTTGATACGGTCCATTTGAACTAAACAGACCCAGTTCTATCTTAGTTCAGAGATGGACTTCAAGTGTCCTTCAACCTATTGTCAAAATTTAAAATGAAAGGCTAGCTATTTTGACATTTCAAGTTCATCGGTTGTAACATCTGAAGTGCATTTGAAGTACGATTGTACTAGGACGTGAAGTACGATTGAAGTAGGACAAGGGACTTGGCTGATTCAATTGTACTAAGCTCCGTTATCTGGGAAGGTTTAGTGTAAAGTTGCTTGCGATGTAGCGTGCAATGCTTCAACATGGTTTCTGTTTTCTGTGGATTGTTTGTTTTTGTGTATGTTGTAGGAAGCTAGCTGTTAAAACTTTTATTATTATTGCACAACTCATAATTCAAGATGGTCGACTAAGTCGGAGGTTTTTTGAAAAATGGATCGTGTGTCGCGTAAGCAAGACAAAAAACATAACCGTGTTGGTTTACTACTAGCGGATAAAATAAAAATTATTCAAAATCTTGGAAATGGTGTTTCGATGAATGAAATAATGAAGAAGCACAAAGTTCGGTCTGCATCTACCATCTATGCCATGAAATATACAAAGGACATGTGTAAGAAACTTAATTTTTATTCCGTGAAAACAATTTAACATGTTTTGTTTTTAATTTATAGCAAAACGAAAGCGTTTCAAGAATCCTCGATACCCACAGGTTGACAAAGCTCTCTACATCTGGTTTTTGCAAAAAAGCTTCATTGCTGACGAAAGTGGGCTCTTTTTCAAGAGATCTCCAACATGAACATATGTTGAGAGAGACACCAAATCAAAAAGGATCGGATCACGCGTTCATGCCTTGATGCACCATGTATGGGTCGCTCAAATTACCGTTAATGTTGATTGGAAAGTCTCACAGACCTCGAGCACTCAAAAATCTTAAGGAGTTGCCTGTATACTACAGGGCATCCAAGAGCGCTTGGACGATGGAAAAGGAGCTCTTTAAAGAGTGTTTTTTTTTTGGGGAATCCGTCCTGAAAGTGACCGCCTACCTAAAGTCAAAAGGACTTCCTCTAAGAGCCACCCTTGTGTTGGACAATTGCTCAGCTCATTACAATGCAGATGAGCTAAAAACTGTCGATGGATCAATCTTTCTCCCTGCAAACACTACCGCCGTTCTTCAACCGATGGATCAGAATATCATTCAGATGATTAAATAAGACGCGCTTCAGGAATCTGATGATGCAGGAAATTTAAATTCGTGGGGGAGAGTTTGACGAGTGCGTGAAGAAGAACAACATAAAGGACGTCATCTTTTTGGGTTGATCAAGCGAAGGAGGTAGTTCCAGCTGACTCGATTCGCAAATCTTGGAACATGCTTTACAATGCCCGTGAAATCGAGGATGAGGATGATGTACCGCTGTCCGTCATAAGAGACACGCCGAGAAGCATTGGTGAGAAGATAGCACAGACCAAAGAAATCGACGAGGAGGATGCCGGATTCGAAAAGCTGGACGATGAATAGATCATCGCAAGTGTTCTTCACAAAGATGCTAACAAAGACATTCCTATGCCGGTGACGACACAATGCAGTCAATGTCAACGCAGGAAGAAGCATCACAATCTGCGAGTTTTGGAGATGATGACGAATATGTAAACGTGTTGGGTGAAGCAGACTTAAATGGGTTCGATCTGGTTATCAGATACGCGGAAGAGAACAATTGGCCACTGACTACACAGTTCTCGCTGCGCCAGATACGTACTAATGTCATGGACATCGTAAATCACAAACAGCAGTAAGAAGGCTTCAGTGTAGGAATATTGTTTTGCTATTTTGTACTGGTTTGTGAATTGTTGTGAATTTGAGTTCTAGTTTTATGTATAAAGAATGGTAATATCAGAAGATTAGTCACTCTGCCACGTTGTGTTTGTGTTTCAGGGTTTCGGAAGGAGTCATCACTACAATCGAAAAATTTATCCTTACTTGCAACCATGGACCATTTTGACTTTTAATTCACCCACATTCAGACATCATCTAAATCACATCAGTGCAAGCGAGAGGGAAACAAACAGTGCAAAAACAAATAATCAATTCGCGTTAGTGATGCCAGAAATAAATGTATCTTCCATGTGGTGAGGAGTGAGTTTGAAGGGTGTCGGATTGTGTTTTTGAGGGTATTAACACATGGTGGCGGAGTGAATTACCCCCTGGGTAGTATGGAATAAGCTGTAATCAAATTTTGGTGCATTTTTATTTATACATCATTAAAAGAATACTGCTTAAAGTAATGTTCTAAGATAAAATAAATATCAATCAATAAACAAATAAAAAAAAGCATATAGAAAGAATTTAAAAAAAAGGAAAAACGTAGGTAAAAAGGGCTGGAACACCCTGCTCGGTGAATAACATTGATTTAACGTTAATTCTTCTATAGAAAAAAGAAAAAAAACAAAAATTTTGTAAAAAAAATTTTGCTTCGATATAACGTAACGAAAATAAAAATTGAGTTACGTTATATCGAGGTATGACTGTATAAATGTTCGTCAACGGACGTAGAATAGTACATTTGCATTTACATTTTTGGCTTATACAGGGGATAGACAGAATGATCGGGACAGGCAAATTTTTGATCAACTTTGTAGTGTTCTAACTTCATGAAATATAAACTGATTTAATTTCGGCAATAAGCATTCGACTGGAAAATTCATTTAATTTTATATCTTGGTAACATGATTGGCCATGGCCTCCGCACACTGGAGTTGTTCCGGGTTTCTGGAGAGGTTATCTCACATGTTGAATTCGTGATTAGATTTTGTCAAACTTTTTTTTTCAGTATGCAAACGTAAGGACAAAATATTTCTCAAGCGATTGAAATGTTGATTACAGGAATCGGCCCTAAATTAACCGAGATATGGCCATTTCCGTGAAACAGCTTCTGATGAAGGGTCCTGAATTCGGTTAACTCTTCATTGTACTCAAAACATGCCATGTGACAGCTCGTTCTTCTTAAGATTTTTATTATAAATATAAAGTGGATCCTTGACCATATTATCCACTCCCGGAACCACCGAAACGCTACCGAGTGAACCTGTAGTAGGGACCAGTTAGGCATTCATCCCAAAACATGCAGTGCGGCAGATCTATCTTCAAGATTTTTCATAAATATGATATTGGATAAACTTCAGAAGGTTAGTTGCATACATTGGCCAATCTCGGAACCAATGGAACGTCCCCGGGGGAACCTGTTGTAGAGGCCATTTACGATTTTACTAAAAACATGCAGTGCGGCAGCTCTATCTTCATGATTTTTTCATTATTATGATTTTTAAGGATTGTGTATGGTCGGGAAATGCTATGCTATGCTATGCTATGCTATGCTATGCTATCGTTTACTGTTAGCGAGTTATTTACGATTTTCTTATAAAATTATGCCCTATTCAAAATGTGAGTTTTACTCAATTTAAAAAAAATATCATATTCCAGTTTTCAAATATAATATGTAATAATATAAAACCTTCCAAATGCAGTTAATAAATATATTGTTCTGTATGCCCCAACCAGAGCGATCAACATTTGAAAAAGGCCTATTTTTTTAACAAAAACCATAAAAACTTTTGTTTGACATATGATAGCGACGATTTCAGTACTTCAAAAAGTTGTATCTTTTAGTGTTTTAGAATCATCGGCAAGACAACATTGCTGAAAAATTTGAAATAAAAGCAGGAGGAGCAAAATAACTGATTTTCCAAGGGACACCCTAAGCTACGTAGGAAAAATTGCTCTAATTCGGTCAAAATCTACAGAAAAGTTAGTTCAAAGTAAATTGCTGGAAAATTTTTCATCTACAACTTTTTCGAAGAATATATGCCTTTATTTCTGCATATAAAAAAGTTAGATTTTCGATTTCTCTGAAAACAAGGACCACCGTAGTCATCAAGCCTAGGCTGAAAACGCATCTTTTCAGCTTATTTCGCATTCTGGACCACTGTGCAGTGGCAGTTATTGTAACATGAAAAAGACTTCAGGCTTAAGCTGACTAATAGAGTTCAATAAATAAATAAATTCATATATTTCAACATTTTTTGGAAGGATGGGTGAATTAGATCCCTACAGCCCGCTCCCTTGAACTCGAACGTGTATCAGATTCAAAGCTGTTTAGATGAAAACCCAAACTATATTGGAATTACGAATAACAGAAGATGCCTTTACAAATAAGAGTATAAGATTGAGCCTTTGTAAATGATTAATATAAAAAAATAAGAGTATGTTTCTTGGCAAGTCAAACGGATTCTGTTTTGTTCTATTACTATGTTTTTTTTTTTGCATCACATTCATAGTCGCAGCTGCTGCGTTCAATTTGGAATGTCTAGATATCATTTTCTTCTATCTGTGTTTGTGTTCTACAATCGTGCTTGTGGTAACATTCATATATGTTTATATCCGTTTCTGATTATCGTCAGCTAAAAGTGCATCATGCAACAGCGTGAGCAGTGACTATTATTCATAATACTAATTTGACAGGACTAAAGGTATCACTGCGTGCCACAAAATCTGGAGTTACTATACAATTATCCAAACAAACTCACCCTTTTACAGCCAAATGGTGTTTTTTTTACTCTCTTATCCTTTTGATCACGAAAACACACCCATATAGCACCAACATGGCAACTATCCTCTTTTTTATTCCCACTATATAATAACGCTGTCGTCCGTCGCCAAAAAATAGAAAAAACTTCATTAAAGCAACGTGACATCATTAAAATAGTCAAAAGTGTCTGATAGCCACTCCAACAAGCGAACCAAGTGGCCACCAATCTGATGATACTCTGACCTCTGCAGCCGGGATCTATTCTAGTTCTCAGTCACATACCACAGTAAAACCTGGTTTTACGATGACACAGCTAGGATGATGATAGTGATGCTCAGATTCCAAACTCGCATTCATTTTTTAGGGCGAAAGTTTTCTCATTTCCATCAGCAGTATCGGTAGGTAGTTTCGAACGACAATTACCCACTATAATCAGCCATGGTAACTTTCCGGGTTCTGGCCGCTTGACGTCTGCGGTAAGGCAAACTGGGCTGGAAAGTTTGGCTAATCTAATGAAATTGCATCGAATTTCATGTAATAGATGGAAGGCTTTGATTTTTTCCTTATGTTTCAGGGACGAGGGATGGGGATCGAGCTATAGTAATTCAGCTTGGCCAAGTGTTGGAAATAGTTTTTGACTTTTGATGGAATTGAAAAAAAAATTGTTTCTTAATACGTATTTTTACACTAGATTTCAGGTAAATTAACTTGTGTTCAACTGAGTTCAAACAAATCGACTGGAAAGTCTTATAATGTTCGACTAACCCTCAACCACACAATCTCGAAGCTATAACCATATTTTTTTCTTCTGTTTCGTCGGGACTGACATACGGTTCAAGTGCTGGCCATCACGTTACATTCTCTTCACGTTCCCATCAGTGCCAAAACCTGCCCACTTTTGAGCCCCCGTCACTAAGAGCAGGAAATCGAATGAGGAAGAGATATGGCCAGCAGCAAAAAAATTTTTACAGAACAACAGATTTCCCATCCCAAGCGCCTGGCATCCACCACCGACAGAAGTAGTACTTTTTTTATCGGAAAAATATGTTCCTGCACTTTATTGGGTGGCTCTTCTCGTTGCTGAACATTTTCTTCGATTTTATTGCACTTTCCTCTCTTTTGTTTGGGTTAGGCTCTGCTCTAGCACCAACCGAATTCCAACAGAAGGCAACAGCCCAGCTCGAAAAAAAGAGTTTTCTTTTCAAAGCAGTAAATTGTTTATGAAATTGAAAACGAAAGCTTTCCAACAGCTGATGCTGGTTAGGTTTTTGGCTGTCGTGAAGAAAGCCTTTGTCATCTACTCAATGAGAGTTAAGTGGGGTAGAGAGTAGAGGAGGATTGTAAAGTATTTTTAACAGACTGATTTTGGTAGATGAAAGGAAGAAAGGATCCAAAATCTGGTCGAGATTATGGTTGGAAGTTTACATGGAAAAATATTTATTCGAAAATGGTGTTTTTATAGCCTTTGTATGATGCAGTTTTTGTTTTCGTTTCCGGATTAACTTAATTTATTGCTAATTAGGCTATAATAAGTTTCCCGGACTAATCTTATTTATTTTAAAACTGACATTACCTCGCATTCAATATTCAACGAGGGAAGATCTTAGCTGCCAACGTTACAATCCAATTCAGCTGAAAGCTTCCCCATTTGAGCGTTCTCGTGTGATAGGCTTTCTGTCGAACCTGAACCTGAGGAGAATAGATTTCCAAGCCCATCGAGCTGGCGGTAAAAGCAGTCATCGTTCGAAGAATGACTGCATATTTATGGCCCAAAATTGATATTTTTATCACCCAGCTCTATCAAAACTCCATTTGTTGAAGTGATTCCATTTCCGGAGTGTAGAGCGTATTTGTGCTGCCATATGGGAAAATATGTATCCTGTGCTGTGTGCTATTTGAAGACATGCGGTCCGTGCGCTTGCAGCAAGGCATTCAATAGATGATGTCGGTTTCACTTTTCAGAGAAAGCCATGGCCGTTGAGAAAGCAAAGTGAATCTGAACGTCTCGAGTTAGGCTTTTGGCTTGAGGGCACTGAGTGTTAGCCCCTCACGTTTTGTTGGTCCAAAATTATGGCAACAGAAGGATTGCACTTTAACATTCAAGCTTCAGAGAGAACAACCATCCTTGATAAATGCTCCGGATCATACCGATGAAAAGGAGCTCCATTAACTCAACGGAGAATCCAAAAAGGAGAAAATCTTCCTTTTTAAAATATATACCATAGAATAGCAACACAATCGCCGCCAGTCAGTGACCCACGTCCAATTGCTTCTTCCACCAACCGGCCCTCGAAAGAGCAATGGCTTAAGCTGCTGATGAACGACGACGAAGAAAATTGACTTTTCCGATCACGAAATGCTTGCTTTTCACCGACGAACCGGATGACCAGTCATGATTTTCAGGTCAGCCTGAGAAGGTGCCAGTGGCAATGGTGAGAGTAGAGTTAAAACGGTTTATCCCTTTTTCCCATTGCTTGATTTTTGGCTCGAGCTGGAGCCATTCATCATTGTTATCGTAGGAATGACGGGTTCTGTGCTTGCCAGGAGCTTTCTCACGAGTCAACATGTTCGTCCTGCTACATTATTAAGGTCAAGCGAATAGGATGAGGGGGTCAGTACGTGAGAACATCACCGGACTTCTTGGTATGTGTGTGCAGGAAAAACTATCCTGATGCCATCCTGATAATCAAAAACAACACTGCAAATTAGATTTGAAGTTGGAATTTTTTGAAATAGATACAATATCTTCGTTATGCACACAGTAGAATCTCTTCACAAACAACAATCTCATCCATTTCAAGAGTTGCAAGCAAACACCCTGAACCATGGAGTATCTTTCACCATTAAATCTCGGCTCCCCTTGCGCGCTCCATCCAAGCCACTCCCGAAAGGTAACATATTTGTAACTTTGTCACCTTCTGCATTGTACGGTGCAGTTGTTTCGCTTGTTGCTCTGCACTGTGCCATCGGCCATGTTTACATTTTTTTTTTTTGCACTTTGAATGAAGCAATCCAGTGTAAATTTTACGACCTCCTGTGGCCTGCGGGAGCTGCTGGGCACCAGCCGATCGTTCCGTTCCGAGATTGGCCAAGATTTTGCTATGGTTGTTGCTGCTTTTGCTGCTGGCGCAACATCAACGCCAATAATGCACGCTCCGAATGGTTCTCTGCTAGGGTTGAATGGAAAAAGGACCGCTCCTCCTGCTTCTCCTTAGTGCAGTTATAAAAGCGGGAAAAATAAATCCAAACGACGTGCAATTGCAGTCTGCACAAACGGTACAAGCGAACTGAAGCAACGACACGAAAAAATAGAAGCAAATGCATCGTATAAATAGACATTGGAAAACAATTCGTGATAAATTACCATTTGTTATCATTGTCGTGAGGAAGGAAATTTATTTGTTTGTTTGCCAAAGCGTGGGGCCCTCCCGTCGTTGTTGGGCGGAGTTGAAATGGGATGAAAATTGGATTAGGAGGTTTCTTTCCACGGGTTTTTTCGCTGATTTTAATGACGAACAACAAAGAAACGCACACAACATAAGACGCAATAAAACTTCCCTCACATGAAAAACAATGTTTTACACCACAGAATAAAAAAATCCAATAATACAATACATAATAAAATTTTGCCCCTCCTCCCACCCCTTTCTCCTTTTTCCAACTTCCAATTTTGAAACTGAAAAATTGTGTTTTCAAAAAAAAACCAACAAGAGCATAAATTGAAACCAAAGGATTCACCCCCAAATGGTTTGTTGCAATATAGTATAGAACGATCAAATGTTGGTAGACTAAGATATTTATAATATATTTTTTTAAATGACTAAGATTTGAGATAATTTTTTACCCTCCCCTTGGATATGTGATCTGGTCGCGATGGATGGGCCTACGCCATCAGCACTGAGATGGCAACCAAAGACATATCCTGACGTGGTGGTATCACATGTTGATTATTTTGATTTAATGCCGCGTCATATATTTGGCATTGATGCACTGATTTTACAGATGTGATCCAACGGACGTCCTGTCTTGGAGCCTTGAATGCTGTTGCAGTCTTGTGCGGATCTTTCCTCAGTGATACTCATGTGGGATTTTCTATTGGCTGCAACACCTTTCCTATGCGTTCCCGGACATGATGAACCGTAGCCACGCTTAAATTTAAATCTAGCTAGACAGGTAAATATTGATAGACAATTTATTATATACGATCTTCGTAAATAGAATCGACTGTTCAATTAACAAAAATTAGATTAAAATTAAAAACGAAGCGCCACGCCCATTTTTCTTTGTCTCACTTCCCCACACAAAAACAACAAAAAAACAAAAAACAAAAATAAAATGGATAGAAAAATTTATAAAAGGATCACTTACCCATAAATAAAAAAAAAAAAGAAAGGAATAGGCGTGATGAAGCTTTACTTTGCCACCGAAAAGTGAACCTTATAGCTGACCAAGACTCATATAATGATTGTTAGGTTGCACATGCGTGTAAAACTTTGAAGCGATTCAACGACTTAGAGATCAGGATAAGACAAATAAAAAGGAGGCAATAAACGGACAAGTAAACGTTAACTTTCAGCAATAGAACTATATAATTTAACTCAATAACGCAGAAGACAAGAACTGACTAAGACGGACAAAGTGATAGGTGAATTAAACGTGGTAAGACGAGGTATGCAGCGATGACTTTCAGAGCACATAAGAACTAGACATCAAATATCTCGATTATTTTAGATTCAAGAAAAAATTGCTCAAAAAGACTTTAGCAGCACATAAATGATGAACTAAACTACAAACGACTGAAGAAAACACACTGACAAACTAAATTACAAAAAGATGAAACGACATCATACAAAACAGCGGACATGAACATGACTGAGAGAAAGGGGAAGCAAACTTGAAAATGTAACACCTTTTGAGGCAGTGTCAACAGCGTCTCGATAGACGACATGAACCTTGTACTGCTGATGAAATGCTTCAAAAGGAGTTAAGTTATATCATTTTAAGGCCCAAGGAACAATACAATAGCTTTTTACTTGAGAAAACTGCTTCGGAAGCCTCTCATAACACATACATGACACACTTCACGGACTGAACCACAAAAGACTGGAGAAACTACGAAATGCCGTACTAAACTAGCAAACGTTAAAAAATACTAACAAAGTAACAAAAAGACAATTGGAAAAAAAAACAGACGAAAGGACTCAAAATTCTCAAACGTGGCTCCTTCCGAGTCTTTTGCAACAGCGTCTACTTGGACGACATGTTCCGTGTACGGCTGGCAAAATGATTCGAAAGGATTTACGCAACGATATCATCAAAGGCCTGGCGTAGAGGTTTCTACTCTATTCAGAGTCCCTTCCTTAATTTTTTTAATTTTTTTAATTGAACAGCCCTCATTTTTAACATGTGTGCGTACAAAATGAAGTCTCTAGTTTGTTATTTGCCATTTTCGAATCAGTTGTCAAAATGGTCTCAAAGCTCTCAGGATAACAGATCAGGGCAAGTTTTAACATAAGCTGAAATAGAAACAAAGGTCAAGGCTCCCAAAAAAGAACTTGGTTAGGCAGACAATTTGCACCTGTGGGCTGAAGATAGAAATTTTAATGACGTCTTGCACTGCCAACCACGATTTTTATGTAACAAGATGTTTGCAGAAACGCTTGTTGCCTTTTCTTGAAGAAACACGAGCTGTTTTGATCAGATCTTCCTTCTTGTCACTATAGGAAAATAGCTCAAGAAATGTAAACCGTAAACAACGTGCAAGAAGTAATGAAAACCTTCAATCTCGACGGAGCTGCACACTACCAAAATGTCATGTAAATTTATGTCCTCTGAGACCGACACATGAACACGTCTCTAAGCACATAATAATGAGTTGAAAGAGATGAGAAAATAAATTCCAGAAAACACATCTTTCGTCGAATTGCGTATGTGTCAGTTCCAGAAGTCATAATTTTACACGAAATCTATGTTTACGTTCACCGACTTTTTCCAAACATAAATTACGTCTCGTCTAAAATTCATAATACCTGAGTGTGTGCAGCGAATAGAAAAATATTGGGTAATCGTTCAGTGGAATATTGGGTAATCGTTCAGAAGACTCAAGAAAGAAAACAATAATACTGTTTTAATATATATTAATTTATTCAGGCTCAACCAAATCAACTTTACAGAGCCAAGCTGTCATCTTTATAATTTTATTGAATTTCTGTCTGTCTGTCTGTCTGTCTTTCTGTCTGAACCTTATAGACTCGAAAACTACTTAACCGATTGGCGTGAAATTTTGTATGGAGGCGTTTTTTGGGGCCAGGAAAGGTTCTTAGAATATGAAACACAAATTTCTGCATAACTCGAGAACTAATCAAGCAAATGGACACAAAGTTGACAGGTGGGGATTTTGGAGGCAAGAAATGTTTCAAAGGTGGTTCGAGACCCCTACTCTCTCTGGTAGGGGGAGGGGGCTCATACAAATGAAACACAAATTTCTGCATAACTTGAGAACGAATCAAGCGAATAGAACCCAATTTGGCATAAGTGGGGTTTTTGGAGACAAAATATGTTTCGATTGTGGTTTGAGACCTTTCCTCTATCAGGAAGGGATGGCTCTTATACATATGAAACAGATTTTTTTTGCACAACTCGAGAACTAATCAAGCAAATGGAACCAAATTTGATAAGTGGAAATTTTTGAAGGCAAGAAATATGTTTAAGGTGGTTTGAAACCCCTCTCCCCTTTGAAAAGGTGGCTCTCATACAGATGAACACAAATTTCAACCAAACATTAGAATTATCCCTACGGTTATGAAAATTTGAATGCAGGAGTTTTTGGGGCCGGAGAAGGTTCTTAGCGACGTCTGGAAAGTTTTTAAGCAAGTTGAACTTGATCCTATCAGCCCCTGGAGCCGTATTGCCACACGAAAGGAGTGCGAGAGAGAGTTCTACCATTGAAAAGGGTTGGCTGATCTCATCTATCAAATTCGTTGTTTCGCGAGGAAACATTTGTGCTGGCACAGAATCTGGACAAACTTTTCGCGCGAATTTGAGGATCCATTGGTCCGAATACTCCTCGTTCTCGTTGTTCTGTTACGCAGTCTTCATGCCGTATTCCAAAGAGTGTTCATTGATGTTTCACGCAATAGCCCGTTCTTGAATTGTCGTCAGTGACCGCGTTTTTTGGCTTTAATGAGGCTTTTAAGTTTGCGTTCGAAAGCCGTGTATGCTTCGAAGTGCTCAGGTGTTCCACGTTTACGAAAAACTTCTAACGCGTCGGACTGTTTACGGTAAACCTTGGTGCATTGCTGATCCCACCATAGAGAAGGAGGTTTTCTGCGAAATGACGTTCCTGGAACTGGTCGAGTTTGAGCTTGAAGTGTGCTAGCCAAGATCATGTTGGAAAGGAAGTTATATTCCTCCAGCGGTGGAAGCCGTTCTACCGTCATTACGGCTTAATCTATAGCTGTCCTAAACCTTGTCCAATCGATGTGACGGGTAAGATCATGTATGGATTCCGATGGATTGAACCTGGCGGCAACCAAAATTTTAATAGGCGAATAATCACTACCGTGGGGATCCTGGATAATATTCCACGTGCAGTCCAACGATAATGAATTCGAGCAAAGTGTGTTGTCTAATCTACTGCCAACTGAGAATGGACCAGCCAAACGTGTTACTTCTCCATTGTTGAGAATTGTCATATTGAAGTTGTCACAGAGGTCATATATCAGGGAAGACCGGTTGTCATCGTACAGTTCTCCCCAATTTGTACCGTGATAGTTAAAATCTCCCTTGACCAACCGCGGAGCATGAAGAACCGAACAAATATCTGAAAGTTGTTTTTCGTTTATTGAGGCTCTAGGAGGAATATAAACGGAAGCAATGCAAAGGCTTTTATTTTTAATAACCGCCTGACATGCGACAACTTCAATACCTGGAATAGGAGGAAAATTCACTCTATAGAAGGAGTAGCACTTTTTGATCCCCAGAAGTACTCCTCCTCCACGTGAATCCTCACGATCAAGACGAATAATATTGAAATCATGAAACGGAAGATCGATTTCGGAAGAGAGCCATGTTTCACAAAGAGCGAAAGCATCACAACCGGTATTGTGAGTTAAAAATTTGAATGATTCCAATTTAGGAATCAAACTTCGACAATTCCACTGTAGAACAGTGATCAAATCCCCGACCTCATTTGGAAAATTATCCATCGAAGGAAATGATTGCTGCAAGGAGGGGCCACTTAATTGTTAATTGCTTCAAAAAAGTCTTCACTGTGGGAAGCATTGGCAGAACAATGCTCTTAAGAGGGTCAGATATGTCGAGGAACTTGAAGATACCCTCGGCAATGTCATCAAATTCAGTCAAGTAAGGGGCTTCTGTTCTTTAAATCGAGGCATCAGGGGTTTTGGATGTCCCCGGAAGAGATGGAATGTGCTTGATGTAATTTCTCTCATTTATTTGGTTCAAATAAAAGTTAACACACTGTAGTTTTTTTTGATATCGTATGTTTCATATTGCTTTTTAGTTTCACTTATGGAATAATAATGAAAAATAGTCCTAGTGAAAAAAAATCAATTCTTGTTGAAAAAAAAAAACAGTGACAAAAAAAGTACCCACTTTATTTTGGATCCCGGAAGATAAATTTAAGTAAAAGAAAAGCACTTTAATAATTTGTGTGTCCTTTTTTGGCCTTCAGAACCAGCGGCAAGTGCTTCGGCATGCTCTTCACCAGGTTCCTTAGGTGATGTGGATCAAGCTCTTACCAGGCGGGCTTCAGGGCTTCAAAATAGTTGAATTTATTGGTAAACCAGTTTTGTCAACCCTGGCATCTAGAATCGCCCACAAATTCTCAATGGGGTGGAGGTCCGGGTTTTGTGGAGGCCATTCCAGTGGTTTGATCCGACAAGACCGGAAGAAAGACTTGGCCTTCTTGGCAGCATGATTCGGGTCGTTGTCCTGCTGAAATACGAACTTCTCTTCAAGACCCGTCTGGATCAGCAAAACCTCCAGATTTTCTAGCAAGATGCTGATGTAGGAATCTGCCGTCATTATCTATGTAGGTTAAAACGAAAACCAGGTGGAACTGAATTTTCATTTCTTCCACCTTTCCTTGAAATGGGCAGGCTGATTTGGGGCTCCTGTTCAGTAACTTTCCGTGGGCGGACGCGTTTTCGCTTCTGTGAAGTACCTTCCGGAAAACTGAATGTTGTTTCCGCTCCAGCCAAATCAAAGTCAGACTCGTTATCTGACAGAGGAGCAAAGGGATTTTGTATTTGGGTGATGGGGAGGCTTTTTTCACCATTTCGGCGAAAGATTGCCTGGAACGCTGCTTGAGCGAGCGTTATAATTTTCCCAGCGTTGTTTGTACGCAGGGCACGACAAGAGAGCATGAGGAGGTGTTCTCGTGCAGAAAGCACATTGGAGAAGCGTGATTGCCGCAATGGGAGGTCGTATGTCCCATCTGCTTGCATTTCTGGCAGATCATGACCCGAGGTACGAACAACCGCACAGTCGAAGTTATTCCAACTCGACGTATTGAAGGAGGGCTGAACCAGAAAAGGGCAGCCCTAAGTTTGCATCTTTAAAATTAAAGAAATGACCTATGAAAAATTGAAAGGCCTTCCATAAAAAACATGTTTGCGCTCCTTGAAACTTTGATGCACATCCTTTAAAAATTAAATGTACCCATAAAAACAGCAATGTGATACATACTTCATACAAAATTTAGCAATATAATGTCAAAAATGTACCGTTAGATATCTGGGGAATGATCGATAAAATTGTGCGGATTACCCATAAACATATAATATATGGTCCATAAAAGGTTCAATAACATTCCTTACACTTGTAAAATAGATCCACAGAATGTAGCATTTGGAAACTAAAACATATACGTATGATCCATTAAGTATTGAAAATGTTCTTTAAATAAATTGCCAGTGATCCGTAAAAGGTTTGAATAATGAACCATAATCCTCTAAAAATGATCCATAGCAAACTAACTTTGTGCACTTAAATTTATAGCTATGATCCATCAATTATGTCGGAATTTTTGCCAATTTATGGATATTTTTTTAAATTTGGACAAAGGATAAATCGATCCTTAACTGCATTACTATTCAGATGTGTAAATATTGCTGTGATGGAAGGATCGCGTTTATCTAAAAAGATTTTGCCATTTTTCCAGAAAGCTTACTTACTTTTGCTAAACATATTTCCCAAGGAATTTTGCAAGGAGCTCTCGTGTACGTTAAAAACTACAGGTTAAACTGATATTTCCATTTTTTTTAAATAAAATTATGCCGGGCAAACGCTTGCCGTCCAACTTGCTTTCGGTCGTCGGACCTAACTACGAAAAATATCCTCCGTTTTTCATAATATCGGGCAAATTCTTGAATCAGACGTTTTCTAGGATACGCTAAGCTAACACTTTGGGTATCGAAAATGCGTCCTGCCGCCTAAGATCTTCAATGTTCAAAACGGCTGCAAATTCATATTATTCCAACACGATCCATCCTTGGCAGCAAACTTTAGCCCAGATACCTAAAGAATAGTTCCTCAAACTGATGTAAATTTCGATTTTCTTGCTTTCTTATGTTTAGATTTCAAGTAATCCTTAAGAACCTTCCAAAATTTGTGCTCATTTAATTTGAAACCGACTGTGCACAACCAACTTGAAATTAGTAAGGAAATTAGTATGGTAAATAACATATTTTTATTTGCATCGCTCTCAAAAATCGCTTAATCAATCTGCGTTCAAAGCATTTAGCTTAACAAATAGATCATTTCTAAGCAAAAACTTTGCAGAACATTACTTTTGAAATAAATGTAAGATATATAAGGGGTTAAATGCAAAAGTATGTTTGCCCCAGAAAAGGTCACACGGAACGAATCTGAGTGGGTAAATTTCTTTTTACCCTCACTGGTCGACACTGTGCCTAGTTTTTGCTCATCGAGTATCTTAACTGAATGAAGCAGAGGGTTCTTAAAACGTCCAACCGCCTGCTTCTCAGGATCTCGGGGGTCAAACTCGCTTCGGTGACCACACCTTCTATCCCAATACCTCGAGCTGGGATGTACACTAAATATTCCAGTGTTAAAAGCTGAGAGGCAGCTATCTCGTTAGCCTGTTTCAGGTTGGACACAATGACCTGAAGTTTATTGGGTCTCACCTTGATAATTTTAGTCACGGCCGAGTATCGTTTCGTCAGACCATTAGTGATCTGATAAACGGTCAGAGGTTACGTTTTAGGCTGAAAGTAAACAACCCATGGACCAGCTGAGCTATCTGGATAAGCACGTGATCGGGTAACTTAATGAGCTACCTCATCGTTTCGCGCCAAAGATGATTCATCTTCCGACAAATCATCCATGGCTCGTTCTGGGAGCTTATGGCGCTCAACCACTGACGCAATTAATTTTAAAAAAAAACGAGACACCCACACAGATACAACACAAAATACTTAAGCTAACAACAATCATTCAAAATGTCTTCAGGATAGAAAGAGAAATAAAAACTTATCTTCTATGTACTACTGATCTGCGGCCGCCTATACTGGTGAGGAGTGAAGCGCAACGAGTGGGAAAACATGAACCCAAATTTCCAAGTAAGAGAAGCCGCTGGTTTTTGAACCAAACCAAATGCATTCCTGAAAGCAAATGGGCTAATAAATCGATTGGCGCAGGTGTCGTGTTGTGTAGAGCACGGGAAGTGGTTCGTTTTGCCCCAATTCACCCTAAATTGATGGTTTCTCTTCATTCTGCTCATATTGTTGCAATCTCGGCAATAAATTTTGACTGAAAATGCATATATTTTACACTGAAAATGCATATATAACTACACATTTGATTTTGCAACTATATGAGCAAAATGAAGATAAACCATCAATTTAAGGTATATTGGGGCAAAACGGGATATCTACAAGACCCAAATCCACGTTTCTAAATGTGATATGCGTAAAATATATGCATTTTCAATCAAACTATATTGCGGAGTTGGCACCAAAATGAGCAGAATGAAGAGAAACCATCAATTTAGGGTGAATTGGCGCAAAACGAATCACTTTCGGTGCTCTACACAACGCGAAACCTGCGTCATTCGATTTATTAGCCCATTGTTCGTCAGGAATGCATTTGGTTTGGTAAACAAAAACCAGCGGCTTCGCTTACTTGGGAATTTGGGTTCACTGTGCAATGGTCGGTGATGGTTGGCAGATGAACGGATGAACGCTAACACTTGGTGGACTGTTGGTGTGCGTCACCACACAGAGATGCGAAGGAAAATGGCTTGTTGTTTGCCAATTGCAATAAATTACACTCGTAAATGCACTACTTAAACTGAACTTTTCTTCTTCATGCAAAAAAAACTCAAGTATCGAAATTATCGCGAGAAAAAATAACCAACTGGATTTGAGAATGAGGAATTGTTAAATACTGTGAAGCAACGATCTGTAGTGTTTGCTTGTGCACTGATCAATGAATTGTTTCATTTATGGAATAACAATTAATGGAATGGATTAGCAGAAATTATATCATAACATTTTGATTAAGTATCGATGCGTTATTTTACATCTTCCGAGTATCCATTCCTCAAAGCCATGTGAAAACCCAATGCGCCTATGGCAAACAAAAAAAATGGTTTAAACCAACAGCAACTTCGCAGTTGCCATTCCAACAAACCCAAGCCTTAATAATGTTTGATGAAACCAAAATACCACAGTACGGCTTGGAGCAATCGGAAATCAGTTTTTAATCAGCAAACCCGTTGCCTCCAGTAGGTTGGAAAACCCGGTCCAAGGCCTATGCCCCCCTGGGTTCAATTATGATGCTGCTGAAAGCTGGTTATTTTCCATCTTTCTGTTCTGTCCCGTCCCATTTATAACAACCTCAACGTCAAAAGCGAATCCAATGCGCATAATGAAGTTCAAATAAGATTACGTATTGGATCAGACCCAACCATCCACACATGCCGAGTCGAATGGATTTTAATTTCACTCCCACTCACTCTTCTCATTTCATTTTCCGTTTCAGATTGCAATTAAAATCATCGTAGTCCACCTTTTCTACGATTGGAAACGATTTTCCGGATCAACCGGAGCCGGTTTGTCATCATCATATTTTCTCCTTCGGCAGCAGAAACAAGTAGACAAGTGGTTGAGCCTTGGACGGAGCCGGCACCATCACGTTGCAGTCCAAGATCACGACGAGCTCCTTCCGGGTGCCGACCGTTGATTCCTCAAACGAAGCCACCACCTTCGGCGCCGCCTCCACAGCCAGGAAGCTCCACCACCGGACGACGGGGTGGGCGGCGCTGGGTGGAGGCCATGCGTCGCCGGAAGCCGATCGAGGGCTTCCTTCTGTGCGGTCTTTTCTTCTGGACGTTGCTGGTGCATCTGATATCAACATGCCTGCCAATACAGCTGGAGGAAAGGATGGAGATCGTGCGGAAAGTGCTGAAGGAAGTGCCTTTGATCGATGGGTAGGTTCTAGGTTTCAACTAGTCGATCGATTTTTTTAATTATTCTCCCCTGCATTCGCAGCCACAACGACCTACCGTGGAACATTCGAAAGTTTCTCAAGAACCAACTGCGGGAGTTTCGCTTCGGCGAGGACCTTCGCGATATTACTCCTTGGTCGACGAGTGCCTGGAGTCACACCGATTTGCGTCGTCTGAAGGAAGGCATGGTAGCGGCTCAGGTAAGCAAATACGAACGAACAAAAAATCGAATTCCCCAAATGACCATCAAGGGCAACCAGCAAATTTCGTTCCGCAAAAAACACGTTGTTTATTTCACGGGCTGGAGCGGAATTTCAAGAATCCAACGGGGAGCAGTATGTGGTATTTTTCCCTGCATCCTACTTGTGTCGGAGATGATGCTGATGATGACGAAGATGGCTATTTTGTCTGGGCATGGCAAAAAAGGCGACGTAACTTTTGCACGAATGCGTGCCACATACCGAGGAATGGCCCTTGAGAGAACTTTGGGGTGAAAAAAAAAGCAAGCTGAGCATTTCAGTTTGAGCTCCCGGTGGTTGTTGCTGATGTTTTTCTTGTACCTTTATTTCTTCGTGTGAAAGAAATTGGCAAAGTTTTACGTTGACAGAAGTGGAGGCCCATCAGTGAACGTGAAGCTCCCCTTAAGATGAGTTATTTTTCAAATGGGTGACATCTGCAGTGGTGCTTTACAGCGATGGCATTGTTTAAGTGTTCCTGGAAACTTTGGTTTTTGGGTGTTGGAATCGTGGGTACAGTGAAGAAGTCTTAATGTTCTCTAATTCCTATTTCTACTAAGCAAATTCAACTCGAAAATAAAAATAACTTCAAACCTGGAGTAAATCCCAGCACTTTGCCAAGATTTAATCATCTCTATCATCCTTGTCCGTAGATTGCTTCCGAACACACCAAACTGCCAATTTTTCTATCAGCCCCTCTTATGCAAACAAATCCTCCAACATTCGTCCTGGAATCCTTCTCGGTAATTCCTCTCGGCTGCATTTGCACGAAACCCACAGAAAATTTACGACTCCTTCCATTTCATTTCCGCTGACCTTCTTTTACAGAAGTAAACATTTTTACGACCTCTTTTCGCCTCCTTCAGTCGCGAGAGTAAATCTTGTTTTTCCACCATTATCTCCACATCACCCCAAAAGTAAAACGCAAACAGAGAAAAAAAAATTAGTTCCAGAAATCCACTGAGTGCTGGCCGTAGAATTTTTTCGACTTCTGCTTGATGCTGCTGTGCGACGGCTTCTGCGAAGGTACTTAAACGGTCGGTACTTTCTTTCGTCGAATTTCGTTACAGTTATGAAGAGCTTTCCACAGCTTCAAGTGCGATTGCAGCTCTTGGACGCCCACCGACCGTCCAGGGGAATTTCCGGACCAAGAAAAGCGTGATGCGAAATAAAAGCCGAAATGGATGTCCCCCTGCTCCCATCACCCCCGTCAGCGGACGGATATGGCCCTTCCAGGCAAAGTGAGACCCAACGGTCGTCGTCATTCGACGCTAAATCATATCTCTTTATTTTCCTCAACGCGTGGGAAAAGTGCTCTCTAGTGTCACCGAAAAAAAAAGAAACGTAAGGAACGGACCCAAGTGATAGAGTCGTCCACTTCTGAAAAAGAGAGTCGACTGGAGAACGACAAGAGGGGTGTGCTTTTATCGCGATCAAAGAGTCATCCAAGATTCTTACCATGGCGAGTCGTTGGTTGGTTTTGGAAAGTAGTTTTCCCAGCATAGTTTTACTTAGAGAAACGTCTTATTTCATCTGCTTAAATTTTCTTTTCCTGACAGGCGAAATCCAACGGACATCTGGATAGAGAAGAGTCCCCCCGGGGGACTCTTTTGCAAGTGGCTTTCCGTCTTCATTAGTAAGAGTGGATTCAGTTGCCACCACGATTGTTACGTCCGGCTCAGAGTAACTGAAGACCGTAACATCTTTCATTAAATTTTACCTCATTGTTATTATGCGAAAGTTTGTTGATTTATTTTGAATTATTTTCTGACTTGATTATAACGGTAATTCCATATACCCAGCATGAGCTTGGCTGACGACTAGCAGGTTATCTCTGAGTACTTCGATTCATTATTTTCAATTTTGACTCTAAGGCTAGGTGCCCAAAAATTTGGTGGAAGTGTGACATAGGATACAATGTCAAAACATCTTATTGACGTTCACCTCAGGCCACAATATTTGACTCGATGTTTTGACATGACAGATATGTGACAGTGAGCACGTCGTCTGCAAACGAGCCAGAGGTCGTAGTTAATTGTGGTTCGTAAATAACTTAAGTAATTTCGAGTTTTTTTTTTTAAATTGGTGATTTATGGGGGTGAATTCAATTCACATCCACTATCCGTTCCAACGCACCATCGTTTTCAGCCGACTGGCATTCATCAGCGCACTAACACACACAGCCACCATCATTGTCGCCGTCAGACGCGCCGTGACGATATGGACGCAGCGAGCCACTTTGTTATTGCCACTTTATTTGTTTTATGATACACTTTGAGTAACATCTTCCCAGTTGGGGGCGACTGTCCGGGCGCCAAGTTCAACTGGGTGGTGAAGTTTGTATCGGTGGTGCGCTTTCCTTCGGGAGCGAAGGCTTGCCACGATGATCATGATGACGACGACTGATGGCGCGTAAATCACGCCATCATTTATTTTATTTCCTGCAGGGCCACTCGGGTTGCGGCCAACAGTGAAATTTACGGTCCATTCGTGATTTCAAAGCAATATCACCTTTACCCCCTAGTGAACTTTATGCTTCCTTTTTCAGTGGTGCAGTCAGATTTGTTTCATTCAGGGTAGGGAGATGGTCGCGTAAAGAAGAAATCTGGCTACCATTGGAACATGAGAGACAACCTGGAAATCGATCATGGTGTTTTTCTATAACAAAAATATTGTTACAAATTCCAAGAAAAGCCAGTTCTACTTCTTTGAAAACAGTTTAAAAACGAAATAATAGAGCAATTACACTAGTTTACAAAATTAATCAAAAGTGATGAACTTTATAATTCGACTAATGTTTCTAATGTCAAATTTTATGCAGAATTCAAAAATAAAAGTAGAACAGTTTTCGAGATATGGATAAAAGTGATTTTTTAATAAATGAACAAATGGTGATGTGAATGAAGTTGTACAGTCTTTCAACCAGACTCTCTTGTCGCTCTTTCGTCAGTACATTCCTAAGCCAAGAGTACACCAGAAGCCTTCCTGGTCTAATCCTCGTCTTCGCTTGCTTAAACGCGAAAGAGCTGCTGCTTTGAGAAAATACAAACGTGAACACGATGAACAATGTAAGCGTGATTTTAATATTGCCAGCAATCGGTACAGAAGCTACAATCGTTACCTTTATTCACGCCATGTCCAGCGGAAGCAAACTGAACTTAAACAGAGCCCGAAACGGTTTTGGTCGTTCGTTAACGAAAAGCGAAAGGAAATTGGTTTTCCAGCACGCATGTTTCTAGGTGACTACTCATCCAGCTCACCCGAAACTACTTGCAATCTCTTTGCTCAGCAGTTTTCAAGCGTTTTTGCCAATAGCGTCTCCAATCAACAGTTGGCTGAGTCCTTGCAATTCGTCCCTGCAAACATTTGTGACATAAACCCAACCTATTGCACTGAGAACCAAGTGGAGTCGGCTATAAGAAAGTTGAAGCCTTCAGCATCACCTGGTCCTGATGGCATACCTTCTATTGTGTTGAAGGAATGCGCTACCTCGTTATCAAAGCCACTGCAATCAATTTTTAACCTGTCACTCACCCAGACAACGTTTCCTGATGACTGGAAAAGATCGTACGTTTTCCCGGTGTTTAAGAAAGGAAACAAAAGCGACGTTTCAAACTGCCGAGGCATCAATTCACTCTGTGCGTGCTCAAAACTGTTTGAGGTTCTAATCGGTGATACATTACAGCGCAGTGTTACACACTATATTTCCGTAAACCAACGTAGGTTTTGCCCTGGTCGGTCGATCAACACTAATCTTGTTGAGTTTAGCTCTTTTTGTCTTCATCACATGGAAGAGGGCTCACAAATCGATACAGTATATACCGACATCAAAGCTGCTTTCGATCGTGTTGACCACTCTATACTTTTGACTAAAATGCTCGAATCATTCCTATCAGACCGTCATCTCTCTGTGAAACTAGGCAACGTTGAATCTCGGAGTTTCCGAAGCACATCAGGCGTCCCACAAGGCAGCAATCTAGGACCACTCCTGTTTTCGTTGTATTTTAACGATGTTTGTTTAGCACTTCCTCCGGGATGTAAAATTGTGTATGCTGATGATCTCAAAATATTCCTGATTGTACGCTCTACTGCTGATTGTGAGGAATTGCAAAAACTGATAAATATTTTCTCCAGTTGGTGCGCTAGCAACAGATTAAGTGTCAGCGTATCGAAGTGCTCGGTTGTAAGTTTTACGAGGAAGAAATTTCCTATAGAGTATTGTCACACGGTAAACAGCCGACCAATCCAACGGGAATACATTGTGAAGGACCTCGGAGTTTTATTGGATGCTGGACTCACTTTTCAGGCTCATTACAGTCATATAATAGCGAAAGCTAATCAAAACCTTGGCTTCATTATGCGGATTGCCAAAGAGTTCCGTGATCCCTATTGCCTGAGAACTCTATACTATGCGCTGGTACGCTCAACACTTGAGACTGCTGCAGTAGTATGGAGCCCCTACACGGAAATCTGGTGCACTAGGATCTAGGCTGTGCAACGAAAGTTTATAAGGTATGCCTTAAGGTTTCTTCCGTGGACCAATCCAGTCGAACTTCCCCCATACGAAGGCCGATGTAAACTTCGGGGCATAAAGACTTCGGCAAAAAGGAGAAGAGATTTGCGGGCTTTGTTCATCGGAAAACTGCTTCGTGGAGAAGTTGATGCTCCAAACATCTTGGCGAAAGTAAATATTAACGTTCCACCGAGAATTCTGCGATCAACAGACTTTCTACGCCTCCCTTTCCCTCGAACGGCTTATGGACAAAACGAACCAATTCGTGCAATGTGTGTTAGTTTTAATAGTGTGTATCATCTGTTTGACTTCTCGAATAGCAATAATAGTTTCAAGAATTGTTTGCGTAGTTTAAATGTTGTAGTTTAAGTTTTATCATGTAGACCATGTTGTCCGATGATGTTAAAGGTTAATAAAAAAAAAACACATTTACTTAAAACAGAATATCTCCAACGCGTGTGATCCAATTTCAAATATTTTATCATCAAATGAAGCAAATCTAAATTTAACACTGATCTTCTGAACATTGCAATATTCTAGGAGAAATATTTTCGACATGCTTCGTTTTGGGCACCCTGAGTTCCGTTGCTCCTCTCGGCTCTCTCCCGATGAAATCGATCTCGCGTTAGAAAAATACATCCGACACACGCAACAGCTACATTTTCCCGGAGAAATCAGCCGAATACAAAGAGATCTCAGCGTTGAACGTTGTAGTCCACTACGTCAACTGAAGCCCTTTCTTGATAAAAGCGGTGTTGTCAGGGTGGGCAGAAGGCTGCAGCAATTGGATTTGTGCTACGACAACAACCATCCGATCTTGCTACCGCGGCATTCAATATTGACTTCACTTACACTACTTAACGAACACAATGAACATCTTCACTGTGGCCCTCAGTCGTTATTAGCAGCCACACGAAAACGATTCTGGATATGGCGTGGTAGCAGTGCCGCCCGAAAGGTGTGTCGAGACTGTCTGATCTGCTATCGAAACCATACCGTATTGTACAACAAATGGGACAATTACCACCAGACCGCCTCAAGCCACTTCCACCATTTGCCATTACGGGCGTTGATTACGCTGGTCCAGTGAACATTGTTGGGCGAAGAACTCGTGGAGCCGTACCATCGAAAGGATACTTTGCTCTATTTGTATGCCTTGGAACACGAGTGGTGCATCTGGAGGCTGTTTCGGATTTAACGGCATCGTCTTTTCTCGCCGCCTTCACACGGTTTACCTGTCGATATGGAGTGCCCAGCAAGATGTACTCCGACAACGCTACAAATTTCCATGCATCAGCGAGAATACTTCGTGAACTCTACCAACAGATTGATATAATCGAACACAGCAATCAGGTTAACGATTTTCTCACCAACAAACGAGTTCACTGGTTCTTCATACCCGCTCGATCGCCGCATTACGGGGGATTGTGGGAGGCTGGTATCAAGGTTGCGAAGGGATTTCTCAGCAAAATTTGAGGTAATTATAGTTACACGTTCGAGGAATTAAGCACTTTTCCCTCTCAGGTAGCTGCCTGCATGTATTCTCGTCCTATATGTGCAATCTCGGATGACCCTGCCGATCCACAGCCTCTTACACCCGCACACTTCTTAATCGGGCGACCTTTAGAGGCTCTCCCAGAAATTAACCACCTCGAACAGCAGATAAACTCGCTATCACGGTGGAACTATGTTCAACGGGCCGCTCAAGACTTTCGGGCTCGGTGGCACACTATAAGATATCAGGCGGACGAAAATCGAAAAAGTGACCTTCACCAAAACTTTTTTTCAATTTTTTTTATCAAAAGTAAACATATAAATTAAGAAAACTTCAAAGTTTCAAGCCTCTAGCACTTTTCATTCTTGTGATATTAGATGTCAAAGTTGTAAGTTAGCGAAAAAACGTACTTTTTGCCGAAAAAATACGCTTTATCTCAAGTTAAATGTTGACCTGTTTTCATGAGATAACCCCTAGCTCACTATACATGATTGAAAAGGTAATAAAACTAGCTTTAAAAAATAATAATACGACAGGTTGTCATTCAGAAATAAAATCAAAAAAATCTTTAAAAGAAGAAAAAACATTAAAAAATTAGAAATTTCAACTTTGTTGATCAGCAACTTTTTTTCCCCGCATATACCCGCATAACCCAGCAGCTCTGAATCCAGTGTGGGATGTATAATAACAAATTACGAAGGAAAACTCTGCGCAAACTTGCGCCATTTTGAAATCAGGTGGTTTAAAAATATGACCACTTTGGTGCAATTCCATTATTTTAGGTTGATGAAAACGTATTTACTTTTTTGGGCGATTTTGGTAATTTTTGGCGATGGTTTAACCAAAATAAGTTATAAATTAACACTTTACAGAAAATTTCGACAATTTTTTGAAAAGGGCTGAACCTTTTTTAAATTTAAAAATATATTTAAAACAGTTTCTGCTATAATTGGTTACAAATAATAAAATCGGTATTATAATCATCGCATACAAGGGCTTCTTCATGTTAACATGTTTTCCAATGTAAGTTTAAAGTTTACGTTCTTTTTGTTATTTTGTCTTGTTTTTGAATAATGTGTTTCCTGAATTTTTGCTGGGGGTGCTTTATTAATTTTCGTAAATTCGTTAATTCGTACCTACGTGTATGTGGACCTTGCTGCTATCGACTCGCTTAGGTACTCAACGTTTGAGGCTCATGGTAAGTACCTAGAGTACGATGTATTACCAGGAGTGGTATTTATACTGACAGTGTATTATTTGAAATCCCATAAACTACGGTTGAGTGCAAATGTAAAAATGGATAATAGAGTTATAATTTCGTTGTTTGATTCTAAATTGACGCATAATGCGAATGTTGAAAGAGCTTTTAAATTTATTTGTGAAAACTATCCTATATCGGAGGAAAAACGTGAACGTCTCCAGGATAAACTCTATAGGACCGCTTGTAAATACAAGCTAAAGTGGAATGAAGCTCAACGAAAACAGGAAAGATTCGAGGCATATTCTCGGGATTATGCCCGTTCATCGAACAAGAACAAGATGCTCCTTCAACCTCGGCGTCATCTGCAAAGCGTGGGAGACCCTCACCAACCAAAATAACCTTTTGCTGATCTGAGCGAAAGAGCAAAACGACGTGTCATTGACAACGAAAGCTTGGATCCCAAAGTATACAGCATCGAAAAGGCTCTAGTAATGGCGAGAAGGACAGCTTACACTCTTAAAAATAATGAATTTTACGCGTGACGTAATCCTTACAACCTGTAAATATTTTAAACTTAAATTTACATATGCTTCCGTTTTAAGTTTATTTGGATGTATTCTTAAATCCTCATTCGGAACATCTAATAACACATACAAGTGCACGTCAAGTCATTATCGTCGACTTCAGCATTAGCGTAGTGCAATTCCTGAAGTCAATTTCACACGTCGTGATGAGTTTATCCGGAATGGTGTCTTGATAAGGTTTTTATTTGGTGTGCGGAAACACCACCATTTATTGAAGACACATTCAAGTGCATCGAAATTTAGAAGCATGCCAGTGCGCAGTTTGTTTCAGAGTGGAATGCAAATCCTTCGTAGAATGTCAGGGAAGCACCGCCATCGCCAAAGAAACAAAATAAAGAAACTAAATTTATCATCACTGTCCGACACTCGGTTGTGAATGATACAACATGAGACGTAACACATGCCCACAAGGATGCTAATTTTCTGGCCATCTAAATCATTGAACGAGCAATTTTTTGCATCTTCACAAAGTCTGAAATAGAATTTTTACTGCGCATTTAAAGTGCATTGTGGTATATTATTGTGATGATCATAATTTCTAAAAAATGGAGTACTTTTTCCCCAGTTGATGATCCTTTCGTGCCATTGTCGGATAAAGTCTTAATTAATTATGATCAAAAATAGGCAGAGCAATGCATCTAAAATTACGTGAACGATGGGTTCATTAAGGAAATCTAATTTTGTGTATCATAACTCAAATTTACGTCATGGCATGTAAACTTTCAATTTTAGTTTTTACTGTCATGTAAATTTTATAACAGACGTAAATTTATGTCCAATGGGCCGCTCCCTTTATGTGCATCCAAGTAGACATAAATTTACATGACTTTTTCTAAGTGTGTACAATAGGAAAGAGATAAATTTAGTTAAAGTCATCGAGGAGATTCTAGAAAAATGTTGTTGCAATTAACTGATCAACGTGGAATGATGTCACCCGAGGAAGCTTTTAGTTTTTTCATCGAAGCTGGATTTAGTCGATTCCAATACGAACTCACCGTCACGATTTCCACCTTACGGCGTCATCGGGGAAGTAAAAAAGAAATGCGCACCTCCCAACAAGTTCATCGAAGCAACCGCTTCAAAAATTAGAGTAAAACTGCAGGCGCTTCTGGACAATACAGTGCATCGAATCGTGAAAATAATCGACGCAGAGCTGAACGAGTACATGGATTCTAACGAGCTGGATAGTGCTGAACTAATTCTATTATGTAGTTGGGGTATGGATGGCTCAACCGGGTATTCTCAGTACCACCAGAAGCTGCCAGAAGGATGTCAGAATGATTCTGATGTATTTTCATCAACACTTACTCCAATTCAGTTATTCATGCATAATGATCGAAAAATGATTATTTGGTTCAATGCTATGCCTCAAAGTATTCGATTTTGTAGGCCCATCATCCTTGAATTTATCAAAGAGAGTAAGGAGGTAATTCTTGCCACAAAAAATGACATTGAAAAATAAATGAATGAATTGACGCCAGTGAAGGTCGAGCTTTTAAATGACAAAATAATTCTTGTTGATTTTGATTTTGTACTTAGCATGATAGATGGAAAAGTCCTCACGTATATTACAGGAAGTTCATTAATGCAAAATTGCCCAATCTGTGGAGCAAAGCCTAATGAAATGAACAGTAAAGAAAAGTTTGAAGAAGGATTTTTAACAAACGAAGATGCTCTACATTACGGTATATCTCCGCTTCATGCTTGGATTCGATTTTTCGAATGCCTTTTGCATATTGCATATAGAATGGATTTAAAAAAATGGCAGGTTTCACAGCCATTTAAAGAATTATACGAACAAAGAAAAAAACTGATAACGAAACAGCTTCATGAGCATTTTGGAGTCAGAGTAGATCAACCAAGATCTGGTGGTGCAGGTACAAGTACTACAGGTAACGTTTGTCGACGAACATTGGCAAATCCTCAGCTTTTAAGCAGAATTCTGAAAATCGACGAAGAATTGATTGTGAGGTTTAGAAATATTTTAATTGCTATCAACTGTCAAGACCCAATAAACCCCGAAAAAATAGATTCGTATTGCAAGGATACCTACCGACTTTATCTGGAATTGTACGATTGGTATAAAATTCCTGCAACTGTGCATAAAGTACTCGCTCATGCCGGAGAAATTATTATGCATTCTCCAGCGCCGCTTGGTATATTAGCAGAAGAGGCAGCAGAAAGCCAGCACAAACAGTTAAAGAAATACCGAACCCATCATGCTAGAAAGCGCTCAAGGCTGAACAACTTACATGATGTCTTCATTCGTGCCATGAATGAATCAGACCCATCAGCTCACTTTGGATGGAGAAAAGACGACAGAAAAAAAATGTTCTAGATTATCCAGATATCGTGAAAAGTTTTATGATTTTTGAAGATTCTGAAACACGTTCAACATCCGACACCGATAACTGCGATGCGTTGGAGGAACTTATGAAAGCTGTCGATGAAGTTGATGAGGATTTTGTTTGTGATGAAACAGAGACATAGTAAGATTAATGCAAATCGACAAAAAAAAATATATTGGAGTTGTTATTGTATATTCGCATTGTAAAAATATATATGTATTTCTACCGTTATGTAAATAAATAAACTGAAGCAGATTATGATTTTTTTGTTGTTGCGTGTTCTATACATGTTCATCTATTAATTTTGCTGGGGCAGACGGGTAAAGGGATCTTGTGTTTTCTTACGCGTCATGAAACGTTTATCAGGTTTATTCGTAAAAATCATACAAGGGGAAGGCAGTATGGAACAATTTCGAAAAATATATTACGTTATTGATGGTTGGACCGAAAATCAATTCTTATTATTGCCGTTTCAGAGAAAAAATTGCATCAGGCGTCAGATTCAAATACCCGAGACTGACAACCACAGCTATTTTGTTCAGCGATTACCTTGTACCTATGCATCGAGTTTGCTTGGTAATATTCAAATCATTGAAGGAAGCAACAGCTGCGGATGCTTCTTCTTCTTCTTTCTGAATATTCTATGCATGCTAAGTTTTCTGTGAAAAGGCAATATCTCTGTTTGGGACCATCCACAAATGACGTAGCATAATATTGATCATTTCCAGACCTAATTCGTAGCATATTATGCCATACCTAATACATGGTACGTTTCTACTTCTGAGCCCCCCTCCCATAATATATCACGTAATTTGTGGAGGTTCCCTTAGAAAGATTGAAATATTATTATCATGATTTATCCTTTGAAATTAGAGTCTTAGTCACATCCGTTTTCAAGATATTATAGTTTTTTTTTTAAAATCAATGGAAAGTTAAGCCCTTTTGAAAAGTTAATCCCGAAATGTTAAAAAAAGTATATTAACAACATATTTTGATAACATCAACCAAAGAAAACTCTACAAAACAAGAAAAAATGATCAACATATTTTCGTCCGCCTGCTTGTATGGAAATCGCCCATAGTGTGGCAGTCTGAGTACGTGCTGTCGCTCCAACGCCTAACGAAATGGCAAGCAAGATCCCAAAATGTCACAGAGGGTGATTTTGTGTTCCTAGTCGACGACAACGAGAAATCGCCACAGTGGCCTTTAGGACGTATTCTTGAGCTCTTTCCTGGAGACGATGGACTCGACAGGGTTGTATCGGTCAAAACAGCTAAGGGTATTTCCGTCGAGACGTCAAGGAAGCTTCACCGGCTCCCACTGGACAGCGATGAGTACGTTCCAGGAAGAAATGGGTTGGAAATTCCTACTCGTAATTTGGTGGACGTATTATGTTGGCGCGAGAATCAGAGCCGATACCCTACCCGTGATCGAAACCGATCTAAAACCAATGGTGCTCACCGACTTCGTCAACTGACCAATACACAAGCAACTGGATGATGCTTTATTTTCTTGTCTTTCAGGGGGCAACGATCTTGGCCTTCTGCCCTTTGTCCCCATTGGATATAAATGTTCTTTGGAAGTTAAATAAAGTAGTACGAAATGAATTGTTAAAAGAAACCCACAGGCCTTTATTTTCTTTCTCGTTACCACAGTCCGCCGGTATTTTATCCTCCTCGTAGTTTCGCGCTTTTCTTGGCCCTCACGCTAACATCATGTGTGTGCATTTTTTGTTGACATAAATCTATGTCGCAACTGTTTTAAAAACATTGGCTGAAGGGTGGCAGCAGAAATGTTTCGTCGGCTGTAGAAAACAGTATAGCATGACATTTTCTTCCATGACGGTTCAGTTTTGTGTTCATTTGGTTCATCGTAATAAAAGATGTAAAATGTTATGGAAATAATATCAAAATACAGTATATTTTCGATCTTCTCTCCCAAAAACCATACTCTATGAATTTGAAAACAACATTTCAATTAAGAACAAGAATTTCTGTAGCATGAACAGGAGTTGCAAATCTTTCTGTGGAAAGGATAGATGGTCGGTGAATGATATTTTTTCCCCTTATTCAATTCCAAAGATTATCCTCATACATATCTACATAATATAACAAAGTTTATGCACTGCTTCTGTCCAACTTCTATTAAACAAACATAGAGGGCGGAAATATATCACGCAACGAATCTTCTCTTTGTTATGGGCATACTTGAACTAGAGTTTCACAAAATTATAGAGGAGTTCTCAATTTTCACTGTTGCAATGAATTCTCATGAATACAACAAATCTTAAGATTCGGCTTCCCGAGATATTTTGTGGATTGCAATTAAATTCTATAGTTTTAACAATACTACCCATAAAACCCAAGAAAAATACTTCCTCACCAGATGAAATACCAACGACACCTTCTTCCAACGATAGTTTCAAGAGAACAAGGCGCCATTCAACACGCACATTCCTTCGCTACGCCACTGTCCCTTCACGTTATCCATAATGTCCCTTCTGTTTTCTCATTTCAGTTTTGGTCAGCATATGCGCCGTGCTCCTCGCAGCATCTCGATGCGGTGCAATTAACATTAGAACAGATAGACTTAATACGCAGATTAGTGAATCTCTACCCGCAGCACATGGCTCTGGTGACGACAGCCGACGGTGGGTTATCTAAAATTTTAATTAAATATCCTCGTTCCAATGAGCACGGAACAATCTCAATTCTGAATTTTCCCACAGGCATCGAGGAAAGCCACCGTTCCGGCAAGTTGGCCAGCCTGATAGGCATCGAAGGTGGTCACTCGATAGGTACGAGCTTGGGGGTGTTACGAACATTCTACCAGCTAGGTGCTCGCTATCTCACTCTAACGCACACCTGCAACACACCGTGGGCCGATTGTTGCAAAGTTGATGAACCGGGTCAGGTCCCGCACATAGGAGGCCTGTCGCATTTCGGCACCCTGGTGGTCACTGAAATGAACCGACTGGGGATGATCGTCGATCTGTCGCACGTATCCGTTCCGACCATGCTGGACGCATTGGCCACCTCCAAGGCGCCGGTCATATTTTCCCACTCGTCGGCCCACGCAATCTGTAATAGCTCTCGGAACGTGCCAGACCACGTGCTGAAGCGACTGGTAAGTGGGGGGGCTTCTACCAAACGAATGAAAGTGTTTCGACAACGCCTAGAATTAAGAGCTTCATTTCAAGGCGTAGAGCTCCGGATGTTTTTATCTTCAAAATTGTGCCCAATCCATCCCTTGAACAAACTTCATTAAATAATTTGTGATCATAATTTATCAGGATTGTTTTGAATCATCTGGCATTCATCAGCTAATTTATATTCCATAAACAACTTTCTATTATTATAATTTCCCGATACACGCCGGCAGCCGCAGTATGGCCATATAACCTTTCACCCCTTCTAACCCCCCCGCAATCGGATGCTTCCTATCTCTTGGATCCGGACTCCCTGATAGAGTACGGAATTAGCATAATTTGATGAAATTCTATGTTGCTCTCTGCCGGACGCCACCGACAGCTGCCGGAACCGAAGTTAGATGATTAAAGAAAAACAAGAAATTAATTAAAATCGGTCGGATTCTTCTTTTTTTTTTTTTGCTGGGCTCAACGCCACAGAATGGAGCACTTTGCGGTTCCCGCAGAGGGTTCCCTACTCGATGACGCTTTTTAATAGCCACTTCCACCAATTGGCTCCGGCTAGGGACTTTGGGGGTGCCCGCATCAGCTTGTGGTTGACCGATGGAATTAATGCGCAACTTTTCCCATCTTGTTTCTCAACTACTGCATGCAAACGAACCTGGATTCTACAATCACAACAACGACAACGACGAACGCTATCTTGTCCACAATGGCCTCGGACGATGTGGACACACATTTGCACACCCCGGATCTTGTCTCGGACGACATCGAATGACTTTGGCTGACCGGTCGGAACAAACCACATCTGCAACGATGACCGACTACTACCACTGCTGCTGATGCTGCTGTTGTTGTTGTTGTTGCCGCTGCCGCTACAGTCTGCCAATGGTGGCCTGGTGATGGTTGCATTCTACCCACATTTCGTTAGTTGTGGCGAGAAGGCAACCCTCAAGGATGTTGTCGGTAAGTTTAATTTATATTAAATTTTCTTTGGTTAGCTTCCCACCGTACCTCCCTCGTTCCCACGCCATGCACCAATTTTGACCGGAGTTGAAGACATGGTCGTTCGCTTCGAAGAATCTGCTCAAGTCACCTCTAAAGTTAAGAGTGTTTTGCTTTGGGTGGGGGACCGGATGAGATAGATAGGGGAAAACGGTGGTGCCAATATTTGCTGATGCTATACTCATCACTGGCTCAGTCGCTTCGGGATATCGTCCGATCTGATGCTAGTAATATGCCCTCCGGGTGACTGTACTGAAGAGAAGCGAATTTCTTCGATCCTAGTTGATTTCAATAAACGCGGTGAGATTATGATAGGATTTTTCCAGGGGAAACATGATGATGTAAATGCATAGGAAAAAAAAACGAAAGGGAGAGTTATGTCAGTGACATAGCTGCAAAGTTGACGTAGGACTGCTTGTTGATGTGAAGAAATTGATGTCATTGAATTGATAAACTTCTACTATATTTTATTCAGTCTAAGGAACCATGAAACCTTATGCTATTGGTGTGTGAGGCTTCAGTTCTTCTTCCGTTATTGGTTCTCCACGAAAATTTATAGAAACTGCAGTTCGGCTCGAGTTAACTGTTAATAGTTTGTTTGTTGAATGTCCAACGTGCTTGCTAGTATTAAATGGGTCGTGTGTTTACGAAGGGAACATGGCTCGCGATTAAAATATTCTTATCAGTCTTATTGAGTTGCAGGACGGCCTGAGTAATATTACGATAAAAATAGGCAGCAACTCTTTAGTTGGCAACTTGATTTGATCATCCTGAAAAGGACGGATTTTAGTTGTTTACGGAGGGAACATGGTTCGCGAATGAAATTTTCTTCTCAGTCTTCTTGAGCTGTAGGACGTTTGGCAGGACACCACCCTGTGAAATGGTCAAACCGGAGGAAAGTTTATTCAGTGCTTCGTCGTTGCGGATGGCCAGCAGCAGGTGACGTGAATAGCTCTGGTCTTCTTCTTGTCACACTCCTGCTGCTAGGTAGTAGAGTGTGCTGCTGCTGAGAGTTGATATGGGCCTGTTCGTAAACCACGTAGACTTATTTTTGATAATCTCAAACCCTCCCTCCTCCCCCCACAGAGACTTTATTCCATACATTTTTTTGAAATTATGTATGGAGAGTTGACTTTGGTCAGACCCCCCCTCCCCCAGAAAAGTCTACGTAGTTTATGAATAGCCCCTATGTATAGCTGCTCGCTATGCCGGGTCAGTTTTATATAAAGGCATTGGGTACCATATCATGACAGGAAAGGGGTATTAACGAAGGAAATGCAAATCAAACTATACAAAAGGGGACGGGCCTCAGTTGTTACGCCAGACACCAGCGTGGAAATGAAATCATTAGTTTTCATTAGCGCGACAGGGGTTTCGGTGGTTAAATTCCCATCTTCTCAACTCAGGCAACAGAAAAATGGGCCTTATCCGAGCGTAAAAACTCCTGAGATATGAACACACTTAGAAGCAAGCAGCAACTGTCTTGTTCAAATGTTTGGATGTCATCCGCTGGTTTTATGAGTTTTCGAAGCTTTGCTTTGGTTAAAGCCCAAAAAGTCTCGATTGACCGTGCCTCCGGGCAATTCGGCGGATTCATGTATTTCGGCACGAAACATACATTTTGACTTTTGTACCATTCTAAAGTGTCCTTTGCGTAATGACATGACGCCAAATCGGACCAAAACACTACTTGACCTTCGTGCTGCCTGATCATCGGCAATAATCGCTTCTGGAGACATTCCTTAACGTATTTCTGAGTGTTCATCCACACTCGCATATTGCCTGCCAAACCGTAACCTTCTTACCGATTTTTTCGGAAAAAATTTCCTTTTCCGTTTCGGGGATGTCGAAGACGCAAAGACACTTACAGTATAGAATTGTGGTCCGGGAAGCGTTTTGTAATCTAGTTTCACATACGTTTCATCGTCCATTATAATACACCCGGAATTTCTACACAATAACAAATCGTAGAGTTTGCGGGCCCGTGGTTTCACGGACGCGGCCTATTTTGGGTTCCTTTCGGGTTTTTTCTGCTTCCGGTATGTTTTTAGTCCAAGTCTTTCTTTGGCACGCATGACGTTACTCGACGAGGTCCCTAGCTTTTTGGCAACATCCCGAACGGAAGTCGTTGGTTTTCACTTGTAGGCATCCCTGATCTTTTTATCGATATCCGGACTAACAGGACCGGATTACCGACCACTCTTCGGCGCATCTTCAAACGTACACTGTTCTCTATATTTTCGAATCGCAGATCTTACCGCTCCGACGCTTACACCCTCTTCCTTGGCCAATTTTCTCAAGGAGAGTCCGCTCACAGTGCACCATTTGTGCAAGATACTTTTTCGTTTTTTTTTTAAAGGACATTTTAATTACTTTAAACAAACGTTATGAATTAAGTTTGCAACAGGAATTCAGCTTTGATGTTATACCTTGCGAACGAAATACTTATCGTTAGATTATTGTGGGCCAGAGAGGAGATATTATCGTTCAAAGTCTCCAAACCCACGTAACGCTTGTGATTTCAGAAATTTTAGAACGGCGCCCCTATACAAGAATAGAAAAGAGAGACGTAAGTCCTGCGTCAAAAAGTTCTCTCGTCATTTAATCCACCGTTGATATCCAGGATGACACCTACTCAAACTGGTGTTGCAGAATAAATGAATGCTCTGAACTGCGAATTCATGAATGATTGGAAGCTAACTGCAGAACGAAAGGAATGTCCTAAAATACCTTCACAGATAGTTTTATGACAAGCGAAGATTTTTTAACGTACAAGACTAAAAAGTTTCAGTTTTTTTTAATCAGAACGTTTAATAGTAGGAAAGAAGAAGTTATTTGATTTTAGAGAGCGAACCACCTCACTCAAAAGAGTGTAACGATTAAAATTTGTTCAAACCAAAGGTGTTTTATATTATTGTTTATGTTATAACGTGAATTATATTTTCTTTTTGAAGTTCAATTAGGAAAGAATACAGAATTTTTTTTTATCTAAGCTTCAGGTAGATCAAATCCGTATTAGTGGGCCTTTCGTTTTAGTCCCGCCGTCAGATTCTATGCATTCACCTCTTCCACTTTGTTCACCACAGAACGTCAGTTTTTCTTGATGAAGAACCCTGGAATACAAAAATGTCCGCCATCATAGCTGGTTTGCATCGCCACTTCGAATTTTCGAAACCACAAATCTGAAGAACTACAAAGATTTTACATGCCAAACTTGAATAGGATTCTAGCTGTACTGCAGCATACATGTCTTAATGAGGGTTATTCCGAGAATCGAAGTGACGTTTGTCACTTCGTGAAGTGAGAAAAGTCACATGCAGTGCCGTGACTCTCAATTTGATTTAACCAGAAGAGTCACGTCACTGCAGGTGACTTTTCTCACTTCACTTCGTGACAAACGTCACTTCGACTCTCGGAATAACCCCCAATGATATGGCTTGTTAAATCGTTGCCACTTTAAAAATTTCATGTGGCAATGTGACACAGTTATCATAGCGAACAAATATTGTAATTGTGCGACCATCACCTGAGCTACTTCTTCCTTCCAACTGTTTTTGTCCGGTTCCGCTTAAAGGTGGTCCAATATTTCTCGATTGGGTGAAGCTCTGTCGTATTGATGGACCGCCGCAAGATTTTTTTTCTTGTAATGATAATACGCTTAATCCAGCCAAAACTGCACAGAACAATAATGTTGCTTCAAGAAAGGCTGCAAACGTTTTTCCAGGCATTCGTACACGTTAATTTTTTGGTTTACAGTCCCAGTTCCAATGAAAAAGTCGTTTTAAAACCGCAGGTATTTATTTGGCAAACTCTGACAGTTTCGAACGCTTGAAAATGTCTGCCACTCCTTTCAGTTGCCATATAACATTCCTGCACAGGAATCTATTTCAAGTCTGCTTTGACGTAAGTTTTGTCGTCCATTTCCACGCAGTCGAACTTCGTCAACAGCGTCATGTACAGCTTCCGGGGTCGTATTTTTGCCGTCTAGTTTCGTTTACTATCATGACTTAAAGTCGCTCGATGCACGGTTGAAGACAACACTGCCAGACAAAGAGTTTGAGGTTCCACTTAAAACCGCTGATCACTCTTGTTTTCGTCAATGCGACTTCTGGTTTTCAATTGTCTTCTGAACCTGTCTGTCAAAAAAACGTACTTTTATCATAACTTCTCAAAAAATTGACGATGCATGTATTTTAGTTCTTTAGCTTATTTTTTTTTTCAAAAAAGTCATGATTTGCTGACTACCCTACAACGCGTTTCTATTATTCAAAGTAACTTGCCAACCATGCGTCCTCATCAATCTGAAGTGATTTTTATAAGTTCATTCAGCTTTTTCAGAGCTCATATTTGGGATTTTCGAAATGTGTTGGTTGGAAATGGTTGTATGGACACATTTTTTTTTTAAATTTATATGGAGCATGTGTTCTGGCCAACACCCTCCCCTTCTTCCCCTTCCAAAAAAACAACGTGATTTATGGACGGTCCGCAATGGTTAAACTCAATTAGTAATGTGAATGATGACCTGCATCCTGTTTTAGAGACTAGCCTGACTGGAAATTTCTCTATGTTAAATATATCATATAATGAAAGTCATTTCAAGGTATTTATTTCCAAATTATCGCTTAAGATAATCATACAGTTCCTGCCGGCGTCGGTGGTGTAGTGGTAAGCGTGACTGCTACTTGGCACCCCAGTGGGTCTGGGTTCAATCCCAGTCGACGTCGGTGGTTTTTCTGAGGCGAAAAAATCTGGTCACGTCTTCTTTCGGAAGGGAAGTAAAGCCGTTGGTCCCGGCTCATATTCATGAGTCGTTAGGTAGGGTCCAGGTGGTGAAGTCGTCTTCCTGGCGTCGGTGATTGTCACCATGTGAGGAAATAGGCCGAAGTAAAATAAAAAGGAAAAAAATAAATCATACAGTTTTACAGATGTTTCCTCTTCTGAGAAGGGGAATCGTCTTAAGAGAATATTTATTTCATGTTTGGGTCTAAAAATATTTTTTTTCATCATTTATTTCTACAGGCTCAATCGAATCAACTTTACAGAGCCAAATTTTCATATTTATATACATCAATTATCTTAAAACTAACGTTAAGGGGATATAACCGATTACTCGCGGCCGTCTCGAGGTTAATAGGAATAACAATTGTACGCATGGTAAGATAGGCGGGGATTTGAAGTGTGGTTTACAAAGCACGTTTATTTTAAATTCGGAATTGGCTAAAAACTTATAACTATACAACTTTAGGTTTTCTTTTGACATGAACATTTTTTAGAATGAAAAAAAAACACACAAAAACAGATAAAAAAAACTTAAAGCAAACATACAGGTTAATCTAACTACAATCTAAGGCTAATGTTAGTCAAAAACACGTAAATGAGTTTCAAAATATCTCGAACCGGTACATTGGGTTGCCTACCTCGAGCCCGAAGGGAATCATAAAGCTCAGATCTGACTCCACGATGCTCAGCACAAGACCAAATAACGTGATCTGCGTCTTGATAGCCTTGTCCACACTCACAGAGATTGCTGTTGCTCATCCCAACCCGGTATAAATGAGCGTTCAAAGAATAATGATTGGACATGAGGCGAGACATCACACGAATGAAGTCTCGACCCACATCCAACCCCCTAAACCAAGATTTCTTCGACACCTTTGGGATTATAGAATGTTGCCATCGCCATAAATCTCCTTTACTCCATTTATACTGCCAGCTGACGAGTGAATGTTGACGAAAAATAGGAAAAAATTAGTTGAAGGCGATTTGTCGATCATAAATATCGCCTTTTATAGGGTCTAAAACTATGATATGATTGGGTTTTATCTTGAGTTTCCTTCTATTTTTCCTTTAGCCGCTGAATTGCCCCAGGCATTCTCTTTTGCAGACTGTACGTCGTATACACTCAAAACTCTTTCAGCTTTTGTTGCTTCCAAGGCACATAATTATGATGACAAAAAAAATGAAAGAATAGACTAAACAGTATACATAATTCAACTTTTAAAAACAAAACATACGCAAGACCAATTATAGAATGCTGGAAACCAGTATGGAATTCCATACCCAAAGAAGGCATAGAATGAGTCCAGAAACAATTCCTTCTATATGCCTTTGAAAAAATGAACTGGACTGCATTTTCTCTTCTATCATATGAAGTACGCTGCGTGCTCATAAATATCCAGACACTCAAGGAACGTCACACATTTGAAACGCTATTCTTCTTCAATCGTGTTTTTTCTCATTGTATACTAGGTGGGGTGAAAACTAACCTCCTTGTCAATGAAAAGAAAATGTTTTTTAAATGTTTTTTTTTTTTTTTTATTCAATGTAGTCCTCTTTTAGCTCTATACACTTATTCCAGCGATTTCCCAACTTCTTGATCCCGTCCAAAAAGTAATTTTCCGGAAGGTCTGCAAAATACTCTTGCGTGGCGTCGATGATTTCCTCGCGTGAGCTTATTTTTTTATTGATGAGTCATCTTTTAAGGTTTGGGAACAGATAATAGTCCGATGGAGCCAAATCGGGTGAATACGGTGGATGCGGAAGCAATTGGAGCCCTAAGTCCTTGGTTTTAGCCGTGGTTGTGATTTCAGCCTTCAATTGCTCCAATAATGCTCAGTAATACTCGCTGTTATGATGGGTATCCCCCCCTTGCCTACCCTACCTGCATCTGGGGTAGCTTGGTAAAAGAATGGGTGCTCGATCGCATACTACCGTACAAATGCCCTCCGCTCGTTTTCAACTTGTATCTTTCAATTTTCACAGCCTGCCGTGCGCTAAACTGAACTATCCAATACTTTCTCTTCATTTCTCTTCTTCTTTTCCTTTCAACCTTTTTTTTTTCCCAATAGCTTTTTGTTTACCCCCCACTTAGTTTTTTAAATGCACTTCCACAGTTATTAATTGAGAGTTTTCTATCCCAAATCCTTTTTTTGCATTAGTATGATTGTGTGGCAAGTACAATCATACCCTATGCCCAGGGAGTCGAGAAGTTTTCCTGAACGAAAAATTCCTAGACCAGACCGGGAATCGAACCCAGCCATCTCCAGCATGGTGTTGCTTTGTAGCTGCGCCTTTACCGACTGAGCTAAGGGAGGACCCTTCATTTCTCTTAGTTGTAGCAATAAATTACTTTCCACTCCTCTCATGTTGATGGGAAATTATCTGCTTCTGACAAATGTCATCACAAACAAATACTACACCTTAAAAAAACGACACTTTTTTAAGAAATACATTTTTTTACAAACACTTTACGAGCGTATTAGTAGAACGATTTTAATGAGAAAACTAGGAAAATTTAAACTAACATTTCACTTTATCGCTTTTGGGATATAAAATATAAATAATAAAAAAAACTGAAACTCTTTTTCAACCTAGAAAGCGTGAGCAAATTCCTTTAATTTCCACTAGAAAAAGCTTATCTGACAGATAAACCTGGAGCCGTATTGCGGATCACGAAGCGAAGAACTTTTTCTCACAGCGTTCGTACAAAAAGTCGTTCGTCTCGAGCTACCTAATGCCACTCCTGTTTTGTCTGCGACTTACAGACTTCTTTAGTGTCGAGTGCTCGAAACAATTAAATGTATTATAAGTCACTTAGTCAGCTTAGTGACGAAACTGGCCTTATGCTCCATTCAGCCTTGACCCATTGGGCCAAATGGTCCACCACCTACAGCAACACCATGCTGATTGGTTTCGATTTTTCGACCTCAAGATTTTTTCTTGCCGGTTTGGCTACGAGTTTTTCCACAGCGTTTCAGAATCACAGATTTCCAGTACCCCAGCCCCTCCACTTTCCACAGACCGTCGATAGCTGATGGAAGGTTATGTACGAACACTTGCGCATTCAGTAAAAAAGCCATCCCAGCGTCGTTTTTCCTTAGCGCACCATCATTTGAAACTGAAAAACACTCACAGCTTCAATGCCAGCTATAGAACCTGTCTTCTTACCTTAAGAGTTTTTGCGCAAAATGTCAGTACATTGCTTCATAACATGACCTATCTCAACGAGCTTTTGTGAAACAATGGCTTTTTGGATAAATTTCAAGTTTAAACGGTAACAACTCGGCCGGAAAGTAACTAAATTATTTCAAATTTCATACAATTTAGATGAATCAAAACTAAGGTTTGACGGAAAAATAACTCTTACTGTTGCCATGAATAAAAAATCATGAGAAATATCAAAAAGTCTTCACTTCGAATCGATATAATGATCCGTGATTTCATTATATGAAGGTGATCGCTACTGGTGTTGACTGGTGTTACACGTTCGTGTAACAATGTCTGCTTATTAAATTTCAGCTTTATAGTGATCGGAGGTAATTTCCTGCAACATTTTGAATCATTTTCCAAACTCATCTGTTTACAACTTTTTATTCAATATTCTTTTAAATTGCATTCAAAGCTAACAAAGTGCTTGGTAAATAGTTTTTCCAACAAATTGATTCTAATTTTAATTGAAAAACTAATCAGCAATATCCGGTAAGAGACAAAATCAGCATTTTTTATTTAGATTGCCAAGTCAAAACTTCAACACAGTGCAAGAGACATATCAAAATTGTTGTTTAAAACCTATGCCGAACTTGGTGTCAATTATGTTTTCAAAATTTATGGCTATCAATCTGAAGCCCGAACAAAACATTTCTTATGTCATTCATGTCCTTCTTCTTCTTAAGCATTTCATGCTTATTGGTTTCACAATTAGCTTATTGCTTGCTCTCAACTTAGTGTTCTAAATGCACAGTTATTAATTGAGAGCTTTCGATGCCAAGTACCATTTTTTCATTAGTATGATTCTGTGGCAAGTACAATCATACGCTGTGCCCAGGGAGTCGAGAAATTTTCCCTAACGAAAAATTTCTAGATCAGAACGGGAATCGAACCCATCCACCTCCAGCATGGTGCTGCTTTGTAGCTACGCCTTTACAGACTGAGCTAAGGGAGGACCCATTCATGTCATTCTTGTTTTACAGGTAAAACTTTTAGACTTTCTTTTACTAAGTAAACCGACCTTTAAGAAACCATCTGTATCATATCGGTAGTAATCTGTATCTTCATGATTTTTGTGCAGCCTGAATGAGAATTTCAAAATTCTGGTTTTAGAAGAAGGAAGCCAAAAGCACGGAACCAGTTCGCAACCCTCGATAATCCAAGACAACCGGTAAACTCAGATACTAGCGGTGGCAGTTCTCCATCTTCCCTTTGAAGTCGTTGATTCCATTTGTTTTCTTCTTAGTTTCAAAGAGTTTCCGCTTAACCAGTGTCCAGTGTTTTTATATCGGACAAAGCTCTGGACATTTAAGCGGATTGGCTATTTTTGGCACGTATTTTACCTCTTGGGCCTCATACTTTTTCAAGACGGACAAGAGGCCAAACCAGGCCAAACAGAGCTTGAGAATCGTGGCTTCTTATAAACAGTAGCAACTTCTTTTGCTATTATTCTTTCTCTCACACATCCTTGTTGATATTGCCGATAGAGACGGAATTTTGGGATTTTCGACCACAACTACATATTTTTTCTTTGTTTTTGTGTCTGGATTATCGAGATTTTCAGCCTTGGGCTGGTTCATCTCCCGTCGTAGTCACTCAAATACCTCTTTTGTGTATTTTCGTAACTTGTCCGGGGGTGAGATTTGAACTCGTGACTTTGGCGTGTTAACCACTACGCCGGGGTCGCCCCCCACAACTACATATTTCCTGCCAAACAAAATACTTCTTGGGGCATTTAAACACCTTCTTTGTCCGAAAATACTCGACAATGGCGTTTCTTTGCATTGCGGTATACACAGCAAGACCCAGAAGTTGTGAAAGTTTTCGAGCACATATGTTTCGTCGTCCATTATGGCCCAAGTTTTTTTTTTTTTTGCAAAAGCTAGGTTTAAAGCTCCTTAGCACAATAGAAATTTGGCTTTTCATCAAGATTGGTAACCTTTTTCAGTTTTCACGCCTTCATTCCATGCCTCTGCTTTACTTTTTGCACATGTGATTTTAATCTTCCAACTTTGTGAGGCTCATTTCGCATAGAATGGTTAGGATTTTTCTTGATAAAGGTTACCACCTTCTGGCCCATTTGGTTGAAGTAATTTGTTCTGCCTTCAACCTTCCAATCCACAGTCAAGCGCTGGTAAAAAAGTTTCCAAACACTAAACACGGTACTTTTTGGAACTTTTAGTTTCTTGGCAAAATCGAATACCGACAACGCCAGATTTTGCTTCCGTTCGAAAAAAAAATGCGTTTGCGCACTTCCAGTTGATTTGACGCCATTTCACCGAATGCGACAAGAATGTAAACATGTTGTTGAAATAATGTGGAGAATTTCTGCTGCCATAATATTGAAACGTTGCTGTTACATATTTCAAAAACATAATTGAAGGAAAAATGTCCGAAATTTAACGTGGACAGACTTTATTTGCTAATAAATTTGCATTTGGAGTGTTTATTCACAGCATCTGCTACGCGCTTATCGCAAAGTACTACAGATACGACTTAAATTGCATAAAAGTAATTGAGAGAGGTGCTATTTCAGGTGCAGTAGTGAAATGAGACATCACTTCATAAACATAGTAATAAAAACGAACAGATTGAACGTCAACTCTACTTCATATAAGCGCCCACCTTCATTCAAGAACAGTGTTGTCATTTTTCAGAATTGTGGTTTACGATATCAACTCGGATAGCATATCGTTCCGAAAATCATTGAAAAATACATATCATGCACATTGTTCATGGTGTATAACATAAAAACACACTTTAATCTGAAAATCATGAATAGTCTTACTCATTTCGAAAATTGGAACTGTTTTTGTGAAGAGCAAAGAGAATTCAAAGTAAGAAGCTCAGAGCCTATCGTGATTAATCATTTCTTGATATCTAATTAAGTTGCCAGTTGCAACGTGTTGGTCGGTTGTACTAGGATTATTTACACACCCATCAGTTCTGTTATCTTCTGTACAAGCTTTCCTGTATTCTTGTTCAAAGTCAAATTCTTATTGAAATATCTAACAGATTTTATCAAATTCATGTCATAGTTTCGAGACATCGTTGCGCTGAGCGACGAGAGCTTACTTACACAGCAACAAGTAACAGTCAGTATAAATGACGTAAGAAACCGTCTCATACTATCCGTCCACCGAACGCTATTCAGCTCTGCTGGGCTGTGTTGTTTATTTTCATTAAAGTCCAACGAGTCCAAGGAATTTAATATTGTTGCTGCGATATTGCTAGAGGTGGAATGCAATGTAGCGGAACGGATGGATGTGTCCGGAACAATCTTTCTTTTTCTAGTGATTTGAGAAGAACAGAATGCTGTCGTGCTTTTCAGCGGATGTGAAATAAGTGAACAGAAAAAGGTTGTTGACATACCGGTGTGATGTATTAAAATCACTGTTGGTTAATTGAAGCTAGTGAAGTAACTTGAAATTTGTATGGTGCCGTCGGTAGACTGTTGGGATTTGGGACTACCACATAGCGAAATTTGACCCGAAAGAATCATGTGGATCTTGAACATATTCTTTTGATTCTAATTATTTAATGTGGCCAGACTTCCGAAATGCTATTTAAGCGTAATCTGATCTTAAAAACTTCAATTCAGTATGAATGACATTTTTTTTCTCAATGCTGACGCTTACCTTGATTTTACTTCCAAAGCCTTACGTGGTATCCAAACGTTTTGATTTAGTATACGTATACGTATACGATACGTATACGTTTGGAACTACTCAGTTAATACAATTTTGTTATTTTCAACTGATTCTCATGCACATAATTGGATAATTTAAAAAGAGTTAAAATTACAGTCGAAAAAAAATGGGAATTGAAAATAACACGTGACTGTACCTTAATTGAATGCATCTCATGTTGTTTTCAATCAAATTGAATCTATGCATTCCTGGTAAGTATATACATTTGGGCCTTTATATTGGATGATGGCTACATACTTAAGACAACGTCAAGACCTAAATAATGCATTACAGTAATGTTATTCGCTAATTAGCTGCACATAAACAGAGATGCAAAATCTCGCGACACCTACACGAGAGTCATCATCATATCTATTAATATTGTCCATTGGGAGTACATTTCGAGGATTCTTGGTTACTTAAGCCATATTCCAAGGTATTCCAAAGATCTGATATCCCCACTTTTGTCCACTTTTTGATCGATTCAGAAACGATGTGTCAAACTTTATAATTTTGCGAAACGAGTTCATTTTAGGACATCTAGAAGTTTTTTGATAAGCCTGGCCACATTCTGGGGTATTGTAAAGACCGGATTCCCCCGAGAAAATGGCCTTTTTCATCGATTATTTCACGGACTCGTTTGGTTATTTGGTGAAATGAACTCATTGGAGGCCATATCATGGAGAAGGCCACTTTGGCCGCATTCCGGAGGTCTAGTTTTTCATTGATTCTGGAACCTGTCAAACTCCATGATTTAGCGATCAGAGTTTATGGGACGTAGTTCCGAGGACTATTGGTCAAGCTACCCGCCACAAATCGGTTGAGGTAGTTTCTTTGTGACTAAAGTTGTAAACATAGAATTTACCTCAACCGATTTTTGACAAATGTGTGTCTTATGTAGTCACAATCCGGTATTCAGAAGAATTGGCTGAGTAGAATATTCATTAGCATGTTTATGTTTGGTAATTCATGTCTTCTAAGTTTCACCATCATTTTTAAGTTAATCAATTCTGTTTTTTTTATATATATTTTTTTTTGTATTCATTTCTACTTCGGAAACCATTTAGAGCAAGGTGTTAGCTGGACCATCGTTTGCTTGTGATCTGCGCATACGTGCCTGGTACAGTTGTGGCAAGCCACCTATTAAAATTAAAAGTCGAGCACTCGACACTGAAAAAGTCTGTAAGTCGCAAACGAAATAGGTCTATCTGTCAAAAGATAAGCTATCTGTAGTGGAATTTAACGGAATTTGCTCGCGTCTACTAGTGATAGTTTAAAAAAGTGTTTCAGTTTTTTTGTTTTTTTTTTAGAAAAAGTGATCAAGTGAAGTGTTAATTTAAATTTTCCTAGTTTTTCAATTTTCAAGTCACATATGTTTTTCTGTCCTTATTTTGAGAACAGAGTGAATAACGTTTTACCTCTTTCTGGATCTTAAATTTAACCGTCTCGACATTTTCGCAGTCACTGAAACGACAAATTTGTATCTTGGCACAACGACTGCTGCAAGTAGTCAATTTGCATTTTGCACAAATGTTCAACTGCGTGATTATTTCACACACAAACTAAAAGAAGCTGTGGGGTTCCCCTTTGGCCCAAAAAAATTATCATAGTTGTCGTTAAAGGTGTCCAAAAGGCTGCTATATCCAGCCGCTCACTTGAAAAATGACCAGTTTTTTGCTAGCCATTTGATGTAGCTTCTCTGGGATAGAAAAACTGAAGAATTTGCCCATTTGAACTGAACAAACGAATTAAGTATCGAGATGTCCACCAAATTTTCAAATAGCGCTTTGGACCGGCGGCGCGTAGTCCTCTGCTTGGTATACTTTTTCGTAACCTGCTCCGTGATATCGAACCTATCGAGCAGTTTCATATAAAAGTAATTTTAAGATTTGCAATCGCTCCAGCTCATACCTGTTTGGAACTCCTCTAGTCAGCTTGTTGGACCTGCTGATAGAGCTTTTTGGATATCACGGTCTTATCCGTTGACAGCATGTGCAAGTTTTTTTTTTTTTAAATTCAAGAATTCAATCTTTTGAGGCGAAAAAATCTGGTCACATCTTCCTTCGGAAGGGAAGTAAAGCCGTTGGTCCTAGCTCATGTGTTGATGAGTGCGATATGTAGGGTCCAGGTGGTGAAGCCGTCTTCCTGGCGTCGGTGGTTGTCACCACCTTGTGAGGAAATAGGCCGACGGAAAATAAAAGAAAAAAAAAATTCAATCATCAATTCGCTGTTATAGACCTGCAGACATGATCCAAGCTTGCGCTCTTTATTCTGCAACGCCATCTGTATCGACACAGGAGTTTCCCGCTTGTTTTAACGAAGCATTCAAATGCTGGGCAGGTTTCTGGAAATTTAGTTCTTCACACAGAGGAATAGACGTAAAGAAATGCTGTCATAAGTGAGATCATGAAACTCGCTACACCCAATCTTAAATTTCAACACGTTCAATCCCAGTTTCCAAACCGATAAAAAATTTGCCACTTAATACAATTTTCCAGGATCTGATCAATTCAACCAAGAATATCAATGAACTCATTAAGCAAAATTATGAATTTTAACAGACGAGTAAATTTTCTCCTCTTTCAAGCAAACGTAAACAACGAAATTGTTTGCAATCTTTCATACACCAAACAACATTGTTGGCATTCTTCCATGCAACAGATCTGATTTAGGAGATCACATATTGACTATAAATTTAAGACATCGCAGAAAATCACGTGTTTCTTTCATACTGTGTAGGTTTCTAAATCGATCAAAGAGTGACCATTTCTACATGCAAATCGGATCTCCAGAATACCTCAAAATGTGGCCAAGGTGACCAAGAATCCTCGAAATTACCTTTATTGCCTTCGTTTCGCAAAATTGTGCACAGTTTTAAAGAAAAATGTGATTCCCTGCATTTTCTAATGCACATAAACGGAATGCAAGATTAGGTATAAATCCATGGGCTACTTTACTTACTAATCAGACCAACGGTGGTTTCTTCTGTACAGAGAAGTTGTCTCACTTCTATTCGGACCATGGCTGTACCTTGCAAGTACCCCTCGCAGAACGGGTCCGCAAGTCGCCTTCTACTTGATCGATCCACGTTTTTTCGCCTTGTGCCCGTCACTTCGTTTTCGAAAATCATTTTAACTGGGTTGTAGCCCGGCATTCTTACGACATGCTTCTCCCATTGTAGGTGATCGATTTCTCCCAGCAACTGGTGCAATTCATGGTTCATTCGCCTCCTCCATGGTCCGTCTTCAATATGCACTCCATCGTAAATCGAACGTAATAACGTTGGCATTAAAAAAATGGCCTTTTTTTTCGGATGGTGATAAAAAAAGCCAAGACACATAATTGCTTTTGATAAATTTCCCATGGAAGGTAATTATTTAAGCTTACTTGCAAAAAAAAATTCCACTGCTTTCCGGCAGTTAACCAGAACATTCGCCATGGCGGTCGAAAGCATTCGTGTAGGCATGTTTTTGAGTTCTTTCTTCGTTTTATTTATCAATTTCTCCTCAGTTTTCGCGACAAACGACGACACAGACGACATCCAAAAATTTAAAAAATATTGGCCAAAAGTGGTCAAAATGGTGGGAAGTACCACTGTGCAGAAGCTAATGGGTCATGTTCGAGGAAAAGTTAGGAGTCTTGGGTATGATTAAATATTGTGATATAACGACAGTAAAATATCATATAAAACACAAATACAAATATGATTTGTTAAATAAAATTATTACAACTAAAAAAGAACAAGACTTTTTAGTTATTTTGAAAGCGTGCTTATACTTTCTGGAACAGTCTATATTCACGAAATGCCATTTTTATGATTTGAAACCTACCCGCTTCGCATTTTCTTGTTATGGTGCATTTTATGTTAGAAGCCATCGACAAATAAAACCAAAATGCGGTGTCAAAATGACTTTCCTATAATTGAAAAAGTGTTCACGTTTAACTCTCTTGCCAATGTTAAGAGGCAGAACAAGTCCGCCAGTTCTTTGATAATTATTTTTTTCAGGATTCGACTCCCCTCCTTCATCGGAGCACACTCCGTGCTCCGTGCAATTTACAATTCATCAAAAATGAACACTTTTATCAATCGATACCCGTCCCGTGCCAAAAGCAGAAGAAAAAGAAGAAGAGTTCAAAGGAAGAGCACACTGCTCAAATAATTTATCGTGATTGGCAGTTTTCGGCATACTCGTACCAGAAGCGGGTTCACTCAGGCACGCTTCAAATGGGGCGAAGTCGCCTTCTTTCACCAGCTTTTGATATATTGGATCGCGCCAATTCGCTGAAAAGTGAGTTCCTTGGCGAGACGATGAAAGGATTCTTTTTTCTTCGTTCTTTTGCGCAAGAGAGAGAGAGAGGTCGAAAGTTCGGCACTCCTCCGTTATCAAGCCACCTACCCGCATTAAATTATTCGCTATTGGCGGCAAGCGAAGATTAATTACAATCCTTTCTTCGTCAATGCGGGCCTGACTCGAAAATTGGATATGCTTTATGCAAGTGAACTTGGATCTCGACATTATACATTCGGGAAAAAGTATGCGAATTTACAAATCATCGCAAATAGTTCATCAAGATTCAGCCCTGTATGGAACATGAATGCGCAAAACTTGATATTTCCGGGTTGCTCCTTATTTTTTCAGGAAAAAAAAAGGATGAAAGGGTAGTTCGAATTCCAACTTCCAAAAAACCAATAAAACGGTTCAGGCAGAGACGAGCACGGAGAGAAATTGATTACTGTCGTGACTTTGCAATTATCTACTCGCCGATGCTGCGTGCTGTTCGACTACTAGGACAACGATGGTGTCCTTGTTGGCAGGCAGGCAGGCATTCACGAAAGCTGCAATATTTCTTCACTCGATCCGGCTTTGCTTCCGGCTGGGAACAGTTGGGCCGTTGAAAGCTCCGAAATCGACCACCTCCAGCGTCTTCTCCCTTTGTTGACTAAGTGATTTAAGTGCTCTGGCAAAGATTAAACGAAGCCGATGAGAATCGATGACACCGGGTTTTATGGATTGAATTCAAACGGATCTTTGGTGGTTGGGCAGAATTTTCTTCGGATGCAGCTTGAACGGTAATTTTAGCATGCTTCGAAGGCTTTTGATGTTCGATTCTTGACTGACGTTCTCAGCTTTTGAGGGGTTTGCTATGAAACTCTATTTTTGATTGGGCAACGAGAGGATGGCATAATGGTTTGCTAAGAAACGAATTAAAAAAAAAAATACGATGCATACTCAAGTGTGGTTCGAACTTTAGAGCAGATAAGTGATAAATGTGCGGAATATTGGAACAAAATCTCTCGCTAATGATGATGTTATTGCGAAGGGAATGATTATTCCATGGTTTTTTTATTGGAAGCATCTATTTAATTAGAATTATCAAAAAAAAACTTCCATCCGATCTGAAACTGATAATTCTAATAAAATAGGTCCTTTAAAAAAAAACCGTAAAATAAACTTCATTCGACTATGGATCAGTTCGAGCATGTGTGATTTTTTAGATTTTTAATATTTTCGTTACGTTTTATCGGAACTTTCTAAAGTTAATTCTTTGCTGATATGTTGTAGCCAATTCCTAAAGTCAGGGTGGCCACAGAACCGGGAAAACCGGGAATTAGCCGGGAATTAGCCGGGAATTTAAAAAAACTGGGAGAAACCGGGAAAAAAACGGGAATTTATGTTCACGTGATTAATTATAATTTAGGTTGTGTGTAATTTTCATCGAACCTCTAGTTATTCCTATTTTAGCGTGTTCATCCGTAACGATGTGTAAAATTCTAGAGTGTGTCAATTGATTTACCTTCTATGAATATCTTGGCTCATTCTCGAAGTGTGTCGCAACGTGTGTTCTGACGTCTAATCTCTTTTCTCTTTCAAGAGCATAGAAACTATAGGACTTGCTGTCAGGCAAACGCTTCCCTATCAAAACAATTTACATTCGTCCTATGCGTTTGAAAGAAAGGGTATTAGACATAAGAAAACCTAATAACCTAATAATTATTCTCTTTCGTTCACTTTTTCGCTTTGTTGGTGATACTGAGGTCATATTCGTTGCCCAGTTCCAACAATTTTATTTGCGAAATAACACTCATCGTATTTCGACAGCGGTTTTTTTTTTTCTAATTATAAGAAGTGATACCAGTGTAGCAATCTCCTTCTCCCGTTTTGTCGTTTTGGCTACGCGTTTAATTTTTTTTTTTTTTTTTTTTTTGCGGGTGGTCTGTAATTTCTTCGTTTAATATTTCTTCCTCTGTTAGCTGTTCATACTGACTGTCAAAACCATCAAATATTCCAGCACATCAATAGATCATTGGACGATGGCGTCATCAATGCAGTTTTGACAGTTCAGGGATCAATGCAGTTTTGACAGTTTACGTGGACTTAGGATATTTTTGGGAAGATCGGTTCGAGATTTTGTGATCTAAATTTATTACGATTAAAGTAAAACAGCCGGAAAACAGAAACCAGTGCTTATTACTTCATCATTTCCTGAATCTAATCATTCAGAATCCAGAAAAAAGTCAATGAAAAATTTCGTTTGAGCGGTTCAAATTCTAACACCTGGAAAACAAGCTTCCTGAACTGTCAAAAAAGTGAGGTTAATGTATTCCGCGTAATGAACTATATCGAAAAACAAAAAACTGTTTCGGAACTCGGCTTTCCTTTTGCCATTTTTTTTTCTATTCGAATTCAAACTTGATAAAGCGAAATGTTTTGTTCTCGCCGAAGAAGAAGTGGGTAGAGATGAATTTTATTTCCTAGTGTAAAATTGGGTTTACACTTCAAGAAAACTGTAATTTTTGTGTAGACTTATTTCCTGCCACGAGAATCCAAATCCCGGGTTCCATTTAAAATACACAAGCGCACAAATCCAGAGACGTTTTTCCCGATCTGTAAACCAGTCTTGAAACGGGAAATTTTTTACATTTGGTCCGAGAAAACCGGGACAAAACCGGGAATTTGAAAATGATAATTGAGTGGCCACCCTATAAAGTATAAATAATCAGTAGTTTAAAATGGTTTATTTTAAGATCCAAGCAGTTTTTTAGAAGCTCCCAGAGATCCTCTCACAGAGCATCCAAGCAAGCAAGCGGTTGCAACTTTGTTATTGCCAGGTCTGCTGTAATTAAACAGAGCATACCTATATGATGCTTGGGACTGACTTACATCCTCAATGTGTAAAAACTTAAGGCAATACCGTCATTGACATTACAGACATTACATTAGAGACATTACACTCTAAACATGAGCATGATTGACCACCCGAGGTTGCTACTTTATTATTGTCAGATCAGCTGTTATTACCAACAAATGATGCTTGGTACTCACAAACATCCGCAATGTGTAATAACTGGTGATAACAAACTATGGCAATACCGGCGTCGGCCTCGCCGAATGCGGGTCAACTAGGGAATGGGTGGGAATGTGTTGACATGGTACTCGGTTTGAAGGAAGCAGCGGAGTCCACTGCACTTCCACGAGAAATCACTGGGATGTTGGATAGATTGGTTGGTTTTGCAGCAAGAACCGTTTTGGTAAACGGTGTGCTGAATTCAGCTGACGTCGGCAGGGAGTTAGATATGTTAGTATGTCCCCGGTTTATTCTCTGTACAGAGATGCACTGTAAAATTATTGAAATTTTGGCACATATTCAAACCAACAGTAAGAATGCTGTTGGGGCCACTCACAAATGTAGGTGGTCTATTTCAACGGAATAAAATATACGCTAAAACATTGAGTTTGAGGACCGATTTAAACCAACAGTCAGGATGCCGTTGGGCCACTCACATATGTACGTGGTTTATTTCAGTTATTTCAGTTTAGGTTTATTTCATAATCCGGGTGGTTGGACATAAGTCTTGACATCACACGAATGAATCCGCGACTTACATCGAGACCTTTGAACCACAATCGCGACGAATCATTTGGAATAATGGAATGCAACCCAAGAGAAATATTTGTCCGATCGTTTTGCCAACTTTGAAGAGAAATCTGCCGCACTAAAGTGAAAATAAACATGAGGTGAAATTCATCTATCGAAAATCTCGCATTCTTTTGCGCAAACTTTTGCTAAAGAGTCCGCCTTCTCAATGCCTGGAATTGAGCAATGTGGAAGGATTCATACAAAGATAATCCTGAATGATCTTTCGATCAACGCACACATCTGCTCTCTTATTGTTGAATGAAAGTAAGATGAGTGTCTCACTGTTTTCATCGACCAGAGGGCCTCGATAAAACGAAGACTATCCGCGAAGATCCAATAATGGTCTATGGGCATAGACAGATAAGTATTCATTGTAGGTACCGAAACCAGTGGATCCATCAATGCTTGACTCATCCGTGAAAATTCTTCTGTTTCAATTGACATTTTGGTACTTTTAAATCAAAATATGGGGAATTAAAATAGGTCAAATAGCCTTTTTCATATAGATATCGTAATCAATGGAGGAACTGTGATAAGTGAAGCGTAGAATAGGAGAATTATAGCATGGAATAGTAATATCGGATGACATATAGTTAATATAGATTCATAGGAATTAGACTTATTACTGAATTCGAAAAAATTTCAAAGTTTTCAATCCCAAGGTTGTTACTGATTCCACACTTCATCAGTATTCTAGATGAGAAATCCCAGAAGCGCTACTGTAATGGTTTTACTCCTGCCAGGACCTCCAGGCTCATATTATGTGTTGAGTGCATACAGCCAAGGGCAATACGTAAACAACGATTTATCCAATTTAATGAGGTGACTGAAAGCAAAAAGAGACATATTTGAGAACTGAAATAAGGCCTTCCGGGTGAGCACCCCACCATGTCCCGGAAATTGATCTTAGAAAATCGATCCTTTGTTGACTTTTATGTTTTAAATACGCAATGCGAGTACTCCAAGTGCATTTTAAAACAAACATGACTCCAAGGTATTTGAAGGCCAAAGATTGGGAAATGTCTCTTCCCAATAGCTTGAGACGCAGTTGGGCTGGGACCCGGTTTTTAGTAAACACTACCAATGCGGTTTTTTTTTGCGGTGAACACTTAATTTCAAAATTTCTGGCCCAGATGTATACATTATTATGATCTTTGCAAGATTTCCATACGTAGAACTCTAAAGGAGATTACAGTATCTTCTGCACGTTGTGTTAGCTTGCATCCATTTTCCGAGCAGTTATCAATATTTTGAACATACATGTTATAAAATAAAAGACTTAGACATGTGCCTTGGAGCAAGCCCAACTAGCTAATTCTGGAAGTTGTTAGATGGCCTAGATTAAAGGTCATTTGTTTCTTTGACAGTAAGTTGTACAAAAAGTTATTTAAATTTCCTGGTAAACCACTATTGTGCAGACTTTCTGCCAGTATATTTATGGCAACTGGATCAAATGCGCCCTTAACATCCAGAAATACTGAAGCCAATTTCTCCTTGTTTGTAAAGGCCAGTTGTATATCAGATGAAGGCAATCGTTTGTTCCTTTACTCTTTCGAAAACCAAACTGCGTATTTGATAGCAAGTTATTTGATTCAACCCAACGGTCAAGACTTGATGGGATCATTTTTTCTAATAATTTCGCCTTAACATGACAGCACAGCGATCGGACGATAAGAATGTATGTAGACGCTGGTTTTCTAGGTTTTCTAATAGTTATTACTTTAACTTGACTCCATGCGAATGGAACTATTCTTAATTCCATGAGATAATACATAATACATGCAGGTTAAGTAACCGTCTTTGAGCGATATCGGGGTGATTACTTAGAAGGTTGAATTTAATCATTTCGCTTCCAGAAGCAGAGCTATTCGATGAAAGAAGTGCCATTTAAAATTCCAGCATTGTAAATGGTTCATCCAGAGAACCGTTACTTCCGGTGGTATCCCGTATATTCGGTTGTGGGGACAGAGTCTGGTCAAACCTTTTTAGCGAAGTCAAATATATTACAGGGACGAGTGACCCGAAGGGTTAAAGTCCCTCTCAAAAACAATACAAGAAGAAGAAGAAGTCACATATCCACTGCATGGAGTATACTTCACTCTCATTGGAGGATGTACGGTTTCGCATGTAGCGAAACCTTTCTCCAAAGCGTTGTTATCGTGGTCTCTCTAGATAGTCCCTCTACAAACAAACGCCAGTAATTGCGTTTCTTAGTAAATTTTTATGCTTTTTTTAAGCTTTAGGAATTTATCAAAAAGCTAACATGTTTCATTACTACGATAATCTTTAAACGCATCGGAATTTTAGAGATACAACTTTGTGCATTCGTCATCCTATCCAGGGATGGCGGGTCTTTTTTTGAGGGATGCACATGGAACACGTCGTTTCTGAACTTCTAATGCACTTTTGTACATCAATTCTGAAAGAAAACGATACTCATCCAATGGTGGACGAGAATCGGTAAAATTAATACCAAGGGCTACCGCCGATGCAAAATGTTGCCATCAATATGCCTCGTGAGGTCATAAGGAACATAGGTTGACTGGTTGGTTGGGGTCTGTTGGTCCATGGGGTTCATTGATTACCATCCACAGACAATCTAATGATAGTGAACTAGAGCACAAACATATGTCAAGTCGACTCTCTCTGGCAGGAGGTTTTACTATTCATGTCGTGTCTTCCCCAGTGTTCAAGATGGTCAAGTTGAAATCGTCGCATATGCCTTTGAAAATACCCGCTCTATTGTCATCGTATTGTTTGCTCCAAGCGGTGCCATAGGAATTCAGATCACTCAGAATAAGAACCGGCGATGGAAGTACCTATTTTAACTAAACTCCAAAGTTGACAGCGGCTTATTGATGTCCTTGGAGGGACATAGAAGGAAACTATATAAATATCTTTATTCTTTACATTCATTTGGCAAGCGACGATTTCAATGCCTGAGATTATTGGGAGTGAGATTTTATAGAAGGGGTAGTACTTTTTGATCCTCAAAAGTACGCCGCCATATGAATCATTTCGGTCCAGGGGAAGCATGTTAAAATCGTGGAAGTTTCACCTTGGTTTACGGTAGGTAAAGAAAGCCATGTTTCCCAGAGAGTAAACATCCCAAGTAACATTGCCAAAACCATAAAAAATTAACAAGTTTTATTAAAAATTTATAAAAACTACTAGAAATCAATTTGGTTTTATTATGGCACCATGAGGTGCCAATAGTTTTTATATTTTAGTCAGGTCATGTTTTAGTTATGAGAACCTACAAAGCTTGTTTACAACGATTTTTAAACCTTTTTTCTCAAATCCCTTAATCCTATCATATATTTTATTTTGACTTTATGAACTCGTAGAATTTTTTTTTTATATGCCGGAAATGAATCGTTCATATTGTCTGTCTGTTGAAAAAGTATTTTAAACCAACTTTGCCTCCAGTAAATGCAATGGTTCTTATCGTGTCAATATTTACCATAAAATAACAAACGCATATGATTTGGAACATGATACGCTGTAAGAAACTCAATTTGTTTTAGATATTTTGCTATCAAACAAAACTTCCCGCAACACTAGAACTTTTTTCTTAGATATTATTTTCTGCTAAATGTACCACAAGAGCAGAGGATCGAACAAAGCGGAACTACAAAAACCAACCACGATATCCCAGTGACGCTTGACATCTATGGCCATTTGCCCGTTTGCTGTTCTTATGGCAGTCAATCGAGTTTATGAAGGTTCTCAAGTGGTCATAACATCTTTCAGTAGATCATTTTCAGAATCTTCATTCAAAAGGTTTTATTAGCTTGTTTTCACAATCGTCTATAGAGTGGGCCACTTTGTACAAATTCTGGCATTAAAGAAGTATATAAGAGGTACACCCAAAAGTTGAAAAGGTGGCAAAAAATGCAATTGCAGTTTTTGCAATCATATCTTGAGAAATGCGCATGATTGAGTAAAGGCAATGTTGCGCATCATGATCCACAAATAGTTTTATAGTACCAGACACAGATAGCTCGAAACATTTTTTTTTTGCTATAACTTTTAGTGCCTCGACAGTTGAAGCAATCGTTGCATAGGCGCCAACTTTGGGGGGGCAATGTACTTTTTGACAATATTTTTTTTGCTGGTGGCAAAAATGGAGTGCAAGCTAAGATTCTTGGTGATGCAAGGAGAGCTTTGTTAGTCCACTGCTTGACTCATTCTTTGAACTTGGTGGCGCAAGACACCACCCCCAGATTTCTACTTGCCGAGATCTTTAAACTTAGTGAAGGATCTGATCAACTTCGTCAAGAATTCACCAAAACGGCTCACGATGTTCCAATGTCTATTAAATCAGATGATTCCACCAAACTGTGACCTTTGTGCCTAACAAGATGGACAACCAAATTCGTGTCCATGTCATCTGTTTTATCAAACTATTCCGCTGTGGTTGAATTTTTCACGACTTTGGCTGAAAGTGATACTTCTGATGTAGGTGCATAAGCTGCTGGGTTTTTGAGAATGATGGAGAAATTCGACTTTTACTTTACCTTGATGGTACTAGTAAAATTATTCAGGTACACGGTGAACACGGCGCTCAAAAAAAAAATCGTTGCGTCTGGAGGAAGCATACCAAATTATCGAAACTTTGAAGGCAAGTTTGAACTTCTGTAAAAAGGAGTTTTCCGTGGTTTGGGAAAGAGTATCATCAGGCAAACCAGCCGAGGTAGGATCTCCGAAGTGGCCGCGAAAAAAGAGGGTGCCCGGAAAAACCGATTTGATCCAAGCGAACAATCACAGAGAAGAGAATCAATCGCAGGGCCGGTTGAAGAGATTCGTGCATCCCAGTATCAGGAAATTATCGACAAGATTCTGGAATCACTTGACGCTCGATTTAAAACTGAATCGTTTGAGTTCCTGTGAGAAATTGAAAAGTTTTTGCTGGACGACGACGCTAACAAAGCAAAAATACTGAGTTTTTATGAGGGTGATGTCGATCCGGAACGCTTGCTGCTGCATCGGGAAATGTTTTTGCAAACTTTGAAGAAAACTGACAAGTATGTTGAGACTATCTCAGTTCTCAGACTACTTCAAGAAAGAACAGCATTTGATCGAAGTTCTCCCAGAGTTTGTAAAATTTCTGAATATATTTGTGACAATTCCGACATCTTCTGCAACACCTGAGCGGTTCTTTTCGGGACTTCGAAGACTGAAGACATACTTGCGCTCCACCATGGGACAACAGCGGCTGAATTCTGTGGCCATATTGAATTCCACAAGGACATGGCGAAAAATCTGGACATGGATGAAGTTTTGAATGAGTTTATTTCACGAAATAGCCAGAGGAAAAATACTTTGTATGTGTAACATGTGGAATGTTTGGAGCCTGAACGTTTTTGTAGAAATAAATTGTAATAAAACACAAATGTACTACTGAAAAATGTTCGTTTTAATTTTTTAATCATTGGAATAGGATTTAAAGACTATTTCCCTTTAAAATACTGACCCCCACCCCCCCAATAATTTTCTAAAATTGCCCGCGTCTGAACCGGGGTTTTTGTTGAATCATCACCAGCATTTCAGGTTGCACCCAGCTTAGTGGAAAATATCTTCATTTGCTTCAATGCTTTACCACTGAGTGTCTTGCCAAGCCAACCAACTGTATGGTTTCTATTCCGCTTTCCTCAACTTGTTAAAGTGGCTTAATGGTTACCATTAAGAGCCATTACGCTGTCGGCAATGGTTCGTATCTCGGTTCCGACTCTAACAATTCTTATTTTTGTGAGCCATCCGAATTTTGGACTCCAATCTCACACTCATCAACTAATACCTCTGCAAAATCTCACGCACACATTTAATCTTTCAGAGCAAATTGTTGCGTTGCATTTTTGCCCACAGCTAATGTTGCATTTTTTCTTCCAGTTACGATCCACAGCGAGAAATGAAACAAAATCTTGCAATCTTGCTTTTTTATTTTGGGTTGACAAAACAGTTTTGAATGTAGTTTTATCAACAAAGCCGGGAGGAGTGGTATACGGTTGGAATAGAACTTAAATTGTTTCTTGGGATGTGGAAAGCCAAGAGCATTAAAATTTAATCCACAATATCCCTATAGTGAATCTTACCTCGCTTGGACGGGATAATTTTCATAGAATTGCGAGAAGACATAGTTTTTGTTTTTGAAAATCTCATACGCTTACTGTTATTAAATAACGGTGGCATTCTATAGCTACAGCAACGATTGGATGCATCTGCTATTACCGGTTTATTCGGTTTTCTAAATTGACCTCCGCTACCTCCAATTCTTTGCAAGCTTTTGAGAGAAAGTTTTATTTTTTTTTCCGGTGCACTCCCAGAGCACTAATGGGCTTCCTTTCATCGGGGGCGTATACCTCCGGAAATCCACTTTCAACAGCTACGACAGAATCCGGTTCGTCGGAAGGCAAAATCAAAAAAGTATTTCCAATTTGGACGGCTGAAACAGACGATGCACAAGCTCCGTTTTGCGACTTCACCATTTCTGCATACGTTTGCTTGGAGCGTTCTTTTGTGGATCGCTTCACATTATCAGCACGCATCTTGTACTCGGGGTGGTTCCGCAAATCATGGAGAGGCCCCAGTAAGCACACTTTATTTCTTCCGGTTGGCAAGCATCCTCTAGATGCCTTTTACTGAATTTGCCACTACGGGGCCTGTTGTTGCAAAAAGTAGCCGCATGTCGCAACTCTTTGCACATGATACAATTAAATACCCTTGACACAAAAAGGCGCACTGAACAAAAAAAACATTATCAAATTTAAAAAGAACTGATCCGGCGAAGGTCACAAATAACGAGTCCGACGGTGAATACGTCTTTCTTTCAAGGAATTGCAATTGTTTGCATTCCAGAATTTAATGGTAAACGAAACAGAATTTAGAACCTTCCATAACATCTTCACACGTCAAGCTCGCCGCAGAAACCACATCATCTATCTCCACATCTCGAGTTGGGATGTAGACGTAGTACTCGGCATTGTTACCTACTTCGCTAGCAATTTCATTTACAATTTAATGTGTAGACGCAGTAACACGCAGTTTGTTTTGGTTGACCTGACGATATGTGGTCCACGGATAATTTTAATGCCCAGGAGGTCTAGGGCCCTCACTTTCTGCTGAAAGTAGACAACCCAAGGAGAAGCAGAAGACGGCTGGTAACAGCGCGACTTAAAAACATCTTTGGGAGGCACGCTTAACTTTTGTTCATCTCTGTTTTCAGACTTTTTTTTCATTTTGTTGGTTTCAAGGAGGTGCACGCAATAAATATTTAACTATAAGAACATATTTGTCTACAAGCGTTGCAATGTTCCGGGTGTGTCCGTAATGTGCCAGTTCAAATTTTTATTATTTTGCTGCATCTGGAAACCAACAACACATATTGGCAAGGTTGCTGGTTTCTTAGTTCTAAAAGCTCAACTGTCAAAAATATTCCACGGTGTGCCAAACATGTGGTATGGATTGAAAGCCGAAGATCCGCATTTGTGTAACAAACTCGTTTAGTGTGTAAAACATTGTGGTCTGTGCACTGTTCTAAGCAACTTACCCTTGGATTGGAAGCACCAGTAAGGATGCTTTTTGGCCACTCAAAATTTTTAATAGTGGTTCACGTTATTGGGTAAACAAACAATATATAAATTACACTTGGGAGTTGATTTGGAACTGACGCTTCTGCATTACCATGTTCATCTTGCCCTGGTGCTACGTTGAGGCCTCTTTGGCTTCGGCCCTCCTCTTCAGCTTTTGTTAGCTTACCTGGAACGCAGCACTGTCTGGTTCCTCACGATGTCCAATTTCTTCATTGCGTGGTACGAACAAACCATCGAGCAAAGCAACTTGAATGTTTTCGCTTTGGCAGCTGGAAATCAACTGTTTACGTTGACATTTTTTTTCTGTTCACAACAGGATTGCTACGATTGACGATGCATAGGTGAATCCACCACCGAGGGGGATGTCAATCGCATGAAAAATCGCTAAAATAAGTCCATTTTTCAATACAAGTGTTATTATTTTCATTATGAATTATTTAAACAGTATTTTTTTTCCATAAAAGGTCTTAAAAAAACGTTATTTAGAGTTTAGTCCTTGAAAATGATAAACGTTACTTGAATTTTTCGTAAATTAAAATCTCGTAAAGGTTTGGTAAAAAAGAAGCATTGTAATCGTGACCACACAATTTTTTTTGCACTAATTGATGTTAGATTTAACGTAGATGCTATGCAACACTATAAGGAGCTAACAAGTTAGTGTCTTATCAAATTCATTCCTTTCAATCCGGGGTTTCTTCACATCTGTAGCCGTCCAGCTAATCAACCAGTTTTACTGAACTTTCTTTGAAAACAACTTTCTGAAAAGCGTCCGTTTTGACCGTAAAATCCCTTAAAGACATTCGTCGACACAGGAAACCCGTCAACAGCAATTTGCAATGTCCGCATTGAGCCAAAATCTGCTCCCTACAAAGCTAACATCAGTCGCCGTAAACCAAGGTGAAACTTTTAATTAGCACTTCCTACCCCCATTTTGTGCCACCCAGGTAATTCATTTCGGCTTCCCCTCCGTTTGCTTTGATTCTGATTTCTCACACCGGCCCATCCCATCGACACCAAACCCAGAAAACACACAATGGCTTCCATCGGTTTCCTCAGGGAGGAGCGGTCGGCCTTCCCAATACTACATTATTAACAAATTGTTTTAATTAAGGACTCAATTTTTAATTAAATTACTTCTCCCAATACTTTTACTATGCAACTCGTCGTAACTCACCACCGGAACACCTGGGGGCCCGAAATGTTTTGTGGAATTTCCTGAACGTATACGGCGAACGTTCAGCGCACATCAATCACATCCGAGATGTGGCCGGAGTGGACCACGTGGGCATCGGTGCCGGATACGATGGCGTTAACCTGTAAGTGAACCGAAAATAGGAACAACTTAACGCCAAGCCACCGCGGATTTTAATTCCAAGGCCTTCTTTTTTGCTTTCTTCCTTTTTCATAAACGAAACCATCCGCCCAGAGTGCCCCAAGGGCTGGAGGACGTCTCTCGGTATCCGTATCTGTTTGCCGAGCTGCTGGAGTCGGAAAAATGGACCGAGGAGGACATCGCTAAGCTGGCGGGGAAAAATTTAATTAGAGTTTTCAAACAAGTAGAGCAGGTAAGTGTTGGCAGCTGGGATGGGTTGTGAGTAACATTAAGCACGGTGAAGTATGAAAATCGAATCTAGGTCCCACAGAGTGCGTAATTATGTTTGCATTATTGATGGCGTATTGATTTAAGCTGGTTCTATTAATTTGCAATGTTGTTTCAATATATGGATTCAGATTACTCTTGTTGGATTGAATTGTTGTTGTCTGTTAAGCAGCGTGGTTTGAGTATCGACTCTCAAACAAAGTCGCTCGCTCAATTGATTGCAAATCAGTTCCTCAAAAATTTGAACTGGTTTGATGCTTAAAATCTGTTTAATTATTTGGTTTTGGTTTTTTCCATGCATACAATATTAAAGTGCCGTAGACGCTTCTGTTCAATTTTGGAAGTATAGCATAATTATTTAATTTTATTTACTCGTTCCACTCGATTTTTTTCCCTCAAAACAAACAGATCGGTTATCACAGCGTTTGTTCAGTTTCAAAATTGAAGAATAACTAATCAAATCTAATATGTAAATTAAATATACAACATTTAAATAGTTTCTCAAAACTTGTTCTGTTCCCAATTCATTTCTGTTTATAATCATCCTCAAGGTTCTATTCTGAGCTTCAAGGATGTTTTATCCATGGACTCGAAGCTAGTGCCGGGGAAAATAATGAGCTGAAAATGAAGGCAACCTTTAGCAATAGACCAACTATATTCGTGAATTGGAATTATGAACAGAGCAACCGTTGAAAAGTCACTATTTGTTTTTGTTCAGAAGTCGATAGATGTTCGTCATTCAGGTGGAGATGGATTCGAGTTTCAATTGATGAAGATTTATTTTCATTCGGCCGATATTTTGGTATGTTTTGTGTAGCTTTCCAGGCTTCGATTATCACCAGCCATATAACAATCAGGAGTTTCTTATGGCTTTGTCCATACATTTTGAGTAACCCACGTGGACCCGAAGGCACCGTCTAGTTATAAACAAATTGTTGTCAATTTGACGTGTTCAAAATAGGTTCGCAAAATTTACATCGTCCTTTTTTCTTTGCTTGATTCGTGCTGGGTAGAAGGTCCGGCAAAACGTGTGGAATCAAGGTTAGCTCTTGAAGCTTGTACGATATCAGTAGCAAAATTGCTTCTTCTGGGTGAAAAATCATGAATTTCGAGCCGTCGAATGGTATGAGGTTCCGGAAGTATCCGTTTTGTGTCCTACCGCAACAGGTCTAAGAGTATCCAAATCCCTTTATTGGTCCTTGGCGTGATGTCTTAACACCTTTGGGGGAAAATAATTTATTTTGATATGTCGAACGATACCGGTATAAGAGGTTCCGAAAGTATTCGCTTTGGATACTATTGGAACCGGTCTCAGGGTATCCAGAAGAGGCCAAATCTCATTGTTGGTTTATGACTGGCACTTTTCGTGAAGACCCGTGAATTTTGAGCCGTCGATCGATACCAGTATTTGAGGCTCTGAATGTGAATGTTTCGGACCCAGCTGGAACCGATTTCAGAGTATTCGAAAATGACTAAGTCCCCTTTTTGGTCCATGGCTTGATGTCTGGGTGAAAAATCAAAAAAAAAATCGAATGGTATCGAAACATGATGGTCTGAAAGTATCCGTTTTGGGCCCTCTTGGAACCGGCTCCAAAGTGATCGGAAGTGTCCAAATCCTTTGCTGGTTTCTGGCTAGATGTTCTGGGAGGCTATTTCTGGGAGAAAAAATAATGAATATTGAGCGATCAAACAGTACATGAGGTTCTGCAATTGTCCTTATTGGGCCTACCGGAACCGGTTCCATAGTATCCTTACTTATCTTACCAATCAGACCAAGGTCGGGGTGGCCTCTGCTGTATACAGAAGTTGTTTCCATACTACGGTCCATGACTGCCCCTCACCTGCCTCGCAGTCTGCGAAGGGTCCGCAGGTCGTGATGTTTTTGCAGCATTGGGTGAAAAATCGTGGAATTCTTGTAAATTAACGTACTTTTGGGCAAATTATTACAAATTTTTAGCCAAAGGACGGCACCAGCACATTAAGTTCTAGAAATGTCCAGTTTGGCCCCTTCTGAAACCGGTTCCAGAGTATTTGGAAGGGGGCAAATCCCTTTGATGGTTCATTGCATGATGTTGTTTTTGATGACAGATCATGTAATTTGAGCCGTCGAATTGTACTAGTATTAAAAGTTGTGAATATGTTCGATTTGGACCCTACCGGATCTAATATCACCATATCAGGAAGTGGCCAAATCCACATGTTGGTCCCTGACATAATGTCCAATAACTTTAAGGTGAAAAACTATGAGTTTCAAGACGTCGAACGGTACCAGTATATGAGGTTCTGAAAAAGATTATTTTGAGCCCTACTGGAATCGATTCCAGACTATACGGAAGGGTCCAAATCCCTTTGCTGTCCCATGGATTGAAGTTTTTGTAATTCTCGTGAAAATTCATGAATTTTGAGCCGTCGAACGGCACAATGAAATCCTTAAATGTGTCATCTTCAGGTTACTACCGGAATCGGTTCCAGGTTCCCACGTGCTCCAAGAGGTCAAATTGTTTTTTTTCATAGAGATGCTTTTTTAGCACCATACCTATCAGATGATAGAAAAAGATCAATAATAGGGTCATTATTGAAATTTTGAGAGTGCTCCAAAGTTTTTCGTCATCTTTGATGCTAATGCACTTTGTGTAACTTTTTGCTAATCCATTAGGAAGGTTTTAGGAAAGTTTAATAGACAACAATAATCAACTGTTTGAACTTCATCTAAACACTCTGGGCACTTTTAAATGCTTGGTGGCATTATACATTGTCTAGTTGCTTGTAACGGGTGTCCACTAAATAATGAGAACGAAAAAAATGGGTCAGGAAAAAAATACCAGTGAAGTTTTGTTCAAACTGATTTATTTTATTAAAAGGGTCAACTTAAATCTTCAAACTATGTTTAGTGAATATTGTCATATGGTCCGTGGTCCGCCGTGCGGCGCAGCTTAGTCGTTATGCTGGAACATGACCGTTGGACGGCAGCCACATCGATTTTTCGGATGCAGCTTTTGATCCTGTTGGTAAGTTGCTTGGTGTTCTTGGCCTTCCAATTATCCTTGTATACCATGGAGCTCAAAAGACCGAAGAAATCCTCGATAGGACGGCACTGTGGCAAATTTGTCGGCTTCCGGTCTTTTGGGACATATGGTATATTTTGGCTCTCCAAAAACATTAGCGTTTTTTTTTGCGTAGTGCGATGATGCCTTGTCCGGCCAAAACACGTATTTGCCATCCGAGTGATGTTGTTTAAGAAATGGGATGAGTATTTTCTGCAAACACTCTCTTTGGTACACCTTCTGGTTGATGGCCAAACCGCTTGGTTTGAACCACGGCTTCGAAATACCCTTATCGGATATTACGATGTATAACATAACCTTCGATTCAAATTTGTGCTTGAACTTATACATTACTTTTGGAGGAGTAGTAGATTTGTCCTTAGTGTAGAATCGGTCGTTTCCCGGTATCTGAGACTTCGAAAGAGGAAAGTAGCTTTCGTCGTCCAGAACGAAAGATTTTCCGCCGTAATTCCGAGTCATCCAGCGGCATTGGGATTTCACGGTTTGAATCTGCTCATCTGTGTACTCTGGGGATCTGGTTTTCTTTCTACACACTATTCCTTCTTTCTTTAGCGTCTTGCAGATGAGTGACTTCGAACAATGGAACTTTCGGGCTGCTTCCCGTTGACTTACCGAATCCTTGTTGTTGAACATGCTGCGCAGCGAGCGGAGCGTTTTCTCATTCATTATTTTCGCTGGACGGCTGCAACCTTTCTTCCGGGTTACTCTCATGCATGCCAGGATACGGTATACGGTGGATACCGGAACTTTTTCACGACAAAAATGGTCCACCGTGTATTTTTTTCCACGATCTTCGTTCGCTTGAAAGAATTGTACAACGCGCGCGCGCAGTTCTTCCTGTTTCGACGGCATGCTGAACACGACTGAACATGTTAGAGTGAAATAAGAGTGTATGAAAATTTTCTGGAGAGTGCAACGATTCATTCATCTAAAGTGACATTTCTATGCGGCCGTTTTTGTTCTGATGGAAAAGTATTGAAATCATTCTCATTTTTTAGTGGACACCCGTTAAAATGGTATCAAACAATTACTGAATTGGTGTGGATTTGAAGTTGTTTAACTGGCTATCATTAATGCTTACGTTAACGTGGGTACCAAATGATCACTGCTAACTGCTAGCAGCAGACAGCATTTTATTTCGCTTCTCATTGGCTGCCTGCCAATCCACCTCTGGCTCCGGTAATTTCAGCCCACTGCAACGCTTTATAGTTGCCTACCATAGCATTAATAGCAGCTCCGTTTTGCTATGGGCTATCTGTAGTTTTGCTCCAACCGTCCAGTCTTGAATCATGTCGATCGCTTCTATCATCAACATTTCTACGATCTCGTCTCTAATCGGCAACTTCAGCGTCAATACGCTGCTGTGCATCCCGCTTCAGAGCGTTGAGCCAAGAGTGGAACCTTAACAGACTCTCGCCGTGATCCTAAACGAGCGCTGCCTCATCGTCAGCTATAGTAGAACTCTGTTCTGGAAATAGCTCTTTAGAATCCTGCACAGATAGGAACCAAATAGTAGATTAGGAACCCTCATTCTGTTCAGCGCTTCTTCAACTAGCACTATTTTAGGCATTCTTGTCGTCTATAGTTATCATTGCGCAGTAACGATTTCCTCTCCGCTTCTGTTTGTGCGGCTCACGAGAAGACTATGTTGGCCTTCTACCACGAGTTCAGATCGACGGTGATGAAATCGAGGTAGTAGACGAATTCGTGTATCTTTGCTCATTGGTGACCGCCGATAACGACACAAGCAGAGAACTACAAAGGCGCATTATGGCTGGCAATCGTGCCTAATCTGGACTACGAAAGACGCTAAGATCGAACAAAGTTCGCCGAACCACAAAGTTGACCATCTACAAGACTTTAATTAGACCGATAGCTCTCTACGGCCATGAAACATGCACATTGCTAGTGGAGGACCAACGCACCCTTGGTGTCTTTGAACGGAAGGTGCTGCGTACGATCTTCGGTGGAGTGCAGATGGAAGACGGAACTTGGAGGAGGCGAATGAACCACGAATTGCACCAGTTGCTGGGATAACCTCCCATCGTACCCATTGCAAAAACCCACCCACCACCATGGGCCGAACTTTCCCCCAAAATGTTGGATAACACCCCTTTAAAAATGGTTTCCGAAACCAACCCACCTGAACAAGTAGAAGAGGCGCGCAACTAGCAAGGTGGATAGATCAAGTAGAAGGTGACCTGCGGACCCTTCGCAGACAGCGAGGCTGACGAGGTACAGCCATGGACCGATTACAATGGAGACAACTTCTGTGTACAGCAGAAGCCACACCGGCCTTAGTCTGATTGGTAAGGTAAGATAAGTTCTGTTTGTGCGCCCTTTTCGCACTCTCGACGAAATTTCTAATTGCATCCACCGAAGGTTTTGCACCACCGTTAACTTTCCATCCGGAGACTCAAACTGGTTTGATGACAAGCCATGCTCACTCTCCGTACACTTCGTTAACCTGTTGAGGATGACCTTTTCCAAAAACTTATCGAGTGGTGGATCCCTCAGCGGCTTTCTTGGCTTTGGTAGCAGCACTAGTTTTTGAATCTTCCACCTATCTGGGGAAAACACCTCTTTTGGAAATCTCTGCAAGACGCTTCTAAACATGTCAGGAAATGCTTGTAACTCAGCTTTCCGGGCCACTATGGGAATTCCATCCGAACCGGAACATTGCTCGAATACTTTCACCACGATCACAAGTTCCTCGTTGTTGCCTCCTTCAGCTTCGTTTTGTGTGTGTGTGTGTTCTACATCGTTGGATCGTATTTCGGGAAGAGCCCCTCTATGATGACTTTCAGTTTGGCTGGGCGCCTTTCAGCTTTCATCATTCCCAAGCAACACCATACCGTCATAATTAGTTGCAGCAACTTGATTGTGACCCATTTGAGTCACATTGAAGTAACTCTTACTGGTTTGTAACAAGTGTGTTGCTAGGGTTGGACCTTTGATCTTTGCCATGACCCAGTAAGCGTCTCCACAGGGATTGACAACGACATCTCGGGATAGATCCTTCAAACAGTTAGACTCGCTTCGCTACATTTCGTGTTTTGATGCAACCCTGGCCACTACGCTCCTCTATTTTCGCTTCCATTCTTGCTCTCTGAGCGCGTCCCCTTTTTGTGACAATTAACACGAAGGTTGCTGAGTGTTTCGCTCCACCAGTTTGTTTTTGTCCTATGCGGTCATCAACACTGCTATCAACTCGTCGATGGAGTGCCTCAACGAAAGGTCTCTATCGAACTCCTGCGTCTTTCATTTCCGCTCACCCGTTTTCGTCTTCCATTTACCGGTGCTGTATCGCATCGCCTGATGATCGCTACGGGTGTAAGACTTTCCAGTTCATGTTTCCAACAAGGTGACGTCCTGCAGAAGGTGACGTCGGTACTGGATTCTGGACTGTTTCTGCGAAAAGTGCAGACGATATCTCTTGTGTTAGTCCATCCACTTCTCCACTCCTCTGCCCAAGTATTGAAGTCTCCTCCGATGATGACAGTTCTTCGTCCGGTCAAACTTCAGCAAGTCCATCAAGCATCTGGTGGAACCGGTTTATGGAAATTCCGTTGATTTTGGCAATACCAAAACTTTCAAACGTACTGGATACCACTTCTTGTACAGGATATCTACGCATAACATATATTTCAGCCATACCTGTTCTATCCGCCACCCAATGATTATTATCGGGATTCTACTATATTTTAGATTATACCGTTATTATACTATCACAATAGTTACTATTCAACGTCGCAATGATTGAAGTTAATTTGGGTGATCTCCATTACTTCTTACCTTCCGCCGTCTTTTTGTACGACGGGCGTATGTAGCCACCCGTCACTTGGTTGTTACATTCTCTTTTTTGCAAAGCATACGCCTCGGTTGTTTCACACAATCTCTAGCAATGTTACTCTCTTCACCGTATTCCCTGCACAGATTAGATCTGTCAGGGCCGTTGCAATTACTTGCCTAATTTCCGAAGCACCTCTCCATTTTCGTGCTGACTCGAGGGGTGGATTTTAACAAACACACTGGCCACCCAACTTTGACGTTACCCACCTCCATCAGCTTGTTGTCTGCAGCTATGAACAGGCATATCAACGCTTTTTCGTGCTACTGTAAGATCTTCTCATACGAATTGCCATCGGAACATCTTTAAGATCACTTTTTGCCTAGATTGCCTTCCTCAGCTCATCCTCCGTTGTGATCTCGTCCAGATCCCTACACTCGATTACTGTCTCCTAGGATAATGCTCTGACCTTCGCCTCCTCACCTAGAGCCTTTAACCGAGCGTCTTGAAGGCTGAGCTCTTGACCGCCGGATCCGTCTTCAGGTCGAAGAGCATGTCATCTTTCTGAGTACGCCTGGTTTTGACAAATCCTTAAACTTTGGATCAGCTCTCACTTTCCGTAATAGCTCGACGTAGGGTACAAAATGCACCGGTGGGGTATTATGACCCACTCAATAAATATGCTCAAATCTTCAAAACTATTGCTCTAATGGAAAGATACTTTATCAGTTTAAACATAAAACAGTATAACTCATGATTTTGCAGTACAATAAGGCACTAAAACACCAAAATATGATCAAAATTGAAGAAATTGTCATGACTGTACCTCACATGTAAATAATAGTGTTATTAAAATAAGCTTTTACCATGCATTAATATCCATGGTTTATAATAAATTCACTTCACATGTATCGCACAAAACCAAACTTCAAGATGGTATCAAAACTTCACAACAATTCCACGTATTTTCAGAATATGAAGACAAAACTTTGCAAAATTAAAACTGGGGCAGAACGCACCGTGGCGTTATATGAGTCTACACACTTAAAGAAAAGTACCCAGTGGAACAGATGAGTGTGTAAAGTGTGTAGAGTGTGTAAAGTGTGTAAATCATGTAAACCTACTGTTGGGTATAAATAACTTACATCTGGTAAAATTCTACCCAAAAGTAAGTAATTTGAACCCAATGGTAGGTAAACACAACTATATCCAACGTTGGCTTCCCACACTTAACTGCTCCTTTGGTTACTTTTTTATAAGCGTGTATATAGTGAGGAGTTGGTAATATGTCACAACGTTTTGCTATCATTATTCTATATTCGGCTGCATCACTTATAAACAGAGCTAAAAGGACGGGGGGATATGTTGTAACCTACTTACTTTACAACTCTAATGAGTAACTTTATAAAGCCGTGTTTTTACCTTTTGCAACCGGTACATGCTATCCCAATATTGTGCTGCATCATATCTCAGTGTTGTGGTGTGTCTTACCCCAATTTTGGGGTGCAAATTGAGCAATGACACAGGCGTTTTACCCCGGTGTCTTTTTGGGATCAAATTGGAAAAGGGTTAAACAATCTATATGTTGGAGCTATGCAATGATACAATCAATTCAACCCATCCTAGGATGCTCAGTAATTGTTGTAAAAATATGAAATTTGGAAATTATAACAATATTACGAAAATTCACTACAACCGTATCAAAGTAACTCGGTTTTACGTTACCTGAAAGATGCAATCTTCTATATACACTAAGGTCTTTTTTCGCGGACGGTGCAGTTTTCGTGAGCGGCAACGTTTTTTCTTCTGCTGTCACTAGTATTTTTACAAGTTAAAATGAATTAGTTAACAAATCGTTTGCCAAATCTTGAGATATTGTAGTGCAAGCGTGTGATTAGTTTTATTGAATTGTTGTTGTTCTTGTAATCATTGGTTCGAAAAAAAAAAAACTAAAAAAATGCATGTTATGGTGAAGAATGAGTAATGGAAATGCATCCAAGTGTGTATAAGGAGAAAGCCTCGGAGTTTAAAAAGACGTCGTTATTGGAATCCTCATTGTGAAAAGTCACGGAAACCCTTCGGTGGAAATTACTTGCGTAGTGAGGGCTAGCTCGCTAGTTGCGTCCTCTTTCGCCGGCACCGACATTCTGGGAATCGCAGGAACGCTGGAGAGCTTTGTGTCGATCAAGAGTGATATCGTGGTCAGTTTAAAAGTTCAGATGAATTGATACCTGATTGTGATATTGAATCAAACGTGCCATTGGAGTAAACGTGGACAATGTTCCGGAGAAAATGCTGTGCCTGTTAAATATTGAGTTAAAGCTCATAATCTGGCAAAAACTAAGGGCAAAAAGTTTCAGTCGTTGTAAACCACTGAAAATTATATGGATAGGATGTGGAGCAATGGAAATGTCGACTGTGGTGGATGGAATGCTGAAAAACACTACGATCGGCCCTCGCGTAATAGTAACAGAAGCTCAGGAAACAAGAGACATCGGTGAGATCGTTCAAAACTTTATTATAATGGTATTTAAAATTTCTATTATATTCCATTTTACATAACTCGGAGCGTATGGTACGGTATGTCCATGCATCCTTCCTCCTCTGAAGATTCACAGAATGTGTTGTGGTTCAAATTTGTAGAATGAATGCAACAATGTCCGAAAAAGCTATCAATCTTCGATCGGACTTGATTTCCTTTTGGAAAAATGGAGGATTATTATTATTAATATTCGTTTTGGATAAAGGCGGGAAGTTCTAACTGTAACAGGAGCAATAGGAACCTTTGGTTTCACGATTTGTTCTCCATTAGTCTGAACATTTTTTAACCTTGTATCTTGTTGAGGTGACTTTAGTTATCTTACGGCGCACTTTCGATGAAGAACGTTTCTTTTTTGAGGATCCGGGTGCCCGTTCCACCGTAGAATCACCTTTGTCAGATGAGTCAGAGTCCGATTCTTCAACTGATAAAATCGAAAATTGGTTTACATCTTCAACGGCTGTTGCAGACTTAAGCATTTCTGCATAAGCCTGCCTGGAGCGTCCAATGACCCCAAGTAACAATTTTAGTTTTATTCCAGCCGTATAGCGCTCCTCCCGGCTTTGTTAATAGAAATACATTCAAAACTGTTTTGTCTACCAACACCTCCTCTATGCTTCTTTAAAGCCGAGATTTGTACAAAATGGCCCACTCTATGGACGGTTGTGAGAATAAGTTGATAAAACCTTTGTAGGACCATGGAGATTCTGAAGATGTTCCAGTGAAAGACGTTATGACCACTTGAGAACCGTCATGAAACCTATTGGCTGCCAGCAAACCAGCATACGGCCAAATGGCCACAGCTGTCAAACTTCACTGTGATATCGAGGTTGGTTTTTGTTGTTCTGCGTTGTTCGATTCTCTGCTCTTCTGATTCATTTAGCAGTAAAAAAAAGGTCTAGTGTTGCGGGAATTTTTTTTTTGATAGCAAAATATCCAAAACAAATTATGCTTTCTATAGCGTATTATGCTCCGAATTATATGCACATTTATTTTTATGGTGAATATTATGAAACTCAAAAGGAAATCAACTATCAATAATCTTTGTAACCTGTAAACATTGTAGTCGACTTTTAACTGCAATATTTGACAGTTGGTGAATTGTTTGGACGCTTTTAACTTTCAGTCGGCGCTCGCTAATCTAAAACCAAACAGAAGCAGTGATGTGTGTGTGTGTGTGTGTGTGTGTGTGTGTGTGTGTGTGTGTGTGTGTGTGTGTGTGTGTGTGTGTGTGTGTGTGTGTGTGTGTGTGAGAGAGAGAGAGAGAGAGAGAGAGAGAGAGAGAGGGGGGGGGGGGGGGGGAGCATATGACTTTGAACGGCGCGTTCTTCTTCTCTTTTCAGAGAGCGAGTAATGGCGCTATAACCATAAGCCATAAGAGGCTAGGGCAAGAGTTAGTGCTCATGTCTCAACCGACAGACAAGGTGTGACACAAGAAAAGGCTCTACAAGTAGAAAACGCCGGTTTTCCAGCCCAAAAAGCGGACAGCAAAGGAGTGCATTATTTTCTTAGCTTCGTCACTCCCAACGACCTATATATATAAATATACATATGCTTTTTCGCCAAGGAAAGCCTCCCTCACAATCCCATCCAACTTCCAACTCCAGATGTCTATGAAGGTCGCATGAGTTCTCAGCATCTTCTTAAGTAGGCATCTAATCAACACTTCCCTCCCATCCCTTGCTGATCATAAGGACCTGGCCAGGTGTTGTGCATAGAAATCGATGGATGAAGAGCCTGTCACATCCAAGGCAGCTCTTTTGGCGCTTCCATCGTCTCTATAACAGCCAACCCAGGATTGTGTATGGTCGGAAAATGCTATGCTATGCTATGCTATGCTATGCTATAACTCTAGAACTAATCAAACAAATGGAACCAAATTTGGCATGTGGAGGATTTTGAAGGCAGGATATGTTTTCAATGGTAATTAGAGACCTCTCCCTTTTTGAAAGGGGGAGGGGCTCCCATACAAATGAAACACAAATTTCTGCATTACTCGAGAACTAATCAAGAAAATGGAACCAAATTTGGCATGTAGGAGTTTTTGGAGACAAAAATGTTTCTATGGTGGTTTGAGACCCCTCCCTGTCTAGAAAGGAGGGTGGGGGTCTCATACAAATGAAACACAAATTTCTGCATAACTCGAGAACTAATCAAGCAAATGGAACCAAATTTGGCATGTGGAGTTTTTTGGAGGGAAAAAATGTTTCTATGGTGGTTTGAGACCCCTCCCTCATATGAAATGAGGGTTCTCATAGATATGAAACACAATTTGTTGCATAACTCGAGAACTAATCAAGCAAATGGAACGAAATTTGGCATGTGGCGTTTTTTGGAGCCAAAAAATGTTTCTTTGTTAGTTCGAGACCCATCCCTCTCTAGAAAGGAAGGCTCTCAGACAGATCAAACAGATATTTCTGCATAGGTCGAAAACTAATCAATTAAATGCAATCAAATTTTGCATGTGAGGGTTTTTAGAGGCAAGAAATGTTTCTATGGTGGTTCGAGACTCCTCGTGTTTCTGAAAGGGGGTTCTCATACAAATGAAACACAAATTTCTGCATAAATCGAGAATTAATCAAGCAAATGGAACCAAATTTGGCATATAGGGGTTTTTGGAGGCAATGTTTCTATGGTGGTTAGAGGTCCCTTCCCTCTCTGAAAAGGAAGGCTTTCATACAAATGAAACACAAATATCAACCAAACATGAGGATTACCCAAGCAACTAAAAAAATTGTTTATTTTTTGGGTAAGAAGCATGTTCTGATAGAAGTTTGAACAGCTTCTTAGTCAAGAAAAAAATTCATTTCAATATAAGCGCGCCAGTTTTTTTAAATTTTCATCCATTTAGTTGCAAGCGTAGCAGCGCTCACACTGGGTTCAGCTTGTTCAAAATAAAACTTTCCGCATTAAATTCAAAGGGCCAGAGCGGTACATGATTGCAACCATATGAGCTCCAATTTGTAGAGAATGATTATGATAATGCTGACATGAAATCGAATGAAAGGGATGAATCTGAAACGATAATTTGAACCACTTCATTTCTGATCACTTAAGAAAATAAAACAGGTTAACAGTTTTTTAACCAGATGAACGGAATAAAACATATGGTTTGGTCACTTGGAAGCGATCAGCTTCAAATTATCTACCAATCGTACAGTTCTTGCTTTGATTACATTTTAAGTGTTTTTATCTTCGATGAATATCGAGATTTTCAGCCTCGGGCTTGTTTATCTCCCGTCGTAGTCACTCATTGAGTATTCTCGCAACTTGTCGTAGGGGTGAGATTCGAACTCTTGACTTTGGCGTGAGAGTTATGGATATTAACCATATCATGGTCGCCCCCACATTTCAAGTGAAATTTTGAACTGTCTAGGCCTATGTTGTCAAATCATTTAGTTTTTGAATCCGTTATTCTTCTAGTTTAGAGCCCCAACGCTGAGAGATGCTTAGACTAATATAAAAATATAATAAAAAAATGTAATAAATCAGTATTAATCATTTGAACTTGGAATGGGTGGATTGTTCTTTTTAAATTAAATAACATTAAAATAAGGCACATTTTAATCCTTTTTTAACGTAACAATTTCACTCTTCCCCTTTCCCCGCTATTAGGTGCGTGACCAACTGGAGGCTCAGGGCATGCTGCCGATCGATCAATCGATCCCACCGGAGGACATTCTCGGGAGGTCCTACTGTCGCTATTCGGGACCGCGGACGTGACGCAAACGAAGCCTTGCCGTAAGCTACCGTAAGATATTCCCGTGAACCAATCTCACAGCGAGTCATTGATCCGTTTTGATGCGGGTCAGAAGCACAATAAAAAAAAAACATAGGAAACCAAAAGCAACAACACAAATACTAAACAAATATACGAAATCAAACAAGCACCCACTTTGTACACACAACCTAGCAGTAGGTTAAGTATTGAAAATTCAACGATCAAATTCTTCGAATGGAAAATAAAAGCCGAAGGAGAAACAACTGACACCTGCTCAGAGCGTAGTCTTTAATCGAGTAAGAATAACAACAACAAAAGCCAACAATCAAAGAAACTCTCACACATTCACACACACTCACGAAATAATCATGATTTTAAGACATACCTAAAAGAGTTCGCATATCATAATGAAACGACAAACACGAGACGAGGAAGGCAAAATGTCATCACAACCGTTTTTTCCAAGGAAACCAAACTATCGTATATTTTTTTAATGTAAAAAGAATAATGCAAAAAAAAAACTACAAAATCATCATAAAAAAAACAGAATACATTCATTAGTTAAATAAGAAACAGAATGCGAATGATGCGAATCCTGAATGTTGACCGATGGAAAAAAAATTCTAAATGAAATAAATTTTAGGCTAATTGTGTATAAAACATGAAGGTGAACGAAACCAATTAAATTTAATCATACAGTAAATGTGTAGAATCTATTGACATGTTACAAAGAACAAAATAAAAATACAGGCAATGAGAATAAATTTTGCTACGACAAATAAGAAGATGGTTGCGGTTTTTTGAAACAAACAAAAATCACCGAATGCGTAGAGCATGAAAACGATCTAATTTCCACAAGGTTTTGGCATTTTTAGAACATGAACTAATTGAAGCAAATTGAAGCGAAGCAAATAACAACATCAAGCGTCATAATGAAAAAGCAATCTCTCAGAATCCCCCCCGCTGGCGTTGCCTGGCAGGATGGCTGGTAGGTTTTAGTAGGTGATAAAATTTGCAGCAATAAATCGTAATTAAGGGCCAACAATAAATCATTAATCATAAATGTTCGATGCCGCCTTGAAGGCCCCCTCGTGAATGGAACGGAGAACGCGTCGCTTTTGCTGGTGGCGTCGTCCTGGAAACAACAACAGTTACATGGTAATTAAAAGAACGACCCCGGTGAGATGCGAATTTACATGGAGTGTTTCGCTGAAGTTGAGGCACAGAGTTTCTCCGCGTTTAAAATGGCGTACTTTTTGGGCTGCTTGCGTACGAGGAGCAATGCGATTAGAACCGCGGGAATAGCACAATCGTAGGCAGTAATTTCGGTGATGGTTGTAATTATTTGCATGCTAAATTGGTGGGAAACAGTGTTTAGGAAGGTCAAATGGGTCGACTGGCTGTTAATTTATTCTGGGTAATTAATTACTGTTGAACCGTAAGCATGATGCGTGGCGGCAGCTGACCTACACGTTAGGCGTTAAAGCTGATTTACAGCTTGAAAAAAGGTTATGGAAATTGAAATCGAGCGTTGATGTTTTATTTAGTTTTGGAAATGTAAAATCACACTTTATTTTGCCAATATTCCTCAAACCGTGAATCTCAAAATGTATTTGGACTTGTTATTTTGAACGAAACCAATTTTTTGCACATTTTGTAAAAAAAAAAAACGATAAAGGAAACTGAAGATCCAAGCCGATTCTAATTGGACATATCGAAGTCATTTGCAACAACTGTCAAACTTGCCGTTTGCCGTTCCGTTTCCGTTATCATTGTGTTTGGGCGGTAAGAATAAGTAAGGCAAACTCATTATGTATTGCTACGTCAAAAGCACTTTTGTTTTTTTAACTAGTTCATTCATTTAGTTGGTTTAATCACGTTTACTTTACGGAGCCGCTATTTTTTTGGTTTTTTTTTATAATGAAGTTAGTCAGGACTTGGACCGTTTTCACGCGGTTCACCTGAGGTTAAGAGGATGACATTTTTTGGGGCTGGATTGGGCATAGAAACATGGTAATGGGATCCATATAGCCTCATAGATAGTTGTCGCCGGCACGGTTTAACTTTGTGCGATCTGGTCAGGGCTCCCTTTTGTGTTCGGCCGGTTTTGGTGGCCATTGGGTGACAATGAGGCTCCTCAAGATGTGGTAACAAAACAAACACAAGCAAATGAATAAAGAAAACAAAAAACACAAGCAGATTAAACACTTATACTAGACATTTGAAGAAACACATAAATCGACTGCATATAACACAAATCGCGAGATCACAACACATCTCTTACAGGAACATAAGGTTGTCTTCCTTGGGCCTCAAGGGTATTAAAAAAATGTGTTTTGGTGGCGTCATTATCCGTGCATTGCCAGACTGCGTGATCGACGTCACCATAGCCGTTTCCACACCAGCAAAGATTGCTATCGACGAGGTTAATTCGCTAGAGGTGTGCAACTAACTGATAGTGGTATGAAATCAAGGCTTACGTGCAGGTCCTTGTACTACGCCCTCGATGAAACAATAAAGGCTGACTAAAAGTTGATTGGTACGCACAAAAATTCAATAAGTTTGAAAAGTCCAATAATGGTTGCTGTGCTGAACTTCATTCAAAATTCAAAGCTACAGCATTGGATGGTTGCATTTCTCCAGTTCGAACGAAACCTCGAACCGTCTTCTTGATAGAGCCTATCAGCGCCCGCACAGTGGAAACGGTGGACTAGGAATCAGCGCATTTATTTTATTTTGCCCGCATTTGCAGGATGTCCTTGACTTCCCCACCGCTTCGTTGAAGTCGCTGCTTTGAAATTGTCCAGTATTTTGCGATTGATCAAAATTCCGGGCAATTCGGAGGATTCATTAGCTTAGGCAAAATCGGTCTTGTTTGCAGCATACCACTCCAGTACCACCGTGGAGAAGTAGCAGCAGGCCAAATCGGGCCAAAAGATGACTTTGCCACTACGCTTACGGATGGACGGTAATTCACGCTTTTTCAGCCACTCTTGATGTACACTTGGGATGTCATCGTCAAGGATATTACGAATGGTTTCGTTTTCAGGCCACAACTGCAAATCACATGCCAAATCATGGCCTTCTTCGTGAACTTGTCAGCAAACACGAACTTAAATCTTACCGGCACATCCCCACGTCCAGTCGCGATGTTAAACTTTTGACCGGGAAGCTGCTTAAAATTGAGTTTAACGTATGTTTCGTCATCAATCCAAGGGCAGCCCTTGTGTTTCGTCAAAACACGGCCGAACAAGAGCCTTGTATGCTTTTTGGCCACGGAATTCTGCTTCATGTGCCGGTTCGGATGTTTACTGGCTTTGTAGGACTTGTATCCTTCCCAGCCAAGGATGTTCCGCACAGTTTGAAAGTTGGCGTTGTACTTTCTGGCTCGAAAGATCGAAAGACCTAGATTGGCTTTAACGCACTTCAACGTCTTGCTGCGCAGCTGTAGATGCCTGGTTCCAGTTTTTTCGTAGGTCCGCCAATACCTTTCCACACTTAGGGTTTCCTTGTAGGTTTTGAGCACTCGACAAACTGTTGTTTTTGGCAACTTCAGCACTTTATCCAGCTTGGAACCGGACCACTCTGGATTTTCCAGGTGTTAGTGCACAATGTGTTTTCTTCTTTCGAGTTCCATTTGACGTTATTTCTGAACACGATCGACAACTTTGATCAAACTTGCACCAGTTGTTCTCTATAGAAGTGTAAACCAACTACTGTCAAAGATTTTCAATTGCCAACACAAGAGGAGTGCTAGCGGCGCGCGAGGAATTGTGGAATGGTGGAATGTAACAGCCGTTCTAGATTTCCGGTGTCCCCATCGGTTTGCCAACTCGAAAGTGACCTCTGATGTACTAGATGTTAAAATTCATCATATGAAAATTGGCTTTCATACAAATCGCCTTCCTTTGCGAGCGAGTCCACTTTCTCATTGCCTGGGATTGAGCTTTTCAAAGGTGATCAAAAATATTCCCTTAGTTTTGAATTGAAATAAGATGAGTGTTTACTAAGTTTCATCGACCGAAGGGCCTCAATCGAACTAAGGCTGTCCGAGAAGATGAAGTAATGGTCTGCGGGCATGTTGAAAATCATCCCCAATGCGAAGTTTATTGCCACCAGCTCAGCAACATAAATAGAACAAGGTTCCTGAAGTTTTTGGAAAGCGCTAGAGATTTCATTGAAGAACCGAAGGCAGTGGCTGCATTGAGGCGAGAACCATCACTAAAAATACGCGGAATGATAATAGAACAAAGTTGTTCCGGAGAAAGTTGTTCCATCAGAGGCTTGTTTCATGGTAAGGTCATACTGTATTGAGGAACTGCTATAGGTAAAGTGAGCACGGTCTGGAGTGTTGCACGGAAGACGCATATCCGACGATATGTAGTGCTGGTAAATTCTCATAAATCGATATTGTGTGTTGAGCCCCAACATGTCTTCAAAGTTTTCTATTACAAATGCGTTTTTCACTCCACATTTTATTTTTATTCTGAGCGAGAGCTCCCATAACCGATTCTGGAGGGGTTTTACTCCTGCCAGAACTTTAAGACTCATGTTATGCGTTGAGTACATACAGCCAAGAGCAATACAATACAAAGACGACGATTTTGAATTCGTTGTTAGTTGTAAGGTCTCCTGGGTCTGCACACCACCATGTGCCACAAATTGAATGAAGAAAGTAGAACCTTGTTTGGCATTTTTGCTTTAAAAACATAATGAGGGCATTCCAAGTGCAATTTGAATCAAACCAGACCCCAAGGTAGTTGAAAGATAACGATTTGGTTATATTTCTGCCCAAAATATTAAGCTGAACTTAGGCTGGATACCGCATTTGAGCAAACACTAGTTCACTGGGAAATAAGAAGAAAGATTGATAAATTCCATTTAATTGCAACTACCTTTATTTCTTATCATAGCAGAAACGCGTATTTCGATACTAATACTCAACTGTACACGACACTACCCAAGTAACAATTTAAGTTTTATTCTAGCCGTATAGCATTCCTCCCGGCTGTGTTGATAAAACTACATTCAAAACTGTTTTGTCTACCAACACCTCCTCTATGCTTCTCTAAAGCCAAAGTTCGTACAAAGTGGCCCACTATATAGACGGCTGTGAAAACAAATTAATAAAACCTTAGAAGACTATAAAGATTTTGAAAATATTCTAGTGATAAATGATATGACCACTTGAGAACCTTCATGAAACCTATTGGCTGTATTGAAAACCAGAATGTGGCCAAATGGCCACAGCTGTCAAACTTCACTGTGATATCGTGGTTGGTTTTTGTTGTTCTGCTTTGTTCGATTCTCTGCTCTTCTGATTCATTTAGCAGTAAATAATATCTGAGAAAAAAAGTCTGCGGGAAATTTTGTTTCACTGCAAAATATCCAAAACAAATTCAGTTTTTTACAGCGTAGCATGCTCCAAATCAGATGCGCATTGAATTTTATGGTGAATATTGGCACGATAAGAGCCAAAAATTAATGCGCCTCGGAAATTATGCGCGTTTAAAACAACAAACACAAAATAAAAACAAATACATTCGATAAATTAAACATGAATTTCTTGAAAATTGATGAAATTCAATAAAGTTATCTAAAAGAATGTAGAAATTGGTCTCCGATGTACAGTTCATTTGCATTACATTTAAAATTTGGTGCATTTATTTCTCCACATTTCTATTATATCTAATACTTCAATATGGTGATTGGAAAAAAAATCACAATTCTGCCATAAAGCCAAGTTATCTTCGCAATGACTACTTTAAAACTATTTGGTTCTTTGGTGGCTTTCCTCAATGCCAATTTGCCGCCTCATGCATTTACTGGAGGCATAAAGGTTTTAAAATGCTTTTTCAACTAACCATAATAAGATAATATGAATTAGTCCTAAAACGGCATTTCAAAACAGCATATTATGAGTTCATAAAGTCGAAATAAAACCTTTGATAGGAGTAAAAGGAATGTGAGAAAACGAGGTTTTAAGATCGTTTTAAACAGGCTGTGTAGGTTCTCATAAACCTGACTAAAATATGAAACCTATTGGCACCTCTTGGTGTCATAATAAAACCAAATTGATTTCTAGTGGCTTTGATAAAACCTTAATAAAACTTAATAAATCTGGATGGTTTTGGCAATGTTACTTGGGTAAAGATGTCTGCACATTTTAGACAAAATACGCGTATCTGTCAAGATAAGGAATAGAGGTAGTTGAAATTAAATGGAAATTACTAATCTTTCTTCTTATTTTCTAGAACCAGGTATTCCACTAAACAGCTTTTCAGGATTCAACCAGAAACTCGATTCAAGTTCTTGATAGTCAGACTCGCATAGGAGACAACGGCATCGATCTCCACACCTCGCGACAGCTCGTATACATAATATTCGATGTTGAATATTTCGTGGTCAACAATCGTATAAGCTATTTCATAATTCGGCACTTCTACATGCAGTCTATTAAACCTCTCTTTTTGTACCGAGACACCAGGATACTTTTGCAGCAATTATCTCGAAATGTCGAAAGTCTTCAATGGTTTATCTTTGGGCCGAAAGAAGACTACCCAAGATCCCCTTGGAAATGGATGATAATGCTTTATGTGTGTAACTTTGGCCTCAGGAATTACGGAGAGGCCATAATTATGCACAGGAAAACAAAAACATAAGTACACAAGAAACCTTCAACAATAATGAAATTAAATGCTTGTAAAAAAAAGTGTTGCGAATACCACGCAGAAAGAAAAATAAAGAAAACAAAAACTTCTCACTAGTGGCGACAATCAGGCCTACCACCTCAATTGACTTATCCCATCTACGGCGAGAGGCAAACGCACGCGCTGCTGCGAAGCCAAAATTCACAACAATAGTTATTCACTTGGCTTGATGAGCTATAGCCAGCGAAGTCAATAACCTCTACTGTTCGGTGAATAATATTCCGCTTGCTTGCTGTTTTTAGCTGGTCGGAGATCGATAATTTGTTGCAATGATCAAATTATTAATGATGATGATTTATGCTGTACTCTAACACATAAGCACTCGGACTTCACGGTGAGCTTTTTTTCAGGCCCTTATCACTATGACACTGCGTCTAACTAACGGGAAGTCCTCACGGAGGAAAAAGAAATCTCTAGTAATCTCTAGTAAACGGCACTTCTTGACTGAATCGGCACACGATTCGGAATGACTTTGTGAAGATTGGTAACAACATAACAAAAGAAGAAAAGGACAAACATGTCAGAAGTAAGTAAAGCATGGCCCACTTATTAATAGAACAAAATCATTTGGGTCTATTACGGATTTAATTTACCGGATTTGAAAACGATTTTCATTAAAGTGAAAACTACTTCTTATTTTTTAAGAGGAAAATACGAAATAAATTATTCGTCGAGGTTTCGAATGAATTCTCGAACTTTTCTTTTAAAACGGCTCGTAAAGCGGCGCACAACGGTCTCGTCCACTGCGTTGACGATTTTATCCCTCGAATTTTTAATGTGAGTTGCCGTTTTAATGACCTATTACCTTCAGTTTTCTGTTCACAACTGCCAAGTAGTTTTCAATTGACCGATTTTTTTGCGAAAAAATTTGCTAATTTGGTCGGCTTACCTCACATTGAACCATCAATTCCAGGTCCATAAAGGACGTTGCTATTATGCATGATGCCTAAAGCACCTTTTTGCTCCCGTCTACGACGAATTCTGCCTTCTTTAGTTTGTCTTTCAGCTTCCTGCACTGCTCGACTTATGGAACGTATGGAATCAGCTGATCGCACCCAGTCATGAACGCTTGGTCCACTACTAATTCCCATGTTTTGCATGAAGGTTAGTAAAGCAAAAGAACAGATTGAAGACACTGGCTGTCACATAAGCTGCAATTTCAACGATGACAGAAGTTCGTTCCACTCATGTGCTTTGGTGAAATTTTCCAAATCAGTTGGTTCGAACTCTCATTGTTATTCTGCGTGAAGCTTCAGGAGTGCATCTTTGCTATTTAAGATTTTTATAGATAGGTTTGATGGCATCCAAAACATCCTCGGGAAGAGCACTGTCCGTGTGTTTGAATGAATCCAATGCATTGCCAGCTGCAGTCTTTTGTCATTCGCACCAGGATTCAGCGCCGCTCAGGCATGACGGTTGAACTGTAGGGGAAGAACGTTGCCTAGATAGCATTCTTCATATTTTCCACGGAATCAGAGTAACGTCTAGTAGCCAAACCGTACTATACCGTCAGTTTATCAATCATGTTGGCCGTAACCTTCCTTTTACCAGACAAACTCTTTCGTTCGATCTTCTTTCCAGCTTTAGTTTTAGTATCTACAACGATCTTTTTGACTAAATCGCGTAGACAAGTGCCCATTCTTTTTTGAATATGTCCTACACATTCTTTTTTCACGGTTGAAAAATCAACACCATTAGGTTAAGAATTCACAAACCCGGAGTAAGCTTTAGAGTCACCGTTGCCGATATAGTTGCGATATCGTACACCATTCTTTACCGAGCGTTGAAACATGGTTTTTATCGCTTCGACCTCCATATTTCCAGCTGCACCACTAAGGTTTGCTCGACAATTTCCTGCATTCAAATGAGCTTCATGCCATTCATCATATTCGGCAGAGTTTAATTTATGTTCTGAAATTTCACACTCATGGCAGTATGAACTTTGGACGAAAATGTCAAGAACTTTAACAGTATAGTAACCGATTAACCGCCCAAACACAATGATAACGGAAACGGAACGGAAAAGCGCAAGTTTGACAGTTGTAGCAAATGACTTCGATATGTCCAATTAGAATCAGCTTGGATTTAGCCTGGTTTCTTTCCGACAAGCAGGCTTACTCTGATCGGGCTTTGCCGTTTTCCGTTGCCGCTATCATTGTGTTTAGGCCATAACGAGGTGACACCGAATAAAGATGAGAAGCCTCTTTTTTCCATGTTCCGTCGCCAGATACAGTGAGTTCATCGGCATCTTCAGCTTTTTTCTCTTCGGCTGTTGTTGCTTTTTCATCTGTTGTAGCAGATAACATCGATTCGCTACTTCTGTTACAGTCGAGCACGTTTTTTGAACGTAATTATTGTAGGTCGATCTTGATAGAAACCTACTGGACAAATCCATCAACCCGCAGAACTTTTCACAGCTAACTAATCCAAAGCCTAACATCCTCATCGCAGAAAACAAACCGATAGTTAACTTCGTAAATACCAGAGTTTATTCTTCCACTGGACGGAACATTTGTAAACTGTTTACAGCTTTCACACGGTATTTTGATTTTAAATCCAAGGCCTTCTTTCTTTGTCGAATGAAAATTTATTTTTCCATCACATTTCACACATTTGACCAGTGTAGCAATTGTTGATAAAAACACCAATTACCTCATAATGTTTTTTAAGATCCTCCGTAATTTGATCTGCAACGGTTACTTTCATTTTTTTTTTTCAGCTGACGCGCTACTTACTGAAATACGTTTGCTTTTACGTTCATGCGGAGGTACAATTTTTCTAGGTCGACATAATTTCGAGCCAGATGATTGTCTATCAGATCTTTTTACTTATTTAGGCATCTTAGTAATGATATCTGTCACGCCCGAAAAACTCTCGTGAAGCCAGGAAATGTGCACTGTTTGACAGCTTGGCTGCTTTAAATCCTAAACACAATTGCATTCGCAGCGGAAGCACGATATAAGATATAAGCGCGCGCGAGCTTAGAAGTTCGGATGCGATTGTTCTTTTGTTGTTTTCTATAATATTTTGGGTTCGTTCAACTACAAATCTTCCATGATGAGCATAATGCGTAAACTTTTATCGGAGCAACCAGTTACTTACCTTACCAATCAGACTAAGGGCGATGTGGCCTCTGCTGTATACAGAAGTTGTTTCCATTGTAATCGGTCCATGGCTGTACCTCGCCAGCCTCGGTGTCTGCGTGGGGTCCGCAGGTCGCCTTCTACTTGATCAATCCACCTTGCTCGTTGCGCGCCTCTTCTTCTTGTACCTGTCGGTTCGTTTTCGAGAACCATTTTCACAGGGCTGTCGTCCGACATTCTTACGACATGCCCAGCCCATCGTAGTCGACCGATTTTTGCGATGTGTACGATGGGAGGTTCTCCAAGCAACTGGTGCAATTCGTGGTTCATTCGCCTCCTCCACGTTCCGTCTTCCATCTGCACTCCACCGTAGATCGTACGCAGCACCTTCCGTTCAAAAACTCCAAGGGCGCGTTGGTCCTCCACTAGCAATGTCCATGTTTCGTGGCCGTAGAGAACTACCGGTCTAATTAATGTCTTGTAGATGGCGGAGCTACCAGTGCTCCGACTAATATTAGTCTTTATTAGTTCATTATTGTTCCACATGAGATTTTATGTAAACAGAGCTTTAAGTGGGTCGTCATTACTAGTGCCACATCAAAGCATGAAAACAATAGTGAGCTCGAGACGGGTAGGTTTAAAAATCCGAAGGTATAAAAATACTCATAACTTCATCAACTTTGCTCCAATCGACTTGAAATTTCGACACAATATTTTTTAGATATTATGCATTTAATTAGAAACATAAAAAACATGCAAAACAAAAAATTAATTACCAATCCTTACAACCCCCCTCCTCCTTAAAATCTTCTTTGATGCACATAAAAGGAGCAATTTGCGTCTGTTCTTAAATTTACAAGACACTAAATACTCAAAATTAAGCTATCATGATATCACGTAAAAACAAGCTATGGAACACAAGATGATATTTTTCAAATGGCCCTACAAAAAATGCAAAAACGAATCCTTCATAATGCTCGTTTCGATAAGGATCTTGTTCTAGTTACAAAAGAAAAAAAATCAAGATTCGGCAATCAACTTTAATAAAACAACAGATTCTTCAAGGCCATGAATTGTAGTGGTTTAAATTAGCACAATCTTATCTTGTAGGATTAACTCTGTTCCTTCATCTCCCAATGCTTGAGAACATTTAAAATAAACTAGTGCAAAACCCGGTCGTTGGCCACCGTTAAAAAATATTTTAAGGATGCTAGAAGTTGTCGCCATGTTCAGATTGATGAATATTATGAACAAATGAACTCCGCGTGTTACGCTGCGTTTTTATTTCGCAAGTCTGTATCTTTAATTTTCCAGCATTACATTAACGAGCTAAGAACTTCAATCTTTATTGAAAATTTTATTCAACATGGAGTACTCGTTTTAAAGTCTATCGCGGAAGAGAACAAATTTTACCTTGACGTGACGCGCGAAATTGACTGTGTAAAACATACTGCTTTCAACATAGGTCTGTTGTTGTAATTAAAATCAAAGAAAACGATCATGTTACTTTTAGGCTTTCTCATCTTAGTATTAAGTATGGTGGCTATTTTTCAACGCATTACGGACTTTGATTAGAGGTTTACAAGCTGTAGTACCTAAATGAAGCATCCGGAACGTGATTATGAGTGTGACAAATACTTTTCACTCACACCGTGATCGGACATACCTGGGTTGCTTTTTATGGTTCATGAAGCTGATGGTTGGCAGTTCCACTTCGGCGTTTACTTTGAGGTATCCAAGTAGTCATCAAGGTTTTCCTGTAAGTTTTGAGCACATATCATACGGTGTTTCGAGGCAAATTCAACACTTTAGCCAGCTTGTACGCGGACCACGATGGATTTTCCTCTATACGCTCCTCTTGCATGGTGACTCCAAAACGAAAACGTTTTATGAACTGAAAAAATACACAAATTAACGTCAAAAGATTCCATCCACTAGGAGCGCTGTTATAAGTAAAATAGTGTGTTCCATTACGAAGTTGGCCATGCTTTATAGGTAAGCTGGTTGTGGCGTATTAAATGTTCATAGTGGCCTATAAAATTCTACCAAAGATCAAAAGTCTATATAAGATTCATAAAACAAAATATCGCGGTAGAAGCGTTCTACTGAGCTCTAGAGGAATCACCTTTTCTCGGCAATATAAGCAAGATCCACCCTTGTAAGGATGTTTTCTCGGCCACGTTCACACATCTGATTTTTTTTTTTTTTGATTTTCAACTCAAAAAGTTCAATGAGCATGACCAGAAAAAGAGTCCAGCAAAATAAAAAGCATGGCTTCGTTTCGTAGTTGCGCTTATACCGACTCAAAGGATTCTGATTACTCAACAAAAAACTATTCACTACCCATATTTTATTCATTAATGCTGCAATTCAAATAAGTTCAATAAATGATTTTCAATGTTCAGGCTTGACAGCATTAATTTGAGTTTTATGATTGGCAAGCTTCAGCGGTGCCATTCAAGAATGGTTTCTCAAATTTAAGAAAAATTAACGTTCTGTATTCATTTCTCATAATTCTCCATATTATGTCTTCTTCCAATAATACATGAGAACCATAAAATTACCATACAATAATCCAATTCGATCTCAAAACTCATTTATTTGATCGTTTCAATCAAATAATTTCCTAGGAAACTGCTCGAGCTATATGAATGGCGCCAACGGCACCCGTAATAAAGCTTTGCAGAACCAAAACTCGTCAAACAAAAATGTGATAATGACTCAGTAGAAGAACCAAATAAACGATTTTAATCAAACCACCCAAGCCAGTTTCCCACCCATGCGGAAATTTCAAAATTTATTTCATCATTTCCGCTTAATCCCCCCCCGCACCGATACTCCCCCATTCGAGTTTATTTGCCATAACCTTTGCTCATTAATAACACTCGATCGAACCCGAGGATACCACTAAAAACCACACACTTATTATTGTTTACCGCACACCCATCAGCATCGCCATCGGAAAGATAGGGCACAAATTTTTATGCTCAATCACATCGAACCACACATCGTCAGGCGACAGCATTATAATGATTTTTAATCAGCAAGCGACATAAAGCGACATCAGCACCACCTAGTGATTCCATCCGTCATCATTTCGGCGACTGGGCTGGGCTTAACCCTGCGAATTTATCCGGCCAGTTCGGTCGGCAGTTCAAACTTGGCCGGGCGGAAATTGAATTGCTGATCGATTTATACAACCGCACTCGTGTCTCGCCGGCTTAACACAGATGGCCGGTGATAAAGCGACCCTGAATGGACCGGAAGAAGGGCGGTGGGGTTGAGCAAACGAAGTAGAGTTATTAATTTGTTTTCGGCATTTAATGGGAACGAACAAACAACCATTTGAGGAAATGGGCTGAGCTTCTAGGGAAATCAAGGATTGCTTAATAAATCGTAATGAATTTAAACACACTTATTCACGAAAACATGAGATGTTGATTTTTAAACTGGCTTTTTTTCATAAATCATCAGCACCAGAGTTGGGAATTTAAATGAGATGATGAATTGTACCGTGAGAAAAATTATAGCAGCTTACATTGAATTCACTCAATGAGGACAGGGGTTATTAATTCGACCGTATCAGTTTACACAATGGGTCATCACAATTAAATAAATCCCCGGTATCGAAAATCAGCGGGCAGAAAAAAAACTAAAATACTCGGATTATCCCCGCAGTGATATGAAAACTGACTATAATGTGATGGATATGGATCGATTAAACAAGCAGGGCCTGTTCGCAACAATTAATTGATATAGGGTAGGTGGATTTCAATTCTATTGTCATTGTCACAGCACTACTGGAACAGTGTTTCTATTAATTGAGGATGGGATCTCTAGAATGAAAAAGCAAAACATGAATTGTAAAGTGAACAATTGAGGCGCCCAGAAGCCATTTTATTTGCATTGCACAGTGATCGGAAAAGCCTTTTTTCATGGCAAAGTTAAGAACTCTTAAGGGTTACGTTTCCGAATCATAGTATTTTCTACAAATTTTCTTGTGTAAAATCAATTTTTGGTGATACTATAAGTTTTTAGATCGAAAATAGCGTCGAAAGAAGAGCAAGTGCGAAAAGCAATTGTGTGCGGTCGCAATGAAAATCCTGTTCTGTCAGTTAGAAAACTTGCAAAAAAGCTTGGTTTTGCTGCAAGCACTGTCCATAACGTTTTTAAATCTTACATCTTACACGTTTGACAATAGCCAGGAAGGCTGGGAGCGGAACAAAAACGGATCTCAGGAACCACCAGAAGAACGCGAAGGTAAAGCAAATATTGCAGAAGAGACCAGATCTTTCGGTACGTACTATGGCTAGAAAAATAAAAATACCCCCAACTATCGTCCATACTTCCAAGCACCAGCAAGGTGTGAAGTCGTTCAAGGTGAAAACAGTATCGAACCGTAATGATAAACAGAATGTGACGGCTAAGACCTGGGCTCGCAAGTTGTATCGCGATCATTTGACGAAGTTTTCCTGCGTGATAATGGACGATGAAACTTATGTGCTGGAAGACTTTAAGCAGCTTCCCGGAATGTCTTTTTATACTGCCATGCAACGGAACGGCGTAGATGAGCATTTCAGGACGAAGAAAAAGGCCAAGTTTCCCCCAAAATATTTGGTTTGGCAGGCAATATGCATCTGTGGTCGAGCAAGCCAAAGCTCCATCACTACCGGAACGGTAAATAAGGAAAAATACTGTGAGGAATGCCTAAAGAAGCGATTGCTACCATTGTTACGTAGCCATGACGTTCCCTCGTTATTTTGGCCTGATTTGGCATCTTATCACTACGCCAAACATGTTTTGGAATGGTATAAAGCAGGGCTTCCCAACCGGTGGTCTGCGACCCCCAGGGGGGTCACGAGGGCCTTCTAGGGGGGTCGCGGGCGTCTGACCAGCGTGACAATTTTTATGCATACAGAATAAAAAATAAATAAAATGCAACCTACTTATAAAGTGCATGAATTTAAAGAATAAACGAGTATATTTTGGTCTTCGTGCGTCTTATAATTCGTTCGAGTAGAGCAGAGTAGTGGTGAACGAAAGGCAACGAGGGACAGTTGCTTCTTCCATTGTCTTTTTCTTGCTAGCACACGCGATTGAATGGATTCATTTTTTACTTGCTCTTTCCTTCTTACTGAGATGTGAGTTGATGTATTAGTGTGCGTCCTGGTGCGTCGTCAAACGTGAAGAAAAACTCAATGAATGCGCAGTAGTAGTTGGCTCATTTGTCTTCTTTTACAACTGAACTGGCCATTCACGCGTCGAGTCCCGAATCAATCAACCGACCAATTTGTTGCTTCCACATTTAAAATTTTGCTGAGATTTTGGTTTACCGCTGCAAACTAAATATTGTCAACTTGAATAGGTAAAGAATTCAATAAATTTAAAATAGTTACAGAAAAGAACAAGATTATGTTGTACTTTATAGACGGCCTCACCATGGAAAAGAAACGCAAGTATTCCGAGGATTATATGAAATTCGGTTTCACAACTATAATCGTTAATGGCGTCGATAAGCCACAGTGCGTGCTTTGTGGCGTTGTGTTGAGTGTTGAATCAATGAAGCCATCAAAATTGAAACGGCATTTGGATACCAAGAATGCCGAGCATAGTAGTAAGGATGTGGACTTTTTTCGGCGTCATGAAGCTGGCTTGAAACGGCAGAGATTCGATGCCACTGGCACTGGCAGCATTCAACAACAAAACACAGCAGTACCCAAGTAACCACAAGCATTATATTATTGCACTTATTCAACCCAAAATCAAAATCGGTAATGCGGGATCGCATCAATTCAACTCAAATGAAAATGGTGAATTTGGTTCTTGGGGAAGCAAGTGAAAAGAAAATGCGGCAAGTGTCATTATTAAACAACACTGTGCAAAGACGAATTGCCCATATGTGCGAAGACGTGAAAGAGCAAGTTCTTGAAGAAATAAAACAATCTCCTTTATTCGCAATTCAACTCAATGAATCCACGGACGTCAGTTCCTGTGCGCATCTGTTGGTGTTTGTGAAGTAAGTATGCTCTGCTGGCGATTTAAAGGAGGATTTTTTTTCTGTTGTGACTTGGAAACTACTACCAAAAGCGATGATATCATGGCTAAAATCAAGGCGTTTTTTTAATCTGGTGACTCGCAGTGGAAAAAACGGTGTGGAGTTTGCACCGATGGAGCTCCTGCAATGCTTGGCAAGAAATCTGGATTTCAGAAGAAGGTCAAGGAGCTTGCCCCACATGCCGCAGGTGTCCATTGCATGATCCATGTCAGCAAGACGTTGCCGGAAGGGTTATTGAAAGAACTGGAATTGGTCATAAAGATTGTTAACTATGTTAAGTTTGGAGCCCTGAATACACGTTTATTCAAGGAACTCTGCAGGGAAATGAACTCAGATCATGAGGTTCTTCTTTTCTACACTTCCGTACGTTGGTTGTCGAAGGATAATGTACTCAACCGTGTTTTCGAGTTGAAGGATGAGATCCAAACGTTTTTGAAAGCTCATGGGAAAAATGATTTCCTTGCACATTTCAATGAAGGAGACTTTCAGACGCGTCTCGCTCACTTAGCTGATGTTTTTGAGCATCTGAATGTGCTAAATTTGAAACTTCAGGGCAAACAATCCAATCTTGTTCACTTCCAAGATCATCTTCATGCATTCGCGGAAAAACAAAAAAATTGGCGCCGAAAAGTTTAGAAGGGAAATGGTGCCATGTTTGATCGTCTGTGCAATATGACCGATAAAGGAGCAAGCAAGCTGACTTCGGCTCTCTAAGCAGAAATTATTGCACATTTGAATTCACTGGAGCAGCAATTTGAGAAGTATTTCCCCGAGTTGAAGCAAGAAGTAGCTGCTTTAGTACGCAACCCGTTTTCATCTTCATTGGATGTGGCTAGCCTTCCAGATGAGATACAGGATGAATACTTGGACCTGAAAAACGATTTTTCGTCTCGTGAAAGTTTCCATGGAGGCATTGAAGATCCTAATCCCATTCGTGTCAACATACCTTTGTGAAAGCGGATTTTCAACTCTACTTCAAATCAAAACGAAGACAAGAAACAGACTGAACGTTGCAGATGACATGAGATTGGCGTTGTCTCAAACACAGCCCCGAATTTCAAATCTAGTGTCCCAAATCCAGGCGCAGCAATTACACTGAGAGTGTTTTTCCTTGGTTATAACATAAAATGTCGTAATAAATCAAAAATATCGTCAATTGATGTATTTCTTTATTTTTTATCGCAACATAATCCCATTAGTTTTCCAAGGGGGTCGCGGGGCCATTACTGATTCAAAAAGTGGGTCGCGAGCCCAAAAAGGTTGGGAGCCATTGGTATAAAGCGAATGGAGTCCATGTTGTACTGAAAGAGGCGAATCCACCTAAATGCCCGGAGTTGTGACCTATCGAGCGGTAGTGGACTCTCGTGAAGAGAGAACTCTCTCAATATAAACAACAAGCTACAATTATAGAAAAAAATCGAAAATTTTGGACAAGAGCAGCTAAATCGGTTGCAGAGCAGTCTGCACAGACCCTAATGGCTGGAGTAAACTCAAAAGTTCGTAGTTTCTCCATACAGTAATAAGGCTAAGTGTAAGTGTAAGTGTTAGTTTTAAGATAACTAAGAATGCAAAATTAAATGAATAAAAAATGCGTCTTAGATTGAACTAGCACCAAATTTGTTTTATACAAAATTTAAACTGCCCAGATTATATCGCCAAAAAACCTAAAAAGGGTGATGTCAAAGGCAAGTTTGTAAAGCTATGTCCATTTAGAATCCGGAATAATAAAATCATCTGTATCTCTGTAACGGATTGACAAACTATAAGGAAAAAATATAAATACAAATCATTTCTCTTCTTTTGTAATGAAAATTCACACTTTGTTCTTTATTCCTCCCATCAAACGCTGCACACCTGCGGAGTCAACTTCCTTGACACATTTGTTCCACATTTTGGTCATCTGAGTCGCGTTTCGAGCCGTTTTTCCACTTTTCTAAAGCTTCCGCATCATTATTGCCCAAAATCTCTCGATGAGCCGGAACTGCGGGCAATTGGGTGGATATATGTTTTTATCGATGAAATCTACGTAGCAACTCGCCAAATCTGGCCATAGCTTCACGGGGCCTTTATGGGCTTTAATGAAAGGTAGAGAGGGGCCGAGAGTTTAAAAAAGAGGGGGGGGGGGGGTTTTTTTTTTAGAGAGAGAGAGAGAGAGAGAGAAAAATAATTACGTCCCCACCAGGGGGTGGCAGAACCGACAAAACAAATACCCGGGGCCACTAAACGGACAAAACAACCCCCGGGGGACCCGGTGAGTAGGGTCATTTTCATGGTCCGACAGATGGAGGGGGAATGGGACCCAAATTAGTTGACAATACGCCTGAATGACGGGTGGATTATCTTCTCTACTCTCACCCAAAGTATTTGACAATACCCGTCCGTTTCTTGCAACAAGATTAAACAATTCTAGCAGCGGGTGGATAGTCATGAAGAAAACGAATATTTTTTTTTTGGCTCAGGAAGTACTAGCACACTGGTCCCAAGCTTGGTCCCAAGCATAATGATTCGCCCCTAAGACCGTAACTCACACCAATACACTCTCAAATATTCTGTCAAAATAGCATAGAGAATCAAAACAAAAACAAAAATACTTGTACCAAAAGGTGATGAAAAGCGCAAGAATGCATGGCAAGGTGCAGGCTGCAAGGTGTACTTCGGAACTAGGGGTTCTACAACAGTGAACCAATTTCAAATCGCTAGTTGCACATTGATTGTTGATTCTTGGGTTGTTCTTGGAAAAAAAAAAAAGATTTTAAAAACTTTCGATTTTTCCCATGTTTTTAAATCAAACCACATTGAATGCCAAACATTTAACGGATCATGTTGGATTTTTGTATAGAATAACCACCGAATTTGTTTGCAGTTTGTACTGAAAATGTACTTTTTATCCGCGACCCTCTCACCCAAAGCAACACAGAAGAAACACCGTTTTTTACTCACCATGCTCACACCGTTTGAATAGATTATATTTTTTTTAATGGTTGTTCAAATAATAAGTGATTAGCTTTTAACAAACATACATTTTGAGATTGGTGGTTTATAGCTTATGGTTTGTGTCCCCTTTGCTCAACTTTAGTATAATTATTTTATCTGATATTTTCTAAACAGGAACATCAAACATAACCTTTTAAAACGACGTAAGTAACAAATGTAAGCAAGCTGTGTTTTTTGTGCTGAATTGTTGCTACTTGCATTCTCAACACACGAGTAGTTAGTAAATAATTTAAGAAATTTTATTCATCAATGACGAAAAGAAATTCATATGCGTTCCAACAGCTATTCCTCAATATTTTAAAAATAATTTATGTACACATCTGCATCTGCGTTTTGAAATTTGAACCGATTTATCTGATATGATCCAACTGAAACACGTTCTGTCGAAACACGGTATATGTAGCAATCATGTGTATCTGAGTAGTATGAAACCAAAACGGTGTATCATTGAATTACATTAAAATTGTTGTTCAAATTCGAGAAATACAACCATTTTGCATAGTTTTCTATTCGTGGTTATTTCAGCTGCATGAAAAAACATTCGTTTTGTTTTGTTTGCTTGTTTTTTTTTAATTACATGCTGGAAAATATTATACTTACTTTTGAAAAACTTCCGAATGTCCATTTATGGTACTTCTGGATAAAATGAATCAAATAACTGCTTTAGACTGCTTATAATTAAAAAAAAACCGTATGTATTTTACCCGATGATTCGTTTTGTTATGAAGGTTCTTCTGTTTATAAACACGCGCAGAACCATCGCTTATTCTTCCGGTCTTCCTCTAAACTCTCCACCTATTGCTTGTCGATCTGCCAAACTTGGAAGACATCTGCATGGAGTTATCTCAAATTATAATAATCCGTCCAATCTATCACAAAACGTTGCGATTGGTTGAGCGGACTGGAGATAATGAAATCCATTTGAATAAGGCCAAGTCTCTCCCGGTTGGTATTAAACCGATGAGCATGGATATCAATAGAAACATAAAGTTACCAGAAGGCACAAAATGCATCTACGGACTCTTATTTTTACGAAATCCCTCAATTTCAATTTTTAATGGATTAGCATAGATTGTTCATTAGACACTTCAACTTGATTGATACAGTTATTAGTTACAGCAGTGCAATAGATTGTAGAATACAGTAGTAAAAATTGTAAGTTACGAAAAAAGAGTTTGGTTCGAGCATCGGCTGTGAAAGGTTGTGTCGATGCTTTATTACGCACTATTTTCCTATCGAGCATGGCGCGTTTCGTGTTGTTTCGGTTATCTATAATTCGGTGTAACGAGTGATCGAGTGAGCACAGTAGGAGAACAACAAAGCGTCTCTCAAGCGTTCATAAAATTATCCTTGTTTTCCTAACGGAAAACCACCATCACACTTTGTGAGTGGGTCCAATAGCATCCTTATTATTGGTTTAACTCAGATCAAATCGGATTTCCAACATTATAAAAAATCACCTTGTTTCTCCGATGAAAAAACACCATTACATCCTTACTGTTGTAATCGGTTCGAATCGAAATCGGTACTAGTATTTAAATATTTTACTAAACGAAGCGTGAATTCAGCTTATTGTTTACCAAAACGGTCCCTGCTGCCACCCAATCTTGTCATCCAAAATCCCAGTGATTTCTCGTGGAAGTGCGGCGGTAGTCTCGGCTACCAATAAAACGTCCAAATAAACGTTAGCGCATTCCTACCCTTTCCTTATTTGACCTGCATTCGGGCGAGGCCAGCGCCGGTATTGCCTTAGTTTGGGATCACCAGTTTTACACTTTGAGCATGTTTGCATCATCTGTTGATCTTCTGAGTAATAACAGCTGAACTGACAGTAACGGAATAACAACTTCGGGCGGTCAATCATTCTCATTATCCTGCTCATGCTCATAAAAACGGATAGAAAATTATTTGAATAGGATAAGACGAACTGCAACTTCTCGCCCTGACTAGCTTGCTGTTCTGCTTCTCACACGCTGACTCAAACTGTAAGATATGATCAACATATATTCTCAATAATACGAAACTACAGTACCCTAAAACGGGGAGAAAAACAGGGCTAACGGGGCGGTTTGACCCATGCCATGAATAGTTCAAATAAATATGTTTCGTTGATACTTTTTTCTAATTATCAACTGTGTTTCTTAATCTAGTATTATTTGGCTTCTGAAAGCTACTAGTATAGGTTTGAATAATTCAGTTTTTTGATTAACCAAGAACTGAACATTTTATTGAGCATAGCTTCTTCAACTTTCAGCTAGCGGGGAAAATCAATCAATGCTTATAAAAGGTAGTACGCGGTTTTTGAGGCATTCCTCCTTGTACAGCTTCGAGACCATCGTCTTATTGGTCACGAACACTTTGGTCTTTGCTCCACAGCTGCATATCCCTTGCCAAATCATCAGTTTTTTGGCAAATTTGTCCATAAGAGCAAATTTAAACTTCGCAGGAACATCTCCTCGTGCCGTCGCCATGTAGATTTTTTGGCCAGGAAGCTGTCGGAAATCCATTTTGACGTAGGTTTCATCGTCGATGAGCAGGAATCCGTGGTACTTCGTCAAAACCTGCTGGTAAATTTTCGAGCTCAAGGTGACGAAACTTTGCTTCAACGTTCTGTTTGGTTGCTTGCTGGCTCGATAAGAACGGTATCATGCTCGCAAATGAATTCTTCGAACGGTACTGCGAGCAGCAGCGTATTTTTGTGCGATTTCATTATCTGATAGTCCAGGGTTTGCTCTGACGGTTCTCAACACCTTCTGGTCTAGCTTGCGGTCATATGTTCCACTACGACGCTTACCTTGAGGCACTCGATCCACGCTCTTTTGCTCTCTGAAACGTTGGACTATCAATGGACTATCATGGGTGTGCAGAATTTTTTCTCCACTCGGCTTCCATTTGGAATAACTTTGACTCACTGCACGAAACACCGTGAAATTTATACCACAGAAATTGGGTGCTTAGGTAAACAAACCGCTGTAAAGGAATTCTTGCTGCGGTCACTTTTCGTGCCGCTGCAACACAATGAGTGATTCCGGATTCTAACTGGAAAGAACTTTAATTACTATAGGTGAATTGCAGTTTGCAACCGAAATGGTTTTGCGAGCTGATGGTCAGAATGAAATTACAAACATTTTGAAAACTGGTGTCACTTCTCAAAAATTATCTGATGAACAAGCTTTTGCCGTTTTTGTTGACGCAAAGTTTTCTAACTGAAGCTACAACATCGTGAGAGAGCCTGCAAAAAGTATCTATCCACCATACGACTCAATATCTGCGGCTAAAAAGAATTGTTATCCTCCAGATCAATACTTCGATGTTTCAGAAGGTCATTGCAAAATTGACTTACAAGCGCTTCTAATTCATACTGTGCAAAGATTAGCTAAGCTTATCGAGTTCAATATTTTGAATTTTACACATACAGACTTGAGACTTGTTCCAAAATGGGGAATGGATGGAACAACCTTAAATGAGTAAGGCTTGCTTCATTTAGAATTGGAACAAACTTTTGCTCATATTGTGACGCTCCTGTGGAGGATTGAAGTTCTTGGCGCCCACGTGTCGGAAATTTTGTCAGCTTCACGTATGTATTTTTGACATTCCGCAAATCGACTGTACTTTGTAAACAATCAACATGGAAGCCGAAAGAAGGGAAAAAATGTGCACAGTTATTTGGAAAATCCATTGTGGTCTGCATCTAGGCTAGCTAAACTAAACAGCTGAAATTGCCCAGAAATACCGTATGGCGCATTATCAAACGGTATAAGGAAACATTGACGACGATTCGGAAGCCTCAAGCCAATCGTCGGAGTGGAACTGTCGACCGGAAACTGCGTGGTAAGATTTTGAAGACGATTAAGAGGAATCCCAATCTGTCGGACCGTGATTTGGCCAGAAAATTCGGTGCTGCCCATAGTACCGTGAGGAGAACTCGACTCCGGGAAGGAATCAAGTCGTATCCAGCTAGCAAACAGCCAAATCGGACCATAAAACAGAATAGTGTGGCCAAAATCCGTGCTCGGAAGCTATACGACCAGGTGCTGACCAAGTTCGACGGGTGTCTTCTGATGGACAATGAAACCTATGTCAAGGCTGACTTCGGGCAAATCCCAGGTCAAAAATTTTACTTGGCAACGGCTCGGGGGATGTTCCAGCCAAATTTAAATTTGTTTTTGCCGACAAATTTGCACGAAACTTCAGATTTGGCAGGGCATTTGCAGCTGTGGCAAAAAAACGAAAGTTTTCGTTACAAATAAGACAATGACGTCGGAACTATACCAAAAAGAGTGACTCCAAAAACGAATTTAGCCGTTCATTCGATCCCACGACCATCCCGTAATGTTTTGGCCAGATTTGGCAAGCTGTCATTACAGCAAAGTCGTTCAAGAATGGTATGCAGAGAAAGGGGTCCAGGTTGTTCCGAAAAACCTTAACCCACCCAACTGCCCCCAGTTCCGCCCTATTGAGAAATACTGGGCAATCATGAAGAGGAGACTCAAGGCAAAGGGAAAGGTTGTCAAAGACATCAATCAGATGAAGACCTGGTGGAATAAGATAGCTAAAACGATGGACGAAGAAGATGTGCGCCGCCTAATGAGCCGTGTTACAGGAAAAATTCTAGAATCCTTCGAAACCGTGACGAATAATTTTATCCGTATCTTTTCTTAAAAGTATGAAGAAAACGCTACATTTGTATAAAAAAAGATCTTGAATTCAATAATAAATAACTGAAATACAGGCAAATGTTTTTGTTCCAATTCTATCTGAAGCAAGCTTTACAATCAAAAATTTAAAACTTCCGATTTCTCAGATGCAAATGTAATTTTGACATCACTTGTACCACTGGAATTGTTGCATGAGGAAAATGTCATTTGGGAAAACTTGTATCTTTCAACAACTCGATACTGTCGACCAGTTTTTATACAATTACTAAAAGAAACTGCAGATACGATCCGCCAAGAATATGACCGGATGATGACCGAAATTTCAAAATAACACCCCTTAATTTTGAAAGTTGACGACTTACAACTTAGTGTCTCATTTGACCTTGTAATGAGTATGGTTGATAGAAAAACTATTAATGCCACAACGAACACAACATCCGCTCAAAGATGTTATCTCTGTAAAGCAATATTATCAGAGTTTAATAATGTTGACAAAATGTTAAAAAATCCAGTGAACACAATTTTTTTAGATTTTGGCCAGAGTAGTCTACATTGTTGGATTAGATGTTTTGAGTGTCTGTAATATATTGCTTAAAGGCTCAGCTTCCGCAAATGGGTGAAAGCGGCTCATATTGAACAATTCAACAGCACCAATCAGCGTATTCAAAATGATTTCTTCAGTAGGTTCGACACATCGACATACCGCTTTCTGGATTTGGCACCAGTAACAACGGAAATACGGCAAGGCGATTTTTTGCGAACGCTGAAATTTCTTCAGATATTACAGGAATTGATTTACACTCTGCTCGTTTACATAGTTCCAAAACGACTTAGAGTTCAATTTCATCCTGCGTTGAATCCAATGTTAATATCACGAATAACTTTGTCGACTGATCCGCTTGTATTGGTGGTTAAGTCGAAAGTAATTGCATTTTAGTTGAACCGTTCGGTACTTCGTGAATTTTCTCAGTGAGGCTCTTTTGGTAGACTAAAATCTACGGAGTTCCCTAGTCTGCCATAGATGATGCGTTTCTCTCTGGTGGATGATTTTCGGTACGTATCTGTCGATGGTGTCCGTATGTTAATCCACTTTTCGTAGTTCAAATCGCTCAAATCTATAAGTTGAAAATATTTCCATCTTGCCAAATTTTGCCGTAATGTATTGAAAAACTACGTGTCCATAATTTCCAGATCCTGACATATAAGTTTCCAACGCTCATATTTACGATACATATGTATGAAACCACAGTAGCCAACGTCGTTAAAACATTTTTTTTTAAATAAAGCTCAACTACTTAATCAAACAATGTGTGAAAACAATTTCAAAGGAAACATTGCTATATTTCAACGTCCTCACAACATTGCATCAGCCTAAATAAACCAATCATACCTTGCTGTCAGCCACAGCGGGGAAACTTGAGAAGATTGCACCCAATTGTTCAATTAGGTAAATAAACTAAACAATCCCAGAGAAAACAAAGAAATAATATTTGTAAATAGTAAGTATCAAACGTCAAGGCTGCGGAGCTTCGAAGGAGTTGTAAAGAGTACTAATTCAAAGTCTACAAAGCACAACATCTATCACTTTATGAAAATGAGCGAAAATACGTGTCGGTTATGAAAATACAGAGTTTGGTAGCGTTATCGTGAGACATAGCCAAACGAAACGAAACTAAATTATAGAGAAAAATACAACAACAAAATTGTTTATCAAAGAGATACGGAGTGCTGTAGCAAATGAGATGATTTAATAAATAAATTAAAAAAATCTGAAATAATTCATTATTTAAAAAACATTTTGAAAGAAATCCCAATCTGATTCCTCTAAAACTCGCGTTCAAGCAATTATACATAAAACTCCCGAAAGGATCTCATTAATCTCATTTTCCCAAAACCGACTTCCTGTTAACCAGAAAATTTAAAACACGCTAACAATCCTTCAACATTTTCATCCAACCTCTCCTCTCCTGCCTAACCTTTATCAGTTGCTTCCTTTTTGCCCCTTCTTTATGGTGATGTTTACTGATTCAACAAACACCCAACATAACCACCACCGAACACACACCCACACACTGTCACAGGTGAAAAACACCCACCTTGCAAGAAGGACGTCTGCTCGATGGCAGTACTCCATTCTATTTACCACAAACAGGGGAAAATTTTTAATGAGCAAATGTTTCAGACAGATTGCTTTCTTTTCTCAACTTCCGTCTCACGTGCACACGGATCGGTACTCTTCCCCTTCCCCCTAAAACCAGCAACTAGTACTACCCAGGTCGGTGTTGTTCGGTTCGGTTTCGATTCTTTACTCGGCTCGACAAATGTTCACCCAAGACAAGCACTAAACTCATCCTCTTCCAAGTTCGGAACATTACCGACAGACTTGAGAGGGGGGTTGGGGTGGAAGCGGAACCGAAAATGTTTCGTTTTCGACTGGCGCCAGTTTTTCTCATTTCCGTTGATGGGTTCCTTGCGACGGCTTCCTCCACCACCATGATGACGATGATCATCGTCATCATCACTCATTTTTCTCCCCGGCTAAAGGCTCTTTTCAAACGAAAAAGGCTGTTCTCTGACAGGTCGGAACGGGGACGGGGAGGGAGGAAAATTGAATTTCGTCTTGTTTACTCATTGGAAGAATCAAACGGGAATAGGCTTTGAACAGCCAGCGGTGAAAGGAAGCGTTTTTGAATACTTCTAAGGAACCGACTGATGGATGGGTGATGTACGATTCTCCCCCCGAGGAAACAAACTTTGACGAAGGCCGAAGTGTGGAAAATTGTGCTAATTTTGCAGCCGAGTTTGATGAAGGTTTGGCATGATATGTGGGGAAACTTTTTGCTTTAATTGAACAAATGTATAAATAATGGTTGTGCATGATTGCTTTAAAGATTGATCCGCTGAATTCACGAACTTCTTCCACTATCATGTGTTGGATCGCTTTTTCCAGCTATCACTCAACTCAGAAATCACGTCGGAGAGAGATTTTGAAGCTATTTAAAATTGCGAATAAAATATATTGCAACACTTTATAACAGCTGTCACTTGGCTCTTCTAGTAGGAATCCCCACATTCCGAGTGGAGAACAGTCACCAAGAAACACGGGAAGGTCAAAAACTGTATTAACTGTCAACCCACAGCATGGACCAACCGAGCGAACGCAGAAAGACTCATTGGGTGGAACACATGTGCGACACGAAGCTGACGCCTGTCGGAGACAAATCGGAGGCCATATTTTCTGCTACTTGAATAGGAACACTTTGCTTTAGCTGCCACCATCTGTTGCAGAAACTTTCACAATCTGTTTCAGGACCCAGAAAAATGCGCTGCCTGTGGATGTTTATGAAAAATTCATTCCAGTTAGCGTCGGTTGGAGGGACGATCCTATCAGTGGATGTCATTTACTGGAAATTTTCGGGCAAGATTGGTAGCAGGTTGATTGTCATCGGATAAGGAAATTGGATTGAAACAGCATTTCGAGTGAGCTAATATTATTCGATTCAGCTGCGTTCCAAGAGGCGTAAACGTTGGCAATTCCCGGGAAATACCCATTCAACAAAACGGCTTTTATCCAGCGAGATGTTGTGATTTCTTGTCAACTTCAATTGAACTTAGCAAGCATTGCTACAGCATTGTTTAGAGGGCATGGTGTTAAACGCACCGGAAGCCTAATATCGCTGCAAAATCGATCGCTGAATCTTAGGAATTCTATTAAGAACGATTTAAAAAAATTCTAGGAGTCAACCCAAATAGTGAATTAGATCCCATGTGAGATAGGGGGATTTACCTATTGTTAAGTCTGAAATGGTCTAAAATATAGCTAGGTAGAATGTTCAATGTTTTGTGTGGAGTTTCTCGCTATCAGTTTCTTTTTGTCATGTATTGTACTGTGAGTCAAAGTGAGTCTGTAAAGTATGAGAGTAATTTAATCGGAATCGGCTCTGTGGCTCCATTATTTGCATCAATTCTTTCGATTCTTAGCATTTTAAATAAACAGCCAACTTGGCTTTTGACCACCGCATGATAAAAGATGGAAAGGTCAAAACTTGGTCGACTCAAATACGACGTAGTTCTTTTAATCGTACAGTCAAAAAAAAACTTGAACACCCCTCATTTTTTAGGTGTATGTGTGCGGAATGATGACTCTATTTTGTTTTTGCCATTTTCTATTCCGTTTTCAAAATGGCTTCGAAGCAAGAAGAGCAACGTATCAATATTTTGCACGCGCATAAGCAAAATTCAAATTATTCTCACACTATTCGACATGGGAAAATCACTTAATATTGCCAAATCAACCATGATCAATGTTACAAACGTGTTTGGAGAACGTCTGACGACTGCCAGGAAGCCGGGATCAGGAGGAAACTGAAACCAGGAAGCCGCAGCGACCGGAAAAATAGTGGCCAGCATTTTCAAACGCAATCCCAACCTTTCCATCAGAGATATCGGAAAGAAATTGGGAAAGTCCCATACAACAGTGCAAAGAGCAAAGAAACGAGCTGGACTGTCAACATATGTATAAGGTTACAGTGACACCAAATCGAGATTATAAGCAAAACACAACAGCCAAATGAAGAGCGCGTAAGTTGTACACGAGTTTGTTGGCCAAGTTTGATTGCGTCGTAATGGACGATGAAACATACGTCAAGGCAGATTTCTAGCAGCTCCCAGGTCAAGAGTTTTATACGGCTATCGGAAAAGGAGAGGTTCAAGATAAGTTTAAGCAGAAAAAATGTCAAAGTTTCCGAAAAAATACTAAGGTTGGCAGGCAATTTTCACCTGTGGGCTAAATTTCGTTACAAGTGGCACTGTCAACCAGGATATGTATGTAAAGGAATATTTGCAAAAATGCTTATTGCCTTTCTTGAAAAAACATAGTTGTTCCGTGCTGTTTTGGCCAGACCTCGCTTCTTGCCACTACGGAAAAATTGCTCAGGAATGGTATACCTTCAATAGTGTGCAAATCGTACCCAAAGAGAAAAACCCTCAAAACTCGCTGGAACTGCGCTCAATTGAAAACTATTGAGGCACCACCCTGCTACCCACCGCCGAGCGGCCCGCCTCCTGCTCCGCCGGTCTAGAGGTCACCATGGCACGGATTGAGTCCAAGCTAATTAGTTGGCAACAGGACGTCATATCTGAAGTAAGAGAAATGCAAAATACTCTCGGGGAACTGCGGACAACTACTGATATTCTAATGGACGAGCAGCAGCAACTACGTAATGATAATCACGAATTGCAAAGGCAGCTAGAGTGGTGCGAAATAGAAATTGATAAACAAAAGCAGGATAAGTTGAAAAAATCATTCGAAATATCAAATGTTCCAGTAGCAGAAGATGAAGACCTCACCAAAATTGCTACTGGCATTTGTCAAGCAATTGGAGCGAGTCTAGAAAGTATTGATGTAAAGGAAATCATCAGGACACCGAACAATTTATCTTTGAAGTCCCAATTTCCTCCATCAATTTGGGTGAAATTAAACAACAAGAAGAAAAGAGATGAAGTTATGGCAAAAATGACCTTACAACTGCGATATTAAACATGGCTACTGGAAATGCACGGAACGTCAACATTTACGTCAACGAAGTGCTGACAAAGCGTAACAGGTACTTGTTCAAACAAGCAAGAGATCTGAAACGCGATGGGAAAATAAAATTTGCTTGGTTCAGGGACGGTAGGCTGTTGGTGAGGAAATCAGAAAAATCCAAAGTGAGAGAAATTACATCCATACAATCACTCAATGAATTCACAAAATGATCCTAACCTTCATCTACCGTTTCGTCCAAGCACCAAATCAATTAGCTCAATAAATCATCTATGTTTTGCCAAACAAAAAAGTTTCAAAATCTTCTATTTTAACGCAAGAAGCCTAAAAGAGAAACTAACTGAACTTGAGTACCTGCTTGACGAGTTGGATAGCCGCATTGATGTCATTGCGATTACAGAGACATGGTCACACAAAAATGTAGAAACTTCTATGTCACTTCTAAACTACAAATGTTACTTTGCTTCACGTCCATCGAGAAGAGGCGGAGGTTCAGCTGTGTTTATCCACAAGGACATTCAGAGCAGATTCGTTAAAAGCTATTGCGATGACTACAACAGCATTATTGCTGTCGAAATTGGATCCCGTGAGAAAGTAACACTAGTCAGTATATACAGACCACCGCAAACACTTGCCACACATGTAGATGTCTTTATCAATCTTCTGGACGACTTTCCCGCCGTTCAACCTACCAACACTCTTGTTTTCGGGGACTTCAACTTTGACCTGAATTCTCTCACAACCGCTGTGGAAAAGTACAAAAACACCGTGATCTCGAATGGATTCTACTTCTGCGATACCACACCAACACGATACGAAGCATGTTTGGATCATATTATTACGAACAATACTGTGATTTGAATCTCCTTACAACACTTACAGTATAGTCTATTCCAGTGGTGCTCATCCTGCGGCCCGCGGGCCGCATGGGGCCCGCCGAGGCGGCAAATGCGGCCCGCGATAACATTTGAGAAATATGAGAACTTCATTGAATATGTAGCTATTTGCTGTTCGATTTGAGTTGCATTTCTTACTGTGCAATAATTGTGATTCTCATAGTTTTATGTGAACAATTTTTACCGTGCTTGTTACACAGATGATGAATGACCAAAAAGGCGGGATAGAAAGAAAGAGAGAATGCAGTCATACTTTCGCTCCCGCAACCACAGGTTCATTCACTTTCACCATTCAGTGTCTGTTGTCAATTGGTTCCGTTCTGTAGTCGCGTGCGTAGTTCTGAGAAGTTTCGAGCAATTATTCAGTGAAAATGGAAGCCAGCACTAGAAAAAAACGGAAAGTGGCTGATGAAGGACGTGTTTTCCAGGAGAAGTGGTCTGAAATGTTTTTCTTTACGTGCATTAATAAAAAACCGGTGTGTACGATTTGCAACGAAGCTGTTGCAGTTATGAAGGAATTTAATGTGAAGCGTCACTACGAGTCGAAACATGCGTCAAAAATGGATAAATATGTAGGAGTGGCGCGGGCTGAAAAATGTGCTGAGTTCAGGGGAAATTTGAGTAGCCAGCAAAACTTTTTTGTGAGAAGAAAGCAAGAAAACGAGTTGTGCACAAAGGCAAGTTTCATTATCGCAGAAAAACTCGCTTCCCATTCGAAGCCATTTTCTGATGGCGAGTTTGTTAAGGGATGTATGGAAGCTGTGGTTCAAATGATTTGTCCCGAAAAAAGTCGCATCTTTGCGCAAGTGAGTTTGTCGCGGGCGACCATCACCAGGCGGGTTGAAGACATTGCTGAAAATCTTGTGTTGAGTTTGAAGGAAAAAGTTGCCAGCTTTGAATTTTATATATCTGACACAGCTCAATTGGCAATTTTTGTCCGCGGCATATCTAAGAAATTTGAGGTGTCTGAGGAATTGACAAGCCTTTTCCCCATGAAAGGAACGACGAAGGGCATTGATATCTTTAATGCTCTGTGCGCTGTTCTAGAAAAGTTTGATCTACCGCTGAAGAAAATGTCCGGTGTTGTTACCGATGGAGCTCCCGCTATGTGTGGTATGTATTTTGTTTTCCATCTTATTTAAATTATTCAAGCTTATACCGCAGTGTAAAGACGTGCAAGCTGCTTAAAATTCTTGCTTAAAATGTTGTGCTATTTTGAACGTCGCCTTTTGACAGTACTGGCATTATCACATTTATTATGGACATTTGATGTATTTGGCGCTGGCATCAGGCCGTAAGTTTATTTACTTCTTACTTGAAGGTTTGCATACAAATTGATGTAAAATATTCAGCTTTATCAGATTTACGGCCTTGGAAAATTTAGTACCAAGGATGGTGTTAAATTTTAGGTATTTTTCTTCATATATTTATGTATGTTTAAATTTATTTATTTATTTATGAATTATGTTTGAGCTTGTTTGTCTGTTCTCTGTGCTTAATCATTTTATTACTGAAAAAAAAAAATGTTTATTCATCGGAAAACATGAAGGTGCAATTGCCCATCTTCGAAAATTACCAGAAGTGTCAGAGCAATTCTCCCAGTACCATTGCATCGTGCACCAGGAGAACCTCTGCGCCAAAAGCGTGGGATTCAAAGATGTCATGGAAGATGTCATCAAAATAGTTAATTTCATCCGATCGCACGCATTGAACCATCGAGAATTTCAGGCTCCTCTAGTAGACACGGATGCAGAATATGGTGACGTACCATATTATACTGAGGTACGTTGGCTGAGCAGGGGAAAGGTACTGCGACGCGTATTTGATCTTCGGAAAGAAATCGTCGAATTCATAGAGAGCAAAGGTAAATCAGTGAAGTTTTTCGATAATGCGGAGTGGGTGACAGATCTGGCTTTCCTGACTGACATTACAACGCACCTGAACGATTTGAATTTAAGTCTCCAGGGTAAAGGAAAATTGGTGCACAGCATGTTTAATCAAATCAGTACATTTGAAAACAAACTCGTGTTATGGGAGAAACAGATGAAAATTTAAATTTTGCCCATTTCCCTACTCTCGGAAAATGCAATGTGACGTTGACTAAAAAATACGTTGACGCACTCCAAATAATGAAAAATGATCTTTCTCGTAGATTTGGAGATTTCAAAGCGCATGACAAAATTCTAAAACTTTTTTCTGCTCCATTCAGTGTTGATGCTGAACAAGCCCCAGATAATATCCAAATGGAACTTATTGAGTTACAGTGCGACACGGAACTGCGAGAAAAATTTGATCGACATGATTTGTTGGAGTTCTATGCCAAATTTGTTCCGGAAGAGCGCTTCCCAGAGCTGCGAAATCATGCTCTTTTCGTAGCTTCTTTGTTTGGATCCACACACATTTGTGAACAACTGTTTTCCGTGATGAAGCAAGTAAGGTCAAAAGCAAGAAATAAGATAAGTGATGAACATTTGGACAATTCATTGCGTATGTCGACCTCTAGCATGAAGGCTGATCTCGATAAGCTTGCTCAAGAGAAGTGTAAGTGAATTATGTATTAAAATGCGAAAAGTTTTTTTTATTGATTTTCAAATAAATTGAATGTGATATAAATCTATATTTTGTTGTTTGTGTTTTTTTTTTTATTTTGGAAGAAAGAGCATTGCTTTACATTTTAGGTACATCTACTAGTAACGTGTCCTCAAAATTAGCTGTTTTTTATTAATTATTTTAAGCCATTAAAAATAACTCATTGCGGCTCGTGGCATTGGCGCAAAATTTCATTTTGGCCCGCTGCAAGCATCTACCTGAGCACCACTGGTCTATTCGATCACAATGTGATTTTTGTCGAAGCCGACTACACAAACGACGATGAGTGCAAACTGAATGAATCCTATTCGAAGGTCAATCTACCGGGCGTGAGTGAATTTCTGCGTGAAAACCCTATAAACACGTGTTGCTTGAGAGATGTGGAGAGCAATTATCAATCTCTCATTTCTGGTCTCCAAGAAGGCGTTTCCAGAGCATCTAAACATATACCGATAAGGAGGACAAATGATAAACATTTAAAACCGTGGATCGATCATGAGATGAAGATGTGTATACAAACGAAAAACTATTGGTACTCAAAACACCGACGGAATCTCTCCGATCAATTCACCCGAAGTGTATACTCAGACTGGTGCAATAGAGTGACCGAGATGAAGCGAAGAAAGATGAAACAATATTACGCAACTAGATTCAACCATCATAGTGGTAACATAATTAAAACCTGGGGCACTATAAAGGATGTATTGGGTAATAAGCCAAAACAAACACAGACGATCACGCATACTGGTGTAGCTGGCGAGGATAAACAGCGGATTGTCGAAGAAGCTAATCATTATTTTGCTACTGTTGGAAAGTGTCTTGCGGACAAAATACCCTACACCGCAATCCAGCCAATCCGGGAACAAACCACTGCGACGTTGAACTTGAAAACAGTTTCTACAGACGATCTAAAAAGAACAATTGCCGAACTTCGTCTGTGTCAATCGACAGGGTTTGACCAAGTACAGACGAAAATATTTGCGTAACGGATGTAATCAACTCGTCAATTTTGCAGTCATGTGTACCGGCGGACCTGAAGATATCCAAGGTTGTGGCTATCCCTAAGACACCGATGGCGAAGGAGTTTTCGGATTATCGGCCCATTAGCATACCATGTGTCACCGATAAAATCCTGCAGAAAGTAATCAACAAACAACTAGTTGACTATCTAGAACGTCATGGCCTTATTTTTTCCAGGCTGTACGGATTTCGACCGAAATCAAATCCACAAACTGCGCTGTTCGACGTTGTGTCGGAAATCCAAATGCACTGCGATAAGAAGAAACAAGTGGCTGCAGTCTTTCTTGACCTGAGCAAAGCATTCGACACTTGTGATAGAGGGGTTGAGTGAGTTGGGTGTGAAAGGTCGACCAATGCAGTGGTTCCAAAGTTTTCTAGAACACCGATCGCAGTTCGTTCAAGATAATTCTTTTAGTAGTGCAATACGATGTGTCGAGTATGGGATAGTCCAAGGAACGACACTAGGACCAACCTTGTTTAACTGCTATGTAAGACAACCTGAAAGTTGTTCCCCTGCGTGGAACATTGTTTATGTATGCTGATGATATAGTGCTGGTTTACGTAGGAATTTCTTGTAAACATGTTCAACAAGCCATCAATGATGATCTTTGTATGTTACTAGATTGGATGAATCTGCATAAGCTCACAGTAAATATAGCCAAAACAAAGTACATGCTGTTCAATGTACCCAAGTGCTTTATGTTGGACATCTTTTACGACAACCATGCTATAGAACGTGTAAATGTATTTGAATATTTGGGTGTGTGGCTGGACAGTGATCTTAAGTGGACTGACCATATCACAAAACTGAGGTGCTAAACTGGCACAAATAGCAGGTGTATTCAAGAGATTATGTATATTGGTTCCGATGGATACTAAGCGAAACTTGTACTACACACTGTTTCACAGCCACCTAGTGTATGGTATTTTAACTTGGGGAACAGCAATACAAAATAGCATTGAAATCTCTGCAAGTTATCCAGAACAAAGCAATCAAAAACCTTTTTGGATACTCTCCGAGAACATCGACAGCATTCATTCACACTGAGCATCGCCTACTGGCAGTAGAGAACGTGTATACTACAACTGCTTGCATGCATATACATCAAATACTCCAAAATTCTGTCCACACTAACACGGTGCTGAACAGAGTCCCAAACTAAATCTTTCTTTATTTTTTTATTTTTTTCCTAAAAACTCCCGGAAGGTGTAAAACGCAAAGCCCGACAGTTTGCATTTGGAAAATCGGAAGCCTAATCAAACAATTTTCCTGTGTTTTGTAGACGATGAACTTCAACAAAAATAAAGATTGATCATTTAAATAATAAACTAATCAGTGTGCACTTAATCATGTTTGACCAGTGTTTGACCGTTCCACCCTTTACGGTCATTTCTGTGCAGTACGCGTCTTCATTATTAAGTCCGCCTGAGTGCTTTGAATTTCCAGTTTTCCGAGGCCACAGTCCGCGCTTCTTGTGCAGCTATGCGAGTGAACACCTATACTAGGATAACTGCAGAGTCCACCTTTTAATGAGTATTTTTGAAGCGTCTTGAACAAATACGACATTTTTGTTTGCTTACATATATTAGCAATGATCCTCTAATAGGTTGAAATCAACAGATTTATTTTGAACGGCTTGAAAGTGTTTCGATAATACGAAAAACTTCTCAAATGATTGTTAATAAAATCGGCAGCCTTATTTAACTCAGATATCGTTTCATTTTAACAGCGTGTGGATAACACTATTTTATTAACGTTTGCATTAAAAAAATGGACTTTTTTCGGATGGTGTTAAAAAAAAGCTAAGACAGATAATTGCTTTTGATAAATTTCCCATGGAAGGTAATTATTTAAGCTTACTTGCAAAAAAAAATTCTACGCCCTTGCGAACGGCCTTCCGGCAGTTAACCGGAACATTCGCCATGGCGGACGAAAACATGCGTGTAAGCATGTTTTTGAGTTCTTTCTTCGGTTTATTTATCAATTCCTCCTCAGTTTTCGCGACAAAATCGTTGGAGTAGATCTTACGCTTCAGGTTGGCCCATAAATTCTCGATGAGACGCAGCTGGGGGACGTTGGGCGGGTTCGCCGACTTGGTACCACATCGATATTCAGCCGCTCCATCTCCTCCAACGATCGCTTCGAGTAGTGGGCCGACTCCAGATCCGGCCAGAACACCGCGTTTGCGGTATTTCTAGATAAACGACGCAATTTTCGGCAGGCATTTCGTACTATACATTTTCCCTGTTCACGGTCAGTCCGGAGCGAAAGAAGAGCGTCTTTGACATCCCCTTCTCGCTGATTGTCAGCCACAGCAGCACCTTCTTGGGGAAATTGTTGTGTGAAATGAACTTCACCTCGGAGCTCACTTCCTTCGTGGGGGAAGTAAAATACGAAGTGCCCTGCCAGTCGTTGCCATCCAGGGTGAGATAGGTCTCGTCGTCCATCACCACCGCCACGTCGCGATTCGCCGAGAAAATCGAGTTGACCATCTTATTCAGCCGCTGCTGCTGCGTCATTGCCTGCAGCTCCGAAACCAGTGGACGTGACTTCCGCTTCCTGGCATGTATGTTCATGTTCGCCATGTACTTTTTTACTGTTTGGCCGGTTGAACCGACCTCCCGGCCAAGCGCACGCATCGATGTAGCCACTTTTCCCTCGGTCTTCCTCTTCAGCATCCTTTGGAGCTTCTTGTCGCTCAGGGTCGTCGGTCGTCCGAAACCGGGCTTTCTTTCGATGCTCTGATTGTTGTCTAATAGTGCCAAGATGTTGTAGATGCCGGAACGGGCGTATCCGGCGTCCATAAAGCGCCGCACGATGTCCGTTTTCGATGCGGTGGGGTGCCGTTATTTGAACGCGCACACTTCTGAACGGAGTTGCTTCACTGTTTTTGCCTTCACGGTTAGAGTTCGACTGATAGAGCTGTCAAATTTTATCTGCTGACTCATGGGTTACTATGATTGATGCTGCATGGGTAGTTTCGTCAGTGCGGGTGAAGGTAAACCCATGAAAAATCAGTAATTTTGTCTATTTTTTTTAATGCAAACGTTACATAAAAAAAAAATATACCAAAAGTAACCCACAACAACCACGATATGAATTACCACAACAAATAAAAAGTTATTAACAATACTCTAAAAAAAGCAAAAAAGCGAATCCCCATTTCAATTTACACAAACTAATACAACACAACTGTTTGTTTTGGGTTAATTTTAAAAAGATAATTAAAAAAAACCAAAAAAACAAACGCCCAATATTCCCCGTTTGAGCGGACCCCTGCCGAGTGGAAAGATTTTTGCATTTCGGCCCCCCCCCATTTTGTTGGCGATACATCTCCCCATGTCCTTTTCATCCCTAATGCCAGGAAGCCAAATCTAGCCAAACAGTATGGAACTATCATGATGTTTCAGAAAAGGTAGCAGACGTTCTTTCAGACACTCGTACAATTTCTTGTTTGACGGTCCTGGTTGCAATGAAAATGTCATCATTGAGACGACCTTCTACAGTTTTATATGCTTGAAAATATTCACCACGTTTCGCAAAACAAAAACTCCAGTCCAGGAAGCTATTTGAAGTGTGCCTTGAGGTCTCGTTATCCATTACCTTGTTTTGTTTTGTTGACCGTTCTGATCTAGACTCACTATCTTCGTCAGTCTGGTTCATTTTATAGCTCGATGCACGTTGTAAGCGACATCTCAGATGGAACGGTTGGGGTTCCGCTTGAAACACTCTTTTTGTCGTTGCTGCAACTTCCGGATTTAAATTTCTCCCAACTGTAACCTGGGATGGTTTCATTCATGCATTTTTTTTTCCTACATTCAATCGACAACAAGTTCGGGGAACACTACTCGTTCAATGAGCTGCCAAGAAGAGGAAGAAAACCAAGTCTAGCTGACCAGAAATTGGATCGGAAGGTAGCCTTCGGAACAGATCGATCGTGACTTGGTCAAAAAGGCTGGTACCTCCGTCAGTATTGGTGCGAAGAATCAGAAGCGCAACAACCTGAAGACTTATAAGAAGCAAAAAATAGCCAAACAAAGTGCTGAGCAAAAATCCAGGACGTAAACCAGAGCCAGCAAGTTTAACAGCCGACTTTTGCAACGACCGTCTGTCTGCGTTTTGATCGATGACGCAACACATATGAAAAAGGACTCCAGAACGCTTCCAGGACCGCAATTTTACACCAAGGTCATTAAGGTGAAGGTCCTCGTATGGCAGGCAATTTGTTACTGTAGTTATCGATTTTCTACACGAAAGACATGATCCATGCCGAAGTTTACCGTACTGGATGTTTGCAGAAAAGGATGTTTCCGTTATACAAGCAGCTCAAGGTCCCCACTTTGTTTTGACCTGATTTTGCATCAGCGCATTACGCCAAAACCACAGTACAATAGATGCAAGAAAATTGAGTAAATTTGGTTGAGAAAGACATCAATCCTCCTAATTGTCCACAGTTTCGTCCAATTGAACGCTACTGGGCTATCATCCAACGTTACTCCAAGTAGAGTGCAAAGGAGTGCAAGACCATGGAAGAGTTAAAAAAGAATTAGTCTGCGATATTCAGAAAATGTGTCTACTGTGCAAAACCTCATGAGTGGAATCAAATCCAGAATCAGAAAATTCTAGAAATGAAGTTGTTTTCATTCATATTTTGTTTGGTTTAAAATAAGAGTGCAAGACAGGAACTAAATGATACAATTGTTTATTTTTTTTTATTGCTATTTATTTATCACTCATATATTTCTTTTATTTTTTAATTTTAAATTTTCTTTTTTTTCCTTACTTTAAAACTTTATTTTTTACCGATTCTTAGGCCGTTTTCAGCGGTCGTGGTCTATTCTAAATTTTGACAATTAACTAGACCAAACGAAATCCTCCATTTTCACCGGTGCGTTCCAAATTTCATTTTCGAACAGTTTCGATGTAAAAAAAATAAAACTGTCATACGGTTTGTTTTATTTTGTTCCGAATTTGGAACGGAATTCAGAGCGTTCTAAATTTGTTTAGGCAGCTGAAAAAAATGGTGTAAAACAACAACAAGGGCAAAGTGCACAACCGCGTCGATCGCTTTTTGGTAAGTCTGAAAACAGTATTACTGTATTTCCAACAAGATTACTGCTCAAGTTTTCCTTTTTTTTTCTTATGCTTTTTGAATATTATCATAGCATTTATTTTTTTAAACATTATGGAGTTCTGTTGGCAATGGTGTAATGCTGAAAACTCAAGTTCTTTGAACTGAACTGATATTTTGAGAAATATGTAAGTTCAAACTTTTCAAAAAATCTGTGAACTTTGCAGCAGGGCTACCAAGTTTGAAGAATTTGTGAATATGGCTAAAGTCTTACGTTCATTTAGGGTAACTTGAAAAGGAAGGGTTAACTTTTAGCGGAAGTAATCCATCCCTATGATTATTTTTTTCAGTATACTAGATACGTAAACACATATTGTCACTGCTATGACATGTTATTAAAACAAGCCTAAGGTGCTTTCACAGCTTTTTTTTATTTTTATCATGCATGATTTTGCTAACAAATATGTTTTACACGTTGCTTGAGTCTTCTTCAAAAACTTGTATTTCCCAGATATTGAATTTTGTGCACTATGGAAGGCTAGCAAGAGAGATGCTATAGAAAATCCCAGTTACAAATATGATTTTTCCAAGGTATTTGCAGCATTTCAACTAGCACCACAAGTTTGCACACCTTGGGGTAGACTGAAATAAGTATACAAGTGGAAGAGTGACATCTCACTCCTTACGCAATCAACTAAAAAGCCTTAAAAAGGCTTGTGAAACCTATGCAACCTTTTAGGGGTTGCGCGAGTTTGGGTGCGGGATATTAGGGATTTTTCAACTCGGCAAAACGTGTATCACTTCTTCTGCTGAAAAATTACTTCCAGATCCGGGCGTTGGTTCACGAGACAGTTATGAGGTAGACAACGTTGGAAATCAAAACGGAAGTTTTGAAAGGTTCCATCCTCTGGATCGGATTGTACAACAGTGTGCTGATGTTGGCGTAGTGATCGTTGATTTTGAGGATGGTATATTCTCGTCGATATTGAGGTACGGAGGCCCAGCCTGGATTGCTACTTAACAGAATCGAGCTTTGCAGAACAGTACATACCGGTTCATGACCTTGCGAGTAGTGAGTGCGTACAAAAATATCTCATCGAAGGCAGTGTTCGGTATCGCTGAAATGATACTTATCGGAATCACCTTAGCTGAGGACAACGAATGTGATTGCTAGAGTGGAATACGGAAGTGCCAGCAGAATAGTACATGGAGACACCTCTAATACAGGTTCTCTCGGCCTGGTTGAACAGAAAACATGCAGAGGTAAAATTCCACCTAAATTTTTTCCAGTTCTATTGCTTGGGTTGAAATCCAGCGCACAGGTCCAGGATATTACATACCTCTCGTTTAATCCTGAATAATGTAACCCTTCTAAATTTTAAATCTTTTAGTATTGTTCCAGTTCAAAACTGGGAAATTCAACTGAGAATTGATTTTACTCCTGGGTTGAACGTTATACACAAAGTTGCTGTACAGCTTTACAGTGCACTAATTCTGACATTATATATAAAGTCATATCAGATACTCAAAGATACCTTATCTCCCTATTTATATTCCTCATGCCTCTCACGTGTATAATATTACAAAATAACCTCGAATTAATATGATTGAGCTTTTAAAACGAATCCAGTCTAGTTGTTCGGAATATTTTGATTTCAACGTCGTCTTCCGGCGTTTGCAGACTTTTATAACACTTGCTGTATCGTTTCACGGAACTGATGGAATATATTCTGATGGGTTTTTGATGATCATCTGCGAGAAACCATGAACTTCGTTTACTTTTAATACTTTCTTCCCGGACAAGTGAAGTACTTGATGACGCGATGCTCGACTGACTAAGAAACGCGAACCTCTTGCATTGGGACTTGTAGAAATTCCTGTCGTAGGAAATCTGTTGGCAATGGAGTTTCAGGGTTTTCAATGCTTTTTTTTCAGGGTTGGAATGCTTTATTCAGGCTAGAAATCGTTGTTAAAATAGAGTTGAACTGGAGTTGCAGGTTACCCAGCTCAATACCGATCCTTTATGTCACCTAGTTTCGTACTCTCATCCAGTCAAATATACATAATTACGCGTATGAGAGCTTCCTCCTAAAAAGGAAATTTCCGTGGTAATTAATTTCCATTTTTGACTGATTCAGCAAGACGGAAATCCTCCACATCGTCTACCATAAAACAGCACGAAACAGCCGCGGAATTCAATACTGATGGTTATTCCGAGAGTCGAAGTGAGGTTTGTCTGTTGGTGAAGTGAGAAAAGTCACCTGCAGTGACGTGATTCAGCAAATCAAATGGAGAGTCACTTCACTGCAAGTGACTTTTCTCACTTCACCAAATGACAAACGTCACTTTGACTCTCGGAATAACCCTCACTGTCTGGAATCAATCATTCATCTTAATATACACCAAGCGCCAACAAAAATCGGCACCTTTTGACTCGTGAATCTCGGAAACTTTTTAGAATTATTTCGAAATGTCGAACGAGTTGAATCAACACAAACCAAATCCAAGCGAAGCAGGCGGAGTTCCAAAACAAAACTCACACACATGGACGTCATCATACAAAATTTAGAACAATGGCGGTGAAAATGGAAAATAGTTGATCTATTTTTGGTGGTCTATATTTTTGGAACTGTTATAAAACTAGACCAAAATAATAGAACACCGCTGAAAACGGCCTTACCGATGCGTTCCAAATTTCTTTTTCGAACAGTTTTGATGTAAAAAAATAAAACTGTCATACGCTTTGTTTTATTTCATTCCGAATTTGAAACGGAATTCAGGGCGTTCTAAATTTGTTTGGCCTGCTGAAAAAAATGGTGTAAAACAACAAGGGCAAAGTGCACAACCGCGTCGATCGCTCGCTCGTTTTTCGGTCAGTCTGATTTCAGCGGCGTTGTAAAAGTATTACCAACAAGATTTCTGACTTTACTCAAGTTCTACTTTTGTTAAAGTTCAAGCTCCTTGAACTTTGTCATAGCTTTTTTTTTAAAAAAAAACATTATGGAGTTCTGCTGGCAATGGTGGAATGCTGAAGACTGAAGTTTCTTTGAACTGAACTGATATTTTGAGAAATATGTAAGTTCAAACTTTGCAACAAAATCTGTGAACTTTGCAGCAGCTCTACGAAGTTTGAAGAATTTCTGCGAACTATATTATGAAGTTCCTTGATGATTGATGAAGTTATGTGAATATGGCTTAAGTCTTACGATCATTAAGGGTAAGTTGAAAAGGAAGGGACAACTTTTAGCGGAAGTGATACATCGCAATGATTATTTTTTTCAGTATACTAGATACGTAAACACATATTGTCACTGCTATGACATGTTGTTAAAAATCCTAAGGTGCTTTCACAGCTTTGTTTATTTATATCATGCATGATTTTGCTAACAAATATGTTTGACACGTTGCTTGAGTCTTCTCCAAAAAGTTGTGTTTCCCAGATATTGAATTTTGTGCACTTTAAAAGGCTAGCTAGAGAGATGCTATAGAAAATCCCAGTTACAAATATGATTTTTCCAAGATATTTGAAGCATTTCAACTAGCACCACAAGTTTGCACACCTTGGGGTAAATTCAAATATGTACACAAAAGGAAGAGTGTCACAAGTTTTGCCAAGCTGAAAAATCACAAACATCTCACACCCTACGCAATCAACAAAGAAGCCTAAAAAAGGCTTGTGAAACCTATGCAACCTTTTAGGGGTTGCTCGAGCTTGGGTGCGGGATATTAGGGATTTTCAACTCGGCAAAACGTGTATCACTTCTTCTGCTGAGAAATTACTTCCAGAACCGGGTGTTGGTTCACGAGACAGTTATGGGGTAGACAACGTTGAAGATCAAGACGGAAGTTTTGAAAGGATCAATCTTCCGGATCGGATTGTACAACAGTGTTGGGGTACGCTGTACACCACCAAACGGGAGGTACTGTTGGTCAGAAAATGCTAAGTGTCATTGCTCCGAAAAGAGTGATGATGGGCTGAACATTAATAGCTATGTGATCTATGCCCGCGAGAAGGTGGCCAAGGTCATCAACGCAGTGGGTAGGATGATGCCAGACAACGGTGAACCAAGAGTAGTAAAAGGCTTCTTCTGGTTGGTGTATTCTCGTCGATATTGAGGTACGGAGGCCCAGCCTGGATTGCTGAGCTTGACACTTAAAAGAATCGAGCGTTGCCGAACAGTACATACCGGTTCATGACCATGCGAGTCGTGAGTGCGTACAAAAATATCTCATCGAAGGTAGTGTTCGTTATCGCTGAAATGATACTTATCGGAAGCACCTTAGCGGAGGACAACGAATGTGATTGCTAGAGTGGAATACGGATCGTAAGAGCGATTTCGATGACCAAGTGCCAGCAGAATAGTACACGGAGACACTTCTAATAGAGGTTCTCTCGACCTGGGTGAACAGAAAACATGCAGAGGTAAAATTCCACCTAACATTGTTCCAGTTCTATTGCTTGTATTGAAATCCAGCGCACAGGTCCAGGATATTACATACCTCTCGTTTAATCCTGAATAATGTAACCCTTCTAAAATTTAAATCTTTTAGTTTTGTTCCAGTTCAAAACTGGGAAATTCAACTGATAATTGATTTTACTGCTGGGTTGAACGTTAGACACAAAGTTGCTGTACAGGTGTACAGTGTACTAATTCTGAAATTATATATAAAGTCATATCAGATACTCAAAGATACCTTATCTCCCTATCTATACTCCTCATGCCCCTCACTTATATAATATTACCAAATAAACCTAAAATTAATGAATGATATTTATTTAAATAAAAAAGAGGTACGAAGTTCTAAGTCTAAATCGTCAACAACAAACATTTTCTGGTTCACCCTGCAACGGTGTTTTCATTTTCAATTTCAACATCTGCACTTCCTCCGAAGTGCATCCTGTACAAAACGCTAATAAGACCGTTTGTTCTCTACGAGCATGAGACGTGGACAATGCTTGAAGAGGACCTGCGAGCACTCGGAGCTTTTGAGCGACGGGTGTCCATCTTTGGTGGAGTACAGGAGGACGGACTATGGAAGCGATGGATAAACCATGAGGTCACGCAACTCGCCGGCGAACCCAGTATTCATAAGGTGGCAAAAGCTGGAAGGATACACTGGGCAGGACATGTTGCGAGAATGCCGGGCAACTATCCTGCAAAAATGGTGTTCGACGGGAATCCGGTTGGTACAAGACGACGTAGGGCGCAACGAGCAAGATGGTCAGACCAGGTGGAGCAAGACCTAGGGGGTACAAGGTGCCCAAGGGATTGGAGAGGAGCAGCCACGAATCGGGCATTATGAGGGATATTGTGTATCAGGCTATGTTATACACGCTGAAAAGACAGTCCCGTTTGAAACAACAAACTTGCTTGTTGACATCCAAACTAAAAATCCGTTTTGTTGTTTTAAACCAACAATTTTGTTTTGAAAAAAAAACAGGCATGTTGGTTGTTTGTACTTAAAAATATAATGGTTGTTTTCAACTAATATTTTTGTTGTTTCCACCTTGAAAGCTGTTTATTATTATCAAAATAAAAATTGCGTTGACTCAGGGAAACAAATTAAAATTTAAAATTGATTCAACCAGAGCGGCGGTTAAATCAAACTGATATTTTATTTGGAGAAAAATAACTAAAAATTTAATTTGAAGCAGACAAATTTTTTGGGTTATTTCATTTTCCGGTCCCGCTGCATGCTCTGACGTAGTCATTCAACAATACACAAACATGTATTTTCGCGGAAGTTTTCATCGCGGGTAAAAATTTATTGTAAAAAATCGTTTTTTAATCTAATAAAATGTAAGGGCTCAAAGGTCAGAGCATCTGGATCCTCCTGAAATCGTAAGGTTCCGTTAAGATAATCGTTAAGCCCATAAATAACACACCTTTTTCCCCTTCAGTTGTACAAAGAATATGAAGCCCGCAACACAAACAACACCCGAATCATCGACATCCTGGTAAGGATGTGCGAACCCGCAATAGAGTTGCTCGCCCTGCCAGAGGATGAAGCTTCATTTTGAATGTCGGCTGTGGTTCGGGACTTTTCAGAAGTGTACTGGAAGATCAGGACGATGTGAAATTGAAGCGTACGATTAATTAAAAAGGTTGAAATAAACAACATTTTACTTCGGAAAAACCTAAAAATAGTAGAAAGGCTCGCATTAACATTTGTAGACTTCTGTTAGATTGAGAGAAGTCTATAAATGTAAATGTGCACTTTTCTAATGTTTGGTAGCATTTTTTTTTCAAATAAATTTTCTGGAAATCACAGAAAAAAATCCAGAATGAAATAAACATATTCTACACATGGTGTAAAAATAGCCTATTAGAGCTGAATGTAAAAAAAATGCAACTCAATATCATTTAGCAAAAAAATAACAACACCAAACATATCAATTGCACTAGGTTATCAGAATGTAGAAAAATGTGAAAGAGTTAGGGACTTAGGAATAATCTTAGACTCCAAACTTAATTTCATAGACCACTACAACACAATTATTCACAGGGCAAATAACATGCTGGGCTTTATTAAGCGCTTTTGTCATAATTTTCAGGACCCATACACTATTAAAACACTATATATAGCTTATGTTAGGTCTATTCTGGAATATTGCAGCATTATATGGTCTCCTCATTTAACCACACACGAAAACAGAATAGAATCAGTACAAAAGCAATTTCTATTATATGCTCTTCGTAGATTGGGTTGGACATCATTTCGTCTTCCATCATATGAAGCGCGTTGCATGCTTATAAACATCCAAACATTGAAAGAGCGTCGTGAGTATGCAAGCGTTTCATTTGTAAACGATATCGTTTCGCAGCGTATTTACTCACCAGAACTTTTATCAAAATTAAACATATATGCACTTATTCGGCAACTTCGAAATCGTAACCTATTCGCCATCAGCCATCATCGCACAAACTATGCAACAAATGGATCAATAAATCGCATGATGGCTTCTTACAATAAACACTGCGAAATCATCGACTTTACAATGTCTCGGCATAAACTCAAACAGTATTTTAGCTCCATAAGAAACCAGAACATACAAGAATGAATAATATTATATTATATTTAATAGATATATTATATGGTCTACCTATGATTGACGACAATAAAATAAAAATTAAAAATAAATAAAATAAAAATAACTCCATCCTGTGCCAATCAGGAAGATGAATAAGTTATGTTATAATGGACGTCTCCACATCCAGTCTAGTTGTTCGGAACATTTTGATTTTTCACGTCGTCTTCCGGCGTTTAATTTCTTTTATTCACCTTGCTGTATCGTTTCACGGAACTGATGGAATATATTCTGATGGGTTTTTGATGATCATCTGCGAGAAACCATGAAAGTTCGTTTCCATTTAATACTTTCTTCCCGGACAAGTGAAGTACTTGATGACGCGATGCTCAACTGACTAAGAAACGCGAACCTCTTGCATTGGGACTTGTAGAAAGTCCTGTCGTAGGAAACCTGTTGACAATGGAGTTTCAGGGTTTTAAACCGGTTGGAATGCTTTATTCAGGCCCGAAATCGTTGTTAAAATAGAGTTGAACTGGAGTCGCAGGTTACCCAGCTCAAAACCGATCCTTTATGTCAGCTAGTGCCGTACTCTCATCCAGTCAAACATTCATAGTTACGCGTATGAGAGCTTCCTCATAAAAGGGAAATTTTCGTGGAAATTAATTTCCATTTTTGACTGATTCAGCAAGACGGAAATCCTCCACATCGTCTACCATAAAACAGCACGAAACAGCCGCGGAATTCAATACTGATGGTTATTCTGAGAGTCGAAGTGAGGTTTGTCTCTTGATGAAGTGAGAAAAGTCACCTGCAGTGACGTGATTCAGCAAATCAAATGGTCACTGCAGGAACTTTTCTCACTTCACCAAGTGACAAACGTCACTTTGACTCTCGGAACAAGCCTCACTGTCTGGAATCAATCATGCATCTTAATATTCACCTAGCGCCAACAAGAATCGGCATCTTTTGACTCAGAAACTTTTTAGAATTATTTCGAAATGTCGAACGAGTGGAATCAACACAAACCAAATCCAAACGAAGCAGGCGGAGTTCCAAAATAAAACACATACATGGACGTCATCATACACAATTTAGAACAATGGCGGTGAAAATGGACAATAGTTGATCTATTTTTGGTAGTCTCTATTTTTGGAACTGTTATAAAACTAGACCAAAATAATAGAACACCGTTGAAAATGGCCTAAATAAATTTTTCAACTTTACTGTTTTTTTTTAATTTCAATTTAAAATTTTAAAAATAAAAAATTTAAAGTTTAATAAAAAAAAAAACCAAGACACAAAATAAAAAAAAATTATTATTAAAAAAAAAAAAAAAAATGTTTTTTACCCTTCACACCTCACCCCGAGCCGAAAAAAAAAACCTCACTCCCCCCCACAACCACAAAACACCAAACAAATTTTCTTTCCCCCCTTTTATTAAAATTAACCCCCCCCAAAATCAAAACAACATTCCAAAAAAACACACCTCCCAAGAACAAACAATAAAGAACCACCATAAAAAAAAGAGAGGGAATGTAACTTAGCGAGAATAGCATAAAACTTCCCCCCCCACGAGTCAGTCCCACAGCCATCCCTCCACCACAGCACCCCTTTCGTTCCCCGAATGCTTGCTTAACTCCCTTATTTCGGAAGTGTTCGGTGATGACAAACACATTCAAACCGAATGAGGAGAATATCAGTAACACTTGTCCCTAGTAGCACACTTGTTTCAACCCAGTAAAGGTGACTGCTCTGTGACTCAATTAAGTCACAATAGAGCTGCTGAAACCATTTTTGACGGTTGTGTGCTGCTTGGGGTGGCTACCATACATACACAGACATACATACATACATACGGAGCACTAGCAGCACTAGCCACAAGGCGCGGGATTGCAAAGGTCCCCCCAAATGCTTGATGTGCGCCGGGAAACCGGACGATAAGCAAGTGCAAGTGCCCGGCCGCTAAGGGTATACCAACGAGCCAACCGTAATGCAGGTAACCCAACTAAACCTGAACCATTGTGAGGCAGCCCAGCAACTGCTGTGTCAGACAGTTAGCGAGTCGGCATCGGATATCGCCATAATTTCCGACCCATACCGCATCCCATCCGGCAACGGGAACTGGTTTGCGGACAGGGCTAATATGGCGGCATTATGGACGACGGGTAAGTACCCGGTTCAGGAGGTTGTGTCCAACACAAACGAAGGCTTCGTGGTTGTAAAAGTGAATGGAGTGTTCTTCTGCAGCTGCTACGCACCGCCAAGGTGGTCGATCGAACAGTTTTCCAATATGCTTGATCGGATGACAACGGAGCTAACTGGCCTGAACCCGTTGGTAATAGCGGGGGACTTCAACGCTTGGGCGCTCGAGTGGGGGAGCCGCCTTACCAACCCTAGGGGCCAGATTCTTCTGGAGGCCTTGGCTAGGCTCAATGTAGACCTAGCCAACGTGGGTACCACGAGTACCTACCATAGAAATGGAGCGGAATCGATTATCGATATAACATTTAGCAGTCCTGGGCTAATTAGCAATTGGAAGGTGGATGATGGCTACACCCATAGCGACCACTTGGCGGTACGTTATTGTATCGTCCACAATACAAGGCAGCGTGCGGAAGGAGGAGCATCCACTCCATTCGCCCGCAGATGGAGGACGTCCTACTTTGATGTAGAGGTTTTTAAAGAGGCGCTTGAGAGGGAACGAAACTTACGCGAAACCCAGGAACCTTGCGGCGAAAGACTCGTTATGACACTTACACGAGCGTGCGATGCGACCATGCCGAGGGAAGTCAAACCGAGGAATGGAAGATCGCCGGTGTATTGGTGGACGGAGTCGATCGCCGACCTCCGAAGAACATCAGACGCAGATAGAATCGAGCGTAGAGGGGCGCTAGTCGCCGCGAAGGCCGCACTAAAGAGGGAGATAAAGGCCAGCAAGCGAGCCTGCTTCGAGGGTCTGTGTCAGAAGGCCAATACGAATCCGTGGGGTGACGCCTACCGGGTTGAAATGGCTAAAACCAGAGGATCGGCGGCTCCAACCGAGCGTTCATCGGAGCTGCTGCAGGTGATCGTTGGGGGACTCTTTCCGAGCCACGACCCAAGTCCATGGCCCCCCGCCGCCGTAGACGTGTCCCATGACCAGAGTTCCAGTATCCCAGACCTTAACGCTGTCATAGCGACGGAAGGGTGGACGGCTCAGCCGAACACCCGTGACCACGTGGGCACTGATGGTCGGCGACGAGGCGACGGTGACGAATGATGAACTCATTGCGATAGCAAAGTCGCTAAAGGTGAACAAAGCGCTGGGACCGGATGGTATTCCGAACCTGGCCATCAAGACGGCTATCTTGCTGGATCCCGAAATGTTCAGGGTGGTGATGCAAAAATGTCTGGACGAGGGCGTCTTCCCGGCACCTGGAAAATTCAGACCCTTGTGTTGCTACCAAAGGCAGGGAAGCCACCAGGAGATCCATCGGCATATAGACCTATATGTCTGTTGGATACAGTGGGTAAGGTGCTCGAGAGGGTAATCCTGAACAGACTGACAACATACACGGAGGGTATAGGCGGTCTGTCTAATAATCAGTTTGGCTTCCGTAAAGGGAAGTCGACGGTGGATGCCATCATGTCCGTCACCACGACGGCCGAGGTGGCAATCCAGCGCAAGAGGCGAGGAGTACGATGCTGTGCGGTGGTCACCCTTGACGTGAGGAATGCGTTCAATAGCGCCAGTTGGGCGGCTATCGCCGACTCGCTCCAACGCCTTCAGGTTCCTGGGTACCTGTACAAGATTCTCGGAAGCTACTTCCAGAATCGCGTACTGGTATATAATACAGAGGCAGGCCAGAAACGTGTGCAGATCACCGCAGGCGTCCCGCAAGGTTTGATCCTGGGTCCGGTGTTATGGAACACGATGTACGACGAGGTACTGCGGCTTGAGTTCCCGAGCGGGGTAAAGATTGTCCATTGAGGAGGTCGAGTTAACGGCCTCACACTCCATTGGCATTGTGGAGAGATGGATGAGCTCCAGGCAATTGGAGCTAGCCCACCATAAGACCGAGGTCACGGTGGTGAACAATCGGAAATCGGAGCAACATGCGACGATTAGTGCAGGTAACTGCACAGTAGAATCGAAGCTGTTCTTGAGGTATCTTGGGGTTATGATCGACGACAAGCTGTCCTTTGTCAGTCACGTCGATTACGCTTGCAAGAAAGCCTCTATGGCTATATTGGCATTATCCCGCATGATGTCGAATAGCTCGGCGGTGCAAGGGAGTAAGCGTAAACTCCTGGCCAGTGTCGTCCTGTCTATACTTAGGTACGGCGGGCCGGCATGGATCACCGCCTTGAGTACCAAGAGCTACGCAAATAAGCTCGAGGCTTATGTGCCTAAGAGTGGTGAGTGCATACCGAACGGTATCACGCGACGCGGTCTGCGTCCTAGCGGGGATGATGCCAATAGGCATTGTCATAAAAGAGGACGTAGAGTGCCTTCGAGCAACGTGGAACAAGAGGTATCCGAAAGACCACTAGAGCCGCATCCATGGTTAAGTGGCAGAGGGAATGGAACAACTCCACCAAAGGTCGGTGGACCCACCGACTAATCCCGGAATTAACCGGGTGGGTCGGGTGGCGACACGGTGAAGTGAACTTCCACTTATCGCAGATATTGTCTGGCTGTTTTAGACAATACCTGCACAAATATGGGCATGCACAGTCCTCCGCATGCAGCGAGTGCGCGGGAGTCGATGAAACTGCGGAACATGTGTTCTTCGCATGTCCTCGCTTCGACGGCGCGAGATCCGGCATGATGGCCGTATGCGGTCACGACACGACTCCGGATAACTTGGTCCAGAGGATGTGTCAAAACCGGGACGTCTGAGACGCGGTATGCGTAGCAGCCCCCCCCCCAACAAAAACCCCCACCCCCCCGCCCCCCACACCCCCCACATAACCACCCCCCCCCCCCCCCCCGCCTTTGGCCCCCCCCCCCCCCCTTTCCCCCCCCCCAAAAAAAAATACATACATACGGAAATTACTAGTAAATAGCAAACGAAAATACGAAATTACTAGTAAATAGCAAACAAAAATTACTAGTAAATAGCAAAAAAAAATGCACGTTAGCTGTACTGCGTGGCCTACCACCAGTACGAACGCCTACCTCCAAGAAACGGAAAATACCTCTAAGTAAAAGTTTAATATGTTAAGTCCTAGGAGTATACGAGAACTTTACAGAGAGTTCTGCAGACTATTGCATTACTGACACTTTTCAATAAACTAGGAAATGTCCATCGAGTGGATAGGTCTAGCATTTCGTTTCAAGAACCCTAGTCGATCACTTCAGGACTCCTGACGATCTACCACTTACCAGTGGAACAGTTCATTCTGATCCGGCTATCGATATCTCTTATTCGATAATTTCACATCGTTTTGCTTCTCATTGATTCAGCTTATTGATTACGGTACTTTCCATAGGGGTACCAAGTTGTTTGTTTGCCTTTTCGATGGCGTCCTGGTTGTAAACGGGAGAATGATTATAGTTCCACCGTGTGCTCGTAATATGCCATTTTAGCTCGTTAAAGTATCATTTCTTGTAATTTTTGTTTAATCATCAAAGAAGGGCTCTACAATTACTGGAGTTATCCTCACTCTCACTCTCGCTTTTCATCAGGCGATCGACGGCGAGATGTTTCCTTGTTTTGACGGTTGATTATTCATTTAGTGCACTGATTGTCCCATCCAGCGTCGTTGCCATTGTCGCCGCCGGGCAGGGCTCAAGAAGAGAGTGTTTATTTGTCGATGATGATGAAATCGGCCACACACATGTATCAACTGGTTTCTAGCCTCTGACAGCCACGCAAGCCTTTAATTGTCCACCGAATGAACGAGCCTTTCGGTGAGTGTGTAATTACTTTCCCTCGACAGATTGATCGCGAGGCAATTCGAAGACCGGAGGGCAATTGATTTTGTAATCCGTGGGTACGCCGTGAGTAATTGTTTTTCTTTTATTCTTGAAATGTGCAATTTTGCACAGTCCAATCCGGCGCAGAAAATGCCAACAGAGAAACCGGTGGCAAAAAGCAGCGCTAACAAGCCCGGCGTAAATTTTGTCCCATTCAGGAGCTAATGTGTCAAACAATCGAAAATTTAGCAACGACCGGAGGCTTTCCATAAGAGTCTGCGTGTGCTGCCTTGTGCAGAGTAGCTTTGAACTAGAAATTACATCACTTCTCTTTCTAGTATTTCGGCAAAACAAAAAAAAATGAACCAGTTCGACACCTCAAATAAGGGGCAATGTGTCAGATCGGGTTGGTTTATTTAAACTTCTTCTTTCCCAGTGTTGAATTGAATCACGTGCGGAGGTATTATGTTTCGAATCGTGCATGGGTCCGAAAGTGGATTGTGGAATTGATGGACGTCGTCCATCATAGATTCAGAGAAGGCATCCGCTGCCCAGGGCTGGCAACATATCGCTGAGAGAACCTCAATGCTCGCACTTTTCCCCACGATGAGTTCAATGGTCAGTGGATGATGTTTTCATTTCCTTTCACCGCTTAAAGTTCAAGTAGAATCCACCGTCCAATCGAATCAGTCTAATTCAGGCTTCGTTAGCGCATTCAAATCTCACCGGTCAATTTGCACAATTTAAAACCCGATTATCCCGCGACCAGCCGTGCACGGGAAATGTCCCTCTGGCCACACCGATTCCATCAATCACACCTGCACCAACGCCCACCGTGCCGTCGATTCAACGTGGGTAAGAATTCCTCGAAAATTGCAGCAATATTTCTTCTCCTTGAAGCTGAAGTGGCTGAAGAAGATTCCCCAAAAGGCATGGTCGATCAACGCGGCTAATCGATTGCCATAAATTGACCCAGGATGACACGTACTCCAAAGCCACGGTCAAAAGCTGGAGGCGTCAATTTCCGCACAAGCTGCTGGGAGAAAGAGAAAGAGACTTATGCTAATTTGATAAGGTGTTTTTTTTTTCTCACGTGTGTGGCTTTGAAAGCTGTGATGCTTTTTCTTCTGGTTTCAGCTCAACTAAACAGCCCTTGAATGGCAGTTGGTCAGAAGATTCGAATGCTTCACGGTAGTATGGAGAGGAAGAGAAATGAATGCCATAACCGTAATTATACTTTTCTCTCACTAGGTGGGTACGTAGATGTTCGCGAACAAATCGCACTGCTGTCGGGTTACGTAATAAGAGCTGAGGAAGGCGCGCTTAAATCGTCATACATACCTTACTACCGAGATTCACGTATGATGATGCTGCCGATGCTGGTGTAACATAATGGGTGCACGCAGAGTTGATCATAGAAGTGGAAGAAAGTATTTAATAGGATCATATCGCTTTTCGAATGCCCTTTGCAGTTGCTACCGTTCCGATTCATATTTCGGACGCTTAAGACATATAGAGCAGAAAAATGATTATAATTTGCGGTAACGACACAATTGGGACATGTTCTTTTGATTTATTGCTTTATTAGTACTGTGTTGTGTTGGCTACAATGACATTTTGAAAAGTAATGTAAAATTTATTTGAAAAAGCAAGTTTTTCCCATGAATCATTGAAATTCGAACTTCGGACAGAGTTGATTCAAATTTCGGACACCTCTTTGATTACGATTTCTGTATGCTAGAATGCCTATAAATCGTTCCATAGTTCGTAACCACCTGGTAAAATTTTATTGAAAGCACAATCAATGAAACATAAAACGAAAAATTCCACCTAGAAGTGCAACACAACCACACATTCATTTTTTTATCTGTATTAAATCAGCGCACCTAAATTACACAGTATTAAGGCTCATCCATTTGATACCCCATCTTGTGATTCAAAGGTACATAAAATAAGTTGAAAGTATCCCACATACTTTCTATAGATTCTAAAAATTAAAAATATGCATATAGTTTTTTGTTTGCTGAAGTGCTTAAAACCATAAAAACAATTGGTTTCTATGATTGGTGACCTATAATACTGAGGTGATAGCAAAGTAACTGTAATTCATATTTTCTTAATCGAGCAGTACTTCACATAATCTTAAAGACAATGAAAATTTAAAAAAAAAATGGTTTGCTTAGAAATAGTTATCGTGTAATGTAATACATGTAGTACATTCTCATACATATTTGATAATATTTGGACTGATAATGTTATGCTTGTTGTGATATGCGATCGGCAGGATTCTCTTGGGTAGGAACGTGTCGCCACTGAGAGCCAGCGGAGAGCCTCTGAACTTCAGCTACCCGGTTGGAGACGAATATCTTCCAGGACGACGGAGGAGAACTGATCCAGTGCAATACAATGGAAGAATCTTGTGACTTCCCAAAACGGCTGCACAGAGCTCTAACCGTGGGATGGAGTAGCCACTCACTGTGCACAGTCCATCAGATACGACGTAGATGCAAGCACCATACCCTTTGGCGGAGGCGTCGACAAAGCAATGCAACTTGAACTGTGTTGCGTTTTCTCCTAGGCACCATCGAATATCTCTAATAATGCGTGTTGAAACTCGAAAGGATAGCCACCATGACCGCAGTGTTTCCGGTAGTTCTTCGTCCCAAGTTAACTGCTCTTGCCACAATTGCTGCACGAGCATTTTTGCGCTGGCTACCACTGGACCAACAAGACCCAAGGGATCGAATAACTGTGACATCTCTGATAAGTCGATCCGTTTGGTAACATGGTGCAGATTTGACAGATCCGGAACCTTGAAACCGAATTCGTCCTCTTCTGAAACCACAGGAGACCAAGTGTCTTTATCGAGGCAGATCGATCGATTTCTAGTGCAGACTGTTCCTCTTTAAGCTCATTCGGAAAGTGTTCCAGGACACTAGAATGATTTGCACTCCACTTGCGGAGGGAAAAACCAACTCGCTTCAGAAGTTCATCCAGTTGTTTGCTAGAGTTTCGATGGTGTTGGCTTCAGCGAGAATGTCATCAACATAGAAGTCCTTTTTCACGATGGATCCGGCCAAAGGAAAGTCATGTCCTTCATCTTCAGCTAACTGGTTTAGTAATCGTGTTGATAGGTAAGGTGCACAAGAAGTGCCATATGTCACGGTGGTCAGGCGTTAAACCTTCAAAGGCTCACATTCTTCCTTTCGCCAAACAATTTTAAATAAGTTACGGTCATTCGGATGAACTAGAATTTGGCGGAACATTTTTTCCACGTCTGCCTTCAAGACAAATTGATGAAAACGAAAGTTGATCACGGTGTACAGCATAGGCGGCTGAGTTGTCGGTCCAGTTAGTAAAGGTCATTCAGATATGATTAGTGCTGTCAAATTGGACGAGCTGTCAAATACCACTCTAATTTTCGTTGTGGATGAATCTGAACGAAGAACGGTGTGATCAGGCAGGAAACACTGAATGGGGATGCGTCGTGAGTCATTACCTCCTCCATGTGACCAAGACGTTCGTTTTCCTCCATAAAGTCTGCATACTGCTTGTGTAGTTTTTGATCGGACGACTTTCGACAGCCGAGAATCGACGTTGCATTGCAGCGCTCCAGGTATCTCCAATGGAATGAAGTAGTTCTTCCCTGATCGGTAAACGTACTACATACCGGCCTTCACTGTTGCGACTGTGCGTAGCTGCAAACTGTGTTTCACATTGTTGTTCTTCGACGGTGAGACATTTCCCAACAAACATCGGTGTTTCTTCTGTTTCTTCTAGAATAGCTGAATAGCTTCTCCAAATTTGTTTGAATAAGCTCTAATTCAACACCGATGTTTGTTGGATTGCCAACGTCAACATTTTCTACTACCCAGAACCGCTTGACTTGTGCGTCCAAATTGTCGAAGGTAGAGATCAGGCAGGTATTTGGGACCGCTGGTGGTGTAGCAACTTTCCCTGAGAAAACATATTCAAATTATGTAGCTCGAAACAAGCGACTTTTTGTACGAATGCTTGTTAGAAAAAGTTCTTCGTTTCGAGATCCGCAATACGGCCCCAGGTCTTCTGAAGCGGTGGTAGATGTTCGTCGAACAGGATTTGTTCCGGTTTCAGGATGAACGGGAAAAGCTCGGCACCCATAATTAAATCGATGCCGTTGCATTGATTGAACTGTGGGTCGGCTAGTGGTAAATGATTAGGGATGTTCCAAGATCGTACATCGACAGTCTTCGTAGGAATATTCACCGTCAGTTTAGGCAACACCAAACAATCCATCTGAAACTCTTGGCTGCTGAAGCGAGAAGTAATGTTCACTGAAACTACGTAGCATACGTTGACCACGGCTTGCGTTCACGGGCATGTTCACTTTCGTCCGGTTTGGAGAAAGACGTTGGCACAAAGACTCAGAAATGAAACCTGACTGTGAGCCGCTATCTAATAGCGCTTGTGCTACCTGGCGATTCCCTTGTTTATCGTGGATGTACACTAATGCGGTGAATAAATTCACCGACGATGGTTGGTGGGACCGTTTGACAGGAGATGGATGAAGGTGTGACTGTTCCGACGAGGGCTGGCAAGGCGCAAATACCGACGGTGACGACGACGAAAACATACGATCGACCGGAGTGACACGCGGATCACCATTGAGCGGTACCGTAGGAGAATGTGATAGAGTTGGCTTTGTTTCGTTCGGTGGGAAGTTTCGTTCGATGGGTTGACGTGATGGAACTTCAGTTGCGATCAGCGTAGAAGTCGGCGGAAGATGAAGAAGAGTATGATGCTTCCGCTGACAGTATTTGCAGGATCAACTGCTACAATTCTTTGCTTGATGTGTGGATTTCAAGCAATTTATGCAAAGATTACTTCGTTTGACAATGTCGAAGCGGACTGGCCCCGGAATGATTCACACTGGAATAGAAAGTGTAACTGTTTGCAAACGGTGCATTTCATTGCCTGTTCTGTGGTAGAGTGGGCTTGATCTCAACTAAAAAAATAGCATTTTGGCAGAGCTTAAGAGATTGCAGCGTATGAGAGCGCTCGTGAGCAAAATGCAATAGATTTTCATACGATGGCCGTTGCGTTTTGTCCCGCTGATTTTCCCACAATTTTTGTGTATCGGTATCCATTCGACTTAAAAGCAGCTCTACCAACACAGAATCTCAATGCTGAGCTTTCGTTTCTAACGAATCCAAAATTTTGACATGCTTTTCGAATTCGTCAGCCAAATCCGACAAACCCCCTGCGGACTCCCTTTTCAGGGGAGCTATAGAGAACAAGGCTGAAATGTGTTGTTTGACTAGCAGAATTTTGTCCTCATAACGCTCACAAATCATCTTCCATACAATGGCATAGCTGGTTGCCACGATTGGAATTGAACAAATGATCCGAGCTGCATCCCCCTTCAATAAAGCTCGGAGGTAATGCAACTTTTGAATTTTGGAAAGCGACGTGTTATTATGAATCATTGCGTGGAAAAAATCATGAAACCCAGCCCAATATTCTGGATTTCCATCGAAACCGGGAAGTCTCAACTCCGGGAGACGCACACCTGACGAGATTGTAGCGGCTGCTTGAAGTACGGGAGCAAAAAGAGGAGCCAATGCAGGAGCGGCTCGCTTGGATGACAACGAACCTTTCAAAAGATAATACATGGGTTGGAATTACGCGTGACTGTCGGTGAAAACCGGATCCCCAGAACAATAAGAATCAAGCTACGTATCGACACTTTCAAGCTCCTCCATGAGCTTATCTAGCCGTTCAATACGGAAAGGAATTTCAGCAATATTCGTTTCAACATCATTTTCATCAACATCATGGATCAGTTTAAGTGATCCAATGATATAAAGGGCGATACGGTCAAAACTTGGTCAATATCAACTTGACGTATTTCTTTCAATTTTGCATTTAAAAAACCTGAACACCCCTCATTTTGAAGGTGTGTGTGTGTAGAATGTTGCTCCTATTTTGATTTTGGAATTCACTCTTCAGTTGTCAAAATGCCGTCCAAGCAAGAAGAGCAGCGTATCAAAATTTTGCTCGCGCATCGCGAAAATCCGAGCTACTCGCACGCAAAGTTGGCAAAATCGCTAAAAGTTGCCAAATCAACCGTTACAAATGTAATTAAAGTGTTTGGGGAACGTTTGTCGACAGCCAGGAAGTCTGGATCGGGGGGAAATCGAAAACCGGAAGCCGCTGAGACGACAAAGAGAGTTGCCGGTAGTTTCAAGCGAAACCCTAACCTATCTCTCCGAGATGCCGCAAATAAGCTGGGTGTATCGTCTACAACCGTGCATCGAGCCAAAAAACGAGCCGGACTATCGACTTACAAGAAGGTAGTGACTCCAAATCACGATGATAAACAAAATACGACGGCCAAAGCGCGATCCCGGAGGCTGTACACGACGATGCTGACGAAGTTTGACTGCGTGGTAATGGACGACGAAACCTACGTCAAAGCCGACTACAAGCAGCTTCCGGGACAGGAGTTTTATACGGCAAAAGGAAGGGGAAAGGTAGCAGATATTTTCAAGCACACGAAACTGTCAAAGTTCGCAAAGAAATATCTGGTTTGGCAAGCCATCTGTACCTGTGGCTTGAAAAGCAGCATTTTCATAGCTTCCGGGACTGTCAACCAAGAAATTTACGTGAAAGAGTGTTTGAATAAACGTCTGCTGCCTTTCCTGAAGAAACACGGTTGTTCCGTACTGTTTTGGCCGGATTTGGCATCTTGCCATTACGGTAAAAGGCCATGCAGTGGTACGCCGCCAACAACGTGCAGGTGGTTCCCAAGGACAAGAACCCTCCCAACACGCCAGAGCTCCGCCCAATTGAGAAATACTGGGCTATTGTCAAGAGGAACCTAAAGAAGACCAAAAAAACTGCTAAGGACGAGCAGCAGTTCAAGGCAAACAGGCTTTCTGCGGCGAAGAAGGTGGACAAGGTGGCTGTACAAAATCTGATGGCAGGGGTCAAGCGTAAGGCCCGGCAATTCGGATTTGGAAAAGTGGAAGCCTAACTGAATATTTTTCCTGAATTTTATACTAATTGAACTTGAAAAAGAAATTTAATTTGATTTTTTAAATAAACGATTTCACCGATTTACACGCGTTTTCCCTTGACCAAATTTTGACCGTATCACCCTTTGCAACTGCTTTAGCAGCTTATTTTTTTTATATCGAGTGGCCGTAGCCATCTTGTTCGGCTCCAAAGAAAGGAAAAAAAAACGTGCACCCACCTGGTCACAGCGTACTTAACCTTGCTGTGTTAATTTCGATGAACCAACGTTGGAATACGTCGAAAAAATGACGAGAATCCTTCGAAAACTTCGGATCACCTCCCAGGCGACAAATTGCAGCAACGGTAGCACGAATCCAAGTGCCGCGTGTTTCCCTTTACATTGATGATGGCGATGGCACTGTTCGCTTTCAATTCACAGCCTTTTTTAAGATGGCGATTCACTAACGGGATAAATTCAGTTTTTCAGAAGCAATTCACCTGCGACGGAATAACGTATTGCAATCGTTTGCTGTCACTGGTTCACTGGAACTACCGAGTCGGAACACGTCAAATTTTTACGGACTTTGTGACACCATCGATAAAGTTCGCGACGGAATTTCTTCTCTTGCAGCTCAAGCTGCTTTTTCACCCCTTTTCAAGAAACGTGTACAGTTCTAGCGGCAGAGAACAAAAGGCAACTGGGCCTTTTGAAGCACACACGGTTAGGAGTGACGAGAGATTCACATACGGGACAAGGTCCCGGGTTTTGGCACCAACATGTTGCGTAGATTGCAGGAGCTGGCCGGCACGACGACGAGAGGGTGATGAACCGAAAAACTGTCCGCAGAGGTCGCACTAAAAGGTGAGAAAAAAATGGTTTCGGATCGAGAGCAAAAAACTGTTTTTACTGTTCGGATAGCTATGGGTAACTAAACTTTTAATTGTTCTTTTCCTTTTATACATCATGGGTTTGTTAATGTCTGTGGTGGTAAAATTTTCGTGTTGGCTGTCAAAATCAAGATGGGTTTCAAGGTAAGTGTTGTAGAGGTGCGTTAGTTAGGAAAGTATACATGTTTTTGTGTTTATTTCTATTCCGGATTCCAGTAAGCAGGTAATTTTTCTCCATTTTCAACTTTTTCCGTTGTTGTTGTGTTGTTTGTTGTCTTTTTCTTCTGCTTGAATCTAGCTTCCTTAATCTGCATGCCAATGGCCTTTTTCGCCTTTTTCTCTTCTTCCAATTTCTCCTGTTGCTTCGTTCGTTCTTCCTGTTTCTTTAATTTGTCCACAGCTCTCATTTCTTTCTCCTTCTGTTTCAACTCAGCTTTTTCCTTCCTTTCTTCGAGTTTCTGGCTCTTGGATATTTCCACCATCGTCTTAGCTGCTTCTTTTTCTCTGTACATCAAGTCCCAGGATTTGCTTTTAGCCACCGCTCGTGCAACGCGGTGCTTTCGTTTTCCACCTGCAGATGAATTTCCAGGAAAAACTGAGACACATGGCGGATCGGACCAATGATGTCGAAGCCACCTGTTGATCTGTTGTAATAAAACATATGAGCTTATATAGTTATATTAAAAAAATGAAACCTACTGAATCCTGTGTAGTCCAGGGTCAAGTCGGATGTTTCGGCAATCTCATTGATTTCTTCCGGAGATATTGCTGCAATACATTCACGATAGTCACATGAAAATTTAATAAATGTTGAAATTATTATACCTACTTTCCTTATAAACAATGTATGGTTCTGCTTGTAGATCAGGCATGCTGATGTCAAGGCCGATTGAAGTAGGATCAATTTCAAGGAAATCCGGTGGTCCACCCACTTCATCAAATACTTTCCTCCATAAATCGAACAACTGAATTGCCTCAAGGATTTCCGGTCCACAACAAATTTCTACGTTGCTCTTGGAAGGCAACGAAGCAGCTCTGATGGCAGCCGACGATTCAACTCACGAAGAAATAAGACGTTAGGCAGGCTTGGTTCAGCTTCTGGCTCGGGTACAGGAACTGGAATGTTTTCTTTTGTCCTTAGAGATTGTATACGGATTCGGCAATAAAGTGTAATCAATCGCAACTGCGTTTCAAGGAACCAGACTGCATTTTCTAAAACCGTTTTTAAGAGTGAAATCCTTATTCTCCATGTCATTGATTGCTTGCTCCAACAAAGGTGCAAAATCTGGCCTTGTGATCATCGCACCTTCACGATCGAACCGTCATTTGACAAGCACAGTGCCCCAAGAGCTTTTAATAGGCTTAAAAAAGACACATCAAGCGGCTGAATGAAATAGAAGGCGTTCGGTGGAAAGGAAACCAGGATGATATGCTTCTCTTTGCAAAATTGAACAGGGTCACATGTGACCGGTGGCCGTCAACGAACACAATGACTGGAAAAGTGATACTCTTTCTCACAAGCCACGGGTAAAACACGATTGATATATAAAACTATGTCCATTTAGAATCCGGAATAATAAAATCATCTGTATCTCGGATACGAATTGACGTACAAATAATACATCAAAACAAAGGTAATTCACTGTACTTTAAGGGAAAAAATATCAATACAAATCATTTCTCTTCGTTTCTAATGAAAATTCGCACTTTCTTCTTTATTCCTCCCATCAAACGCTGCACACTTCCGGAGACAAATTCCTTGGCACACTTGTTCCACATTTTGATCATCTGAGTCGCGTCCTGAGCCGTTTTTCCACTTTTTTAAGCTTCCGCTTCATTATTGCCCAAAATCTCTCGATGGGCCGGAACTGTGGGCAGTTGGGTGGATTTATGTTTTTATCGATGAAATCTATGTTATTATCGCGGAACCACTGGCTTCCCGGCTGTAGTGGCTACTCGCCAAATCTAGCCAAAACTTCACGGGACCTTTATGGGCTTTAATGAAAGGTAGTACGCGGTTTTTGAGGCATTCTTCCTTGTACAGCTTAGAGTCCATCGTCTTGTTCGCCACGAACACTTTGGTCTTTGCTCCACAGCTGCATATCCCTTGCCAAAAAAACAGTTTTTTTTTTGGTAAATTTGTCCATAAAAGCGAACTTAAACTTTGCAGGAACATCTCCTCTTGCCGTCGCCATGTAGAATTTTTGGCCAGGAAGCTGTCTGAAATCCATTTTGACGTAGGTTTCAACGTCGATGAGCAGGCATCCTTGGTACTTCGTCAAAACCTGCTGACCATAAAGATTTTGAATATATTCTAGTGATAGATACTATGACCACTTGAGAACCTTCATAAAACCTTTTGGCTGCCATGAAAACCTGCATGCGGCCAAATGGCCACAGTTGTCAAACGTCACTGTGGTTGGTTTATGTTGTTCTGCTTTGTTCGATTATCTGCTCTTCTGATTCATTGAGCAGTAAATAATATCGAAGAAAAAAGGTCAAGTGATGCGGGAAATTTTGTTCGATAGCAAAATATCCAAAGCAAATTGAGTGTTTTACAGCGTTTCATGCTCCAAATCATATGCGCATTTTATTCTGTGGTGAATATTGGCACGATAAGAGCCGAAAATTAATGCGCCTCGGAATTTATACGAGTTCACAACAAAAAACACAAAATTAATACAAATATATTCGATAAATTAATCATGAATTTCTTGAAAATTGATGGAATTCAATAAGGTTATCTAAAAAAAATGCAGAAATTGGTCTCCGATCTACAGTTCACTTGCATTACATTTAGAATTTGGTGCATTTATTTTTCCCTATTTCAATTATTTCGTATATTTCAATATGGCGATTGGAAAAAAATCACAATTCTGGCATAAAGCCCAATTATCTTCGCAATGACTACTTTAAAACTATTTGGTTATTTGGTGGCTTCCCTTAATGCCAATTTACCGTTTAATGCATTTACTGGATGCAAAATGGTTTTAAAAGGGTTTTTCAACTGACCATAATAAGATAATATGAATGAGTCCTAAAACGGCATTTCAAAACAGCATATTATGAGTTCATAAAAGCAAAATAAAACCTGCGATAGGAGTAAAAGGTATTTGAAAATACGAAGTTTTAGGATCGTTTTAAACAAGCTGTGTAGGTTCCCATAAACCTGACTAAAATATGAAACCTATTGGCAGCTCTTGGTGTCATAATAAAACCAAATTGATTTCTAGTGGCTTTGATAAAACCTTAATCTGTGCGACCAACACCCCACTCCTTTGATGCACTACTTACGACCTCTCGAGGTAGACGTTCCTTGTACGGAATGAGTATGAGCGGTGTGACCAATGTGTCATCGGCCGAGCCAGCCATCATGACGGTGTAAGATTCTCGGTTGGAATTACCTTGAATTAAAAAAAACCCTAACCGACAACATTGCAGGAATAATTACGATTACCTACCTTGAATCGAATGCACATTTTTGGCCGATTTTGCAACAAATACTCTTTTCTTTTAGGGATTTGGAGCCATCTTGAACGCACTTTCATAAATGTTAAAAACACGACTTGGAATGCTTAGCACCTCCAATCTTGCGATACTAGAAATGCCTCTATCTCAGCGAACTAAGATCGCACTTCATTATCCGAGATGATCCTCTATTTTGAAATTGGGTTGGCGGTTCGCTTGGAAACATCAGGATGCCACTTCAAAATGTTTATGATCCATCCCTTTGAAGGCATTCCATGTGGAAATACATCCTGCTTTCCCAAACGCTTCGCGAATTGACCAACGCTTATCCTCAGGATCTCTTCGCAAACCGGAAGTCCAGCTACAGCCTTGTCCTTGACCCACGCGGCGATTCCCATTTCCTCATTCTCCGTCAGAACGGTTGGCTTTCCCACCAAGCCCGGGTGCAATTCCTTCCAGCAATCATACAACGTACTCCTGCAGCAACCCGGATGGAAGATCCTCTCCGGATGGCATCCAACGCTGCTTCGACTTTCTCCTTAGGGTATTTGTGGTTCTCATTCATAATAAGCTGGAAATTAGGAGGTAGTTGTCATATTGAATTCCTTTGTCCGGAATACGAATCGTAGTGAAAAAATAATGCTTATATTTTGGACACTTGATTTTCTTAATTTTTGAGCGTAATATTGATTATATTAAAAAACAAACATCAGTGGACCGTTGAATACTTACCAAATTGAATATGTAGACTATACTAGCAATTGAAACTAATTGAATCACATAAGAAATTTCCCCGCAAACAAATCGTGAATTACTACTGGAACCGCTAAGCAAACGTCAAATTTCAAAGATCGTTAGACGAGCATTTATATTTTAGTCTCCTATGTTTGAATTCAATAGTTTTTTTTTCAAATTGAAATGATTGGAAACTTAAGAGAGGTGTTTAAAGTAGGTACCTAGCTATCGTTATGTATTTAACACATGTGTACCATATGTCATATTTACAGTTTTAGTACAAGGTGTCCGAAATATGAAGCTGTCTGCAATTTAAATCAGAACGGCATTTAGTGTGACAAAAAGTAGAGTTTTTATCACATAAAAGCAGAACAACTTACTGCTGACAAACAAACAGCATATATTAAACGTTTAAAGGTTTCCATCGTTACTAGTATCAACACAGTTTCGTCAAGTAATTAGATGCGTCTACATTGTTATCAACAAAACTTGTACGAGACAATGTGTATTGTAACATTATGATTAGTTTACATTTGAACTTTCCGGTTTGAATTTAATACAGTCAGGCCCCCATCCAATTCTCACTAGGCGTGAAAGCTCAACCCGAAACCTGGAAATTCCCACCGAGAAGAAGCATTACCTTCCGCCGACAACATCCGTCCGTGGCAGCTCACCGTCAAGGTCCCATTAGAAAAGTGCCGCCGTCGATCGTTGGAGACGACGACGACAGCCTTGGCAAAAGGTTCACAGCTGGACCCAAACCCACCACCCAAGGGCTTCCGATTTGACACACATCAACCATAATGAGTTAAATTAATTTCCCCCAGTGAGGGCTGCTGCTGTGCCGTCTGTGGGCTTTGTACCATTTAGGCTTGTTCATCATTCTATTTCATCCGTCGCCGTCGACGTCAATCCGGCTAGGTACACATCTTGGGAGACCGTAACTGATGATGAGGACGGGGTGGTCACCATCCGTCGGCGAACAAAAAGAACGATTCCATCTCAGACTCGGTGGAGACCTTTGATTAGGTGACATAGACCGTGTTGGGTTGGGACAGTTTGGATTCCGAATGTACAGGGAAGTGGCGACAGGTGTGCGCAAATCACGTTCCCGTGAATGATATTTTTAATTGACAGTCGATCAAATATGTTTCGAAATTAATTAAATTTATCGCTTGATTGGTTCGAGCCGTGCTGGTTGGCGCAATGTGCCCAATATGTCGGGGGCAAAAAGCAGCGTGGGCGTCCAAACGGACAGGAATCGGATATCGAAATTTAATGGAGTCAGCTGGTGATAGTTTTGTTATTGGGAAAAGGAGGGAGAATGTGGAAGAGAAAACTTTATGATTTCTACCTAGAACTGTATTTAATAGAGGAAAAGTTTTGCCGAACATATCAAAACGGTGTGTTATTGATATGAATAACTTGCTATTTGAATAATACGCTAGACGGATTGATCCATATTTTTTGTTTGATCTCATAGTAATATGCGGTCTGAGTATTTGTCTTAGCGTAAAATGACATTTGGTTAAACACATATCTTCGAATGACACTCAGTCAAACAAACCTTTTTGACGTTCAATCATCTGTGTTAATCTATCATGCAAGGGTGAATCTATTATTTGTTTTCCCACTTATTTGTTTCCCTCTCGTTTGCACTGATATGTTACAAATTATGCCAAAGTATATGGATATTAAACGCCATAGAACTTTATGATCTTCGATTGACTACACATTACATTAAACGGTGAAATAAAGGATGTAACAATCAAAATTTGGTCGACTTAAAGTTGAAGCGTTTCTTTTAAACGTGCATATAAAAAACCTGAACACTTCTCATTTTATAGGTGTTTACGTACAGTTCGATGATTCTGGCATTTATCAAGATGATGCTCAATCAATAGAATCAATGCATCTAAATTTTTCTCGTGCCCCACGAAAAGTGAACTACCAAGTCAACTGTCACCGCCGTAATAAAAAATGTCCGGGAAATGTATTTTGATAGCCAGGAAGCATGAGTCAAGTGGAAATAGGAATGCCGCAGTGACGAAAAAGAGTGGCCAGAGGTTTCAAACAGACCTTTAATTTCTCCATGCGAATAGTCACAATCAAGCTGAAGTTTTGTTAACAACCGTTCATCGAGCTATAAAACCAGCCGAACTTTTAACTTTTAAACTGAAAGTGACTGCGAATAGTCTTCTTCTTTCTTAGCGTTTCAAGCTTATTGCTTTCGCAGTTAGCTTATAACTTAGTGTTTTAAATGCACTTCCATAGTTATTGATTAAGAGCTTTCAATGCCTGCTACTGACAAAATTCATTTATTTCATTTCATTTATCTGTCGTCAATCTATTGTAGACCAGTTTTGTTTTACAAATAGTGCTTAAAGTCTAAGTATATCTTAACTACCCAAACCGTGAAAAGTAAATTTTCCTTAGCATGTTTTTATTCATTGTCACATATTTTATTGTCACATATTTTATACCGCAATACTTATTATAACAGAACATTATTCTATTTGAAGGTCCGTTCTTTGCATAGTTTGTTCTTTGACTGTTTATGTAAAACAATTGTCTATTTCTTAGGAAGCAAGAGGGAGCATAGAGGATTAGATTCTCTAAAAACTATTGTTTGTTCACTCTTTAAAAAATAGCATCAGTGTGAGCTCTCTTCTCTTTTTAAGCCCATCTTAATTAATCAACATATGTACATCGTGAATCATAAGACGGCATCGGTAAAGTCGTCCAACCTAACTTTCGTAGGGCAAATAACAAAAACCGGTTTAAGAACTGACTCTATACGGCCTACATGCGTGTCTTGATATGGAGACCAAACTATGCTACACTATTCAAGAAGGGGTCTCACATAAATTACAATGTTTTGATTGTGTGAGGATCACTAAAGTTCAAGCTAAACCGTTTGATCAACCCGAGCACGTTGCTTGCTTTGATATTATTATAATGTTCAGCAAAAGTTAATTAAGAATCGAGTATTACACCTAAGTCTCTCATTTGACTGTATCGTTCAACAGTTTTCTGGCCGAGTGCAATAGATTTTTTCAATATTGTGTGTTTTCTGGCTAACGATATGGAATTGATCAAGATGAGACTCTTGTGGCACGCTGGATGTGACGTTCACAATTGTTGAAAGTTTTTCCCTCAAATCTTACTCTTTGCGTTTTCTGAGTCAAGTATGATTAAATCCATTCTAGTAGCCTAGGATTGAATCCCAACTTGGATAACTTTAAAAGCAACAGTTGAATATCAACTCTGTCAAATGCTTTACTAAAATCGGTATATAGCGCTTCAACATAATTCCCTTTATACATTACGTTCAAAGAAAAAGTTACAAATTGTATCAAATCATTGAAGGTTGATCATCTGCCAAGCTGTGGACATTGTGAACAGAAATAATCACATCGCTAGAACTGTTCTGTGCCATTTGGTGGATGTTTGAAGAAAATTCGCGGACGTCGCCAGAATTAACCGAATTAATGAACTTTATTACCGAGAGAAGGCAGGGTTATAAATTCCTAAATAGAATATCAGTACATTACAGGGTGCGGCCGAAAATAATGCGAAAATGTTCAAACTTGAGTATTGGGTTAATTCGTGTAGCTAGTGACTAATTTCTGTCGAAAGTGTATTTTCTATTTGTTTTATTGCAAATTCGTCAAAATGTTCGCGAAAGAAGTGATCACCAGTTTGTTGCTCGGCCAGAAGAAGCCGAAAGAGATTGCCAAAGTGGTAGGGTGCCATTTGGCAACAGTTTACCGCATAGAAAAGTTCCTGCAGGGTGGTCCTAAGCAGCGGAAGTCGGGAAGCGGACGTCCACGCTTTGCACGCACGCTAAACGTGATCAAATCGGTCCATGCAAAAATTGCTCGCAACCCAGTGCGTTCCATAAGAAAACTTGCAAAGGAAGCCAATATTTCGGAGAAATCCATGCGGAGAATCATCAAAGAAGACCTGCATGCATCTTCCAGAGCCAGAGCGAAACGCTACTTGATTACGGACCGGGTCAAGGAACTACGAAAGACTCGTTCCAAGAGATTGCTTTGCTTGTTGAAGAAGGAAAAAATGATAATCCTGTTCTCCGACGAAAAGCACCCTGTACAGGGTGCGGCAGAAAATAATGCGAAAATTTGTTCTGTATCTTTCAAATCCCATTTTCAACTAATTCAAGCAATAATATCAACATTTTCGAGTGCAGTTATCTTTATAAAGTCCTTTTAAACAAATTTATTCAATGTGTCCTCCATTTTTATCAATAACATCCTCGAGCCGACGCCGGAAGCCAGAGCATGCCTTTCGGACGTAGTCCTCCGACATTGACTGTGCGTGTTATGGTTGACTTCAGGGTTTTCACACTAGGGTGTGATGTTTTGCAGGCTCGTGCTTCAACATATGCCCAAATCTAAAAATCCAACGGATTAAGATCTGGACTGCTAGGGACCACAAATCCTTCGGCCAAAACTTCATGTTATCGTTCAACCATTGTTGGGTTCGATTTGACGTGTGACATCGCGCTCCATCTTGCTGTAGGACAACGTTTTGGTCCTCGGAGAAGTTGGCCTTCACCCAGGGAAGCACTTGGTCCTTTAAAATACCGATATACACTTCGGTATTGATTTTAACTCTAGCATCAATGAAAACAGGCGGCATTTTCCAAGCCAAACATTGTGACACCAGCCGGATGTTTGGTTTGAAATTTGAATTTCACATTTTCCGGAACGTTTTCCATTTTCTGCGGTGAAATGAACCGGTCCGTGCGGCTGTTGGCCACAGCATCGATGCTGAAAAGCTTTTCGTCGGAGAACAGGATTATCATTTTATCCTTCTTCAACAAGGAAAGCAATCTCTTGAAACCAGTCATTCGTAGTTCCTTGACCCGGTCCGTAATCAAGTGGCGTTTCACTCTGGCTCTGGAAGATGCATGCAAGTCTTCTTTGATGATTCTCCGAAATATTGGCTTCCTTTGCAAGTTTTCTTATGGAACGCACTGGGTTGCGAGCAATTTTTGCATGGACCGATTTGATCACGTTCGGCGTGCGTGCAAAGCGTGGACGTCCGCTTCCCGACTTCCGCTGCTTAGGACCATCCTGCAGGGACTTTTTTATGCGGTAAACTGTTGCCAAATGGCACCCTACCACCTTGGCAATCTCTTTCGGCTTCTTCTGGCCGAGCAACAAACTGGTGATCACTTCTTTCGCGAACATTTTGACGAATTTGCAATAAAACAAATAAAATGTTTGGATGCAACACTTAAAAGTAAACATAAACAAATACACTTTCGACAGAAATTAGTCACTAGCTACGCGAATAAACCCAATACTCAAGTTTGAACATTTTCGCATTATTTTCTACCGCACCCTGTATTTTTAAAAAAAAAAAAAAAAAAAAAAAAACACACCTCTTTTTTCTTTAAAAAAAAAAAAATTTTTTTTTTTTTTTTTTTTAAAAAAAAAAGCGGGGAGACAACCCCCCTTTATTAAAAAAAAAAAAAAAATTTCCAATAATATTTATTAAATTATTATTTTATAATTTTTTTTGGCCGTTTTTAAACCACATTGACTTCCCTCAATGCCAATTTTTCGTTCGATGCATTTACTAAAGGCAAAATGCTTTTTCAAATTACCATAATAAGATAAAGGTTGTACGGAATCAAATTGCACCACTTTTAAATGGCTGTACCTTTTTACCCGTTGGGTATTTTCTATTGAAATTTTGGGTGGAATTAGTTCAATGTGTATTTGTTTACGCTGTGTTTCACTAGCAGATGTGCAATCGTTGCGAAGATGGAGTCGGAAGAACAGCAGCGGCGCAAAAATCTCGAAAATCCAGATCTTTCTCATCGTGTCATCAGCAGGAAGCTGGGAATGGTACATTCTACGGTGTCTCGTGTTTTAAATCGCTACCAGGAACGTTTGACCATTGATTGGAAAGAAAAAAGTGGCACAAATGGGTCTCCGTATAGTGTTAACGATCACAAGCGGGTAGTTCAAGCTTTCAAGAGGAATCCCAACAGCTCAGTTCCAGATGTGGCGAAGAAACTGAATTTAACCAAAACTTCCTTGCAAGATGCGAAAAAACGTGAAGGACTACACACGTACAAAGTCCAAAAGGCGCCTAATTGCGATGACCGGTAGAATACGGTAGGTAAAACACGTGCACTCTACACCCAGATGTTGAAGAAACCACATTGCCTCGTTATGGATGATGCGCGCAGCTTCCGTGGCTCCAGTTTTTCACTGCTCATCATAAATTCGATGTCCCTGCGGACGTTAAAAAGCAGAAGATGTCAAAGTTTGCCAAAAAATATATGATTTGGCAAGCAATTTGCTCGTGTGGAAAGCGGAGCACCCCATTTGTGACAACTGGAACGGTCAATGGGCAGGAGTACCTAAAGGAATGCCTCCAAAAATGGATTGCCACGCAAAAAAAAATTGGTCCAAATGTTGTACAGGACCCTACGAGTAGTGTAAAGAAGAAGGTTCGTGCATTTGGATATTGAATTGAAATTGAATAAAACAAACATGGGAAAATATTCATAACATGTTTTATTTTACTCCCTGATTGTTTGATGATGATTGGTTTAACGGGAGAATTTTTCCGAATATTTGTGTGTGTCGCAATTTGATTCCGTACACCCTTTTGTATGAATGAGTCCTAAAATGGCATTTCAAAACATCATTTTACGAATTCATAAAGTTGAAATAAAACCTTTGATAGGATTAAAAGGATTTTGTGAAAACAAGATTGTAAACAAGCTGTGTAAGTTCCCATAAACCTGTCATGAAACCTAATGGCACCTCTTGGTGCCATAAAAAAACCAAATTGATTTTTAGTGGCTTTCGTAAAACTTTAATGAAACTTAATAAAGCTGGATGGTTTTGGCAATGTTACTTGGGTTCACCTTCTGCACAAATATAAAAAAAATCTACTGTTCTAGGTGAGTCAATAATTTATAGTGTGATGCATTATTCAAGTGTATGTGTGTGTGTTGCAATACTGCAATAAAGAAATATATTACGAAAGTTAATAAAAAAGGATCTTTGTAAACAACCAAAAGAAGTCAGAACAGTTAAAACAATAAGAGGTGAATATGCATAATAATTAATTCTGATGTTCTACAAAACCTCGGGGTATTCGGATTGAGAGGCGGAATTGAATGAAATTTAGATGACCTTACTGTGTGGATAGTAAAATGATTACATCTGGTTTCCTTGAATTTCGTTAACAATCGTCTGATTTTACCGAATTATTTTATTTGATGCAATTTTATCGTGGAAACCGTTTACCTGACATGCAATGAAGTTACCTCCAAGCATTTGCAATATTTATCAATTATCTTACTGGAAACCCAAAAGTGCAGTGTTCCAGAGATTGAAGTTTCCAATACCCAGAATAAGCTTGTCGATCAAGGTTCCGAATTTATGACCACTTCCTCATGGAACGAGTTAAAGCAACAACTGAAATGATGTGACATCTGATATGGCTCGCATGGGCATTTTCACTTCCCCTTCCTTTTGTCTTTGTTTTTTTCTCTGAAAAAGTTTGATTAAGATTCAGCCACATTAGATGCGACTGGCGAGCACAGTGCTTTCATTGTGGTGAATGGTGCCACTTATATTTACGACTTAATTCGACAGTATCATCGTGAAATCTAAGACCGTCACCACGGCCATAGAGGAAACAAAAAAAAATCAAACCATGTGAATGGAACCTAGCCAACATCTTTATTACGGGGCTTGTCAGTTGGAGTGGGGATGAGTCTCAAGGCTAACTATGATGGATTATTATCCGATCGCCTTTGTCACCGATGGCGATGAGCTCCAAGGAATCGAAAATGAGACAAATTCTCACAGTTTGCATTTTATGATCTGTGGAAGATTTATTTATTAATGAAGATGGGAATATTGGTTCAATAAAGAAGACCACCTTGGAAATTTCAATTCAATAAACATTACCTGTTTTAATTTGCATAGTCACATTGAAGTAACCAATTTCAACCAATGAGCAAGACTATAGAAATCAATTGAAATGGAGCTGGATAAATTGCCCACAGACCAAAAAATCAATAACCATTTCGCTTTAATTGAACATAATTGAATTTTCTATTCCTGTCCGATCAAATTACTTCACACTGCAGCCGCTCTGTCCTAGGCTGTTTTCCATTGTGATGGTTGGTCCCGAAAATGGTCTGTTTCCGATCAGCTTCCACAGAACAGCAAAGGCAGCTGCCTTCTATCTAGCTGAAACCTTTATTGTTAGAATTGGAACTTTTTCCCTTCTCCTGAAGCCTTGGTCTCACCAATCGACTCGTGTGGTCATACCATCATGAACAGGAAGATAAAAAAAAAAGCCGAACGTAGAACCGGTATACATCGTCCAAACTGGAACGGCGATTCGCTCCACGCTCATCGCACTTTAATTGATCAATGAATTAAGGAATGCCGAATGCAATCATTTATTTCCACTTCATTTAATTATGTTCGGATCGGAACTACTGGTTGCATTTTGGTTGCTACGGTTTAGGTACTCTTGAGAGGATTCCCTGGTGGGTTGAAAAGAAGATGTTCTTTTTTTATTATATAATTATTTTATGGAGCAAGCTTGGGGCAATTCAGCTGTGAAAACTTAGTTTTAGGGCTAGCGTAATTTTTTTGAAATTTTATTCACAACGTTAGCATAAAAGTTATCGTTGTTTTGCCGAATGTGATTTAAATGGTGTGCAACAACGTCAATGTTTTTTTTTTTTTGGATTGTGACAATGATTAGTTTTCATGAATCTAGGAATTTAGGAAAATACATTTAACGTGAAACCTCATACCAACCAAAATATATCAGAATAAATATTCATGAGCCTTTCGTGCTTCTAGACTCGCAGCATTGGTGTAGAAAGTGGAGGTGTCCGGGGGTACCAGGCACTCTCAGTAGCGGAGAATATATTTCCATCTAATTTTTAATGCTATTATTGTGTAACCAAGTTTTGGGCACCCCCTGAATTAAAATTCCGGATACGCTACTGACAAGCAGTTGAATCCTCTTCGGATGAATAGTAAGTACCTCGACTGGGCTGTTCGGTCTCATCATCCTAAAATAAGTAACTCTAAATGGTGGCACTGTCACATCAACTGCCGAATAGAGTAACCGAAGTAAGAGGAAAAACCTCGCATGACGAACCGTCTCAAATATGACGTGAGAAGCGCCTTTTGCATCCGAATTAATTTCTTTTGTCCACCTCACATGCCCAAAAAAAACCATTCCCCGTGCACTTAATTATTCAAAAGTAAGTGAGAGAGAGAGAGAGAGACAAGTGAGCCACTCCATCTCCGGTTTGAAATTAAAACATTTTCCTCGGATGGATGACCACGGCAGCCCATCCCTTCCAAAACAATGTGGCAACGATGATGACGACGACGACGACGACGACGACGACGACCTTTTGCAGCCACTTTCCTGCTTGGGAGTGGTGACGGACGCGCATTCTGACGGCTATTCCTTATGTGACGAAAATTGAGACATCATGCGCCACAGGCCGTTTCATTCATATTACATGGAAGGAAGTATTGTGCTCCGGGCCAGTTTAACAGCTCCAGAAAACAATGAGACTCATTGCCTGGATCAAACCCTGGCCGTCTACATATTGTGGTTGATGGGTGCCATCACGTCACGGTTGCTTGATTTGATGGCAATGATGAAATGTGAGCAAGTCACTGTTGCTGTTCTACCAAACCAATCCCATTTATGCCGGGCTGCGTGTGTTTGGTGCGGATTGCGATCAAGGGTCGTGAATAGAACTGTTTTGCCATGCATAGTAATGGAATAATAAAACAAAGGAAAATTGGCACTTTAGAGAAGCTACATCAAAATGAATGAATCATGATTTAATAGAATATAAGTGTGGAGTAGAACCATTAATTAAAGCGTTATCGTACCTTAAATTTGATCATATACATGATGAATATTTTTGAAAAACGAGCCTGAAGAAGATTGTTCCTCTCTTGCATGAAAACGAATAGTTCATTTGAAATATTCTTAGGTGGCAAAGCCCATCAAAGGTTTAGTAGGCAAAAATTGAGTCGCCAAAGACGCAGCTAGAAAGCAACACCTGGCTGGAGAAACAAAAAAAAAAAAAAACAAAAAAAAAAAAAAAAAAAATAAAACCACCACACAAAAAAAACAAACAAAAAAAAAAAAAAATACACAAAAAAACCACACAACAACCCATCATACACAAAACAAAAAAATTAAAAAAAAAAAAAAATTTATTTTTCCAGTAAAAAAAAAAAATTATTCAAGTAGAATATTTTTTTGTATGTGATATTCATGTAAAAGTCACTTCTTTTAGTGTTGGAAAATATCTACATCTGCTTTCAGTGGTTTACAGCAAAAAATAATTAACTTTACATGCCGTCTAAATGGCGAGCATAACAAAAATACATCGCTTGAAACTATGATTTGCTTGAAAAAATCATGCACATAATAAGAGCATGTTAAAACTCTCAAATTTACACACTTACTTGATTAATTTTCACCCGGTATGTATTTTTTTTTCTCGCGGTGCAAAATCTTAACGAAAGACACCCTTTTTTCAACGTCATCACCTATAAATTTACATGTTCGTGTAAATTTATATAAACCTGTACCAAAAATCCAACATGGCCGATAGTCAGGCAAAGTTTTAGTTTTCGAACTTCGGCATCTAGCTTATGTCGTTTCAGTGAAGAAGAAAATGTCCAACATAGTGCAGTGTAAGTGTTGTGAAATCGGTTTTCGCAGTGTCGAGCGTTTAATAAAACATATACGGGTTCATAAACACAAAAACAATTTAAAATGCGGTTTTCAAGAGTGTGAGATTACGTTCAAATCTTTTGAAGCATTTAAAAAGCATTTGCGTCAGCGCCATTTTCACTCTAAAGATAAATCTTACTTCCGCTGTTCTGTTACTATTTGCAACTATGTTGAAAACAGTCCTCAATTAATGGCAACACGCCTCCAAACATATCAATTCGGGACAACCTGTATTCTGCCCTTGATGATCTAGTGTTTCAGAAAGAGGTAAGATATTTAATAAATCGCTCTATAGACTATAAAAATCCTTGTCTATCTATAGATTGGTACCCGTGTTGACGATATCACCGTCGATTGTTCCGGACCTGTATTGGTTGCAGTGGGTAAGTTTGTTTTAGGTTTACCCATTAGGTCTCTATTTTTTCTTACATGCATACATATCTTTTGCTGAAATTGATTGAATTTTGTTCAAACACAACGTTTAGAATAATATAATTGATATTGAAAACTTAATTTGGCAATTTCTGTGCCTTTCAATGTCTAGTGCTGGAATTTGAACGTCGATGCTATCTCTTTTCACTACCCACACTGCGTTATAAAATAGACCGACTGTTGATCGACTTTCACTACCATCTCTTTCCTTCCTTATATTTTTTATAGAACATTTCTATATATAATGTATATATTAGTTAACCATCAACAAATTGAATAGGTCTTTTTCGTGTATGTGGGTGGCTTCGCTCTCGGTAACTAGAATCATGTATCTGAGGAATCGAACTAGTCTCTAGACATCTCCGACATTGAACTCTATGATTCTTTTTTTTGTTTTGCCCCCAAAAAATAAATTAACCCGTCCTTCCTCCTCCAATAATTTATTTCTCCCCCCGCCGCCGCCGCCCTCCTCCCCCCCTCCCGTGAAACCACTTTTAATCACCACTCATATATTTTCTTCCCCCACCAACTACACTTAACTCTAACATCTCCCCCCCCCCGCCACCACCATTTCCCCCCCCCCCCCCCCCAAAGCACAGCCCCCCCCTCCCCCGATGTAAAAAATCTTTCACGCCGTTTTTTTTTTTTTTTCTTTTTTTTAACGGTGTTTTTATGCATTCCTACCAAATCCCCGCCGTATCTCCCTGTGTTTTCGAAGGCTGTTTTTTTGGTTGGCCAAACCCAAAAAAACGTGTCTCTTTTTTTTTTTTTTTTGTCTCTTATGTAAATTTTTCAAATTCCTTTTTCAAAGAGTATGACGACTTGGTGCTCGAATAGTAGGGGAGAACAGTACAAAATGCACTGGTGAGGTAGAACGACCCACTCAATAAATGTGCTTAATTCTTCAAAACTATAGTTTTAATGGAATGATACTTTATCAATGTTTACATAAAACAGCATAACTCATAATTTTGTAGTACAATAAGGCACTAAATACACCAACACATGATCAAAATTGAACAAATCTTCATGACTGTACTTCACATGTAAATAATAGTGTTCTTGAAATAAGCTTTTACCATGCGTTAACATCCATGGTTAGTAATAAATTCACTTCACATGTATCGCTGACAATAAAAACTTCAAGATAGTATCAAAACTTCACTATAATTCTTCATATTTTCAGAATATTTAGACAAAACAATTCAAGACTAAATCTGGGGCAGAACGCACCGTGGCGTTATATACGTCTACACGCTTAGAAAAAAGTACCCAGTGGAGCAGTTAAGTGTAGGAAACCAATTTTGGGTATAATCATGTTAATCTACCGCTGAGTATAAATAATTTACTTATGGTAAAATTCGTATGTAATTTGAACCCAATGGTAGGTAAACATAATTATACCCAAAGTTGGCTTCCCACACTTAAATGCTCTATTGGGTACTTTTTTTAAGCGTGTATATAATGAGGAGTTGGCAACATATCGCAACGTTTTGCTATCTTTATTCCATACCCATTGGTTGCTTGAGCTAAAAAGATGTGGCGAGATGTTGCAACCTCCTCACTTTACAACTCTGAGTAACTTGTTATAGCCGTGTGTTTACCTTTTGCAAGCTGTGCATGCTATCCCAATATTGTGGTGCATCATATACCAGTGCTGTGGTGCGTCTTACCCCAATTTTGGGGTGCATGTTGAGCAATGAAACAGGCGTTTTACCCCGGTGTCGTCTTGGTATCAAATTGGAAAAGGTTTAAAAAATCACGAAAAATCATCGATTTGAATTTAAATTACATTTGATCTACAACGAAAACATAGTAATGCGCCATACCCAATAACTTGTTCCTAAATTTCAGCTTCCATTAACTAGTAATTCACGATGTTGCTTAAACGGTGCGTTTTGTACCATCCTCCCCTACCCCCCCCACCGGTTTTTTATTTCCCCGCCCATGTTTCCTCCAAATTTCCTTCCCTTTTCCCCCGTTTTTTTTTTCACCCCCCCCAACCCACCGGAGGGCAAAAATTTTTCGAATCTCCAACCTAAGACGAACTTATTGCTCATACGATCGAAGTGCATGGTGGTGCGTAACTCCGTGTGAAAAATCTCGGCGTGATCACGAGAGGTAACTAGAAACTTCAGGGCGTTAGTCAGCTCCACCGCCATGAGGACCTGTGTGAAATTTGCGTACTGAGCTCCTGGAATGTGACTCAGCTGCAGTGCCCATTTGAACCGATTGAAATAATCGACGACGGAAATTCCCTCTGTTGAGCAGTAATGGTGTAAACCAGAAGATTATTTTATGCGTTTACCAGAGTCTTTTTGAACCAGCTTCAATAGGCAATAAACTATTGCTTATTGTATTTTGCATGAACCTTAAACGACTTTTGTATGGATTGTCAATTTTCAAACTCTTCCCTTCTCCTAAAAGCCTGATGTAATTAATGAAAATGCCTGTATACACACTTAGAAAATTTTACAGTATTCGGTAATTTTTTACCGATCTTTCAACAGCTGAACGTTCGGTAATCCGATTTGACGGATTTCGGTAAAATTTGACAAGTTCCGGTAATTTTTTTACCGGAATTGTTCGTGTTGTTCGAAAAGTTATAACAGCTTTATCTAATTTTAATGATTCGAACCAAATATAATACAAATATAGAACAGAGAGAATTGATGTGAAAACAACGTTAATCTTTAATACCAAACTTGGTTCCCAGGTAAAAATAAAAAATGAGCAAAATCAATAATTGTTTTATTGAGAATAAAAATCATTTCACTATCAACGAACTAATTGCTGATAATAATAACATCAGTTGAATTGTGCGTTGGTAAGTTGGACTATCCCTTACCGTATCGTAGCCTCAATGATGTGGAGTGACAACATTTTACACAAGGTGTAGGCATTCTAATTGATTTGAGCGAGGAATCACCGAACCTTCCATGTTGTCACTCAACTTCGCCACTAGAAGGTTCATCCGAAATATTACCGAGCATTTTTTTTTCTCCCAAAACTTGTGTCAGGGAGCAATAAAGCAATAATCATGTAATTTTAAATAAGCATGTATATAAACTAGTTCGGTTCCAACCCTCATGTGTAAAATTCAATCGAGCTTTAATTTAACCTGGATTGATATTTACAGGCATGTGAATTTAAAAACTTATTGAATATAACATTAATTTGCATGCTCCTTTTATGTGCATGTTTATTGATTGAAAATTACAAAATAATTTTAACTGTGTAGCCAAGTGAAATATTTTTTCAGTTAAGTCCAGGGTGGCTCCCATCCTTCACTGAAAATAAAATTTCGTTTATATTACGAAATCGAAGGTTGAACTTACGAAGCTATTCGTTGTTTTCTGCAACGGAACTGATTTGTAAATTTTAAGAAGCTACCTTCTTATTCAATGCCAAACGCGCAACTGTCAAAACCACGAAGCATTTATGGACTCAGAAAAAACATTCTTGCATTGTACAAATACAATACAAAGAGCTACGATTATTTTGTTACGAAAAAAAATGATCTACTCTATTAACTGAAAATGTAATTGAAATAAAAATAAGCGCAATCACGAGGAGCTGTTCAGCATTATTTGAGTGTTTCTGTCATGGGGTTCGATCCTGTATTTTCTTTATTAGGGCTGTTTTTTAATCCGTGGTTGATCTCACTAGGACATGGTGACTCGTGAAAAGTTATTTGATTAATGAGTACGAAGTTCTAACTCTCGATAGCGCTTAAGTTTTTGTTTTAGGATAAATCAATGATTCCCACCCACCCCAGCAGCAACACCAACATGTACTGGGTTAGTCAAAAAGTTTTGAAAGCGACATCTATGTAGCAGTAGAAAAACCAAAATTTCTACGCCATTTTAATATTTCGTCTTTCATAAGAACTCAAAATATGATTTCAAACTGTCAATTCATTCTTTGTTAACAAGCTATTTGAAGTTGTCGTGTCAGTGTATTTTTTAACAATTTAATAATCCAAATATCGTCCAAACTGGTAAGACAATCAACTCTGATTATTACTGTGACCTTTTGGACCCGTTGGATGCAAAAAAATGTGAAAAATACCCGGTCTGTAGAAGAAATCAATCATTTTTATCAAGACCATGCACCTGCCCACACAGCTAAAAAACCATCGCAAAAATCAGTGAATTGGGGTACAAATTGTTGTAGCATCCACCCTATTTGCCAGATTTAGCTCCCTCTGACTTGTGGCTGTTCTCACACCTCAAATAAATTCCTTCGTGGAAATCATTTTTCATCAAACGAAGAGGTTAAAGCCGTCGTAGAGGAATATTTTGCAGGCCTTCCAGAAAGTCACTTCCATGATGGGACAACAAAGTTGAAAGATCTTTGGACCAAATGTATTGATCTTATGGGATACTATACTAAGCAATAAAATTGATGATCCCCAAAAAAAAAAAATTTTCATTTCCACTTCAAAATTTTTTTGACTAACCTAGTATGGTGCAATAATAGCATTTCACCAGATGAACAGTTATAAGAATGTATCATACAATTTACGATACATTTGTTTTATATGCAAAATCCATGGTTTCGAAACGAATGAAAACTAATATATGAAAATAAATTTTCAGTGTTTAAATTTCACCTCCACGCCTGCAGCGAAATACTGGCAGCCAAACTACACGTCGTCTTGATGATCAAGATGATCGATTCACTCTCACATTTCACTCTCGTATTTGCGACTCGGAGATCATGTTCCACTGGATCTCGTCGCTGTCAAGAAAGTGGAAAACGTTCGTAGCCTATCGCACTTCCAAGATCCTGCTACATCTACCCAGAAAACACTTGCATCATGTGTCATCAGCAGATAACCCAGCCGGCTGCACCTCTTGAAGCATAACACCTTCGGAACTTTTGGAACATCTACTATTGTGGAGGGGCCACACGTGGCTCTTCGAAATAGAAAATAAATGGCCAGCATTCTCAGCAGGGCCGATCGAGAAGGTAGACTTACTAAAGGAAAGCACGACGACGACATTTCTCTTCGCTAGCGCCACCTAGGGGTAGCCACGAAACGCCTAGTTTGCTACTCAATCGTTACCCTGACCTGGCGCACATTCGGTGCATTTTGTGCTAGATCAACCATCTGCGGCACAATGGCCTGGCTCGACGAAACGGTGTAGCCTGGCTGAAGGGACCGCTCATTCCGAAGGAAATCAACTACGCATGCTTGCAACTGGCGCGAGCAGCTCAACAAGATTGTTTTCAGAAGGATATTGATTGGCTTGTCAAGAACACTTCACTTCCAAGAAATAACAAATTAAAGAATTTGTTTCCTTCCATTAATGCTGATGGCACTCTGCGAAATGGTGGTCGTCTCCACAATTCCAGTCAACCGTATGACACCTGCCATCCAGTCCTGTCAGAGACACACATTCGAAATTTGCACGCAAGGCCAACTCTGATGAATGCAACTGGATTGTTGGCTGTCAAACACACCTTCAATCTTAGGATAGCTAAGTCCACGAAGGGCTACGTGACTGACTTTGTTTGAGTGGCAACAAAGGCAGTACACCTAGAAGCAGTTTAAGATCTGTCCACGAGTGCCTTTTTGGCTGCTCTCAAGCGCTTTTGTGGTCGTCGTGGACTTTTCAGCGAAATCTGGTCTGAGCACGGAACTAACTTAGTGGGCAAAGAACGAAGCATCCGAAAACACCAGCAATCACTGGAGTTCAGCCAGTACCTGTCGGACCTGAAAGAGAAATGGAGGTTTATCGCTCCATCAGTCCCCCATATGGAAGGAATTTGGGAAGCGGTGGTAAAAAGCATGAAGAAGAATCTCTGAGCTGTACTCGGAAACACGACGCTAACGTATGAGAGCCTTCAGACAGTCAATTTTTTTTTATTGAGTTATAGACTCTTTAAAATATTATTCGAGTCTCGAGACAGTCATATTACAAATCGAGGCGTGTTTGAATTCACGTCCCTTGTGCCAGCTTTCCACGACGACGGATTCTTGCAAAGCCTTTGCGCCAGGGCACTTTATCATCAATCAGTCGCCAAATCTGCTTTCGGAACCAGATGTACGCAACATCAAGGTACGCTGTATGGACCGATGGAAATGCATCCAGCGCTACGTAGACGAAATATGGGCACGATGGAAAGACGAATATGTTGCCACACTTGATTCTCCGAACAAGTGACAAGCAGTTCAGCAGAATCTGGATCTGGGATGTCTGGTCGTAATCAATCTTATCTTTCAATTGAATCTTTCTTACACACTTTAATCCACTCTGTTTTCAAATCCTTGTCGTTTTTAAAGACCTTCCCTATTTTCCGGAGCTTGCTCTTCATAATTGCCCAGAATTTTCCGTTGGCTTCGTACCACTCCGTCACCAGTTTGGCGTAATGGCACGATGTCGCATCCTGCCAAACCAGAGTGCTACCTTCGTGGGACCGGAGGAAGGGCAACAGGCGCTTCTTGGGGTATTCATTTTTATATATATTTGGCCATTGGTGGTGCCGGTCGTAATGTACGGCTTGCTGAATTTGCCACACCCACAGATCGTCTGCCACACCAAGTACTTCTTGGCAAATTTGTCGACCTTCTTCTTTCAGAACTTCTCCGAAACCTACAGGCGGGACTTGCCGACAAAAAACTACAGGCCGGGGATCTTCTTGGTGGCTACTTTAATGTACGTCTCGTCGTCCATTACGATGCATTTTGGCTGCACCAACCATTCGCGTTACAGCTTCCTGATGCGGGTTTTGTCCACCGTTTTCTGTTTATGGGTTCGGTTAGGTGCCTTCCTTACCTTGAAGACACGAAGTCCAGCCCGCTTTATTGTCTGCTAGACGAACCAGACGGAATAATTTACCTTCTTGGCTACGTCCCGAATCGAATCATTCTCTTGCCGAACCATTGCGCTTGATTTATGTTCAAGGCATAACGTCAATATATCAATACCTGATACACAATATCCCTCCAACATTCTCGGTTCAAGGCTGCTCCTCTGCAATCTCGTGGGCACCTTGTACTTCCTAGGTCTTACTCCACCTGGTCTAACCATCTTACTCGTTACGCCCCTCGTCGTTTTGTGCCAACCGGATTCCCATCCAACACCATTTTCGCAGGAAAGTTGTCCGGCATTCTCGCAACGTTAGCGAACTGCGCGAGCTCATGGTTCATCATCCACCTCCCGATTCCATTCTCCTGCACTCCGCCTAAGATGGTTTTTAACACCCTTCGCTCAAAAACTCGGAGTGCTCGCATGTTTTCCTCAAGCATTGTCCACGTTGCATGCTCTTAGAGAACAACCGGTCTTATAAGAGTCTTATATGTGGTACATTTTGTACGGGAACTAGGTCTGTTTGACCGCAGTCGCTATTGGAGCCTGTAGTAGGCATGACTCCCACTGATAACATGCCTCCGGATTTTATGCCGGTTTCATTGTCCGCAGTAACCAGTGAGCCGAGATAAACAAATTCGTCGACTACCTCGAACTCATCACCGTCAATCATTACACTGCTGCTGAGTCGGGCTCAGGCGTGCTCGGTTCCGCATTCCAGCATGTACTTCGTTTTAGACGTATTTATCTTCATCTCAATCTTCACTTCTTCGCGCTTCAGTCTGGTGTACAGTTCTGCCGCCGCCTCAAATGTGTTGCCAACAATGGCCACAACACCTTCAAGAGTAATGTTGAATAGCAAGCATGACATGCCATCATATTGACGAAGCTCCCTTCGGGATTTGTATGAACTCGATAATCCTCCCAATATCTTCACACAGCACTGGACTCCTTCCATCGTGGCCTTGTTTACTCAGGTAACCAATAAGCAGTTCCAAAGCGTCTTAACGGCAGCCTATCAAGCAATTAAGTCGCCTTAAATGCAACATAAATCCCGCTATTGGCCCAATATACGGCTGCTTTACTGCAATGCTATGATAATGCTTCATTCATACTATTTTGCAATCGAAATTCTTTTAACAGGCTACAAGCATTTAAATAATATTTGAAATTCAACTTTACAACAGATAGCATTCAAGATGCTGATATCATGTTAATATAATGCTTGTAGCATCTAAAATTCATATTTAGGGTTGATTTACTGCTAATGCTTATTGGTTACATGGGTAGTCTGGTCAGCTTTTCTGGAAAGCTGTGCTCGCCCATGATATTCCATAGTTCTTTTCGGTTTACTGTATCTTATGCGGCTTTGAAGTCGATGTATAGATGATGCGAAGGGATTCTATATTCACGACACTTTTGTAGGATCTGTCACAAAGTGAAGATTTGGTTCATTGTAGACCGGCCTTCGATGAAGCCGGCCTGCTCCCTTCCCACGAATAACAGTGGTAACAGTCGCTGAAAGATTTTTTGGGATAGCACATTATAGGCGGCATTCAGGACGGTGATCGCACGATAATTTTCACAGTCCAGTTTGTCGCCCTCCATGTAGATAGGCGTATAATCTCATCCTTCCACTCCTCCGGCAGCAGTTTGGTATTGCAAACCCTGACTATCAGTCTGCTACGATAGTATCACTTCAGTTCTGCTCCGATACTATCCCTTCCATCCGATTTGTTATTCTTCAGCTGCTTGATGGCATCCTTTACTTCACCCATCGTCGGGAGTGGCACATCTCCGTCGCTTGCTGTATCGCTGACGGCACTTTCTTCGCTGTCTCGGTCCTCTTATTGTGCTCCATTCAGATGTTCATCGAAATGCTGCTTCCACTTTTCGGTCACCTCTTAATGTTTTGTCAAAATAATCCCATCCATCCCCACATTTTAGCTGTTTACGTGGACTTAGAATATTTTCGGTAAGATCGGTTGGAGATTTTGTGCTCTAAATTTACTACGATTGACGTAAAACAGCTAGAAAACAGACACCAGTGCTTATTTTTACATAATTTCCTGAATCAAATCGTACAAAATCCGGAAAAAGGGAATGAAATTTTTTGTTTGAGCGGTTCGAATTCTAACACCTTGTAAACAAGCTCCCTAAACTGTCAAAAGAGTGAGGTCAATACATTCCGTGCAATGATCTATTTCTTACTGGCATCTTGAAGATTCAAAATACATTAGTTGCTGTAGTTTTTTTTATCGGTGTCGGTTCGCAGGGCCTACAACCAACCCAACTATCTGGCGGGAGTACCATCATGAGTTTGCTGTTTCATAGTCCCGAGCATCACCAGGGTTTTCGATTGTTTGTATTTAGAGCCCTTGGCGCACTGACAAGACGGTAGCTCAGCCTCTCCTAACATGAAGAACAAGCGCTGCTTTGAGCCGGCTTTGAACTGGAAACAGGCGCTCGATTGTAGTTGATTTAGCGTACCCCAGGCTGCATCACCGAGAGATGAACTACCTTACAGCCCAATTGTATGCTGCTAAAGGGGGTTTAAAAGCAAACTTGCCTGAAAGTGTCCATTTATCGGCAAGGCAAAAAAATCCAAACGGCTCAAGTTAGCTAAGGAGCATACTGATAAGCCCCTAGAGTTCTGGAAACGGTTCTCTGGCCGGACAAATTAAAATTCGAGCAAGTTGTCCGGAAGCGGCGGGTTCCTGAGTGGTTCAGATCGGGTGCGGTGCTATAGGAACGCCATATCCAACACACGGTGAAGAATTCATTATTCTGCTGAATAGTACTAGAGAGTAATCCATGAATTTATATATGTAAATGTTGTCAGATTGTTCTGTATTTGTTTGCAAGTCTCAATAAATTATGTTTTAATGTTAAATTATCTTAGAGTCAAATCGTCCCGCTCAAAACTTTGTGAGGGTATGTGGCGTCACCATTAGCTGAGCAAATTGACTTAAATATACCGTCGCTGCTAAAGGTAAATCCTTACACAAAATATGTAATATATGAGATTTTCTGGATTTTGTTTCATTATTTCTTTATTTTGTATCTGAATTGCATTATATGTAAATATTTTCAATATTTCTTTGCAAAAGCTAAACGATCATAATAAACCATTGTTTCCATTCGATTTATCATGAATATCGCAACTTTACTGACAAATTTCAAAGATTTCTTGTGGTTAGTAAAAACCACAAAGAAACGCCTCGGAAACCTGTGCCAGTTGCTATTGACCCACTCAGAGTCACCAACCGAACTGACGCCTTGATCTCTGTCATTTCAAAAGCAAAGCATGAAAAACTACAAATTGCGAATGAATGCATCGCTTTGTTTTCCGAAGGATGTTACCTACCAAGCCAAACATCCGTCGTAATTATTTCTTTTTGGTGGTCGTCGGATGGGAGATACAGTACCAACAATCGCACCGGCTGAGCAAGTGGATGGTAACAAAAACAAAATCATTCAAGAGCAGTGCAATCATCATTCATACATACATACCAACCTAACATGGAGAGGAAACCCGGGGAGCTGCGTAAATAAACCGGGAATGAGAAGTGTTGTGGTTTGACTTCTTGATGAAGCACTCTTTGCGGATCTTACGCGCAAAAAGGGCTCTCACTGTGGGCTCTTGGGACTGTGCAAGATGCGGCATTTTCAATCTTCTTACTTGGTAGCCGACAAAAAAAGAACTTGCTTGAATCTCCCGAGAGCGTTGTTTGAAACGGGGATTTAGTGAACTAAACATTTTATCAAATTGACTAACAAACCATTATTTTCTTATTAAAGTTCAGATTCATGTTCCGTCTCCTCACCGCAACGCGTTGTGTGTGGCGGATACCTTTGATGCTAATTTATTGTATTTGATTCGATCGATTTACACTCGAAATAAGCGCGGATCGCCACGACAGAACCACCACTACTGGATGGAACCGAATTAAAAGCGGAGACTCGAAAATAAAGGGTGCCATAAATGCGGGACAAAAACTCCAACTCCTACTGGATGAGCGATGTCTGGAGTGAGAGCAAGCATAGGTACTTACTAGCAAATAAAAACAGTCAATTCTCAGTCCAAGCGAGATGAAAAGAGCGGCACCTCGCGCAAAGATCTACCAGCTCTTGCCATACTTGAACTCAATCGATTTGATCTTACCGTGAGCTCGAATTGAAGTTTACACATAGTTTTGGTCATCATCATCATTACAACCATTAGCTTTACACCGATCGCTGTGTGGCGGCTCCCTCGCTGCCGTTGGTGGAATTCTTTGGGCTTCTTCAAAGGTGTGATGCAGCGATTTCCTTTATTGGAGATCCCGTCTGCCGCAAAAGCGTGAAATTGTTCAAACGGTTCCGCGGCTACCGGTTGGCTCATGGATGGATGTGGATTGGTTTTTTTTTGTGCACTGTTCGCTCAAACCTTGGTCAAATTAGTGGGAACCTTCTTCGACAGCGCTTTTGACATGGGAATTGCATTTATTAGGGCTTGATTGAACGGAATTATTGATTTGTGTTTGTCGTGTTCACGGCTTTGATTGAAGGTGAAGAGAGTATGATCCTAAATGGCTTGAAGTGGCATTCGAAATCAGTATGAGGCGTGTTTTGTTGAGCCAGACCTAATGTCATCCATTTCCTTTGCCGTCCTTATAGAAATTAACACAATTCATTTCTTTGATTTTAATTTCAACGCACCTTTAAGCGTTTACTCTTAGTCAGTCCGAGGTGACTAACAAACTGTTACATGGGGCGTTGTTTTCTGTTTGAACAACATAATTTTCAAACTGAAATCGGTTGCAATTAACGAAAATCTTGCAATTATTTTTCAGTCAGCATATTGTGACGCTAAGATCGAATTTGTGTTTATAAATTCCGACAATGGTTCATACCAACTGAGGTTCGTGTCTTTGCTAGTTGTTACCATAATGGAACTCTATATTGAAATTATGTTTTTTTCTATGTGTTGTGACAGTTTTGAAACATATCATGCGCTCGACTTTTATTGGCTCGCGTAAGGCGCATTTTTTCGCCAGCATATTAATTTACCGTGGCACAAAGTTTGAATAATAGACTCAACATTAAAATGAGAGTCGTTGGAGTTGCCATACTAAAATCGATTAGAAAAAGGCTATTTTGGTTTTTGTTATTTGTGGTTCTGAATTAAGGACGGTGTTGATGTTTGAAAATGATACTGTGATGTTGAATGTCCAGCTCAGAACGATAATATATTACTGTTTTCACATCATCGGTGCCTGTAAAATAAAATTCAGCACACCACTGTTTAAAATTGACAAAATAATGTTCGTTAAATTGGAAAGTTCAACAAGCTTCAGATAAACATTGTACCTGATATCCTACTTCAAGTTGAAGACCCTTCTCCAGCATTCCAACCAATAGTTGATGACGAATTACCTTTGGCCGATTTAATTTTAGTTCGATAACACTTAGCTCGCTCAGCGGCCGTCTTCAGTTGCTTCGAAGGAACGTTCGCCTGCTAAACCATCTCGCGCTTCCGGGAATTGCGCTTGTATATAGCAGCCAAAGGCTGCAACATTTCAATGATTTGCAAAATTCTCAATAACTACTTTCAAGTGGTACTCAATCCAACGCGAAATGAAGTTTAACTTAATGAAGATAATGAAAATGTTTCATTCTGTCAATATATTGATACTGGATATTGAAGTCCGTGAAAGGGAATCAGCATGAAAGTAACAGAAAAATTCCTTATGATTCATCATTTCCTTCTAGGTGTTCCTGCTTATTACTTGTCGTAATTAGCATATTTCATCGGCATTTGCAATACTGGCACAACTCAGAATAAAAATTGTCGAAAATTCCACTTTGCTTGAGTTATTATATAGATTTATTGCCTGGATTGAGATATTTCGTGACTACTCCGCTCTAAGAATGTACGGTAATGTATAATAGAGTGATAAAATTACGAATCGGCCAGGACTTGCAATAAATCTTATAATAATTCAGTATAATCCTCTTTCCAAAATCATAATAATAGCCCTGAAAACGGTCTTTGTGAGGTATACATCATACTAGTTGGTCAATCGACTCAATAACAAGCCGCTCTCTGGCAATAACCAACTAAACCACAGCCTGTATGGCCAACGGCTGCTCGCCAATGTGCCCTCCTCCACAGTGCCTTCCACCGCCAGCAACTAACCTTATCTACTATTTGCAATTAATCCACTATGTACAAAAAATATATGTGCACATGGTCGGTCAGCCGTGTTGCAGTTCAGCTGATATTAACTGGTAATATTTCGTTTGTTGGTTGTCCAACGTGCTTGGCAATTTACTCCTGGACGCGACGTTTAAAGCAATGCCAGTTGAGCCCGTTGCGTGGTAATGAAAATTCCGATGAGCTCAAGAGAAATTTCAATCAAACAAATTCTTTAGTTGGGCAAATTGTTTTTTTTAAGATCATTTATTTGTACAGGCTCAATCGAATCAACTTAACAGAGCCAAGTTTTCATATTTATATACATCAGTTATAATAAAACTAAAGTAAGGGGGATAGAACCGATTACTCGCGGCAGTCTCGAGGTAAATTGGATTAACAATTGCAAGGCTGGGCGGGAATCGGAAGTATGGTTTACATAGCACACTAATTTTAAATTCTAAATTGTCAAAAAACTTAAAACTATACAACTTTTGGCTTCTCTTGACGTTGACTTGAACATTTTTGAGAAAGAAGAAAAAACACAAACACAGATACAAAAACAAAAACTTAAAGTAAAAATACAGGTTAAACTAACTTCAATCTAAGGCTAATAATAGTCAAAAACACATAAAAGAGTTTCATAAACTACAGGTCACGCAGAGCCAAAATATATCGAACTATAACATTGGGTTGTCTACCTCGAGCCCGAAGGGAATCATAAAGCTCCGATCTGACTCCACGATGCTCAGCACATGACCAAATAATGTGATCTGCGTCCTGGTAACCTTGTCCACATTCACAGAGATTGCTGCCGTTCAGCCCAACATGGTATACATGAGCGTTCAAAGAATAATGATTGCACATGAGGCGAGACATCACACGAATGAAGTGTCGACCTACATCCATATCTCCAAACCAAGATTTCTTCGACACCTTTGGGATGATAGAATGTTGCCATCGCAACAAATCTCCTTTTGACTCCATTTATGCTGCCAGCTAACGAGAGACTGTTGACGAAAAATAGGAAAAAAAATCATTGAAGGCGATTTGTCGATCATAAATATCGCCTTCTATAGCGCCCACCTTTACAAGCGCATCCGCTCTCTCATTGCCCAGAATCGAACAATGAGATGGGACCCATACAAAGGTGATGATAAAATAACGCGAAGATAAAGCACTTAGAAGCTCCTGTATTTTCATACGAAAATACGAGGAGTGCTTTACCGGCCTCAAGGAGCGAATAGTCTCTATAGAATCGAGACTATCCGTGAAGATGAAGTATTGATCCGGTGTTAATGAGGCAGCAATTTCTAGCGTAAAGTGTATTGCCGCGTTGTTCAGCAACGGAACAAGGAGCTTGAAGTTTACGATTGGCGCTATAAATTTCATTAAATATACCAAAGCCTGCTGACTCCTCTATCAAAGATCCATCAGTGAAGAACGATTAAGTGGAATTAACTTGGCCAAACTTTGCAGCAAATCTTACCGGAGCAATCATAGGACGATGATGCTCTGGGATTCAGGAGCTTCATGGATAAATCAAAATGAGTCGAACTGCCGAAGTCGGAGCAGCAAACACGATTGTGAATATTTGGCGAAGGGCTGACATCCTGTGTTATGTACAATTGGTACTAAGTCATGAAGCGAGTTTGAGAGTTCAACTCGAGAAGCTTCTTAGAGTTTTCAATTACCTGGGGATTCATTGCTTCACACCTGGTGAGGAGCCGGAGAGATAATTCTGAAAACCGATCCGAGAGTGGCAACATGCCAGCCAGCACTTCAAGACTCATGGTGTGAGTCGAGTGCATGCAACCTAACGCGATACGAAGACACCGATACTGAATACGTTCCAGTTTGAGGATGTGCGACCGAGGCGCTGACTGAAAACCAAAACTACCGTATTCGATAACCAACAAAATCGTTGTCCGGTACAACGTTAGAAGATCCCGGTCCCGGTAATTGTTCGAAGATCCTTTGCTGGCACTTTCGCTTCAGATACTCAATGTGGGATCTCCAGGTGCACTTTGAATCGATCTAGACCCCAAGATATTTAAATGACATAGAACGAGTTATCGGTTTACCCCAAATTTGAAGCTTCGGTTGTGCTGGGTTATGCTTCTTAGAAAAAACTACCAACTCAGTTTTCTCCGTAGAGAATTCGATACCTAGTTTGAGAGCCCATGTAAACAAATTGTCTAAGGTATCCTGTAAGGGTCCCTGCAGATCGACCCCATTGGGTCCAGTTACAGATACTACGCCGTCATCTGCAAGTTGTCTCAACGTACAGTTGTCACTTAGGCAAACGTCAATGTCTTTGACATAAAATTTATACAAATGGGGTCTTTGGCATAAAATTTATACAAATGGGGGCTTAAACATGATCCCTGGGGGAGATCCATGTAGCTAAATCGGGAGGCTGTAGAGTAGGGTGGCTCATCGTTTATATGAAAAAACGTAAACTTGACCACATGAAGCCAGAACAGCTCTTTTTTGGATCCATTTGGGGTCCCAAACAACTGTGTAAAATTTGGGGACGATTGGTTGTAAATCGGCTTCCCGCATTGCGTTTGAAATTTGTATGGAAATTAGTATGGGAAAACGTACATTTTTGCATTTTCATCCCTAGAGACCCCATTTTTGCTTGGATCACGTAACTAATCAGTTAAATGTATAGTCCATAATGTGCCTAACAACTTTGTCGAAAGATGTGTGGCACTAAAATGTCCCTAAAAAAAGTTATAGCTTTTCTAAGATTGTTGGATCGAATTAAGTACCGAAAATATTTTTTTCTGCCAACACTGCCAGTGTACCAATGGAAGCCAGATTTCAATCCGCAATAACTTTAGCGTTGCTTGTCTTATCGATTTGGAATGTTCAGATGAACTACTCATAAACATTTGCACAACTTTATGGGTGTATTTGGAGATGCCATCCCACCATGCCAACCCGCCCCCTCTCCCTCAATTCATAGTAATGGAAATACTGTTTCAAACTGAAATAATTTTAGTGTTTCTTATCTTGTCGAGTTGGTTTGTTTGTTGGTTTGTTTCAAAAACATTTAATCAATCTCATATGGCCAGTTGTTAGAGGGCGGTGGGGGGGGGGGGGGCATACTATATTCCCTTCACCACCATCTCCGGAGTTTCTCATCTAATAGAGTCGGTACATTCGGATGAGCTATTTAAAAATTGATCAGTCTTATAGGCTTATGTCAATTATTTCGATACAAACAAATCAATCATACGTTTGGTATGATAGATTAGATCAATAGCTACAAAACCAGACTTATATGAACGCATAGCATGATTGTTTGCATTCATTCTTCTCTAAAACAAAAGAAGCGCTCCAAACGAAACCGTTTTTTCTATCTGCATCTGTATGCCGAAGTGATTTAAATGCCGTTTCAATGTGTGGTGATGGAATTGAACCTTGTATGATGTAATTTGCGTCAGGAAGCAGTGTTTTTAATAATATCTAAGCGATTTTTTGCTCTCCATCAAATATAAAGAAACCTATACTGCCTTTCTACGCATAATTGTCCCATGTGATGTTACTATCCACAAAATAATCAAAACTCAGGTCAATTTGTGCCACGATTATTAGAAATGCTTCGTTAGACAAGATTTTCAGTTGTTTTATGGAACTAAATGAATTCTGGTATGTCCTATTCATAGTTCATGATGAAATATATGATTGGAAGGAGTTTTCCAGCCACTAATAATGTTCTCTGATGTCATCACGTTTTCCGTGGGACAAATTGATCTGAGTTTTGGCTGTTTTGTGGAAAGTAACATGGGGCAATTATAAGTAGAACGGCAGTATAGCAAGGTACATGAATGTGGGAAACAAATATGATATAAACTTTTCATTAGTTGTTCAACCTCGTTCGTAAAAGAGAGGCAAAGTTCGGGGTGCACTAAGTATGGCAGAAAATAGAACTTAAACTCGATGTACCTACAACAAGAACAAGTTGAAGTTGGTAATTTTCGGTGGCAATCGAAATTTTAATTTTTTTTTTAATTTTCAGCAAGAATGACTCGATGCAAAAAGGCAAAATACATCATAGGAACCATTGAACAAAACAAAAACAGAAGTAAACGAAAACTTTATTCGCCAGTCTGGTCAGTGCAGTTAGTATTTGTAACGTTTAAGCAGTTTAAGTTTCAAAATGAACAAAAAAATTAAACATAATTTGAAGTTGTTGCGTTCGGATTTTGAAGTACCATATATTGGACCAATAAAAGAAGGATTACCTCAAAACGTGGTTCCGTATATAAAGGAAGTTCTTCAAGTTGTTTTTAATTTGCAACTTGTTGATAAGCTACCGATGGCTCAATGTATTTGTAAAGTGACCGACAACTTGTTATGCATGCCATTACCAGGTTATGAGTACTAAGTCAAATCTCATATCACTCGCCAAATTAAAAAGGTGATCCGTGGATGGCAAAGTAATTAAGTTTAATATATTGTAATTTGGAATAGGTTTGAACATTATTTGTTTGAAGGTTTGCAGCGTAATAAGAACCGGAAAAGATGTGAAAGATATCTTAAGCAACGAAATGCATTTTTAAAGCTGATTGAAAATGAGTTAGATTGCGTTAAACCACACAGCAGCAAAATGGTACGTATTTTCGCTTAAATTGAATTATTCTTCCTTGATGACGTGATGGTTCATTGAATTTTATTCGAAATTCAGCTACTAAAAAAATCATTCTGGATGATTTGAATCTTACTTCATTCAAGCAGGACATCAAACGAAAAAGGACATACGAGAATTTGAAGTTAGATGACCCTGATCCAGCCGAAACGCAATCACCAGAAACAGCGAATAAAAGAGTCTGTAAACAAAACATCATATCACCTAACGTTGCAGCTGCTTTAGAACGAACGGGAACTACTTATAGAAATGCTTCGATTATCATAAAAGCTGAAAGAGGAGTGAAGCTAATCTCTGAATTCAACATGAAATCTACTCGAGGCCCAAATCAACAGCAATATTTGCTTCAGGTGATCAAAGAACATCGAAAGAAGCACCCGTTGACATCATAACATTAAAAAAATCGAAATATAATCATTAAAATCTTATTACATTTGTGTGCAAACGCCTGACTTTGTATATTTAACCAAAACAATAAAAAAGGAGGAGAGAAACACTATCAAACTATAAAATGATTGAGCCAATGTCTTTGACTAACATATCTGAACATACCAACTCGATAAGATGAGAAACACAGAAGTTTAGGTAAGAGACGCGTTGGGAACTCGCGTCTCCAAATGTCTAAAATAAGAGTATACTCTCTTGGTCTTCTTTTTTTCTTATTTTTAGTAGTTCGTGTTTGTTTTGCCCCCGTCCCCCCTCACCACGATGAATCTCATCGTCGCCCAATGGTCACCAAGACGATCGAACACTACTGGCGACAACTCTCTGGTGAGACAAGAATAACTCCCTCCCAAGCTCTCACCTTATCCTTCCCTGAAAAATATTACCCTTAACCTCGAGTAAACCGCGAGTAATCAGTCCATTCCTACTAGACGTAGTATTAAGTTATTCTTGTTAAACCACAGACAATGCTTATCGGCTCCGTAAAGCTAACGCAATTGAGCCTTCCAAATAAACGAACTAGTTAAAAAAACACAGAAATTATTTCAATCTGTAACTTTACTTCCATCGATATTATTGAGGGGGGAGGAATCAGTATGTACCTCTTCTTCAATTACAAAAAATAAATTGAGCAAATGCTCTTGAATAGCTCATCTGAACGTACCAACTCCATTAGATGAGAAACTCCGAAGTTGGGGGTGGAGAGAATAAAGTATGCCCCCTCCATTTAACAACAGGGCATATGAGATAGAGCAAATGTTTTTAAATAACATATCTAAATAAACCAACTCGACAAGATACGAAACACTAAAGTTATTTCAGTTTGAAACAGTAATTCCATTACTATGAATTGAGGGAGAGGGGGTGGGTTGGCATGGTGGGAGGGCATCTCCAAATACACCCATAAAGTTGTGCAAATGTTTATGAGTAGTTCATCTGAACATTCCAAATCGATAAGACAAGGAACACCAAAGTTATTGCGGATTGAAATCTGGCTTCCATTGATACACCGGCAGTGTTGGCAGAACAAATCATTTTTAGCAATTAATTCGAACCATCGATCTTTGAACACCTATAACTTTTTTAAGGAACGTTTTAGCGTAGTACTTCTTTGGACAAAGTTGTTAGGCACATCCTGGACTATACTTTTAACTGATTAGTTAAAGGTTTCATGCTGAACTGAGGTCTCTAGTAATGAAAATTCAAAAAAGTATGTTTTCCAATATAATTTCCATACAAATTTCAAACGCAATGCGGGAAGCAGGGCTACAACCAATCGTCCCCAAATTTTACACGGTTGTTTGGGACCCCAAATGGATAAAAAAAGAGCTGTTCTGAAAAAATGATCATGTTGAGCCACCCTACTGTAGAGGTTCCATGAGAAAAGCTCATATGTTTCTCTGACAGCAAATTGTTCAAAAAATTGTTCATTAATGGTGAAAAACCACAAGCGTGGAGTTTATCTGAAAGAACTTCAACAGATACTGAATCAAAAGCCCCCTTGATATCCAAGAATACAGAAGCCATTTGCTCCTTTTTAGCAAAAGCTAGCTGAATATCTGTGGAAAGCACCGCGAGACAGCCGTTCGTTCCCTTACCCCTACGGAAACCATATTGAGTATCTGAAAGCAGGTTGTTCGTCTCTACCCATTTGTCCAGACGGAAGAGGATCATTTTCTCCAACAACTTTCGAAAACAAGATAACATCGCGATGGGTCGATAAGAGTTGTGGTCGGACGCGGGTTTACCAGGTTTTTTTTGATTTGCTCGTCTTGAAAAGGAGGAATTTTCGGTCGTTGATGGGGGCAAACATGGTTCGATATTGAGCTTAGGCTTTCTTCTCGGTATTTTTAGGCAGCACGACGACCTTAATGTTTAACAGGACACCTCCGTTTGCAATGCTCACATCGGAGAAAAGTTTGTTCAGCTCCTCGTCGTTGCGGATGACTAGCTGAAAGTGGCGTAAATGATTGTGGTCTTCTTGTAGTTACGGGCAGCGTTTTCCTGCCTCACCGCAGCAAGCTAGACGGGGGCATCGGCACCAGCAAGCTCGGAGTAGTGCCCTTCGGGAGCAGACACTGAATGCGACCGACTGGGAACTGCACTACGACGCGGTTCGAGCGGGACTTCGCCTTTCACTTAACCTTTCCTCCTTTGCCACGGCCAGACATGTTGCTAGGCAGTAGAGTGTGCTGAACGATTTGACGGTGCGCATAAATAGCGCTGATATACAGGGTGGGGCAGAAAATAATGCAAAAATGTTCAAACTTGAGTATTGGGTTAATTCGTGTAGCTAGTGACTATTTTCAGTCGAAAGTGTATTTGTTTATGTTTACTTTCAAGTGCTGCATCCAAAAATTCTATTTGTTTTATTGCAAATTCGTCAAAAAGTTGCCAACAGCCGCACGGACCAGTTCATTTCACCGCAGAAAATGGTGAACATTCCGGAAAATGTGAAATTCATATCCGGCTGGTGTCATGATGTTTGGCTTGGTGGCGTCCAACGGTTTGAAAATGCCGCCTGTTTTCATTGATGCTGGAGTTAAAATCAATACCGAAGCGTATATCGGTATTTTAAAGGACCAAGTGCTTCCCTGGGTGAAAGCCAACTTCTCCGAGGACCAAAACGTTGTCCTACAGCAGGATGGAGCGCCGTCCAATCGTTCAATCGAACCCAACAATGGTTGAACGATAACATGAAGTTTTGGCAGAAGGATTTGTGGCTCCCTAGCAGTCCAGATCTTAATCCGTTGGATTATTCGATTTGGGCATATGTTGAAGCACGAGCCTGCAAAACATCCCACATCCCCCTAGTGTGAAAACCCTGAAGTCAAACACACGCACATGGCAGCCAATGTCGGAGGACTACGTCCGAAAGGCATGCTCTGGCTTCCGGCGTCGACTCGAGGATGTTATTAATAAAAATGGAGGACACATTTAATAAATTTGTTTAAAAGGACTTTATAGAGATAAGTGCACTCGAAAATGTTGATATTATTGCTTGAATTAGTTGAAAATGGGATTTGAAAGAAATAGAACAAATTCTCGCAATATTTTCTGCAACACCCTGTAATATATTCGAGATCGCTGACCGACTGACCGAAAAGGTGTACCCCTTATATATCTTTTACTGATGCAAAGAAGATATTACTTGATTAAATTTGTAGTCTGTGATAGGAGAATATTGTGCATTTAGTGAATTAACTCTGATATATCAGCATAATAAGACTTCACATTATAGTTGCAAAAATTTCAATTGGAAATAAATAGTTTCCATAGCTGAAATCGACTTATATATTTATTAATGTATATTTAAAATAAACTATTTATAATTATTACATAAAAATTATGGTTTTATCTTAATAATTGTGAAGTATTTATAAGCCTATGGGTCTTAAATGGAAATATTTCCGATCGATTGAAGCAAATATCTAGAAAATGTTTGGAGAAACGACTGAGATATAAACGCTCAAAATCTGACCTGATCCTGATGGTCGCAATAGATATTTTTTTAAATTGTACCCCAGTATAGAAAACAAGGACGTAGTCAATTGAATTGAATGAAACTGTGGACAATGGGGAGGATTGTTGTCTTTCCAAATCTACTCAATTTTCTTGCATCCATTATACTGCAGTATTGGCATTATGAACAGACGCCATATCAGGCCAAAACAAAGTTGGGACCTTGTGCTTCCTTTTCTGGAAACACGCAGTACGGTAAACTTCGGCATTGATCGAACCTTTAGAATAGAAATTCCATGAATTGGAGCTGCAAGAACGAATTGCCTGCCATACGTCTGGTTGATTTTTACACCTCAAACGACTTTCCGGAGATGCTCACATCTTCGCTATTCACCCTAAAGTAAAGGGTGTTCCGATCAAAATTTGGCCAAACAGTAATGTGTGTGAGTCATTCAAAGTTTTTATTAACTAAGTCAAATTATTTTTCTTTTCTAAGTTCAGTTAATACAGAATACTTGAGAAAAATATTCAGCTAAGCTTCCTTTTTACCAAACGCGAATGGCCGGGTCTTTCGTTTATCACTTGCCATAAGAATTTGTACAGTCTCCTTGTCCATTTTATTCGCCGCAGAACGCCAGTTTGCCTCGAACTGTTTCTCGCTCACAACAGCTTTTTGAGTCTTCTTAAGGTTCCGCTTGACGATGGCCCAATATTGTTCGATTGGGCGGAGCTCTGACGTGTTGGGAGGGTTCTTGTCCTTGAACCACTTGAACGTTGTTGGCAGCATACCACTCCATGGCCTTTTTTCCGTAATGGCAAGATGCCAAATCCAGCCAAAATAGAACGGAACAATTGTATCGCTTCAGGAAAGGCAGTAGATGTTTTTTGTAGGCACTCCCTCAGATAAATTTCCTGGTTGACGGTTCCGGTTGCAATGTAAACGTTGCTCTTCTAGCCACAGGTACAGATGGTCTGTCACACCAGATATTTCTTCACGAACTTTGACAGTTTAATGTGCTTGAAAATATCTGCCACCTTTCTCCGTCCGATTGCCGTGTAAAATTCCTGTCCAGGAAGCTGTTTATAGTCTGCCTTGACGTAAGTTTCATCGTCCTGTACCACGCATTCAAACTTCGTCAGCATAGTCGAGTACAACTTTCGCGATCGTGCTTTGGCCGACGTGTTTTGTTTACCGTCGCGAGAAGGTTTACATACATATCCGCACTCATTGACAGTTTTATGGTTGATGGGATAGAAGCTCTTCAAGCGTTGACCTAATCTTTTGATCCACGATGTGACAATGATGGCGAGTGTTTCTGGAATACACGAATACACAGCTCCGAAAACACTGAAACGATAACAGGCCGTGCTCACAATGGACTCCACAAGACCCTAAGATCTGGTAAACTTCATCCCCGTTTTAAGTGTACCATTTTTGAGATACTGTAAGTCCCTAAGGGCAATGCTCAAGGAGGACAAGCACTTGCAATTTTTGAACGACTTATTTTCAGGACCATTATTGGTAAAAAAGGGATATGGGGGAGAAGAACGAACCACGATCTTGCGTAACTATATGACGAACACGGGACCCTGAAAGTTGCTAAAATTGGACGGGATCAATGGGTGGGGCACGTTGCGAGAATGGAAGACAACAATCTATCAAAAATGGTGTTTGCCACGGATCAGGCCGGAAAAAGACGCAGAAGTGCACAACGAGTAAAATGGTTAGTCCAAGTTGAACATGTGTTGGCCACTCGAGAAAATGGAGACAAGCAGGCCTCATCCGAGTTTCACTGTTTAACATTGTTACAGAGGTGTGGATCGTTTCTTATCACCGTCAACCGAATATAAATCGTATGGCTAGCATCTAGACGACATACCATAATGTAGTGGCAATACTGTCCGCATAATTTTCAACTTACATGAAACCAACAAAAATGTCCGGCCTTATTTTTCAGAGCCACCCATTTTTCAAAAAAAAAATATCATTAAATATTTTCTTCAAAAAATCATCATAATTCATAACCCCAGGTAAGGAGAGTACGAAAAACACTAATTATAGTATAAACCAATTTCTGAGTTTAAAATTACAGTATTTAATTACAACGCTATCTTTTCTCAACAATTAGAGTTTACCTCAGACACCAACCCTAAGCTTTTTCAATTATGAAAATTTTATAATACAAAAATACATCAAAACGCGTTTTGTTAGTTTATTTATACTTCTTCTTGTATTTTTCTAATGTATAAATGCGAATGTATATTTGCGGGTAATATTGACTGACCAAATTTTAGCTTTTGAAATGTTCATAACTTTATTTAAAAAAAATCCTCTCTTACATTTCTATAGATGCTACTTTTTAAAAGGGTGTTTGTCGTTTTTTTTTGCATTTAATAACATGTCTTAGAAAAACTACACTAGTAGGTCTTATTTGAAATGAATGTTTTGTGGTTAGGTTAATATCGTAAGGTATGGGAATTGTTAATTATTTCATTTAAACAAAACACCTTTCCCTTTCAATTACTGTAGTTAGATGCTTCCGGAAAGAGTATTGGTGTTCTATGGGTATCCCGCTTGACGACGCTCCTCACAAAATAATTCTAAATAATCACGCAAACTAATTGATCAAAACAATCCTAAATAAACACACAAATAGTCCAATATTTCATAATGGACTGCTAGGAGGCCAAATTTATTTGCCCGGTTGCAGCATCTTGATTGTGACTCAAATCAGTTACACCTTAGTGAACTTAACCGATTTTCAACAAATGTGCTACTAGGGCCAACTCCGGAAGATTTTCCGCAAGCCATTTCTGTGTTTTTTTTTAGTATTACGAGTAGGTGCTCCGTCTTGTTGAAAGACGAAATGACGGCCTGCAGCAACCTTAATTCACGGTACAATAATATCTTGCAGAACCTTAACGTATACATTGGCAGGCACCTTCAGTCCTTGATCAAAGAAACACGGGTGCACAAATCCTCGTCGTTGGAGACTACGCCTAGAACCATCACCTAGACGATAGAAACCTGGCTACGGTCTAGTGCAAGCCACCTGTCATTCCTTCGATTCACCTTTTGATCGTTTAAAATTCCTTTCATCAGAAGAATAAGGTTAAAGTATTGATATGATGTGATGTAGATACTTCAACCGGCTCAGTGAATTTTTTAGTTTCTCCAATCGCCGTGAATTGGTCACAGCGTTCATGAATTGGACTCCGCGTAGTGCCTACTACTTATAACCAAGGTTTTTAACGATTGTTCTTCAGGTTAAGATGTCAAAACGCCCGATTTCCCGTACCATGGACCTAATTGATCTTGCTTGATTCTTTCATTTTTTGGTCCTGCTCCGTGCGGCCGTATTAGAACGGTACTTGTATTTCTTCCGGGTAGACTGTTCTTTCGGACACATTTACTGACCCTTCGCACAATAAAACATACAAAATGTTTACCATTACTCAAGACTTATATTTCAATCTGACACCTTAAAATATAAATAACCCAGTGCTGAACCATGTTTTACGAGCATGAGAAATTATTATTTAAAAAATTTCTGCAAAAACTCCTCAAGCACCCTGTATACTGCCGCTCATCGAAAATCAGCGTTTTTGAAAAATTGAGTTTTATTATCGAAGTTAGCACCATAATAGGTTCTGCAGACTGCCACGTGTATTTTCCACCACGGTCCACCAATCAAATCGCCGCAATCAGATTACATGTTGGCTTATGGGCGCTCCCATAAACCGCCATGTAGTTTCAATGCGGTGATTTTTTCGCCGCGACTATTAGCTGCCGCGGCAACAAAACACGGCTTCAGTCTGCGTAATACTTAAAACATGCTTTGAAGAAATTCAAGTGCATAGGTATTGAACACAAAAACTACAAGGCACAGCCCAATGAGGTTGTACGCAAAGGTGTTTTGGGAGGGACTTTAACCAATTGGTCATTCGTCCCTTAGAAGAGCATCTTGCGAAGGTGTACCCCTTTCAATCGTTCACTGCTGCATATAAGATCTCCCTTATTTACATTTGAAGTCTGTGATAGGAAAATACTTGGCATGTTGTAAATTTACTCTGCACAATGAAATTATTAGACATCACTTTATATTTGCGTTATTTTATATAGTTTAATGTTGAAAATCTATAGTTTTCGATATTGGCATTGACGCGAAGAAATATTTCAGATCGATTCGGGCAAACATTTTGAATTTTTTTTTTTGAGAAACGACTGAGATATTAACTCCGAAAACCTGACCGCTTTTTGTGACTGTCGCAATAGGATTTTTTTTTTCAAATTGTACCCCAGTATAGAAAAAAAATGTAGTCCTACGTCAAAAAATCTGGATACGAAAATCTTTTCCGGGTTTAAAAATGCATGTTGTTTTTTTTTTATATTTTTCTGATTCAGACTTACATAAGTATGTATTGACTTATTTCGAAAACCTTGTTTCAGTCTTTCTTCTTATCATATGTCATTGTTTGAAATCTTCCTTGTTTCTTCGTATCCGGTCCATCATCTTTCGCAGGAGCACTCTATTCACTTGGTTTGCTGCAAAATTCCATTTCCGTTTGAAATCCTTCTGGTCAATTGCAGTTCCACTCTTTTTTCTACAGTATGTGCTTCACAATCGATCTGTATTACTAAATTGGTCTTAGTTCCAGAGCATTTGCCGGGTTCATCTACTTAGGAATCACTGTGACTCAATGTTCACTGTACCACTGTTTGATGGAATTTATGGGCTTATAACGGTTCCCACTTGCCCCGTGACATCCGTAATAAGGATAGTGACTGTCATTTGATTTACACGTGAGCTTTTTCGCCGTGATTCGTTTTCCCCCTGAAGTGACACTCGTAATAAGGCCCTTAAGTACTGCCAACTTGCCAAGTCTAGCCAGAGTAAACAACTCACCTCATGCTGCTCTAGAAAAGGTTTATGCCGTATGTATTCCTCTTGGTGCATTTGTTGGTTCATGAAAATTACGAAATTTTCACTATTCAGCCCTCTGCTGCAGATTGCTTGCCAGACAAGGAATGTTTTAGTGAACTTCGACTTCTTTTTGATTTAACATTCTTCTTGAATCCATAGTCCCGAACTCTTTCGGTCAACTACTAAAATTCTAGCCCAAGAATTTGACCGATAACGGCCAGACAGTACGTAACCACGCAAATTTTATTTTGTTAGCAAATTTTCGTACTATTTCCTTTGCTATAAATGTTGTTCAATGTGGGCCTTTAATTCCGAACAATCTGCAAACCTTTTTATTCCAACTGTCTTCTTCGTGTTTAGGACGTAGGATTGCGAAACATTTGACTTTTTCGTCGCATCCGTCGATGACAGCTTCAGATTCCGCCTGAAAAGACCCACCACTTTCACATGTGTTTTAGGATCCACTGGCTATGCCGGTCTGCCACTTCTGATACTCCGGGTGAAAATCAGACTTTTTCCGAACCATTTCAAATGTTACACAACGTTTACATCGAAAAATTCAAAAAATTTGCTCACTCTCAAGCGGATAGACCAGAATTTTCGCTTCGTTTGCTCCGGTGAAGCCATGACGTAAACACATGATCTTCACCTGACAAGCAATACCTACTGTGATTTAGCTCTTAGCTGCATTCAGTGGAATTTTGAAACGAAAAAAAAATGCCGAAAGAATGCCTTAATGGCAGCGTTTTCAATGTTTTAGGGTTTTTTCTTGTTAGTCCTGGAACAAAACTGGTTGTCTGATTACATAAAAAGTAACGGTACGAAGTGAACGTAAGACGTGTTTTTCTTGGTTTGCTAATTGGCCTAACGAACAGAATCCTCTTGGGCGGCAGTATAGATATTTAATTGCTATCAATACTGCCCATAACTAAAAGCAAAGTTGGGTATTAAGGTAATCACTGAGATCAGCTATTTTCATGATGTAAAATGGCAATTATTGCTTGATCAAATTAATCAATTCAACCTCACAAGCCCATTCTGCACCCTGTATTTCAAATAATAAAGCAACTACCATCTTCCGCTTTCCTTGGTTGCAGTTCCCACTCACCAAGCCACTTGAGTAACCATCCTCTACAAATTGTCCCGGTAATAGATTCCCCTTCATTATTACCTCATTATCGTTTCGGCCTCTTACAACTTCCAAAACTCGAAGTAACAAGCGATGGATAAGAAAGGTCACTGAGCACAAATGGCCCTCCATAAAAGTTATGAACTAAGCTCACGAAACATGGGCCACCAGGTACCGTATGCACTGGGAAGAAACGTTTTCGCCCACGACAAGATAGATAATCTTGCTTCGCGTACGGAAAAGAATTGCGTCCCATTTTCGTTTGAAGGACATTCTTGGTTCTAGTTCTTGTTTTCCTGTTATTTTTTTCTTTTTGTGACCTTTTAACGGTTCTGGTTGTTATTTGGCTGAGGAAGATTTAAAAACCACTTTTCGCATACTTACCATTATGACGAATATGTTTCAAGCTTTATAGGAAAGGTTTCTGTCAGGTTTAATGTTTTTCTGGGAAAACGTTAAAACCTGAAAAAACATTAAAATGTGATAAATGTGATTCAAGAAAAGCGGGTTTCAGATAATGAAGTTCAGCTCTCTTTTACCCATCGCGAAAAATAACCAGAGATAGACAACGCCATTTATTGAATTGTGTGAGTTTTAATTACAATGTCAGTGTTCTGATAAGTTAATTGTATGGCCGTTTCAAAATTATGCTCATCAAATGAGTAGGTTTTTTCTCCTTCAATACAAAAGCTAGACTAGTTGTGGCTCAAAAGCATTGCTGTGAACAGCCTCTTCCATGTTTTGTTGTGTCACGTTAGATGCAAATATCGGAGAATCAACAGATGGTCAAACTCTTTGTTCTAGTTTCTTTTTTAACAGAGGGCAACCCCTATCGTGGAAAAAAAGCCAATTTTTCTGTAAGCTAAAAATTATTCGTTCATCCAATTCTCAAATATTACCAAATTATTTGCCAGGCGAGTTAAACCGGCAGGTGCCGCAAATTATCCGGTTGACCTGGCTTAAACATTATAGTCATAAAAGGGTCTGTTTTTCTAACAATTGATCAAAAACGAAAAATTTCCACACAGTTTTAGATTAAATATGGTCAAGCCCATACATTTGCTATTGATTGCCATACATTGACTTCCATCGGTTAATTGAAGGGAGCAAATATTGAGTTATTTAAAGCATCTGTTCGCTCAGGATAATTTGCATGTTCAAAATGGTAAACATTCTTCTAAGATGGAGTTTCTGCCCCGATTCTTGGCTTATTAACAGTACTAATAATTATGTTTTTATTGCGTACAGTGCGCCAAATTAAAATTAAAATGTTTCGAAATTGGAAATATCTTCTGAACATCTTGGGATCCCAGTAGTGAACAGCAGTTTCTGCTAGAACCAAAGATGAGAAGACATGACTGGTAAAAATAAGAAGTTGTGTTTTCAAAACCTCTAATTGGAAATTGATTCCCATCACATGTGGTTTTTAGGGAGTGTAAAAACAGAATTTCACATCACTAGAACTATTCTGTGCCATTGGCGGTGTTTGAGCGCGATCAGATGCAGACATTTTTGCCAGTAAAGGCGGCGGATCCCTCCCTGCCTTGACCTACCCTGCAGTGGGATGTTTGGCAAAAGTGTCTGTGTTTGCTTTGAAATAAAGGGTGTCCACAGTTAAATTGCATCTCTTTAAACTCGTCCTCAAAATCAAGTCTCTCAACCGATTGTCATGAAATATTCAGGGAATAAAATACAATGTATAACCTTGGTTTAGGTATTTTTTTTTAACTGTATCTCTTTACTAAATTCAAAAGCCCGAACTTTCTTCTTAATATCACGCATAAGATTTTGTACAACGCTTGAACCGACATTTTTTTCCGCTTTCAACCATGACTTCGACATTTCTTGTTCTGTAGTGACAACTTTAGGATGCTTACAAAGTTCGTGCTTCATTATAGCCCAATATTTTTCTATTGGCCGAAACTCTGTAGAGTTTGGGGGATTCAGATCTTTCGGCACGAAATCGACACCATTCGTCTTGTACCACTCCAGATAATCCTTGGAGTAGTGACAAGAGGCTAGGTCCGGCCAAAAAATGGCAGGAACGTTGTGTGTTTTGAGAAACGGAAGCAGTCGTTTTTTCTGGCATTCATTCATGTATACTTGACCATTTACAGTTGAAGTTGTCACGAAAGGCTTGCTCCGTTTACCACACGAACTGGTTGCCAGGAATTTGTTTAAAGTCCGCTTTTACGTGTGTTTTATCGTCCACGATGCAGCAGTGTGGTTTCGTCAACATTTTTGCGTGTACAGCTGTCCTATTCTGTTGTTTAAGCTGTCCAATTCTGTTTTTCATTGCGGTTTGGAGCTTTCTGAACTTTGAATGAACGGAGTCCGGCTTGTTTCTTGGCTTTCTGCACGAAACTTTTGGTCAAGAGCAGCTTTTTCGCGACATCCCGAACGGAACAGTTGGGTGTGCGTTTAAAGGCAGCAGCCACTCGCTTGTGATCCTTCACACAGTACGGAACACTTTTTCTACCACTCACCCTCTTCCGATCGACAGTTAAAAGTTTTCCGAAACGTTTTATGACACGAGACACTGTAGACTGGTGAATTTTCAACATCTTTCCGATGGCTCGGTGCGAAAGAAGTGGGTTGTCGAGGTGCGTGTGCAAAATGTTCTCGCACACTTGCTGTTCCTTCGACTCCATTTTCGAAACTACGACACATTTCACAATAAACTCACGAAGTGTAAACAATACACGCTGAGGTAATTTCACCCAAAATTTCATTGGAATCAACCCAAAGGGCGATATGTTAAAGCTTATTGAAAGTGATAAAATTTAACTGTGGACACCCTTTACTGCCAAAACAAAGCCCAACGCTCAATTTCAAACTACTTCTCTTCAATTTCATAACCTGCCGAGCTCTATCGGACCTATCGATACTTTATCTTCACATCTTTGGTTCTAGCAGAAACTGCTGTTCACTACTGGGATCCCATGATGTTGAGAAGGTATTTCCAATTTCAAAACATTATTAACAGTGCTGTCATGGTGAATTTAGAGCAGGTTTCTTTCTTATTCTGCACATTTCCGCTGCGCTTCAGGTTCATAGATTCAGATCAATTTCTAAATTATTTTTTAAAACTCTGCATTTTAATAACCAGTACTTTACCCAATTAATGTTGAGAACATGAGAAAATAAATAGCTTTCTGAGCTGATTCCTCATGGAATAACCACCTTGAAAAGTCTGCCAACTAAACACAACTAGCTTTGTTGCGTATGCAACGCTTAAAGCTAGGTCCCATTTTATCAACAAATATTATACGTGCATATTGAGATGTGTTAAATTAAGGTTTTATTACATTATATATTTTTTCGACTCCCACAAATAAGATCCCTATTTGTGGGCTTCAAATGGTGAGTTGACAACTTCGAAGGAGGGTGCAACCGACCTCTGGTCCTCACAAGTTCCTACCTCACGCCTCCACGAGTCATATGATCACAAAAGACTGCCAGCTGAAATATGGAGACGCTGGTTGGCGTAGCCTGGGAAATGTTGTCATTTTGACTAATCGATTGTATTCACTACATCTTACACAAAACACGTGGAGATCTTATGATTTCACTGTTCAATTAGGTTGAATTACGAATCTATTTTTGATTTTATTTTTCGCGAAAAGGATGCAGCAAAAACCTGTTTGTTGGGATGTTCTTGTATTCCATTGAAATAAACCACCCAAATAAATTCGATGTTTTTAACGTACTCTTGTATTCCATTGAAATAAACCACCCACACTTGTGAGTGGCCCCAACAGCATTCCTACTGTTGGTTTAAACCGGTCCTCAAACTCGATGATTTAACATATTTTTGTATTCTGGTCAAATAAACCATCCACATTTGTGAGAGGTCCTAACAACATACCTACTGTTGGTTTAAATCGGTACTCAAACTCGATGTTTTTAACGTACTCTTGTATTCCATTGAAATAAACCACCCATACTTGTGAGTAGTCAGAACAGTATCCTTACTGTTGATTTAAATCGGTGCCAAAATTTGAATAGCTTGAGTGTGCATCTCTGTACAGAGAATAAATCGGGAACTTAGTTAAATATCTTATTCGCTGCCGACGTCAGTTGAACTCAGCACACCGTTTACCAAAACGGATCCCGCTGCAAAACCAACCATTTTATCCAACATCCCAGTGATTTCTCGTGAGAGTGCAGAGGTGTTCTCGGCTTCCAATAAAGCGAGTATCATGTCAACATATTCCTACCCATTCCCTACTTGAGCTGCATTCGGGCGAGGCCGGCGCCGGTATTGCCTTGGTTTGGGATCACCAGTTTTTACACAATGAGGATGTATGCTGGTCCCAAGCATCATCCTTTAGTTCTCTGTGTAATAACAGCTGATCTGGCATTAACGGAGTAGCAACCTCGGCCGGTCAATCATGCTCATGCTCATGCTCATACTCATGCTCATTCTGCTCACACAAATAAGATTCCTATTTGTTCCCTGGCCGCGGGAAGTCTTCAATAGAATAGCTGCGACTCAATCATAAATGCTTGGTAATAATTTAGCACACAAATTTACCAATTAGAGTACAAATAAATTTTTAGCAAATCAAATCAAAGCAAACCAACAAAACCTTGCATTCAAGTGAAAGGGTCTTATCCTATGATAAATTTTAATTTAACAAATTCATATCAATCCACGCATAAAGCAATAGTTACACAGAAAAAAATAATTAATTTTACCAGCGCGTAAAATTTCCCCTCGTTTAATTACAAGCCAACAATATTTGCAATCTTCCACACAACTGCTAGATTCAGGCGTTATTTGTCTTAACTTTACATGAAATATCCCATTATTTTCTGCCAATTCTAGCATTCCCTTTATGTGCATTAGATCACGCAAAAAATTCAATGTTTCTTTTGATCTGTGTATACTCACGGCTTAAATAGATTAATTGATTTATCCTGGTGATTGAGAGCTTTTTAGTGGAATACCTGTATCTAGAAAATGGGAAGAAAGATTAGTAATTTCCATTTAATTCCAACTACTGTTATTGCTTATCTGAATGGATGAGCATACACAGAAAAAAATAATTAATTTTAACAAGCGCGAATAAATTCCCCTCGTTTAATTCCAAGCCAAAGGAGGCGTAAACAACGAAATTGTTTGCAATTTTTCATGTGCCATACAACTCTGTTTGCAATCTTTCATACAACAAGCTAGACTCAGGCGTTATCTGGCTTAAAATTACGTGAAATATCCCATTATTTTCTGCCAAATCTAGCATTCCCTTTATGTGCATTAGATAACAAAAAATTCAATGTTTCTTTTTATCTGTGTAGATTTATTTGTTGCGCTCTATTTTGTTACAGGGTATAGCGCGTTGTCTATTGTTTGGTTATCTACTGTCCGGTGGCGCGAGTGAGCGACAACAGAGCTGCTTCTCGGTGAGTTGTGGTAGTTCGCTGGGTTTGGTGGGTCGGTTGGGCTCATTTTTAATTTGTCTAGTGCAAGTCGAGTTACTTCATCACTATTGAGAAATGATCAAATATTTGGTGTTGTTACAGTTTTCATTGTTTGTTTTGTTGCCTATGAATCGAATTTTTTTGAAAGTTTCCGCTAATTAAACCCTTTGTGAGTGAGAGCTCTCATCAAAGGCGGCCCCTTTATCAGTCAAAACCGGTTTCATTGCAAACAAAACAAACAATGACTCCGATACTGACCGTGCATCAGAACCCTAGTCCTAACCACTTTAAACTATAAAATATCAAATAGATAATGAGAATTCACGTAAATGAAGACTAACCATATTTTCCTTATTCCAAGCTCATTCTCTGTGGGTCAATCTAAGTATTGTCGCTTTTCACAAGACATAAAATGTAATAAAGACTATTATATATATGAACATCGTATCATTTTACGCATATTTCGGTTTCATTTGATACAAGATTAAGCTCTACCCTATTTCTTACGAAATAATAGCTATTTGAACCACCCTACAGCGTTCAAGAACTGTCAAATGCAGAAAAAATAAACAAAACATAATACGTTCAGCTGGTCCTACGCGTGATGTAAATTTTCGCTCGCAGAATTTAAGGTTTTTGTTCAGATTTCGGTAAAACTTAACTCAAACCATGTGATATTTAGTTGAATCAAAATGTTTTTGAGGATTTAACGTAATAACGGTAATATGAACACCATGCGCAATCTAATAACGATGCATTTTATCTTCATACAGATGTCACGGGTTTACAAACGCAAATCGCAGAGGCAGACTTGGACGGAAAGCCAAATGGTCGAGGCCAAGCGTGCGGTTGATTGCGGTGTTTCCGTACGGACTGCTGCGAAAATGTTCCAGATTCCAAGAATCACTCTGACTCGATGGATTAAGCGTACGGTGGTGAAGAAGAGCTTGAGGTCGAAAAAGGTTGTTTTTACGGAAAGCCAGGAAACCGAATTGGTGCAACACTTGTTGGATTTGGAAGGATAAGAAGCAAGTAGGATCCATCACCTCTGGCGATAGAGGAGTCCCGATCACAGCCATTATGTGCATGTCGGCAACCGGACAAAATCTCTGGTCTCAAGAAAGGAGCACCGAACGGAACTAAGTTTTGCTGAAATCCAGCTGGTTATTTGAATTGTGAAATCCTTCTGGATTGGTTGGATCACTTCATCGAACCCGTTAATCCATCGGAGGACAATCCTGCGCTCCTCATAATAGACGGCCACAGCTTTCACACGAAAAACTAGACGTTTGCTGCAAGAGCACGAATAAATTTCATCGACATTCTCATGCTACCGCCTCACTGCAGCAACAAAATGCAGCCACTCGATGTAACGTTCATGGAGCCCTTTAAATCGTACTATGCACAGGCCTCAGAAGAGTTCATACCACGTTTTCCCGGACGGGTGATCACTCTTTACGATGTCTCTGAACTGAATAGGCAGATCTTTAGTGACCAAGACTTTGCTCCATCTGTAGTTACAGATCATCCAGAAACCGTAACAGTTATTTTGATTACTGTGACGAATCCGATGACTGTTGATGCGTCCACAGAGCAAACCGTTACAATTCCGGTTGATTTGGCCATCGCAACTGTTCCTACCGGGAATCAAGATGATTCTGATGAACCTTCAATGATCTAAACTGACCCAGATTTGGTAGATCTCGTTGATCCGGTTTGCGAAACGTCTCCGAACTCATCTTTTGATGTTACACCGGCGCAAATTTTACCCTTGCCAATAATGTCTGTTTCAAGGGTAACGAAGCGGAAACGTAAATCGGAAAAGACGGTCGAGATAACTAAAGATGACTATCAACAAGGATTGGTCACTTTCGAAGCAACAAAAGCTATCAAATCGATTTCAAAGGGCAAAAAATCATCCAATAAACGAACCAAGAAGGTCCGGTCGGAGGAAATCTTGGAGGACACCTTATGCAAACTATGCGGTGCCTGTTTTTCCAGCTTGGTCGACGGTTTAAGATGGATGAAGTGCCTGTATTGTTTGCTGTGGTTCCATGCTAATTGCAACAAAGATGATATTTTGGTTTGCCGCTTGTTACCATTCGTAGAATATGCTGTTTGACTGAACAAATGAATTGTCATCTCTATTTTATTTTTATGAATGAATAACTGTCATAGTAAAAGACCAAAACTGCAATAATAAAGAGTAAATTCCCTGATAGCATAACATTTTTTACTTTTGAGATTATTCACAAAATACTTCTAAGAATAATTTGCCGAGTACATCCCCTCTATCTTCTATCAATAGCTGGATAATGAGCATTTTTTAACTACTTAATACTGCTAAGGTAATAGTTTACAATGATGTACATTTTACCCGCACGTGAAAGATTTGATCCCTTAAGGTTTTTTTTTTTAAAAAAAGTGATGAAAATCAATGTTTTATGCTGTATTTAATGCGACTGAGCATCTTAAAGGGCGATACGGTCAAAATTTGGTCAATATCAACTTGACGTATTTCTTTCAATTTTGCATTTAAAAAACCTGAACACCCCTCATTTTGAAGGTGTGTGTGTGTAGAATGTTGCTCCTATTTTGATTTTGGAATTCACTTTTCAGTTGTCAAAATGCCGTCCAAGCAAGAAGAGCAGCGTATCAAAATTTTGCTCGCGCATCGCGAAAATCCGAGCTACTCGCACGCAAAGTTGGCAAAATCGCTAAAAGTTGCCAAATCAACCGTTACAAATGTAATTACAGTGTTTGGGGAACGTTTGTCGACAGCCAGGAAGTTTGGATCGAGGGGAAATCGAAAACCGGAAGCCGCTGAGACGACAAAGAGAGTTGCCGGTAGTTTCAAGCGAAACCCTAACCTATCTCTCCGAGATGCCGCAAATAAGCTGGGTGTATCGTCTACAACCGTGCATCGAGCCAAAAAACGAGCCGGACTATCGACTTACAAGAAGGTAGTGACTCCAAATCGCGATGATAAACAAAATACGACGGCCAAAGCGCGATCCCGGAGGCTGTACACGACGATGCTGACGAAGTTTGACTGCGTGGTAATGGACGACGAAACCTACGTCAAAGCCGACTACAAGCAGCTTCCGGGACAGGAGTTTTATACGGCAAAAGGAAGGGGAAAGGTAGCAGATATTTTCAAGCACACGAAACTGTCAAAGTTCGCAAAGAAATATCTGGTTTGGCAAGCCATCTGTACCTGTGGCTTGAAAAGCAGCATTTTCATAGCTTCCGGGACTGTCAACCAAGAAATTTACGTGAAAGAGTGTTTGAATAAACGTCTGCTGCCTTTCCTGAAGAAACACGGTTGTTCCGTACTGTTTTGGCCGGATTTGGCATCTTGCCATTACGGTAAAAAGGCCATGGAGTGGTACGCCGCCAACAACGTGCAGGTGGTTCCCAAGGACAAGAACCCTCCCAACACGCCAGAGCTCCGCCCAATTGAGAAATACTGGGCTATTGTCAAGCGGAACCTAAAGAAGACCAAAACAACTGCTAAGGACGAGCAGCAGTTCAAGGCAAACTGGCTTTCTGCGGCGAAGAAGGTGGACAAGGTGGCTGTACAAAATCTGATGGCAGGGGTCAAGCGTAAGGCCCGGCAATTCTGATTTGGAAAAGCGGAAGCCTAACTGAATATTTTTCCTGAATTTTATACTAATTGAACTTGAAAAAGAAATTTAATTTGATTTTTTAAATAAACGATTTCACCGATTTACACGCGTTTTCCCTTGACCAAATTTTGACCGTATCACCCTTTATTCCATAAAATATGAATGCTTCTTCGATTCTGTGTGACTGTTTATAAACCCAATTGGGATTTAAAATAAAAAAATAGCAAACATGCTTAGGGTGTTCATATTCCCCCCAATTCCCCTAATTTTCAACCAGTTTAATTTCGTGGTCTCCTAGTAAATTTTCGATTTTGGGCCTCAAATGTTAATCAAAGGCGGCTCTTTGTGGTTTTGGTTAAGTGTACGCTGGAACGTGTCATAAACAACAGTCATTTGAACTCAAATTGAAGCAGGCAGCAAACCTTTGCTTCTCAAAATGTTGAATAGTGATATTGTAAAAGTTTACTTAAACTCTAATCGCAAGAGAGCAGTGCAGCATCTGACAGCGAGAGATGTAGGCTGTGAGTCAACTCTGTTTAAAGATGTGACGAATTGGGCGAAACAGTTCACTCGACGCTGGGTAAATGCGCATGGAAAGGAACGTTTTTATGAGAGAAACAATGACTGGCTAAATCAAACATTCGAGGTCAGGATTGCAAAATGTTCAGGAACGTATGGTGCTTAAAGATAATTTAAAATTTTATCTGTGATATTTTACAGATATTTTACAGTTTCAATTATTTAAGATGAAGATACATGGAAGTTGTTGGGATCTCGGTGAAATAAAATAAGTGTGTAGTGCAAAACCAATGGAAACAAGAAGTAAAAAATGCTCAGACAACTAAATAATATTGAATGAAACTCTCCATAAAATCAAAATTGATCTTCAGCGGATATTTTAAAAACATCCGCAATAATATCCACATGGCACAATGCGGATGCAGGTGTATATTTTCATGTGGAAGTTCCGCATTTATAACATATTGCTTACAAATAACCTTGAAATGGTCCATGAATTACACCGGGATAAATCAGGCAATTGTTGAAGATCAAAGACAACCCGGGAACACGTTGACACCTCCAATGCAAAGTCAATTGAGTATGCTGACGTTTAACCAATGCACACTACTGCACCATTTAAATCGAAGCAGAGTGACTGAAAGGGAGTCGTATTCGATGATAACAAAGGCTTCATTCATTTCCATGTGTAAGATAAAGAAACACGATAAACGGTAGCAATCTCAATGTACCCCGATTTTCCTCAAAGTTTTTCGCATGTCCCTTTTCCAGCAAAAAATACAGCGGAAATTGTACACAGATAAAAAGAAACATTGAATTTTCTGCGTTATCTAATGCACATAAAGGGAATGCTAGATTTGTCAGAAAATAATGGGATATTTCATGTAAAGTTAAGTCGGATAACGCCTGAATCTAGCCTGTTGTATGAAAGACTGCGAACATTGTTGTATGGCACATGAAAGATTGCAAACAATTTCATTGATTACGCCTCCTTTGGCTTTGAATTAAACGAGGGGAAATTTTACGCGCTTGTTAAAATTCATTATTTTTTTCTGTGTAGTTATCGGAGTAAAAACTGAAAAAACACATGTTTAGGGTAAATGGGGCAAAATGGACCATTTCTCGACCCCGGCACAGCATGAAACCAACACCATTCGATTTCTCAGAGTTTTTCACATAAGATATGTCCCTTCTCAAGCAAAATATACTACGGCAATTGTAGTTATGGGAGTTAAAACTGAAAAACACACCGATTTAGGGTGAAATGGGGAAAAATTAGCCACTTCCCATGCTCTGCACAGGATGAAACCAGTGGCAATCGATTTATTGGCGTTTTTTCCTAAACAAAAGCATCAGTTCATGCACAGATAAAAATAATGAATTTTAACAGGCGCGTAAAATTTACCCTCGTTTAATTCCAAGCCAAAGGAGGCGTAAACAGCACAATTGTTTGCAATCTTTCGTGCGCCATACAAGAATGTTTGCAATCTTTCATACAACAAGTTAGATTCAGGCGTTATCTGGCTCAACTTTACATGAAATATCCCATTATTTTCTGCCAAATCTAGCATTCCCTTTATGTGCATTAGATAACGGAGAAAATTCAATGTTTCTTTTTATCTGTATGTATTAATACTAGCGGAGTTGAAATTAGTCCGATTACAGCCTCGATTATGCCCACTGTGCATTGGATTGTTCGAAATGACCTAACGCTAAAAACCTGACTACTTTTCGTGACGGTCGCAATTCGATTTTTTTAATTGTTGCCCTGTATAGAAAACAAAGACGTAGTCTTATGTCAAAAAATCGTATCTTACTAGTAGATCTGAATAATCTGATTAGAGGCCGAATTTTAGTGTATAATTTTGAGTTTGCCATTTTCCACAAATACACACTTTTCTCGTTTTTCACAGATTTCTTAAGCATATTCTACTAAAAGTAGAATAATTGTTTCGGATATTAGTACAAGACACTGTAGATAGCGAATCTGTTCCGTATTTTAACAGAGCGCTGTTTGGATCATACATGGTGCTTTATTTATATGGATCACATTCAAGAATTTAAGTTGTTTGGTACGACTTAAGTACCAAGGTGCTCCACCCTACCCGTATCTCTCGAAGAGAAACAAAAATGTTAGTGGAATAAAGGGATCGTTCTCTTCTTTTAGTTTTGGTAAGCTCAATAACAAAATGCTTGCTTGAATAATATTTGTCCAATTCTTCTCGATTTACCGCTGCATATTTTCCTTTAAAAAAAAAACCCTAACATTAATGCAACATTTCATCGCTTCTGTTAACATGCACGTGATCAGCGGCCGGCTAATTACCAGCCAATCAGCTGCTTTTCTGACCACACTATTATACGTACCCTATGCAGGCCAAACCCCACCAACCAATCGTTTGCAAAGCGGAATCATCCAACCGAGCAGAAAAGAATGGCTGCCACAAGCCCCTTATTGTTGTGAGTAGTTTTAGCTTAAGGTACTGCAAAACCAAACTCAAAAACTACTTCATATTAAAAGTCCACCAACACCAACCCCGATCAATTAGCGGGCGAAATGGAGGTTTTTTCCTTCTTTCTCGGGGTTCTCCGTACTGTATTCGGATTTGCTTGGATGGCTTTTAGAGTGGCCGGTTGCGTCTACTTGAGGCCGACCGTGTGCAGCTGTTGTGGAGGCCCTCGCCAAAATCGAAAATGAAAATAAAAAGTCAGGCCGGAATTAAGTGAGTATGGCCACTTGCGACCTAACGATGGAATTTTCTCACTCAATTCCGTCGTCGGCATAAGACGTTTGAAAAGTTGATGGTTCTTTTCTCGGATGGGCTGATGGCGGTTTTCAATTCTGCTGCTCCTGCTGCTGCTTGAAAGGAACAATGGTTGAGTGATTCACGTGCGCGGCCACTGATGGATGAACAGCAAAAAGTACCCACATTGCGTGTTGGTGTAGCTGAAGTGAATATAGGTAGGTTGGTACATAGTAGAGTTTTCGGTTAGAACAGGCGGCATATAGACAAAGACAGAAACGGATACTTCCGATTAGGTGTGCAGCAAGCCATAAAATTAACGCCATTTTTATTGCTCTCGATTTCATTCGGTTTTTGTGCTCTTGCCTCGGTGATGCATATCTTTCTGATTTGAGCTTGTTAACCGAAATGTTCAGCAAAAAGTTTAATGGCAATCGGCACTCAAAAAGGCAATCGGCACTTAAAAAAAGAAGCTGGCAGTATGCCATTCGGTGTCTCTGTAGTGATGTATTAAATTAACGAGTTAGTACACTCTGCAAGTTTATTTTTGGTAAATTCTTTGGTGTGTCTACTTTATCGTAAACTTTACCCGAAGGCGCTCCGTTGCAAAGTTCAGGCACCCCCTCACACAGGGGGCCCAACACTCCACCCGCTTTCTCTCGAAACCATGTTTTCAAGGTTTTTTTTTTTTAATCTTTATTTTACGTCGGCCTATTTCCTCACATGGTGACAATCACCGACGCCAGGAAGACGACTCCACCACCTGGACCCTACCTAACGACTCATGAATATGAACCGGGACCAACGGCTTTACTTCCCTTCCGAAGGAAGACGTGACCAGATTTTTCGCCTCAGAAAAACCACCGACGTCGACTGGGATTGAACCCAGACCCACTGGGGTGCCAAGTAGCAGTCACGCTTACCACTACACCACCGACGCCGGCTCCACAAACACTTTCCTTTTTAAAAATTTTTTTTCTGTTATTGTATAAACTTACGATAATTATAAATACACTAATGATTAACCGTCAATTCAAAATGCGTGCAGCATTCAACCAACTTTTGGCTGCGTACTGTTGTTTACATTCAAATTAAACTGATATTGTCATTTTTTCAATTTTCCGCATGCGTGGTCTTTCTCCCGAGCAAAGAAAACGGATTGTGCACTAACGGTGCAACGTCTATGGTCTTTCGATAAGAATACTGGCAAAAGAGCAATGTGTGAGCGTCGGAGCAGTTCAAACCGCATTACGGAAATATCAACAACAGTGCTCTTTCGTAGATTCCCCGAGACGGGGTAGAAAACCCGGTTCCGCTGACCATACTATCGACAGAAAGGTAAGGGACTGTTTCAAGCGTCATCCATCAGCACCAGTCCGAGATGTGGCGATGAAGCTAAGTACTTCGACAACTAATGTTATGCGTGCCATGGAGAGAATGGGCCTGCAGACTCGTTGGGAGCAGAAGCAGCCAAAACGAAGCACCAAACAGGCTGAATCTTTGAAACCAAGGGCTCAAAAGCTGTACGACAAACTGCTGACCAAAAAATCGGGCTGTGTTATCATGGACGATGAAACCTACATAAAACTCGATTATAAAACTCTGACGGGACAACAGTTTTATACCTCGCCGAAGAGAAAGGATGTTCCTGGATCAGTGAAAGGCATTTACACCAAAAAATTCAGCAAGGAGGTAATGGTGTGGCAGGCCATATGCGGATGTGGAAAAATATCTCGTCCATTTATTACGACAGACACAATGAATGGTCAAACCTACGTGAAGGAGTGTCTGCAAAAAAGGGTGGTATCCTTAATCAAACAGCATAACAAGCCTACAGTTTTTTGGCCTGATCTTGCTTCCTGCCATTACTCCAATTATGCAATAAAGTGGTACAAAAGGAAAGTGGCCCTGAGATTCGTCCTATCAAAATTTGCTGGGCTTTGACGAAGGTGAAGCTGAGAAAACACACGAAACCATCGGGTAGTGTTGAACAATTTAAGAAAGAGTCAAACGTGGTGAAAATGGTAAGAGAAAGCTCTGTGCAGATGCTTATGAATGGTGTTGAGGGAAAAGTTAAAAAACTTGCCTACCCTACAAAAAATCAAGCAAATTGAAATGAAGATGAAAAGAAAACATTGTTATTTACTATGTTTAAGAATAAAATAATCAAAAATCACATACCTCTCACGCCAAAGTCACGAGTTCGAATCTCACCCCCGGACAAGTTACGAAAAATACCCAAAAAGGTATTTGAGTGACTACGACGGGAGATGAACCAGCCCAGGGCTGAAAATCTCGATAATAAAGGAATAAAAAAAGAAAAAAAAATCAAAAATCACAGTATGGTCTTTTTTATTTGAGAAAGAAGGTGTATTTATATTTTTCAGAACAAACTTTAGCCATTTTTCTGTATATTGAAAATGACTCTTTGGTGTAGGCTTTTATGTCCATTGTAGATTTCGAAAACTTTATTTTCTTTCAACATGTTTTCTATTTTTCAGTTTTTAACATAATAAAATTATACTTCGTTCAATGGCAGGAAATCAATCGGATATGAAGGGAAATAATATTGCTGTTGCTCTAGCTCCAACGGTACGGCCTCAACACTCAGTCGCAAAAAAAGCTCAGCAAAATTTTGCTTCCAAAAAACGTCATGTTCAACCTTCTGTAACTTTGTCCATTATCAATATACATATTTGGCTGAAAATTTGACAACATTATAAAATATATTGATCTTATGTGATCAAAATTTTATGTTGGTAAGGTTTATAAATTTGAAGTTATTTTAACATATGTGAAAAAAGTCATTTTGGTTATACTAATTTCAAAAATCCGTATTTCTGTGAAAAATATAGGTAGCATATTAAAAATTTCACAGTAGCCTAAAAAATAGGAAAGAATTTGGACAAAATTTGTACTGTTTCCATACAGTGATTTGGACCACAGCTCGCCTAAAAGTTTACGCACCAACATTAGTATTTTCTTTTCTCACCCGATATTGACCATGCTGAAATATCGGTGCAAAAAAGTCTTGATTTCTCTGGAAATATAGTATTGTGCTTCGTACTTGTCACTGTATAATATGCACATAAAGAATAATATTTAAATCTGACACAGGCCCGACAAGTGTTGAATTCACAACTGTGCTGTGAAAATTCTAAGGAATGCCAAGTTGAGGCTCGCCGGAAAGTCTCAAAAGGAACGTAACCAAGCCAAAGAAGTAAAAAACTTTAAAAATTTTTGCTTACTGGGTGAGGTGAGAAATAACCTCTTGTTTTATATGTTGTTTTTTTTTTAATTTCATTCCCTTTTTAGCTGCATGTACTTTTTCCAGCGATTATCCAACTTCTTGAAGTTCTGCAAATACTTCTCAGCGCCGATGATTTCCTCGCGTGAGCTGAATTTGTTATTGAAGAGCCACTTTTTCAGGTTTGGGAACCGATAATAATCCAAGGAAACAAAATCGGGCGAATCCGGTGGATGCGGAAGCAATTGGAGCCGTAAGTCCTTGATTTGAGCCGTGGTTGTGATGCTCTTGTGCACCGGCTCATCGTCTTGCAAAAACAAAACTGTTTTTCTCTTCATGAAGGGCTGTTTTGCAGCGATTTCAGCCTTCAATCGCTCCAATAATGCACAGTGCTCGCTGTTGATGGTTTTATTTTTTTCGAGGTAGTCCACGAAGAGTATTCCACGACAATCCCAGAAAACCGGTGCCAAAATTTTTCCGACCCATTGAACCTCCCTAGGTCGCTTCGGAGCACTCATTCTGTTTGCTGGTGTGTAATAGTGGATTCAGGGTTCATCAACAGTTCGACGCCAAAAGTCCTTCCGATTCCGCATCAGCAAGTCTAAACACAGTTTCGAAGTGCTCTCGCGTTCGTGTTTTTGGTCATGACTGAGCATGCGCATCACCCGGTGGCAGGACTACTTTTTCATATGCAGAATCGCCCAAAATATGGTGTTTGCATTCAGTACTAATCTTTGTTGGCCTCTGCTAGCTCACTTACCTTCACTTTCCGGTCAGCCAACACAATTTCATGAACTTTTTTGACATTGTCCTGTGTCGACGCTGCGGACTTGATCGGTATTCGAGTTGCGGCCACCACAAAACTCTCGAAGCCAATATTTAACGGTGTAATCTGACAGAGCATTTGCCCCATAATACTTACTCAAAAAATAATGTTTTATGAGAGAACGAAAATCGTTTTTATCCATATTCAACATGATGGCAAACACGTCAACAACAATCAGCTGTTAAAACAAAACTAAGGGCAGTATCGCACTGAAATGTGGCGTGTATGCCTAAATACGAACGAACTACAAGGCACTATAACCTTTTTTGCAGTAGCATCGCATTTTGGCGGTCAAGGAGGTTACTTTTTAGCCTACCTAGTAGCATTAAATATATTAGAAGCTAGTAGTATTAAATATATTAGAGCTTACTTGTTGCTTAGAGATATCAGGCCGCTTTTTTCTTCGAGAACTATTTTTTATAGGAAGCAGATAATTTCTTATCTCCATGCGAAGCGCTAGGAGTGGACGGTAATTTATTGCTAGAACGAATAGACATGAAGAGAAAGTGTATTGATAGTTCCGTATAGGGCAACGGCAGGCTTTGAAAATTGAAAGATACAAGTTTCAAAACGAGCGGAGGGAATTGAACGGTAGTATCCGATCAGGCAATAGCTCTTTACCATACTACCCCATGCAGGATAGGCAAGGAGATGAAATCCCCTTGGCTGGTAAAAGGTTAAGCAACCGATCGTGCTCTTATACTACCTATTGCTTTTTTCTAGTTCTAGCGATTTGTATAAGAGCACGATCGGTTGCATAACCTTTTACCAGCCAAGGGGATTTCCTCTCCTTGCCTATCCTGCATGGGGTAGTATGGGAAAGGGTTATGTGCCTGATCGGATACTACCGTTCAATGCCCTCCGCTCGTTTTCAAACTTGTATCTTTCAATTTTCAAAGCCTGCCCCGTTGCCCTATACGGAACTAGCTGCAGCTTGTGCCGATTCAACCACACTCGAAATACACGACGCAACATTGTCCTAGAGATTTATTCTATTTATTTTATTTATTTCTTTTATTTTATTTATTTTATTTATTTTATTTATTTTATTTATTTTATTTATTTTATTTATTTTATTTATTTTATTTATTTTATTTATTTTATTTATTTTATTTATTTTATTTTTTTTATTTATTTTATTTTTTTTATTTTTTTTATTTATTTTTTTTATTTTATTAATTTTATTTTTTTTATTTTATATATTTATTTTATTTATTTTTATTATTATATTTTTTTTTAATTTTTTTAATTTTTTTATTTATATATATTTATTTTATTTATTTTATTTTTTTTATTTATTTTATTAATTTTATTTATTTTATTTATTTTATTTATATTATTTATTTTATTTATTTTATTTATTTTATTTATTTTATTTATTTTATTTATTTTATTTATTTTATTTATTTTATTTATTTTATTTATTTTATTTATTTTATTTATTTTATTTATTTTATTTATTTTATTTATTTTATTTATTTTATTTATTTTATTTATTTTATTTATTTTATTTATTTTATTTATTTTTTTTATTTAATTTATTTAATTTTTTTTGTTTATTTTATTTATTTTATTTATTTTATTTATTTTATTTATTTTATTTATTTTATTTATTTTATTTATTTTATTTATTTTATTTATTTTATTTGTTTTATTTATTTTATTTATTTTATTTATTTTATTTAATAATTTATCATTTATTTATTTTATTTAATAATTTATCATTTATTTATTTATTTCGTCAACCGAACGTAGACTAGTACATATACAGTTACAGATTTTGACCTAGAATTATAGAAAAAAAAAAAGAACTAAGTAATGTCTGCTTTTCTATTATTTCTTCATAGGAGTTGTGATTCCGAATGGTGTTAAAATATTGTTTAAGTTTATGCCTAGACATTGTAAAGTCAATAATGTCAATTTTGCATAATATGTGCGATGATGGTTTATGGAAAATAAATTTCGATTTCTTGTTGTTGTTGAGTAGGCGCATAGAAATTTAATTTTGACAAAAGTACTGCTGAGTCAATGCGCTGCGAAACAATATCGTTTACAAATGAAACCATTGCATATTCACGGTGCTCTTTTAACGTCTGGATGTTTATGAGCATGCAGTGGGCTTCATATGATAGAAAAGGAAATGAAGTCCAACCTAGCTTACGAAGGGCATGTAATAAAAATTGCTTTTGTACTGATTTTATTCTTCCTTCGTGTGTGATTCAAAAAGGAGACCATACAATCCTGCAATATTCCAGTATTGACCTCACATAGGCAACATAAAGTGTATTAATTGTATATTGGCCCTGAAAGTTACAGCAAAAGCGCTTGATGAAGCCTAAAATATTGTTTGCCGTGTGAAGTATTGTATTGTTATGGTCAATGAATGTTTATTTGGAATCTAAGATAATTCCTTAATCCCTAACTCTTTCACTGCTTTCTAAATTCTGATTTCCTAATGCAATTGTAATGTTTGACGATGTTCTTTTTCTGCTTAATGATATTCAGTTGCATTTTTTTTACATTCAATTCCAATAGGCTTTTTTTACACCATGTGTAGAATAATTGTATTTCATTCCGGAATATATTGATGTCTTTTTCATTCCTAATCTCAAGAAAGAGCTTCATGTCGTCAGCATGAGTTAGTACATTTTTTTTGAGAATCAAGGAAATGTCGTTTACGTACAGAATAAAAAGAAGAGGTCCTAAATGAGAACCTTGAGGGACACCTGAAGTGACTTGAATAGGATTCGATTTCTTTCCGTTAGGTTTTATTATTTGTTGACAATTCGTTAAGTATGATTCAAACCATTTCAGAAGTCCTGCCTCAATTCCCATTTCTTGCAATTTAAAGAGTAACATTGGAATGTCAATGCGGTCAAATGCCTTGCTAAAGTCTGTATAAAGAGCTTCTACACGGTATCCATTATCCATCGCATTTAATGAGTACTCTATGAATTCAAGCAAATTTGTTGAGGTCGAAAGACCTTTAAAGAAGCCGTGTTGCTTGTTAGTTATTCTATTTTTGATTTGTTGATATAATTTTTCGTTGACAATTGCCTCAAAAAGTTTTGGAATGCATGAGATAATGGCTATACCACGATAATTACGTAAGTCTGATTTCCTTCCCGATTTAAAGATAGGGACTAAAAATGAGTTTTTACATATTTTTGGGAGGCTTATAGATTCCAATGACATATTAAAAACCCAAAACAGTGGAGCAGTAAGTTCCATTACTAGATTTTTCATAAATACTGGAGGAATTCCGTCTGGCCCAGGACCTTTCGAGGCGTCTAAATTGTTTAGAGCCTGTAAAATATCCTGCCCTTGAAGCTGATTGACGCCAATGTCTCTTGGCAATACTGGATAAAATGCAAAGTAATCGCGGTTGTTGTACTTCAGAAAATGTTGTATAGATTTCTTGGAAAAAAATTGCAAATAGGTTACAATTTTTTTTCGAGTTATTCCCAACATTTCCGTCAAGATGCATTTTTGAGGGAAAATTGTTGGATTTTAATTTGGTTTTTAAGTAATTAAAGAAGTTCCTTGGAAAAGACTTGATTTCAAGCTCTGTTTTTGAATTATATTGTTAAAATGCATTACTGGTGGCAACATTTAAATTAATCGCATATGTCCAAAATAGTTTGCTAAATTTTCACTATTATTTTGTTTTTTGTTGTGTAGGTTATATGAGCGTTTTGCTTGCGATTGATTAGATGTTTTATTTGTCTGTTATACCAGATTGGATTTTTGGTTTTTCTGTGACGTCGTTTTTTCTTTAGTTACAACAGTTGGGCAACGTCTAGCCCAAAACCGGTGTACTAAAAAGGTAGATTTAATCTCTCATTTACGTGTCTTTCAAACACTCAAACTAAATTAAAAAAATTAATGTTGTGTCCTGTTTCACGTCGTTTTTTTTTTCAGTAAACATAGGGCTATTTGATGTAACTTTTCAATTTCAAGTTTTTAGCTAAGCAGTCTAATTGAGGCACTTATTTGTATAGATATGGAATGTAAGTAAATGTGTTATTGTTTATTGGAACAAAACAAATACTTTTTGATTTGCTTAACTAAAGGTATACAAATTTTGTCATGATTTAACAATGGCATTCTTCAAGCAACTTAACTAGAAAGAGATTTTTGTAGCTCACGAATTATGCAATTTAGAGTCGTTAGTTAGGCTGTCCCTCTGAAATGAAAAGTTTTTTAAGCCTTACATCTTTCATTTGAATACTTTGAACAAAGTTATTTTCACAAACCTTCTAGAGCTTAAGATACTAAACATACTGCTGATGAAAAATGTCTGTAAGATCTGCCATTCATGAGTTATCATCAATTTTCCTGTAACAACACATGTTGCATAATATTTTCAAGTGTTATTACCTCAATTTTAAAAATAATTGATCTCCAATTGCAAAAAAAAAATTATATATATTTAAATGCATATTATAATAAAAAAAAATTAAAAACACTGTTGCGATTTTTTTATGCCCCAGCCTCAGAGATAAAAATAAATAACGGACCTTCTTTTCAGAACTGTTGTAATTTTTGTTGGACGAATGGTAGCAAGAACTTATGTACACAAAATGTGTACTCTATTATTCTTTAAAACTGTTCTTTGTTTTTTATTGGTATTCAAATAGATCCTTTCGGAAAGGAAGTAAGGCCGTTAATCTCGGCCCATGTGTTGATCGGTTCGATCGGTCCAAGCCATCTCGCTGGCGTGAAAAACTAACCTCAGGCTGAAGGTTCTTTAAATACGAAACCACTTCAACAGCAATAATATGTTTTGTATTATTTTAAAAGGCTCTGAGATCAACATGCACATGTTATTGCTTCATAAAACCAGCAGGAAGTAAATCACCAGTTTGCCTGTTAAATTTCATTCTTTTTTCTGTTTAACCCGAGAGTTTCTGTGCATCGTTGTTTTATTGTGAATCGACCCAGAATATAAGAATGATCGCTAAAATAACCGACTTTTACCAACAACTCGCGTTTTCAAAGCCGTAATTCTCAATAAATTTTGGCTCGCTGCTTCACCTATTAGTATTTCTATCATGCTGCAAATCAGCAATACTAGAACAAAAAGATCGGGGTTATTTGTTATTTTCCTGCAAAGATGATGCCAGAGGATTTTGAAATGTTTCTTCAGCAGTTCTAAGGAGCATGCTCTTGCCTAAGTATTCATAGTTGATGTATTTAACATTTCAACAAAAAGACATAAGGAACCCGTCATAATAGCCAAAATCATCGTTCCCACGATGATCGTTAAACGAGAATCACCTGCCGTTTCCGTTTACCCAGGTGACGCGGTCTGTTTGACATAAAATTAAACTTTGTTGCCATACATTCACACTTAATTGAACGCATGAATTGGGCATAAATTAAGATTCTTAATCATACGACGAGTTTGAAGACGACAGAACATCAAAAACTCCGCTTCTCGTTCGAGTGGAATGAATTTTCTACTTTTCGGTGCCTTCGGTGTGGTCACATCGGCTCGGTTTTTTATCCGTTCTATTAAGAGTCATAAAATGTGAATAGAAAAGAGCCAGATGAAAGGATTCGTCGATCGATCGTCGGTCACTGCACAGTCAAAGCAAATGTAAGAAATGAAATGAAAACAAATGTAAGAAATGTAGGTTAAGAGCAGAGAGTAAAACGATCCACTTGAAGAAAGTGATTTCGTCTCCATCTAGTTGGATAGTTTACGAGGACCTCCTTCGAAGAGAAATCCTTTTTTTGTTCCACTGAAACAAAGCTGCTGTTGGACATGCTGGTGCCTATGTTCAAAGGCTCAACAGTAGGTACTTTCATATTTTTACTGCCGGTCGTCGTTCGTTTGATAGATGTCCTGACATCATCTTATATATGGGTCCATCTTGGGCATAATTAGTTCTTTGATTAGAACTCCTGCTTCTTAAGTAACGGGTGGTAGCGTAGAAGTTGAGCTTCCCTAAAATTTCTGCGTCATTTACTCTTTGCCCAATAACATCGTTTATAAATGATAGAATTGCAAACTCACGTCTTTTTTCAAGACCATCTATTTAATTAACATACATCGAGATTCATAAGAAGGTAACCAAAAAGAGTTCCATCCTAACTTACGCAAAGCATACAATAAAAACTGTTTCTGTGCTCACTCAATACGGTCTTTATGTGTATTCTGATATGGATCCCAAACCACGCTGCGGCATTCAAGAAGGGGCCTAACATATGTTACATACAACGTTTTTATTGTATAGGGATCATTGAAATGAAAACTAAACCTTTTGATGAATCCGAGCATATTACTTGCCTTGTAAATTATATTGTTGTAGTGTTCTACAAAAGTGAGCTCGGAATCAAGAATGACTTCCAAATCTCTAACTTGATTGCATCTTTCAACAGTTTGTTGACCTATAGCGATGGTGTCTTGCCTTACATTGCGCTTTTTAATGAATGGGACTGAGATGCACTTTTTTACGTTTATCTCTAGCAAGCTTTTTGTACACCAACTATGGAAGCTATCAACTTCTCTTTGGAAGACTTCAATGTCAGATGACTTACGTATTTCCATGAAAAGTTTCATGTCATCTGCATATATCAAAACATTTAAATGGCGTTAAATATATTCAACATCATTGACAAACAAAATGAATAGTAAAGGACCCAGATGGGAGCCCTGTGGTACTCTCAATGTAACATTCACAACCGATGATAGCTTTCCTTCAAATCTTACTCGTTGTGTTCTTCAACGCAAGTATGACTGAACCCACTTTAATAAATTGTGATTGAAACCTATCTTAGACAATTTGTAAAGCAGCAAAGGAATATCGACTCTATCAAATGCTTTGCTAAAGTCAGTGTATAAGGTTTCAACATAATTACCTTCATCCATTGCATTAATTGAAAAATTTACAAAATTTATCAAATTTGTAGAAATAATATTTTTTACTTGTGAAAAAATTTGTTGATTGATAATGGACTCAAATAGTTTAGGAATACAAGATAATATTGCAATCCCACGATAGTTTTTAACATCTGATTTTTACCGCTTTTGAAGATTGGAACCAAGTACGATTCCTTCCAAATGAGGGTAAATACGCCAGTTTTCAGAGATGAATTAAACAACCAAAACAAGGGTTTCACTAATTCCTTGATAATGTTTTCAAAAAAAAACTGGCGGTAATCCGTCAGGACCAGCTCCTTAAGAAGCGTCTAATGTGCTTAAAGAAAGCAAAATTTCCTTGACGGATACATTATCAACAGTCACATTTGATGAAGGTTCAGGAAGATATGAGAAAAATTGATAATCTCGATCCTTGTCGTCACGAGTTGTGTAAACATCTTGAAAAAAATCAGCAAATAAGTTACTGATTTCGGTTGGATTTTTACCGTCTTTGTCGTCGAATTGCATTTTTGTTGGACATTTTTTTAACTTCTTCTTATCTTTAACTAGGCTGAAAAACGATGTTGGGTCTGATTTGATATTAGTTTCGGTTGTTCTATTAAACTCCTCATGTGCGATCTTCATTTCTAAATTCAGTTGATCACAGATAGTTAAATATATTGTGAGGTTCATATCATTTTATCTTTTTCTAAGCTTTGTGCGCTTTTTGCTTCCTATTTTTGAGATTTATGATTTTCTTACTATACCACATCGGATTCTTACTAGGTTTTCTCCTATGTCTTTGGGGTACTGCAGTCTCTACTATATCGTAGATGTTTTGATTGAATACAAATACCGCCTGCTTTGTTGACAAATTGCAAATTAGGGTTTGCCAATCAATCGAGTATAGTTTGTTTTTAATTAGATTGTAGTCTGCTTGTTTAAAATCATAATAAATTTCGGATAAATCGTAATCCAACATTGTGGCGTTGTCATGACTAAAAATAGATTATTCATTAGCAGTATGAAAAGCTTCATTTTTCTAAAGAGGAGCTGGTGCTTTAATAACGCAGAAATCATCGGGCATAGTAGTGAACATTAAATAGAGGTAGCAATTGTTCTGATTTCGTACATGATTTATTTGATTCAGTCCAATCTCCGCACTTTTTTCAAAAATAGTAAGATGCGTTAAATTTTTTCCAATTATTGGTATAAAAAGAGATTCATTTTGATCATCTACAATCAAATCAGTAGCATTTTGGTTAAAGTCACCATAAATGTGAATATTGACGTATTGAAGACTGACTGCAATGTAGTCATTTTGCTATGCCTGAGATAGCTAAGCTGGTCATGACGAGAGAGCAACACAATAATAGCGGGTTGATATTTTTTGACAATAGGTTCACACTAAACTGTTTTACAGTTTCCCAAGTTCACCAATACAACTATTTTTGAGCTTTCAAATTGTGTGTTGTGTTTTGAAAATGGAATTCAGGGAGCGCTCAGAAAAACAATATTAAAAATGAAGGACTCTGTGGTAAGTATTGCTGCTATTGCCGTCCAATAATTGGTATCACAATCAGAATCCGATTCCGATTCGGATCTGAGGGCACATGTTTTGTTGATGAGTCGAACAGCCAAGAAAAAAAAAGGATATGAGTATGTAATTTCGTTCACGACCTAGTGGATAACTTTTTGGATGAAAAGGTAAGTGGTCTTTAAAATTATTTTACTGCCATCGGTATTGAATATCAGGTACAGATTATTTTCGCGAAATGGACTCTGTAAACACACACTTCAATCTTTGGTTTTATGAAAATTTATTTCCAATCACGCAAAAAAAATAAATGCAAATTGAAGGAATCACTCATCTATCGGATTGCAATTATGGTTTCCCCTATCAGGAAGTGCTTTTAAAATGCATATTCTTGCTTTTTCTTGACACAGAAAATAGTTCTTTTACATACATGTTTGCATTCTTTCAATAGATTACAAATTACTTTGTTTGTTTCTAGTTCTGTCGTCAACATAAAATATTAATAAAAGTACAGTGGAGATAATAACGGCAAGCTGCGCAGAATCCGAATTCCATCATGCCAAAACCGGAACAGGACACAGAAGTGTTCCAGTTCATGATTCTATGGTAAGTATTCTGCGACTGGAGTTATTTCGGCAAGGAATTTCACGGTGCATATTGTTTTATTCCTAACTGTAATGAAAATCTGCGATAATCGTGCTTCAGAAAAAAAAATTCTTAAGAGTTTTGAATTAACTGGTCACTTTGTATACCTCCGGGTCATCCAGATAGTGTCCAAATTCGTCAGAATGATGAAGTTTAACACCTATGTTTCTATTATATGATCGGGATGGCTCAGCACTTGGCTACTGCCTGTACAATTTTCTAGTGACTAAATCAATAACCAAGTCTTAAAACAAAAATAAAAAAAAAAAAACATTTCTCTAATCAGAACGATGGTTTTTTGAATATTTTATTTATTAAGGTTTTGTGTAAACAAAAATTCCTTTCGAAAAATATTTAATTCATTCATAATCTCAGACTCCTTTAAAAAAAATTCTTGAACCATACTTTGGTCTATTTTTACGTTTTCTCCAAATCTGTTATTTCAGAAAGCAGAAGCAGAAAAAACGGATCGCAACTGATTTCAGAAGTGTGAGTCAAAACTGAGATAGGGTTTAAAAATATCTACTAATACATAAAACCTAACAGATTGCTGGTTTTCCGAACATAATAAGATGCATTGAGGGATGCTACATCCCTATTAGGAAGCCTGCAAACCAAATCCGCTCAACGTACAGCAATGATATGACCTCAATGACGCTTCAAGGGGTTTGTGATATGCAAAAATTTATTGATGCCTGTGTAGGTTCTCTAACTCGTATACATGACTCAAGGGTCTTCTCTCGTTCACCGAAAAGTGATGAGCTACCTGGCGTTTGCTGTGGACAATATCATCTGTTTGGAGGCGCTGCCTATTCCTTACGAGACTATTTGCTTACGACGTTTAAGGTTTATATCAATCTAACGCGTAGAGACAAAAACTACAGAAACACAGCCAAACTCGAGTAAGGTTAGAAAACAGCTTCGGGATTTTGAGGATTTTGAAGCAAAGGCTTCGTCAGTTAACATGGCTCGATTCTTTTTCAAGTTGAGAGAACGTGTTAGTTTGTTTTAGCGTGTTGTACACGTGTTGTACGCGGATGATCGCAGCATAACCGATAAATCGCGACGCAACCTGATACCCTCTATCGGCGTAAGTCCTTCTCAATATATACGGAATGCCGTTTTGCGTAGACTGAGAGAAGTAAAAAAAATGAAACAGCAGAAGATGTAATTCAATAACAACCTTTGTAGAAACGTTTAATACATTAAAAACATAATCTAGATTTCAAAGCTTGTGAAAGACCCACACCTAAATGCATTCCCAAAAAAAAACAACAATCTATGTATATAAAAATGGATTTCTGTCTGTCTGTCTGTCTGTCTGAGCCTCATAGGCTCGAAAACTACTGAACCGATCAGCGTGGAATTGTATATGGAGAAGTTTTTGGGGCCGGGGAAGGTTCTTATGATAGTTTGAGACCCTCCCTTCTCTGGAAAGGGGGACTCCCATACAAAATAAGCACAAATTTCTGCATAACTCGAGAACTGATCAAGGAAAGGAACCCAAATTTAGCATGCGGAAGTTTTTGGAGGCAAGAAATGTTTTTATGAAAGTTTGAAACCCCTCCCTTCTCTAGAATCGGAGGTCCCATACAAATGAAACAGAAGTTTCTGCATATCTTAAGAACTGATCAAGCAAATGGAACCAAATTTGGCATGTGGGGTTTTCTGGAGGCGAAAAATGTTTCTATGGTAGTTTAAGACCCCTCTCCTCTCCTAGAAGGGGTGTGTCATACAAATGAAGCTGAAATTTCTTCATAACTCTAGATATAATAAAGCAAATGGAATCAAATTTGGCATGGGGGGATTTTAAAGGCAATAAATGTTTCTACGGTAGTTCGAGACCCCTCCTCTCTCTCTCTGGTAGGGGGGGGGGTTCCCATACAAATGAAACACAAGTTTCAGCATAACTCGAGAACTAATTAAGTAAATGGAACCAAATTTGACAGGTAGAGGTTTTCGAAGGCAAGACATGTTTCTAGGGTAACTCGAGACCACTCCGCCCTCTGTAAGAGGGGGGCTCTCATACAAATGAAACACAAATTTGTGCATAACTCGAGAACTAATCAAGCATATGGAACCAAATTTGGCATGTGGAGGTTTTTGGATGGAAGTTTGAGACTCCTCCGCTATCTAAAAGGGGGCGGAAGGCGGGTTTCCATACAAATGCAACACATATTCCTGCATAACTCGAGAACTAATCAAGTAAATGGAACCACATTTGGCAGGTGGAGGTTTTTGAAGGCAAGAAATGTTTCTAAGTTGACTCGAGCCCCTCCCTTCTCTGAAAGGAGGGCTCATATACAAATGAAACACGAATTTCTGCATAACTCGAGAACAAATCAAGCAAATGGAACCAAATATGGCCTGTGGAGGTTTTTGAAGGAAATGAATGTTTCTAAGGTGGTTTGAGACCCCTCCGCTTTCTGGAAGGGGAGACTCCCATAAAAATGAAACATAATTTTTAGCATAACTCGAGAGCCAATGAAGCAAATGAAACCAAATTTGGCATGTTGAGGTTTTTGGGGGCAAGAAATGTTTCTATGGCAGTTCAATACCCCTCCCCATTTGAAGGGGGGGGGGCTCCCATACAGATTAAACGCAAATTTCTGCATAACTCGAGAACTCATCAAGTAAATGAAACCACTTTTAGCATATGGGGATTTTTTGAGGCTAGATTTCTATATGCATTAAAATGAATTTCTGTTGTCTGTCTGTCTGTCTGTCAGACCCTTATAAACTCGGAAAGTTCTGAACCGACCAACGTGAAAATTTATATGAAGGGGTTTTTGGGGCTGGGGAAGGTTCTTATGATTGTTTGAGACCCCTACACAGCGTGAAACCACGGGCGCAGAAACAGTATGACACAGTTTTCGCCAAGAATAAGTACTGCATCATGATGGACGACGAAACGTTTTCGAAGTTGGGCTATAAAGCATTCCTGGGATCCAAATATTACACGATTCGTAAAGATGTTTATGTTGACAAGGCGGACACTTCAGTATTCACTCAAAAATTTGGCATAAAAGCGATGGTCTAGCAGGAAATTTGCTTTTTCTGTAAATTTAAGAAGCCGTACATCGTAAATGGAGCAATGAATGCAGATATTTACGTCAATCAATGCTTGAAAAAATAACTGTTGTCGCTGTTTTGTCAACATAACAATCCTGTAATATTCTGGCCCAACTTTGCTTCCTGCCATTACGCTAAGTTGACCATGGACTATTACAAATCGGAAAACGTGATAATGGTACCTAAGAACACGAATCCTCCAAACTACCCTGAAATTCGTCCCATCGTACGATTTTGGGCTCTGGTCAAGAAGTATCTTCGTAAACATGTTCAGCCATCTGATACAGTGGTTCAAAAATGGTTCAAAAGAGATTGGACAAGAGCATCTAAAACCTTTGCTAATCAATCTTGGCAGAACCTCAT